>JASVEL010006473.1:0-606155 GCA_032618575.1 Nicotiana noctiflora
CGAGCCTCCGAAATCAATAACACAGGCTCGAAGCATGTCCTCTAGAATCTGAATAGTCCTCTCGGACTGGCCATCCGTCTGAGGATGAAATGCTGTACTCAACTGAACCTGGGTGCCTAACTCCTGCTGGACCGCTCTCTAGAACCGCGAGGTAAACTGCGTACCCCGATCAGAGATTATAGATACTGGCACCCCATGAAGACGAATAATCTCCCTAATGTAAACCTCCGCTAACCTCTTCGACGAGTAGGAGATAGATACTGGAATAAAGTGTGCTGACTTGGTCAACCTATCAACAATGACCCAAATAGCATCAAATTTCCTCCGAGTCAAAGGAAGTCCAGTAACGAAGTCCATAGTGATCCGCTCCCATTTCCACTCGGGAATTTCAATCCTCTGGAATACACCACTAGGTCTCTGGTGCTCATATTTCACATGCTGACAATTTAGACACCGAGCGACATACGTAACGATATCTTTCTTCATTCTGCACCACCAATAGTGCTGCCGCAAGTCTTGGTACATCTTTGCGGCGCCCGGGTGAATGGAATACCGCGAACTGTGGGCCTTCGCTAATATCAACTCTCGAATCCCTTCGACATTGGGCACACAAACTCGACCCTGCAATTTCAATACCCCATCATCATCTAGATTTACCTGTGTGGAACCTCCCCGCTGTACTGTATCTCTCAAATCACGCAAATGAGGATCATCAAATTGCCTCTCACGGATACGCTCTAATAAAGAAGAACGAGCGACCGTGCAGGCTAACACCCTGCTAGGCTCAGAAATGTCTAGTCTCACGAACTGGTTGACTAAGGCCTAGACATCTAGAGCAAATGGTCTCTGACTAACCGGGATAAAGGCAAGACTACCCATGCCGGCGGACTTTCTACTCAATGCATCGGCCACCACATTGGCCTTACCGGGTGATATAAGATAGTAACATCATAGTCTTTTAGAAACTCTAACCATCTCCGCTGTCGTAGATTCAACTCCTTTTGCTTGAACAAGTATTGTAGACTTTTGTGATCAGTGTATACCTCACACGTCACACCATATAGATAATGCCTCCAGATCTTCAAGGCATGCACCACTGCTGCTAACTCAAGATCATGTACTGGATAATTCTTCTCATGTATTTTTAACCGCCTCGAAGCATAAGCGATAACCTTACCATCCTGCTTCAATACCGTTCCAAGCCCTATACGAGATGCGTCATAATAAACTGTATAAGGCCCTGCACCTGTAGGTAGTATCAACACTGGTGCGGTGGTCAAGGCTGTCTTGAGCTTCTGAAAGCTCGCCTCACACTCCTCTAACCACTGGAACTGGACACCCTTCCGGGTCAACCTGGTCATCGGGGCTGCAATAGAAGAAAACCCCTCTACAAAACGACGGTAGTAACCTGCTAATCCCAAGAAACTCCGGATCTCAGTCACTGAAGCTGGTCGAGGCCAATTCTGGACTGCCTCAATCTTCTTTGGGTCTACCTGAATACCTTCCACCGATACAATGTGACCCAGAAATGCTACCGAACTCAACCAGAACTCACATTTAGAAAATTTGGCATATAGCTGGTTATATTTCAGAGTCTGAAGAACCACTCTGAGGTGTTGCTCGTGCTCTTCCTGGCTGCGGGAGTATACTAGGATGTCGTCTATAAAGACTATCACGAACAGATATAAGTAAGGCCTGAATACCCGATTCATCAACTCTATAAATGCTACTGGGGCATTGGTCAACCCGAAGGACATGACCAAGAACTCATAATGCCCATATCTAGTGCGAAAGGCTGTCTTAGGAATGTCAGCCGCCCTGATCTTCAGCTGATGGTAGCCTGACCTCAAGTCTATCTTTGAGAACACCCACGCTCCCTGGAGCTGGTCAAACAAATCATCAATCCTCGGCGGTGGATACTTATTCTTTATTGTCACTTTGTTTAATTGCCGGTAATCAATACACATCCGCATCGAGCCATCTTTCTTCTTTACAAATAATACAGGTGCTCCCTAGGGAGAAACACTAGGCCTGATAAAGCCTTTCTCAAGAAGCTCTTGCAACTGATCTTTCAACTCTTTTAATTTCCGGCAGGGCCATACGATAGGGTGGAATAGAGATGTGCTGAGTGCCCGGTGCCAGATCAATACAGAAATCAATATCCCTATCGGGTGGCATGGCCGGCAGATCTGAAGGAAAAACCTCAGGAAACTCCCATGCAATAAGGACTGACTCAATGGAAGGAACCTCTACACTAAAATCACGAACATAAGCCAGATAAGCTAGACACCCCTTCTCGACCATGCGTCGAGCCTTAACATAGGAAATAACGGTGCAAACGGAGTGGCTTGAGGTACCTTTCCACTCTACGGGGTGATTCTGGCAAGGCCAAGGTCACAGTCTTAGCATGACAATCTAGAATAGCATGGTATGGGGATAACCAGTCCATCCCCAATATGACATCAAAATCCACCATATCCAAAAGCAATAGATCAACACGGGTCTCAAGACCCCCAAATATAACTACGCACGAACGATGCACCCGGTCGACTACAATGGAGTCACCCACCGGTGTAGCCACATAAACTGGAATATCCAGAGCATAGCTGGGCACGACCAAATACGGTGCAAAGTAGGAAGACACATATGAATATGTAGATCCAGGGTCAAATAATACTGAAGCACCTCTGCCACACACAAGAATGGTACCTGTAATCACGGCATCTGATGCCTCTGCCTCTGGCCTGGCTGGTAAAGCATAGAATCGGGGATATGCACCTCCTCTCTGAGCTGCGTCTCTAGGACGACCATCAACTGGCTGACCTCTACCTCCGGCTGGACGGTCTCCACCTCTACGGTCTCGACCTCCACCTCTATAATCTCTACCCCCGCCTCTGGCTGGTTGGGTAGGCGAGGGTCAGCTGGGGCCTGAATCATGGGACGAGGACCCCGCTGCCGAGAGTTGCCCGTTGCTAGAGGGCAATACCTGATAAAATGACCTGGGTCACCACAACCGTAGCAACTCTTAGACTGATAGGGCTGCTGGCCCTGACGACCTGAATGGCCTCCACGAACACTCTGAAGAGGCTGAGCATTAATAGGAGGCTGATCTGAATAATGCCCACGAAACCCACGATCACCTGGTCCACCCTGTGAAGCCTGAAGGGCGGAATGGAAAGGCCTGGAAGACTGGCCTCTGTCAAAAGATTCTCTACCACTAGAAGAAGAACCACTAAACCTGCCTGAATGACGAGGCCTCTTGTATGAAGAATAACCACCTCCCCGAGCAAGAGCCATCTCAACTCTACGTGCTGCATTAGCCGCCTCCTGAAATGATATATCACTCCCCACTCCCATAGCCATCTGGAGTCTAATTGGCTGATTAAGCCCATCAATGAACCTTGAAACCCTCTCCCGCTCTGTGGGAAGTATCACCACTGCATGACGATCCAAATCAACAAATCTCGTCTCATACTGAGTGACCGTCATAGTGCCCTGATGGAGGCGCTCAAACTGCCTCCGAAGTGCATCCCGCTGAGTAGCAGGGAGAAACTTCTCCAGAAATAGCTCTGCAAACTGATCCCATGATAAAGCTGGGGACCCTGCTGGTCGAGTCAAGCAATAATCCCTCCACCAAGTCTTGGCGGATCCTGAAAGCCTGAATGTACAGAAGTCAACTCCATTTGACTCCACGATCCCCATAGTCTTGAGAATCTCATGGCAGGTGAATAAGAAGTCCTGAGGATCCTCTGATGTGGCTCCACTGAATTAGTGGTAAATAGCTTGGAGAACCGATCAAGTCTCCATAACGAATCAGAAGTCATGGCCGCTCCATCTCCGGCATGAGCCGTGGTACCTGACTGAGTGGCCACAGCTGGCTGAACCACTGGTGCCTGAGGCTGAGGAGCTACCGGCTCCGGAGTACGAGCAATAGGAGTCTGGGCCCCTCCTCCAGCCTGAGAAGCGGCTGGTGCAACTGATAATAAACCCGCTCTGGCAATGCTATCCATAAATCCCGCTATTCTGACCAAAGCATCCCGGAGATCCGGGGTAATCAAAGCCTCTCCCGGGACCTGAGCTGGGCCCACTGGAGCTGCTGGGACCGGAACCTCCTCGTCAATCTCAATATGAGGCTCCACCTCTGGAGTAGCTGCCTGGGGCTGAGCTCTACCCCTACCACGGCCTCTGATACGGCCTTGGCCCCTGCCCCTCACGGGAGCTGCCTGGGGCTCGGGCTGCTGGTCAGCGGACGAAGAAGCACGTGTCCTCACCATCTGCGAAAGGACAGAATACAAGTTCAATTAGTAATTGAGGAACAAGTCGCACGACAAGAAAGAACAAATGAGAGACTCTTTCCTAACTCAATAGACTCTGGAAGACAAGTACATACGTCTCCGTACCTACCTCTCAAACTCTACTAAGTTTGTTCGTGAGTGGTGAGACCTATGTAACCTAGAGCTCTGATACCAACTTGTCACGACCCGGATTTTCCCCCAACATCGGGATCGTGATGGCGCCTACTCGTGGTAGATAGGCAAGCCACCGTATTTATACTATCCTATTTTTAATAAAATTTCATAATTTATTTATCAACAAACCATAACTTTAATTAAATAAGTGCGGAAGACTTTATCGAAATAGAAATAACCAGTTACAAGGCATAATCATACTGAAATCCTCTACCCAAGACGTGGAGTCACCAACTCACGACTACTACTGAATACTACACATAAAAGTCTGAAAGAAATATACATAATCTGTTTGTCTCAGAACAAAGAGACTACAGCTAGTAACAAAAGTAAAGAGAGAGATGTCGGGCCTGCGAACGTCTGCAAGCTACCTCGGTCTCAAATATGATCAACTCCCACGCAAAAGATTTACTGCTGCTGCTCCTGATCGTAACCTGGACCTGTGTAAAAACGCACAGAAATGTAGTATCAGCACAACCGACCCCATGTGCTGGTAAGTGCCTGGCCTATACCGGCGAAGTAGTGACAAGCCTAGGACCAGACACCCACATAAACCTGTGCAGTTCAATATATATGTATACCACAAATAACAAGAATTAACCAAGTAATAACACAATAAGGAATATCCCAAAGAACTCAACAATTAACAACAGTTAATAAGTTCACAAGGAAAATAAAGTATAATGGAAACACAAGTAATATCAAGTCAAGGAATAGCAAGTAGTTGCACGGCATCACCCTTCGTGTTTTTACTCTCATCCTCACCAAATAAGCAAATAAAGTGCACGGCGTCACCCTTCGTGCTTTTACTCTCATCCTCACATCCATAATACGGCATGATCCTTCGTACATGGTTCAATAACAAGGCAAGGCATGATCCTTCGTGCATAATCAATAAAACATGGCACGACATTAACCGTCCTGCATAATCAATAACAAGGCACGGCATTAACCTTCGTGCATAAATAATAAATCAAGGCACGGCATCACCCTTCGTGCATTATCACTCTTTCTCACCCAAATAACAATCATAGTTAAGGGCAAAGAATGAAATAGTAATTTATAAACCGTCCCAACAAGGGCAATCAATAATCATCTTCACAACAAGTCCCAACAAGGGAGAACAATAACAATTCTACAACCCGGCAAGGGTTCAACAATTTATCTTCAAACATGTCTCGCAACAAGTATTAACAACGACTCACGGTCATACTAGACGCCAGTGTATGGATGCTCGTCACCACAGCCCATACACCGCACTCAATCACATAACACATAGCACATAATCGTATTCCCTCAAGCTAGGATAGAACAAACACTTACCTCGAATGTTTATGAACAATTCAATTCGTGGCAATGCCTTTTCCTTCCAAATTTGGCTCCAATCCAATCATATCTATACACAATTGATTTAATATCATCAATACTACTCAACAAACTAATTCATAAGGCCAATTACAACTTTTACAACATTCCGCCCGGAATAGTGAATTTCGACCCCGGGCCCACATGGTCGGAACTCGGGGTTCGAACCAAAATCCGGTTACCCATCCCCCCACGAGTTCAAGTATATGATTTGTTTCAAAATCGGACCTCAATTCGAGGTCCAATTCCCCAATTTATGAAAAACCCTATATTCTACCAAAACAAGAAATTCTACCATGAAAACCTTTGATTTCTATTGAAAAACATGTTTAATGATGTTAGGAATTGAAAGAATTAAGTAAAAAGTGACTTACAATTGTTTTGAAGAAAAGGGAGTCCGTGAAGAACCGCAAATGGGGGTTTTTGGGTTGTGAAATGTGAAGAATGAAGCTGGAAATCGTGATTTACAGGTCTCCTGTGTTCGCATTTGCGAACATGGGTTCGCAATTGCGAACCCCGACCAATTTCTGGAGTTTGAAAAATAAGCTAATGTTGGGAAGTTCGCATTTGCGAACTTTTGTTCGCATTTGCGAAGCTAAGACAAAACTGGGAAGTTTGCATTTGCGAACTATTGTTCGCATTTGCGAACACAGGCAGGATATTGGGTTGTTCGCATTTGCGAACTAATGTTTGCATTTGCGAACACAAGCAGTATATTGGGAAGTTTGCATTTGCGAACTATTGTTCTCATTTGCGAACACAGGCGGGATATTGGGATGTTCGCAATTGCGAACAAGGCTGGGCATGAGGGGACTTCACATTTGCGATCAATGGTTCGCATTTGCGAACCATGCCTTGATCTGCCACCTTCGCAATTGCGAGAAATGCTTCGCAATTGCGAAGCCAACAGCTGGGTGAAAAACCAGCAGTGCAAAAATTCAGAATTTAATCCAACGGCCTATCAAATCTTTACCCGAGCCCCCGGGCTCCAAACCAAACATGTACACAACATCAAAAACACATTATGAACTTGTTCGTGCGATCACATCGCCAATATCACATCGTTTTCTTCAAATCAAGCCTCAAGTTCATGATTTTCATACTTTCGGTTTTCAAAACTTTCAAACTTGGAACTCAAGGTCCAAAACATATCAAACGACATCCGAATGTCACCAAACTTTGCGGAAAGCACATATATAATATTTAAGACTTGTACCGGGCGTCGGAACCAAAATACGAGCCCGATACCAAGGTCAATGAATTCATTTTCCTTTAACAATTACATCAAAAATAATTTCTCAGAAAAATTCATAACTTGGGCTCTAGGCCTCAGAATTCGACTCCGGACGCATGTCCAAGTCCCATATTTTTCTACGGACCTTTCGGGACCATCCCATCTCGGGTCCGGGTCCGTTTACCAACAATGTTGACCGAAGTCAACCATATCTATATTAATATCATTTTAACTAAAATTTCTCATAGAATTCATATTTTCTATCACAAAAACTTTTCGGCCCAATGCTCGGATCGTGCACGTAAATCGAGGTAACATAGAATAAGGTTTTCAAGGCCTCAGAAGCTCGAATTGATTAATAATGTAAGTGATGACCCTTTGGGTCATCACAGTTCCATAAGTCTCGCTATTCACGAACAAACTAGGTAGAGTCTGAGGGATCGGTACAGAGATTTCTATATTTATTCCTCAGAGGCTAAAGAGTTACGAAAAATTTCACTTTTGTTCTTTCTTGTCGTGTGATTCTGTTTCTCAAACACTGATTGTCTTCTACTCTGTTCTTTTACAGAAGGCGAGAACACGTGCTTCATCTTCCACCGCGCGGTAGCCCGAGCCCATAACTGCAACCGCGAGGGGTAGAGGCCGAGGTCGTGCCAGAGGCCGAGGCCGGGGTAGAGCCCAACCCCGGGTAGCCGTTCCAGAGGTGGAGCCTCATGTTGACTATAATGAGGAGGTTCCAGCCCCAATAGTACAAGCGGGCCCAACTTAGGTCCCAGGAGGAGTTATGATCACCCTAGAGTTTCAGGATGCTATAGTCAGACTAGCAGGCTTTATGGAGAGTGTTTCGAGAATTATCAGCTACACCAGCCACTTCTCATGCTGGAGGAGGGCTCCAGACTCCTGTTACACGTACCCCAGAGCAGGCAGCTCCTCAGGCCCATGCCCCAGTGATTCAGCCAGATGTGGCAGTTCAGCCAGGTATTCCAGCTCAGGCCGGCGATGGAGCGGCCATGACTTCTGATGCCTTGTGGAGACTTGATCGGTTCTCCAAGTTATTCATTACCACCTTCAGCGGTGTTTCATCCGAGGATCCCCATGATTTCTTATTCATCTGCCATGAGATTCTTAGGACCATGGGCATAGTAGAGACCAATGGGGTCGATTTCTGCACTTTCAGGCTTTCAGGATCCGCCAAGACTTGGTGGAGGGATTTCCGTTTATCCAGACCAGCAGCTTCTCCGACTTTGTCATGGGACCAGTTCGTGGAGTTATTCTTGGAGAAGTTTCTCCCCGTCACTCAGCGGGAGGCACTTCACAGAAAGTTTGAGCGCCTGCAGCAGGGCACCATGACACTCACTCAGTACAAGACTAGATTCATTGACTTGGCACGCTATGCAGTGGTGATACTCCCTACAGAGCGAGAGAGTGTCCGCATATTTATTGATGGGTTGATTCAACCGATTCGCCTACAGATGGCCATGGGAGTGGGTAGTGATATTTCCTTCCAGGAGGCGGCCAATGCGGCCCGCAGAGTTGAGGTAGCCCTCGCACTGGGATGTAGTCAGATGTCAGATAAGAGACCTCGCCATTCTGGTAGATTCAGTGGTACCTCGTCTGGAGGTAGGGATTCTTATAGTAGGGGTCAGGCACCGAGGCCCTTTCAGTCAGCTCTTCAGACTTCTCATGGTAGCTCAGGCAGTGGTGGTCACCAGTAGTATTAGTCAGATCAACAGCCTATCAATGCACCCCCACTCCATTATTCTCACCAACATAGGACTTATTATACATGTGGTGATCTGAGGCATATTGCCAGGTTTTGTCCTCGAGCTTTGGGCAGTTCTCAGCAACAAAGTCCGCGCCCCATGATTTAGGCAGCGAGTGATTTAGAGCTCGCCCAGCCAGCTAGAGGCGAGGGTAGACATCCCAGAGGTGGAGGTAGGCACTGTAGAGGTCGAGCTCAGACCGGTAGAGGTAGAGGTCAGCCAGCGATTGATCGCCCTAGAGATGGATCTTAGGGGGTGGGGCCCATCCCTATTTCTATGCTTTGCCACCCAAGCCAGAGGCTAAGTCTACCGATATGGTTATTACAGGTACTATTCTAGTCTCTGACAGGGGTGCTTCAGTGCTATTTGACCCTGGGTCTACATTTTCATACGTGTAGTCTTATTTTGCACCCTACCTGCCTATGTCTAGCGATGCTTTAGGTATTCCTGTATATGTATCTACACTAGTGAGTGATCCTATAGTGGTTGATCGGGTCTATCATGCCTGTATAGTAGTGTTTGAGGGTCTTGAGACCCGTGTTGACCTATTACTTCTAGACATGGTGGATTTCGATGTTATATTGGGGATGGATTGATTGTCCCCGTATCATGTGATCTTGGATTGTCATGTCAAGACCGTGACTTTGGACTTACCAGATATGCCCTGATTGGAGTGGAGAGGGACTCCAGGTCATGCCACCCGCAGTGTTATTTCATATGTTGAGGCTCGATGTATGGTCGAGAAGGGGTGTCTAGCATATTTGGCTTATGTTCGCGACTCCAGCTCAGAGGTTCCTTCTATTGACTCAGTCCCTATTGGTCGGGAATTTCAAGAGGTTTTTCCTTCAGACCTGCCGGGTATGCTGCCCGATAGATATATTGATTTTTGCATTGATATGGCCCTAGGCACGCAACCCATTTCCATTCCACCGTACCGTATGGTCCCGCTAGAGCTGAAAGAGCTCAAGGATCAGTTGCAAGATTTGTTGGAGAAAGGTTTCATCAGGCCTAGTGTTTCTTCCTGGGGTGTGCCAGTTCTGTTAGTGAAGAAAAATGATGGTTCCATGTGGATGTGTATTGACTATCGACAGCTGAACAAGGTAACAATTAAGAACACGTATCCGCTACCGAGGATTGATGATTTGTTCGATCAGTTGCAGGGGGAAAAGGTGTTTTCCAAGATAGATTTGAGATCAGGTTATCACCAGCTAAGGATTAGGGTGTCTGATGTCCCTAAGACAACATTCCGCACTTGATATGGGCATTATGAGTTTTTGGTCATGTCTATTAGGTTGACCAATGCCCCAGCAACATTCATGGATTTGATGAACTGAGTGTTTAGGCTTTATTTGGACTTGTTCGTGATTGTCTTCATTGATGATATTCTTGTGTACTCCTGCAGTCAGGAGTAGCACGAGCAGCACCTTAGAGTGGTTCTTCAAACTCTGAAGGATAGCCAGTTATATGCCAAGTTTTCAAAATGTGAGTTTTGGTTAAGTTCAGTGACGTTTCTGGGTCATGTCGTATCAGCTGAGGGTATTTAGGTAGATCCAAAGAAGATTGAGGCAGTTAAGAATTGGCCTCGACTAGCTTCAGCGACAGAGATTCGTAGTTTCTTGAGGTTAGCTGGTTATTATCGTCGGTTCGTGGAGTGATTTTCATCTATAGCTGCCTCGATGACCAGGTTGACCCAGAAGGGTGCCCAGTTCAGGTGGTCAGATGAGTGCGAGGAGAGCTTTGAGAAGCTCAAGATAGCTCTGACTACAACACCGATATTTGTTTTGCCCATAGGTCCAAGGCTTTACACTGTTTATTGTGATGCTTCCCGTGTTGGTCTTGGTGCAGTATTGATGCAGGATGGCAGGGTTATTGCTTATGCTTCGAGGCAGTTGAAGACCCACGAGAAGAACTACCCAGTCCATGATCTAGAGTTAGCAGACATTGTTCATGCCTTGAAGATTTGGAGGAATTATTTATATGGTGTGACATGTGAGGTGTACACGGATCACAAGAGTTTTTAATACTTGTTCAGGTAGAAAGAGTTGAATTTGAGGCAGCGGAGGTGGTTGGAGCTATTGAAGGACTATGATGTTACTATCTTATACCACCCAGGTAAGGCCAATTTAGTGGCCGACGCATTGAGCAGGAAGTCAACCAGCATGGGTAGTCTTGCATATGTTCCGGTCAGTCAGAGACCACTTGCCTTAAATATTCAGGCCTTGGCCAATCGGTTAGTGAGGTTGGACATTTCGGAGCCTAGCCGAGTATTAGCTTGCACAGTCGCTCGTTCTTCATTAATGGAGCGCATCTGTGACTATCAGTTTGATGATCCTCATTTGTGTGTCTTGATAGACACTATGCAGCGTGGAGGTGCCAGAAAGGTGACCTTGGATGCAGATGGTGTTTTTAGATTACAGGGGCGAGTATGTGTGCCCCATGTTGATGGCATTCGAGAGATGATCTTAGCGGAGGCCCATAGTTCTCGGTATTCTATTCACCTAGGCGCCGCGAAGATGTATCAGGACTTGCGGCAGCATTACTGGTGGCGTAGGATGAAAAAAGACATTGTTGCATATGTGGCTTGGTGTTTAAATTGTCAGCAGGTCAAGTATGATCATCAGAGACCTGGTGGTGTGTTTCAGTAGATTGAGCTTCCCGAGTGGAAGTGGGAGCGGAATACCATGGACTTTGTTACTGGACTTCCGGTGACCTGAAAGAGATTTGATGCTATTTAGATCATTGTTGATAGGCTGACTAAGTTAGCGCATTTCATTTATGTTGCTACTACTTATTCTTCAAAGAGACTAGCTGAGATTCACATCTGAGAGATCGTTCATCTTCATGGGGTACCGACATCTATCATTTTCAGATTGGGGTACATAGTTTACCTCATGCTTTTTGAGAGCAATTCAGCAGGAGCTAGGTACCCAGGTTCAGTTGGGTACATCATTCCATCCTCAGACGGACGGTCAGTCCGAGAGGACTATTCAGATATTGGAGGATATACTCTGAGCCTGTGTTATAGATTTTGGAGGCTCTTGGGACCAGTTCTTGCCTTTAGCAGAGTTTGTACTACCGATCCAGTATTCAGATGGCACATTATGAGACATTGTATGGTAGGAGGTGTCGGTCTCCAGTCGGATGGTTGGAGTCGGGAGAGGTTCGGTTGTTGGGTACTGATTTAGTCCAGGAGGCCTTGGACAAGGTCAAGATTATCCAGGAGAGGTTGCATTCAGCTCAGTCTAGACAAAAGAGTTATGCGGATCACAAGGTTCGAGATGTGGATTTCATGGTTGGTGAGTGAGTATTGCTCCATGTATCGCCTATGAAGGGCGTGATGAGATTTGGGAAGAAGGGCAAGCTTAGCCCTAGATATATTAGCCCATTTGAGATACTTGATCGAGTGGAAGAGGTAGCTTACAGACTTGATTTTCCACCTAGTGCATCCAGTGTTTTATGTGTCTATGCTCCGGAGGTATCACGGTGATCCTACCCACGTGTTAGATTTTAATACTGTCTAGTTGGATAAGGATCTGTCCTACGAGGAGGAGCCGGTAGCTATTTTAGATCGGCAGGTTCGACAGTTGAGGTCGAAGAGTTTTCCTTCAGTGCATGTGCAGTGGAGAGGTCAGCCTCCTGAGGCTTCAACCTGGGAGTCCGAGTTTGATATGCGGAGCCGTTACCCTCATCTATTTCCTGACTCAGGTACTTCTTTCTTTTGTCCGATCGAGGATGAACGGTTGATTTAGAGGTGGAGAATGTGACGACCCAAAGGGTCATCACCGTATTTCTTCCTTTTTCTGCTCTTCCGAGGTCTTGGAAACCTCACCCTTAGTTGCCTCGATGTGCCTGCACAGACCGGGCGTGAAGCCGGAAAGTTTTTGTATTAAGATATATGAATTCTATGGAAACTTTGAAGAATTATGATATTATTATTGATATAGTTGACTTTGGTCAACATTTTTGGTAAATGGGCCCGGACCGGTGATGTGACGGTCCTTGGAGGTCCGTAGAAAAATATGGGACCCAGGCATGTGCCCGGAGTCGAAATTTGAGGTCCAGAACACTGGTAAAATTTTTTTTTTCTGCTAAATTGTTTTCTGAAAGTAATAAGGAAAAATGAAAATGAAAATGAGTTAGAAAATATAGGTATCGGGCTCGTATTTTGGTTCCAACGCCCTGTACAGGTCTTAAATATTGGTTAAGCGCTTCCTATAAAGTTTGGTCAAAACCGGGAGTCGTTTGACGTGTTTGGGACCTAAATAGCTAAAGCTAGAAAATTATGAACTTTGAAATGAAATCTTGAGTTTTGGGGGTTGATTCTTTGTTTTTGATGTTATTTTAACGATTTGATCGCTCGAGCAAGTTCGTATGATGTTGTTGAGTTAGTGTGTGCATTTGGTTGAGAGCCCCGAGGGCTCGGGAGTGATTCGGGGGTGGTTCGGGGTGTTTTGCATTAAAAATCTGGTATTTTCTTAGCTGTTACCGGTATCTGGTGTAATGTTCTATGCAATCGCATAGGTCCTTCTGTGATCGCATAGTGTAAAAATTAGGAACCCAAATTGTTCTATGCGATCGCAGCCTCCCTTGTGCGATCGCATTGCCCACCTCGCGATCGCATAGAGCATTTTCCAGGCCCTGTCTCATTTACGCTATGTGATCGCATCCTGCCCTCCGCGAGATCGCAGTGCACTAGCTTCCCTACCTTATGCGATCACAATGCCTTGTATGCGATCGCATAGGGCACTTTGCCCAATGATTTTTCATAAAACTAGAACAGAATGCACAGGATTATTCACACAAAACAAATACAGATTCATCTCCTTCACCCTCAATTTTCAAGCTACAAGCCCCTATTCCTCAATAGCTCCTTGGGTAAGTTTCCTAACATTATTTCTTCATCAAATCATAGTTAATCCTAGCCTAATTCATGAATTCAAGGTAGAAATTGGGGGTTTTGGGTAGAACTAGGGCTTGTGGGATTTTAGGTGTTCCAACCTCAATTTGACGTCGGATTGTGAAACAAATCATATATTCTAACTCGTGGGGTTATGGATGATTGGAATTTGGTCCGAGCCTCGAGTTTGGACCATGTGGGCCCGGTGTCGGATTTTGCTATTTTTGGAAGAATGATGGGAATTTAATTTCTAGGCTATGGGACTGTATTATTGAGCCCTAGTTGATGTTATTGAATTAAAATTGACTAGATACCATTGTTTCGGAGTTGGATTCTAGAGGAAAGGCGGTGCTAGATGATTGATTGCTATTTGCGGATCGAGGTAAGTGTTTGATCTAATCCATTGAGGGAATAGGACTAGAGTATAGTTGTTGCTATTTGCTTAATGATCGAGTGCGGTGTATAGGCATGGTGACGAGTATCTATACACTGGCGTCTATCATGACCGTGAGTCTTATTTGTAGTTGCTTTGGGGTATGTTTTGAGAATCATTCTTAGTAAATGATGAATTCAACGTGATGAGTTAGTTGAGAAATTATTTATGAAAACATGAGATTTCTAGGAGAATTGGCTAAAATGGTAGTGACTTTTATGAAGTCAAAATTGTAAGTATTGTTAAGAAAATGTGGTCGGATCCCTTGGCGGGACGTGGAGATTATGATTGTTGTTTCTCCCTTATTCGGTTGAGCGTTACTTGTAATCTCTATTATCGAGATGTTTGGGCTGCTAGTGGTACCCTTATTGGGTAGATCATTATATTGCCGAGTTTTCCCTAAAAGGGGAACTCCTTGCGAGAGGCTATACGAATCATTTATTATGATTATTGGGATCGTGTGGCACGCCGTCCGCCTATATTATGATTATTGGGATCGTGTGGAACGCCATCCACTATATTATATTATTGGGATCGTGTGGCATGCTGTCCACCTATATTATATTATTGGGATCGTGTGGCATGCCGTCCACCTATATTATGATTATTGGGATCGTATGGAATGTTGTCCACTATATTAATATTATTGGCATCGTGTGGCACGCCGTCCACTATGTTATATTATTGGGATCGTGTGGCACGCCGTCCACCTACATTATGATTATTGGGATCGTGTGGCACGCCGTCCACTATATTATATTATTGGGATCGCGTGGCATGCCGCCCACCTATATTATATTAGTGGCATCGTGTGGTACGCCATCCACCTATATTATATTATTGGGAACGTGTGGCACACCGTCCACCTATATTATATTATTGGGATCGTGTGGCGCGCCGACCATTTATGAAAGTAAATGATTTGATTTTGGTTTAATGTTGTCACAGATGACCTGTTCTCCTTTCAGTTGTATTTCCTTCATATATAATCATGTTGTTCTTATGTTATCGTTGTATCTATATATATCTGCACAGGTTGATTTTCGTAAGTCATGTCTAGTCTCGTCACTACTTCGCCGGGGTTAGACTAGGCACTTACCAGCACATGGGGTTGGTTGTGCTGATGCTACACTTTCTGTGCTTTTTGCACAAATCACAACGTTGAAGCAACTTTTGGACAACAGCAGCAGTAGGATATTATTGGGGAGTTATCTTCAGCTTCAGGGACTCTCGAGGTAGCCTAGCCGGCGTTCGCAGGCCGAAGTCCCTATCCCCTATCTCAGTTTGTTTTATTGTATCAGAACAGACTTATGTATTTTTCCTTCATTAAGACTTTGTTGTAGTATTCTTTAGTAGTCTGTGAGATAGCGACACCAGGTTTGAGGGTAGCGTTATGTTTAGTATTTTTCCTCATTTGATTCTTCTTTATTAAATTTTGAAACAAAATTCCGCAATGTTTAATTATTTTTAGTATATTCTGTTGACAAGGATTGGCTGGCCTAGTTTCGATAGTAGGCGCCATCACGACTCCCGATGGTGGGTAATCCGGGTCGTGACAACCACACCTAACCACTCTATCTATAACTAGTCTGTTACAATACTTAATCACCTCAGTTATAACCATAAGTTTTGCCTACAACAAGGAAACATCACCCTAAAAATCTGTAATATCAATTATGAACACAATACCAAGGAACCACAACTTAACCATGGCCCACCAAGGGGGCAACATAATGATCTCTCATCTTTCTCACTTTTACTTCACAATTATTTTCAAGCAATTTCTCTAAAGGTTCAATTATCACTTGTATTTTCACAATTGGTTTACAACTGGAGCCAACGCTCCTCAGTGACACAAGTCATTTCATATACTTTCAATATTCATATCACAATTCGAGCCAATGCTCATAGGAATCAAATTATCATATTATCATTCACATGTTATTCACAATATATGGAAATACTCCAATAAACATGGATTTTGTAATCAGTTCATGAAAATTATATTATAAAACTCACGATCATGCTAGACACCAATGTATAGATACTCATCACCATACCTATACATCGTACTCGACCACATAGCAATTAGCAACAAGACTCAACTCCTATTCCCTGAAGCTAGGGTTAGACTAAACACTTACCTCGAAGCCTTGAAGTCCGCTTAATCCTCAACTATTTCTTTACCTCGTGATTCAACCTCCAATTCAGTGATATCTGGACATAATCAATTTGATAATATGAATAAAGACTCAATGGAACATCCCATAGCCTATATATGAATTTCCTAGCATTATTCCAAAAATCCCGAAATTAGATAAAACCCGAACTCTGGGCCCACTTCTCGAAACTCAGAATTTTTTCCAGAAAAGTGTTCTTCATCTTCTCCTGATTCCGTACATATAAAGAATACCAAAATCGGATTCCGTTTGACCCCTCAAATCGACCCCTAAAGATCTCATAATTTCAGGCCCCAAAATCCTAGTTTTCTACTGTTTTTCATGAATTAAAGAATGGGATTATGGTCTATAATTAAGCATAAATGATTTTTAATAATCAAATCACTTACCTTTGTGATACCCATTGATTGTCTCTCTTAAAAATCGCCTCAGAAGCTTCTTCCCGTTCCAACATTGGAAGAAAACTCGACTTGCTCATTATAGGTATAATGTTCACGCGTTTTAATGCTCCCAATAGATTTCTTGTGAAATTCTAATAAATTTAGGCTTTTGAATCACTCAATTTTACCTTATAATGAAGGAGATATGTAAGTTTTAAGATTTGCAAATAGTGTAGGTTTTTAATACGCCGTCAGGGGCAGTTTCATCATTAACCTAAAAATCTCGGCAACCTTAGTAAAATGACCATAAAATCCTCATAAGATGTCTAAATTCGATGATTCTTTTTGCTACGGGTCTATAATTACGATACAGATCTAATGCTTCATTCAAAATAGTAATCGAAGCTCATTTGTTCAACATGATATCATTTATGCTTGAAGAAACGATGTCGAATCATAAGAAAACAAGTATAACGCAACCCAAACCTATCCGAAACTCACCCGAGCTCCTCGGGACCGCATACCAAATATGTACACTGACTCAAAAATATCATACGAACTTGCTCGAGCAATCAAATCGCCAAAATAACATCAAAATCATTTAATCAAGCCTCAAGATCATCATTTCCCTTTCAAAATTCATAAACTTCCAACTTTAGACATTTAGGTCCGAAACACGTCAATCGACGTTCGATTTCGACCAAATTTTACGGGAAGTACTTAAAAAATATATAAGACTTGTACCGGGTGTCGGAACTAAATACGAGCCCGATACCATAGTCTTTTAATCAATTTTCATTCTCATATTCCTTAATAATTTTAGAAAAATAATTTAACAGAAAAAATCTTTTACTCAGGTTCTAGACCTCGGATTTCGACTCTAGGTACATGCTCCCATATTTTTCTACGAACCTTTCGAGACCGTATAATATCGGGTCCTAGTCTGTTTACCAAAAATGTTGATCAAAGTCAACTATAATTATATTAATATCAAAATTCTTCAAATTTTTCTCATATTTCATATATTTCAACATAAACGTTTTCCGACTATGCGCCTGGACTGCCCATGCAAATCGAGGCAATAGAAAGTGAGATTTTCAAGGCCTCAAAATCATGGAACAGATAAGGAAAATAGGTGATGACCCTTTGGGTCGTCACAACGACAACCTCTAAAATAATCGTTCGTCCTCGAACAGACAAAAGAGGAAAGTACCAAGCACAATATAATCATAACTGTCGCACCTCATCTTCTGAAGAAAGCTTTTATTCGCTTTTACTACACCCCGGGAAGGGATATAGTAATAAAGGAGTTTTCCCAATTTAAGGATAATCGAAACGGGATTCGTTTTTATTTAAGATTCAGAGTCGCCACTTGGGAGATTTATGGTATCCCAAGTTACTGGTTTGAATCCTGAATCAAGGAAGGGTTCGACTCAGTTTAACAGTCGCGAACCAGAAATTCGGGTAAGGAATTCTGTTAACTTGAGAGAAGGTGTTAGGCATTCCCGAGTTACATGATTTTAGCACGGTCGCTCAACTGTTATATTTGGCTAAAATATTTGATTTTATTACATGTTATCCTATTTTTGTGCAATTTTAGAATTAATTACCGCTTTTGTCAAATTATTTTATTTAAGAAAGTGAACGTTGTTTAAGAACATATTTTCGGATCATGTCACATGAAATGCACCCGGATCTTCGACATATTCTCATACGACGTTTTTGGATTTGGATTTGGGTTGCATGAAATACACACCCGTATTAGAAAGGTGATATTATTAAAAATCGTGGCTAAAGCGACTAGCGTGTTATATCTTTTTGGAAAGGCCGTGAAATTCGCTAAACGACCTCTCCCGAATACTAAGTATTTTAGTAAGCAATTAATGAGGGCCCCGTAATTATATATTTGATTTGGCGAGACTCGTCTCATTTTTATTATTAAATGCCATGCCTAAAGTGACTAAATTTTCTATATTTTTGTCTTGTTTCTAAAGGACAGTTAACTCATAAAAATAGAAATTCGAATATTGAATTCAAGTCTGGATTCAAACAAAATGATAAAACCTTCTAGCTTGAACCCACTACTTAATTCAAAACTCGATTTCTATATTTATAGTTTTATTTCCTTGTCCTTATTATAATTTTATTATACTAAATTCATACTAATTTCGGGCCTCCAATACAGTTTGGCCCCATAGAATATTTTATTAGGATTTGGGCCTCAGGATGTTTGGCCCAGCAAGATAAGGCAAAGCCCCAAAATTATCTCAGGCCAGTAGGCCTTACACTGATCTGAAATTTAACGTGAACACTGAACAAAGTGAACTAAATTTTAAGACTACCCTAAATATACTCAATAATACTGCAGAAGCTAACTAAGAAACCTTGGCATTTTTATGTTCATATTCGTCAATTTATCTGTTTATCGGTGAGTTCTACACGTTAATGAGACAAGATCCAAGTAAACCACAATTTTAAAGTGAAATCAGACATAAACTGAATTATTGATGATGTTATTATCACTAAGAGAAAATATCCGAAATTATTATATTAATTATTAACTTCTTCAATCAAAACTAGACTAAACTAAAAATAAATTGAAGTTTGTAAAAGCTTTCCAAATCTCATTATAGATTGATTGTTCGCAGTCATTTAAGATCTAGCTACTATTTGCTAAGTCAAATTCTAATATTATTACAAATTCAGTACCATCGTTAATCTGATAAAGAAATCCAAACAGTCCATTAATTTTAGCTCATGACAAGTTTAAATGCTCATAAATGACATAAATGATTATAGCTAACAACTATTGTATTTAGATAACATATTTCAAATACGATTACACCACTGTAATGAACTAGAATATTGTAAAGTCCAAACAGTCCGAGTTTTTGTAGTTCAATGACATATCAGACTAATCCTAATGAATACAAGTACTTCTATCTTAATTTTACATAGATTAGATCAATGTTAAAATAAAAGTAAACTGAAAAGGCAAATAAACCTTTTATTTCATCTCTTTAACTTGAAACTACATCATCAAATAATAGAAGTGTACCCGGAAAAAAGAGAGATCGATGAGATTCTAGATCAATTACACTAATAGGAATCGACAACAAAGGTTCAACAGCAATTCAATCAGCCTCAATCAACACCAGATTAAATCATAGAAGTGACGGATCAACAGAAAAAATCAAACACTTGGATGACACAATATAATTTCTACCACGCATGACAATTAGAACCAAATAGCCTTCAGATTGCTTTGAGAATCAATGAAACAGTAGGACTTTGAACTATCTTTTGATGTTTTTTGGAGTTTTGAAATTGTCACGACCCAAACTGGAGGACCATGACTAGCACCCGACCATACTTGCCGAGCACCAACGTACATTTTATCTAACCTTCTTTATTATCTTTTAGGCTGACTAGACCAATATAAATGGTAGACATGGATCATGGACAATCAACAATAAAATATGTTTGCATGAACCTACATAACATGGGATGACCAGACAATCAAGAAACATGGTACAAGCTTCCACGCTAAAATGAAAGACTATACAACAAAAACCAGCCGACAAGGCATACAAACTATACATGAGTCGACAACTTGTCTATGAGCCTCTAAAGGAACATAAGTGCTGCAACATAGCCGGAACAGGGCCCCGACATACCCATAATGTCTATAACAAAAATGCATACCAAGACCAAGGCAAGTCCGAGAAGGGATTTCGCCAATCACCGCCGAACTGGACAACCTACTGTGATGGTGGAGCTGCACCTGCTTGTCTATCAGGACCTGCAGCACGACATGCAGCGTCCACAAATAAAAGGACGTCGGTACAAATAAAGTACTGAGTATGTAAGGCAGAGAACCATAAATATGAACAGCAATGTGAGCAGGGATAGAGAATATACAACCTGTAACATCTGAGTACCTCTGAGGGCTACTGACATGAAATACATGATACATATGTATAAATACATAATCTTTTAAAACATACGCCTCTGTGGGCATCATCATTATCATATCGTACCCGGCCGTAATAGGCTCGGTAAAAACATACCCGGCCATTATAAGGCTCGGTAGAATCGTACCCGGCCACGTGGAGCTCGGTAAAACCCAATTGATCAGTGGTTGCACAATAGGTGCCGTACCCGGCCGACTATAGCGCGGCTCGGTAGAGTAAAATAGATACATATATATAATGCATGCTCGACTCATGGAAACACCTTGTAGACCTTTCGGAGTGACGTAAGGTCGGTATCCTATGTACACCTTATTAGGACTAACTCTTCACTATGAACCTTATAGGAATCAGGAAGTACCAACAAGATTGATAACATAAGAATAAGAGAAGCAACATCAACATCAATCGTTCCATAAGAGGGAAAACAATGTAAGTACTGCTTAGCTTCTAAGAATAGAGTATCTTTGGAAGCTCGTTCATTACATTATGTACAATCGGAGTCGTGCAAAAGAAGGAAAGGGACAGCCACACATACCTTGTATATACTGCCACAACCTCAAGCTATGCAAACGTCACGACTCCTTAGTCTACAATAGGAGAAATGACACTATCGTTAACGTTTAAGCGTCGCAACTATTATGTACCAACCACAATCTATTTTGTGATGAAACGGACAGAACCTCCCCTATATATAGGACTTCACACCATTCAAAACAATCACCAAACAGCCTAAACAACATCAATAATAAACATATTGAGCCTTCCAAAACAGTCCACACACAACCTAATCACATCATACATATGACGGCCACTATAGTCGTATCAAACGACCCAAAAATATTACCAAGAACTAGCAGACCACAACCCAACATATATTTGGTGTTTCTCCACACCCTGCCTCCTCCAAAACTCCACAAAAAAGTAATAAAAAACGCAGCCCAACAGCAACACAAAACAGTCCACAAAACAGTCCGCTACAAGTGAATAACTTGAACTCACGGCTTCCGATCACCGTCCCGTGAGTTCTTACATGTATATAACGAATTGCCATGAATTTACAGAAGAAGAAATGTATAAAATATAACAGTAAACTCACCTTTGTTGTTGGATAACTCAGCCTTTAACTTGGTTCTTCAAACTCTAGTGTTTACCCCCAATTTGAACTTGAAAGAGAGGGAAAATCAATTAGGGTTTGTGGATAATTTTTGGGAGGAATTTTGCAGAGTCTTAGGTCTGGTTATTTGTGAAATATAAAGAGGTATATATTGCAGAAGATAATCCTTTTAATGGGCTGCTTATCTGACCCGAAATCCCCTCTTTTGGGCCGACATTAAACCAAGTAGGTGACTCACCTACTTGCACCTAGCAACTTGTGCAGTCTCACGAAAATGTCTATATCTCTCTATTCCAATGTCGTATTGCTAAACCGTTCAATGCGTTGGAAACTAGACTCATAGATCTTCAATTTGGTGGGTAGATAACCCCGTAATTCCAAGTATATTGGGAGAAATACTTAATAACATTTGACCTAAAGTTTAGGTAAAACTATGAACCTAAGTTGCAACAACTTTTGTCGACTTTTGTTTCATAACTCGCTTGACTTCAAGAATTATGATACGGATATTATATGATTCAAATACCTTAAATCATGACCTTCTAAGTATACTAAGCATTTATAGGTTTACCCAAAAGTACGAGTTACAACATCCTTGATTCGTTTAACTTCTAATACTTGTTAATCACCCTTATGCACCCTTGTATCACTTGAGATTAATCGGATTAACTTCTTATCATCTCAAGGATAATTCCTTCTTGGATTTGTGTTATCTAACTTATGGAATGAACTAACGTGTGTGGATATGGGTTATAACACCCTCCCCCTTAGGAACATTCGTCCTCGAATGTAAGGGTTTATGGGGAGTCCAAATCATCGTGGATTCTAGCGGAAATTTTTGGTCAATATTCCCCTATAAAATGGTCACTAGCAAAATTTGCAAGCAGTGAATCTCAAAGTATGACCACACAAGGCTACACAAAGCATTATGGACATGGACATTATTTACATATCGCCACTTTGTATTAAGGAAGAGAGTTCTCAAGTTATTGCTTACCTCATAAAGCCATTTCACCTTTATAATGTATCTTGCGTTCCACCAACATCCTTGTTATCATCATTCCGGAATAGGTAAGGGTATTTAGACTTCATCTCTTCTTCCGCTTCCCATGTCATTTCTTTCATATTCTTGTTCCTCCACAATACTTTGACGGAAGCTACATCTTTTGTTCTCAGCTTGCGGACTTGTCGATCTAATATGGCCACTGGCACTTCTTCATATGATAGATCCTCCGTAACTTGAACATCTTTTATAGGGACAACTCGAGAAGGGTCTCCAATACATTTCCTCAACATAGATACATGGAATACCGGGTGGACAAATTCTAATTCGGATGGCAATTCTAACTCATAAGCAACTTGTCCAATTCGTTGAAGAATTTTATACGGACCGATATACCTTGGACTCGGCTTACCTTTCTTCCCAAAACGCATAACACCCTTCATTGGTGAGATCCTCAGGAAAACCCAATCACCAACCTCAAACTCTAGATCACGACGTCGGACATCGGAATAAGACTTTTGCCTGCTTTGTGCCGTCCTCAATCGTTCCTGTATCACTTTCACCTTCTCAATGGCTTGGTGAATCAAATCTGGCCCATATAATTCTGTTTCACCGACTTCGAACCATCCAACCGGTGATCTACATCTCCTCCCATATAGTGCCTCATATGGGGCCATTTTAATACTGGAATGGTAGCTATTATTGTAGGCAAATTCTATGAGTGGAAGATGGTCATCCCAATTTCCCTTAAAATCTAGAACACATGCTCGTAGCATATCTTCCAATGTTTGAATGGTACATTCAGCCTGTCCGTCAGTCTGTGGATGAAATGCAGTGCTGAGATTCACCTGTGTGCCTAAACCTTTCTGAAAAGACCTCCAAAAGTTAGCCATAAATTGAGCTCCTCGATCTGATATAATAGATACCGGCACACCATGAAGCCTAACAATCTCCTTGATATACAACTTCGCATAATCTTCAGCCGAGTAAGTTGTCTTAACTGGCAGAAAGTGAGCACATTTTGTAAGTCGATCAACTATCACCCGGATAGAGTCAAACTTATGATAAGATCGAGGTAATCCAATAACGAAGTCCATATTAATCACCTCCCGTTTCCAGGTCGGAATTTCTATATTCTGAAGCAATCCACCGGGTTTCTGATGTTCTATCTTTACTTGTTGACAATTGGGACACTGGGCTACAAATTCCGCAATAGACTTTTTCATGTTATCCCACCAATACTGCTCCTTGACATCATGATACATCTTTGTTGAGCCGGGATGGATGGAATATCGGGATTGATGAATTTCATTCATAATCTTTTCTCGCAACCCTGCTACATTCGGCACACATAATCGGCCCTGGTATCTAAGTGCCCCATCTCCTCCGATCTCGAAAGCCGTAATTTTACACTGCTGAATGTTCTCTCTCAATCGTAGTAAGATAGGATCTTCATATTGCCGTGCTTTTACCTCTCCTACCAAAGATGATTCTGATGTATTTTGTACAGTAACACTTCCGTCATCAGAGTCTAACAATCCGATTCTCATATTGGCTAGCTGATGAAGCTCTTTAGTCAACCCCCATCTACCTGCATCAATATGTACTAAGCTTCCCATTGACTTACGGCTGAGAGCATCCGCCACAACATTGGCTTTACCGGGATGATACAATATCTCGACGTCGTAGTCCTTCAGTAATTCAAGCCACCTACGCTGCCTCAAATTCAACTCTTTCTGCTTGAAGATGTATTGTAGACTCTTGTGATCTGTGTAGATGTCAACATGGACGCCGTATAAGTAGTGCCGCCATATCTTCAAAGCATATATTACTGCAGCCAATTCCAGATCATGGGTTGGATAATTCTTTTCATGCTTCTTCAATTGTCTTGATGCATATGAAATCACCTTCCCATGCTGCATCAACACGCACCCCAAACCTATACCCGAGGCATCACAATATACCACATATCCTTCTGTTCCTTCAGGGAGAGTGAGCACCGGTGCGGATGTCAATCGATCCTTCAGCTCCTGAAAACTACGTTCACAAGTGTTAGACCACTGGAACTTGGTAGCTTTCTGTGTTAACTTAGTCAATGGTGCTGATATAGAGGAAAACCCTTCTACAAACCGCCTATAATATCCTGCTAGCCCCAGGAAGCTACGAACTTCTGATGGTATTGTAGGTCTCGGCCAATTCTTTACTGCATCAATCTTCTGAGTGTCGACACTAATACCCTCGTCAGATATCACATGGCCAAGGAATGCTACTGAGTTCAGCCGGAATTCACATTTGGCGAGCTTAGCATATAACTTACGATCCTGAAGCATCTGTAATACTATCCGCAAGTGGCTCGCATGTTCCTCCTCCGAACGAGAATACACCAGAATGTCATCAATGAATACAATCACGAACACATCAAGATAGGGCTTGAATACAGTATTCATGAGATCCATAAAAGCTGCTGGGGCATTTGTTAGACCGAACGACATCACCAAGAACTCAAAGTGTCCATATCTTGTCCGAAAGGCCGTCTTTGGAATATCCTTCTCCTTAACCCTCACCTGATGATACCCTAAACGTAAGTCAATCTTGGAGAAATACTTGGCACCCCGGAGTTGGTCAAACAGGTCGTCAATTCTTGGAAGTGGATACTTGTTCTTTATAGTAAACTTATTCAACTGCCGATAGTCGATACACATCCGTAATGACCCATCTTTCTTCCGCACGAATAGGACTGGAGCACCCCAAGGTGAAGTGCTAGGCCTAATGAAGCCCTTATCCAGCAAGTCCTTTAACTGCGCCTTCAACTCTCGCAGCTCTGCCGGGGCCATTCTATATGGAGGGATAGAGATCGGTTGAGTGTCAGGCAACACATCAATGCTAAACTCAATCTCCCTTTCTGGAGGAAGACCTGGGAGTTCATTTGGGAAAACATCTGGAAATTCATTGACCACGGGGATAGATTGTAGAGTAGGCAGCTTCGCCTCGGCATCCCTAACGCGAACAAGATGATAAATGTAACCTTTTGAGATCATTTTCCTTGCCTTAAGATAGGAAATAAACCTACCTTTCGATGTAGCAATGTTCCCCTTCCATTCAATGACGGGTTCACCAGGAAATTGAAACTTAACCATCTTCATACGACGGTCAACATTTTCATAGCGTGAGGCCAACCAGTCCATTCCCAGTATCACATCAAAATCAACCATTTCTAACTCAAATAAATCTGCCGAGGTTTGACGACTACAAATCATCACGGTGCAACCTCTATATACCCTTCTAGCAATCACAGAATCTCCTATTGGAGTAGATACCGCAAGGGGTTTACTTATCAATTCGGGTTCAATGCCAAACTTATTAGCCACAAAGGGTGTAACATATGATAATGTAGATCCCGGATCAATCAACGCATATACATCATAAGAAAACACAGATAATATACCTGTAACAACATCTGGAGATGACTCGAGATCCTGTCGACCTACTAGAGCATATGTTCGATTTTGAGCACCACTCGAACTCGGTCTTGCACCTCTACCTCTACCACGACCTGTCGACTGCTGAAAACCCCGTGCTGGAGGTCGAACTGATGAGGAAGAACCAGACACAGATCTAGTCGGTTGAGCCATACCATCACCTCCCCTGTTAGGACAATCCCTCATCATATGGCCAGGCTGTCCGCAAGAATAACACGCATCAGAACCTCGACGGCACAGTCCAAAGTGGGCCTTGCCGCACTGATCACAACGTGGTGTTGGGGGTTTCGTCTGACTAGTATCCCTGTGATGTTGCGATCCAGATGCCTGCGAACTCTGACCTGGACCAGAATAGGATCGATCATATCGAGGCCTCTGAAACTGTGGAGGAGCACTAGCTACAGATGGCGCCGAACTCCTCGAAGACTGGGGCCTGGCGCTGCCTCTTAAGTCATCGGAATACCTTGCAAATCTCGCCCTCTTATGCTGGCCCCTATCCTGCTCCCTATCTGCCCTCTGCTGGCGCTTACGATCCTCTAGGGTCCGAGCATAAGCTTGAATACGGGAAATATCTATGCCTTCTACCAAGGAGGCTGTCATACACTCATTTATCAGATGGGGTCCCAATCCGTTCACGAACAAATGCACCCTATCACTCATCTCGGCCACCATATGGGGAGCATACCTTGCTAAAGAATCAAGCTGCATACTATACTCTCGCACACTCATATTACCTTGTCTAAGGTTCAAGAACTTATCAGCTCTAGCTCGTCGTATCTCAACTGGCAAATAGTGACGAAGAAAGGCCTCAGAAAAATCCTTCCACACAGTCGGAGGAGCGTTCGGACCCCTGGATCTCTCCCAACTATCATACCAAAGAACCGCTAAATCCCGTAGCCGATAAGAAGCCAACTCTACTGCCTCTGTATCACTAACATGCATAACCCGTAGTGTACGATGAACCCGGTCAATAAAAGTCTGCGGATCCTCCTTGGGGTCTGATCCGGTAAACACTGGAGGGTCTAAATTAATAAAATCACGAACTCTTGTACTAAGTGGTTTATCAGCAGCACCTGTATTCTGCCTCTGAGCCTGAGCAGCTACCAAGCTAGTCAATAACTACAAAGCACTCCGCATATCCTGGTCTGTAGTGCCAGACGGAGGAGCTGGAGGTGCTGGGTGCCACCTAATATCCTCCGGAGGAGACGGAGTAGATGAGGTATGAGACGGCATCTCACTCTGAGCCTCACTTTGGCCTGCTCTGGCTTGGGGCACCTGACTGGTACCCTCTCCCGCAACTGTATCAAGCCGTCTACTAATTGTTTGTTTCCTAGTCGAAGGCATCGCTGAAAGAAAACAAGGTGAATATTAGAGGCGAACACTTACGACTCAACTCTATGCACGATCTAGATTGAGGAAGAAGGTAACAACCCTAGATGTCATGTAGCCTCCTGATTATAAATGTGGCGCGCTACACATCCATAATCAAGACTCTACTAGACATGGCTCATAGACAATCCCTAGGACAGACTTGCTCCGATACCAAGTTTGTCACGACCCAAACTGGAGGACCATGACTAGCACCCGACCATACTTGCCGAGCACCAACGTACATTTTATCTAACCTTCTTTATTATCTTTTAGGCTGACTAGACCAATATAAATGGTAGACATGGATCATGGACAATCAACAATAAAATATGTTTGCATGAACCTACATAACATGGGATGACCAGACAATCAAGAAACATGGTACAAGCTTCCACGCTAAAATGAAAGACTATACAACAAAAACCAGCCGACAAGGCATACAAACTATACATGAGTCGACACTTGTCTATGAGCCTCTAAAGGAACATAAGTGCTGCAACATAGCCGGAACAGGGCCCCGACATACCCATAATGTCTATAACAAAAATGCATACCAAGACCAAGGCAAGTCCGGAGAAGGGATCTCGCCTATCACCGCTGAACTGGACAACCTACTGTGATGGGGGAGCTACACCTGCCTGTCTATCAGGACCTGCAGCACGACATGCAGCGTCCACAAATAAAAGGACGTCGGTACGAATAAAGTACTGAGTATGTAAGGCAGAGAACCATAAATATGAACAACAATGTGAGCAGGGGTAGAGAATATACAACCTGTAACATCTGAGTACCTCTGAGGGCTACTGACATGAAATACATGATACATATGTATAAATACATAATCTTTTAAAACATACGCCTCTGTGGGCATCATCATTATCATATCGTACCCGGCCGTAATAGGCTCGGTAAAAACATACCGGCCATTATAAGGCTCGGTAGAATCGTACCCGGCCACGTGGAGCTCGGTAAAACCCAACTGATCAGTGGTTGCACAATAGGTGCCGTACCCGGCCGACTATAGCGCGGCTCGGTAGAGTAAAATAGATACATATATATAATGCATGCTCGACTCATGGAAACACCTTGTAGACCTTTCGGAGTGACGTAAGGTCGGTATCCTATGTACACCTTATTAGGACTAACTCTTCACTATGAACCTTATAGGAATCAGAAAGTACCAACAAGATTGATAACATAAGAATAAGAGAAGCAACATCAACATCAATTGTTCCATAAGAGGGGAAATGATGTAAGTACTGCTTAGCTTCTAAGAATAGAGTATCTTTGGAAGCTCGTTCATTACATTATGTACAATCGGAGTCGTGCAAAAGAAGGAAAGGGACAGCCACACATACCTTGTATATACTGCCACAACCTCAAGCTATGCAAACGTCACGACTCCTTAGTCTACAATAGGAGAAATGACACTATCGTTAACGTTTAAGCGTCGCAACTATTATGTACCAACCACAATCTATTTTGTGATGAAACGGACAGAACCTCCCCTATATATAGGACTTCACACCATTCAAAACAATCACCAAACAGCCTAAACAACATCAATAATAAACATATTGAGCCTTCCAAAACAGTCCACACACAACCTAATCACATCATACATATGACGGCCACTATAGTCGTATCAAACGACCCAAAAATATTACCAAGAACTAGCAGACCACAACCCAACATATATTTGGTGTTTCTCCACACCCTGCCTCCTCCAAAACTCCACAAAACAGTAATAAAAAACGCAGCCCAACAGCAACACAAAACAGTCCACAAAACAGTCCGCTACAAGTGAATAACTTGAACTCACGGCTTCCGATCACCGTCCCGTGAGTTCTTACATGTATATAACGAATTGCCATGAATTTACAGAAGAAGAAATGTATAAAATATAACAGTAAACTCACCTTTGTTGTTGGATAACTCAGCCTTTAACTTGGTTCTTCAAACTCTAGTGTTTACCCCCAATTTGAACTTGAAAGAGAGGGAAAATCAATTAGGGTTTGTGGATAATTTTTGGGAGGAATTTTGCAGAGTCTTAGGTCTGGTTATTTGTGAAATATAAAGAGGTATATATTGCAGAAGATAATCCTTTTAATGGGCTGCTTATCTGACCCGAAATCCCCTCTTTTGGGCCGACATTAAACCAAGTAGGTGACTCACCTACTTGCACCTAGCAGCTTGTGCAGTCTCACGAAAATGTCTATATCTCTCTATTCCAATGTCGTATTGCTAAACCGTTCAATGCGTTGGAAACTAGACTCATAGATCTTCAATTTGGTGGGTAGATAACCCCGTAATTCCAAGTATATTGGGAGAAATACTTAATAACATTTGACCTAAAGTTTAGGTAAAACTATGAACCTAAGTTGCAACAACTTTTGTCGACTTTTGTTTCATAACTCGCTTGACTTCAAGAATTATGATACGGATATTATATGATTCAAATACCTTAAATCATGACCTTCTAAGTATACTAAGCATTTATAGGTTTACCCAAAAGTACGAGTTACAACATCCTTGATTCGTTTAACTTCTAATACTTGTTAATCACCCTTATGCACCCTTGTATCACTTGAGATTAATCGGATTAACTTCTTATCATCTCAAGGATAATTCCTTCTTGGATTTGTGTTATCTAACTTATGGAATGAACTAACGTGTGTGGATATGGGTTATAACAGAAATGATGAATTGTGAGAGTTGAAATCGAGAATAGCAGAAACATGTTTTAAGTAGATTTCAAATTGCAAAAACTTGTTGAAAGAGGCCTATGGAGGCCTATTTATAGAGTTTGAAACGGAGGAAAATTCAAACTTCATAAATTATCCATTAGTCCCCTTTTATTTCAATTGTATCCTTATTGTTTATTAATTATTCTACTATTTCCCTTATTTATTAAAAATTGTACCAAATACCCATCTAGAATCTTCTAAATCTAATATAATTTCCCTTTTACCCCCACTTCTATTCAACATTCACTGCACTACCCTTTTCTTATACCCATAATACTCCTACCTTCTAAGACTTATTACATTTAAACCCTTTATTGTACCCCAAATTACCCCTGAATAGGACTTGAATTCACCAAATGACCCTACTAACTTTTACTCTTTTACCCCTCTTAAATTTGACTAATTTCAGAATTAACTACTTATAAAATGTAATCAAACATAAACAGCTATAACCAATGGAACTAATCAAACTAATAATTCAATTCTTAACACTAACTAATAACAAAACAAAACTATTTCTAGCAACTTTCAGAATCAAAATTTAAGAACCAATGATTAATAAAATTGAAAAGTTCCAAAACCAGTCAAAATCTAATCATTAATTCGATTAAACCCTAATTTCTAATCTAATTATTCATTATCAATATCAATCTAAAAAACAATTAACACAGAAATCAATAATATTGAAAAATTGTCAAAATCTATTTAATCTTAAGATTAATATCAAAAAATATTTATCAGAATTTTATACTATTTTAACATCAAAACTTTAAATCTAAAAATATCATAATCTGAAACCTAAGAACTAAACTAATCAATCTTTAAAGGGAAAACCCTAATTAGTAAACCAATCGTACTTAAAAATATGCAAAATATGTATAAAGCAAGAAACATAGAAACAAAGAGGAGAGAGAAAAGAGAAGAAAAGAAAACAAAAACTTAGGTTTTTTTTTCCAGACTTTTCTACTTCTCTTTCCTTCTTTCTTTTCTTTCTTCTTTCTTCTTTTTTTTATAGTTGAAAACTTTTTCCAGAACTTCAGGGACTTGGATATCATCTTCTTGGATTTTTGATCGCCGGTAGACCCTTGAATCTACCTTTTGAGTGATTTAAGTGACTTTTAAGGTTCAGGGATTTCTAAAATAGGATAAGGATGGTTAGAGGATGTCACATGGTGATTTTGGAGCGATTTGGGGAAAATAGTGTTCGCCGAAATTAGGGTTCCGACGACACTCTTTTGTTTATTCGAAATGATTCAGAGGGATTCGAGGGAATGGGGATACAGGGGTGTGATCTGGAGATTGTGGAGATTTTGTGGTGTTAATGGTGGGCCGGTTAGCTTAGTTGTTGTCTCCCGCCGATAGGATTCCGGAGGGGTTCTGAAGAGGGTTTGGGGGCGGCTAGGGTTCGACAATGAGGAAGAGAGGAAATGAAATGAATATAGGGGTGTATGTATATTTACTATATTAAAAGACCCCAAGTGATCCCTGAACGTTAGATTGAGGGTATCAACGACTCAGATCTTTTGAGCCCTCTAAACGACATCGTCTAATTTAAATGAAAATGAAGCCCCATCCGTTAAATTAACCCAATGAACGGCCCAGATTAAAAATAAAGAATGTCGTCATTTTATTCATTAGAGGCTTGTGTTATATGACCGTTGGATCAATTGTTTCAACGGTCCATATCAACTATAGTTAAACGGAGTAGTTTTGATTTCCTAGGCAGACTGGGCAATATTTCTGGGCCTGGGCGGGTATTTACCTGTTTTGGGCTATGAATTGGTATAAAGTTATATTAGCCCAATTATTCATTTTGTATTGTATTTTATATTTTTGTATTTTATTTTGTATTTTGTATTTTCTTTTTTCTTTTGTGTTTTTTTTTTATTTTGTATTTCTATATTTTTTTATTTATTAAATATTAAACTAATTAAATTCGAGAATTTATTTAATATATATTTTATAGAGATTTCAATTAAAACACAAAAAAAAACTATTTTTGATTTTCTTTAACTTGTTGAATTAATACCAAAAATTATAAAAATTAAAATCCTATTGCATATGCATATTTTGTATTTTTTTAATGTGAATTATTATGCAACTAATTAACACAAAATGCCACAAGTATCAACAAAAATTGAAAAATCATTTTATTTGGATTTTCTAGGAATAATTTTCTTAGGGCAAAAATCATGTGCTCACAGCGGCCCCTCTTTGCTCGGAAACACAAAGAGTTTTCGTGCAAAGACAAGTGAGCGAAAATGAGAGATTTTTGCCCGTTCGCATATTCCGTGTGAAGCATTTTGAAAAAGTTGACCGTACCCTGATTCAGAGGTTGCCTACATATCCCGGGCTAAATAGGAATGAGGTCACTGTAGTTCAGGAGTGTCTGGTAGCTGGGACTACCATGAAGCTGTGATTTCACTGCTGTTGCTGCTGTTACTGCTTGCTGACCCCCTTAATACACCATGTAAAGATAAAAAGAAGCTAGCCTAAGCTATACCCTATGATTTATAAATATCCTATCTATGCTTGGTATCTTGTGTTCTTATGTTGCCTTGATCTTGCATCTTGTATTCTTTCAATGAAATTTGACTGTTGCCTTGACTGTGTTTTGAAATATGTGTCCATTATTCAGGTGGACTCCTGCTTGCGATTGCTTGAAAAAATATTCCCTTGTTCTTCAGGCAGGCTCCTACTTGCGATTGCTTTAAAATGTATTCCCTTGTTCTTCAGGTGGGATCCTACTTGTGATTACTTTGAGAAAGTATTCCCTTGTTCTCCAGGTGGCCGCCTGCTTACAAAAATAGACAAACAAAGAAATTGTTTTGCCCTAGTATGGTGACTGGCCATATCATGTTATTAGATATTAAAATTCAAAGCTAAAATTCAGATTGTATTTCCTTTGTTTTCCAGGTGGGCGCCTGCTTACTGCATTTGAAAAGATATTCCTTTGTTCTTCAGGTGGGCGCCTGCTTGCTGATTTTGAAATGTATTCCCTTGTTCTTCAGGTGGGCGCCTGCTTGCCGTTATTTGAAATGTATTCCCTTGTTCTTTAGGTGGGCGCCTGCTTGCCGAATTTGAAATGTATTCCCTTGTTCTTCAGGTGGGCGCTTGCTTTCCGAATTTGAAATGTATTCCCTTATTCTCCAGGTGGGCGCCTGCTTGCCGAATTTGAAATGTATTCCCTTGTTCTTCAGGTGGGCGAATTTGAAATGTATTCAGGTGGGTGCCTGCTTGCCGAATTTGAAATGTATTCCCTTATTCTTCAGGTGGGCACCTTCTTACAACAAACATACAAAATAAAGAAAATTGTCAACCCTAGTTTGATAACTTGGTGCATGATGTTACTGAATGTTAACTTGAGAGATAAAAGTTGTATTATACTTCCCCTGTTCTTCAGATGGGTGCCTATTTGCTGCACTTTGGAATGTATTCCCTTGTTCTTCAGGTGGACGCCTGATTGCTGAAACTTTCTGTGTTCCCTTGTTATCCACATTGGTTACATTCACTTTAAAGTGATTAGTAAGAATTTGAATATTTTGTCCCTATTTTTATCAAAGAACAATTTGTTAGTATAAAATGGTGGTTAGCTGCTGGTATTCTTGTTGGCCATGCTACCGCTTCTAAACTTGCTCTGACTTGTGTCTTGAACTTGTTTTATCTTGCCATGATTTACGGCTAACTTTCAAACTCTCTGATTCTGATGACCCGAATGTTTTTCTCTTGTTGCTTTCTTGGTGTTTCTTTTTCCCCCATTCTTGTGAACTTTTGCTTCTTTCTCCACTTATCTGATTGCCCTTTTTTATGGGATTTACATTGATCCTTCATGTTACACTATCCTTTAATAAATCCTGATCTCATTGTGTCATACAAGTGGGAAGTTGGTAGTTAGATTTGACTATAATTGTCTTATAGACAGATTTTAGAAGCAATGAAATGCAATGACCTCGAAGTTTTGAGGATAGAAAGACTCTGAAAAGAAAAGAGGATATGATTTATCTGAGTGGGAATGCTGATTCCGCTGATCATGCCATGCATTTCGGATTAACTAGCCTAGCCTATCCAACCAACCAACTGTCGATTTCCATATTTACCATTCCATATTTCACAACCCGATCTTCACCGAAACCCAAACCTTGCTTGTTTTGCCACCTTTCAACCAAAAACTTCTTTCATTTGCCCACTTTAGAAACTCACTTTTGCCTTACGGTGCCCATGAGTATTTTAACCAATAAGACTCTCATTTTTAATATCTATCAACTCACATCATCTTACGGTGCCCGTGAGAGTTTTCACCAATAAGACTCTCATTTTCAATTTTCATCTTCTGGTACCGAGTGTTGTCCACAACATGATTCACCTTACTTTCTCGTATTGACATTTCTTAAAATTGATCAGAAGATCTTTCTTTTGATCGTAATGTGGCTTTTGGATGGGTCTAGAAAGAAGGGTATAACGGCTCAAAATATTTCAACGCGTGTTCAAAAAAATTACAACTTTCGGAATCATATCTTTCACAACAAACATAACTTCTTCACCAGTTTCATTCTTGGGGATTCTTGGAGTTCTCCTCGGTTGTGACTGAACCTCAGTGAGGCTGCCTACGTACCCTTTCGGGATCAAGTCAAATGTAGTTCAGGTCATAAAACCATTTTATTGTTGCGATGTTTCCTTCATTCCATTCCCCTTCTTTCTTTTCTTCTTTTTTCATTTCTTTTCTTTTCTTTTCTTTTCTTTCTTTTCTTTTTTTTTTCCTTTTTTTTCTTTTCTTTTCCTTTTTTTCTTTTATTATTTATTTCTCTACTTAATTTCCCCATTCAATCCTTGATTTTGTTGTTGATTCCGAAAGAGGGATATGAAAGAAAATACAATAGGGCTCAAAGGGATAGCAATGGATAAAGTGTTTAGATTGTAGAACAAAACTTCTTCATCATTTCAATCGCAAAACCTATCAAATACAATCAGATACATAAAGATAAAGAAATCATACATAATATCTCTTGACTGCATTGGAATTGATAGCCATTTCTACACATTTCCCTTCCACATTTGTTAGATATAATGCTCCGTTGGACAATACTCGTGATACAACAAATGCCCCCTGTCAGTTGGGAGCGAACTTTCCTTTTGCTTTAGCCCAATGAGGTAAGATGCGTCTCAGTACCAATTGCCCGACTTCAAATTTCCGTGGACGCACTTTCTTATTATAAGCTCTAGCCATTCTCTGTTGATACAATAGCCCATGACATACTACTGCCAATCTCTTTTCATCGATTAAATTCAATTGTTCCAAACGGGCTTTGACCCATTCACCATCATAAATTTCCGCCTCCGCAATAATTCGAAGGGAAGGTATTTCAACTTCTGCAGGTATCACGGCCTCTGTGCCATACACCAATGAATAAGGCGTTGCCCCTACCGAAGTGCGAACAGTAGTACGATACCCCAGCAAAGCAAATGGTAATTTCTCATGCCACTGCCTCGATCCATTCACCATTTTCCAAAGAATTTTCTTGATGTTTTTATTGGCTACCTCAACTGCTCCATTCTCCTTATGACAATATGGCATAGAATTGCGGTGTGTAATTTTAAACTTCTGACATGTCTCCGCCATTAAATGACTGTTAAGTTTGGCCCTATTATCTGTGATAATCACCTTCGGAATTCCAAAACGTCAAATAATGTTTGCATGTACAAAATCAACCTCATCTTTCTTGGTTACCGACTTGAATGTTTTTGCCTCAACCCATTTAGTGAAATAATCAATGGCAACCAGAATAAACCTATTCCCATTAGATGATGCTGGCTTGATCGGCCCAATGACATCTATACCCCAAGCAACGAATGGCCATGGTGCCGATATTGTATGCAATTGGGATGGTGGAGAATGGATCAGATCTCCATATACCTGGCATTGATAACACTTGCGCACAAAGCTGATACAGTCCCGTTCCATAGTAAGCCAGTAATATCCCGATCGAAGAATTTTCTTTGCCAACACATATCTACTCATATCTGATCCACAAACTCCTGTATGTACCTTGGCCATAATTGTTGTAGCCTGTTTTGCATCCATAAACCTCAACAAACCAAGATCTGGGGTTCTTTTGTATAAAACACCTCTACTAAAGAAAAATCCACTTGCCAATCGCCTAATAGCTCTCTTTTGATCCCCCGTGGCTTGTGCCGGATACATTCCCATTCTGAGGTATTCTTTAATATCATGGAACCATGGCTCACCATCAAGCTCCTCTTCTACCGTATTGCAGTAGGCATGTTAATCTCGAACCTGTATCTGTAATGGGTCCACATAAGCTTTGTCCATATGATGTAACATTGATTCCAGAGTGGCAAAACCATCAGCAACTTCATTATGAATTCTTGGATTGTGCTTGAATTCTATGGACTGAAACTACTGGCATAGTTCATGCAAACACTACCGGTACGGTATACATTTTAAATCCCGTGTTTCTCGTTCTCCTTGAATTTGATGTATAAAAAGTTCCGAGTCGCCCATGACCAAGATCTCTTGGACACCCATATCTATAGCCATTCTCAAACCCAAAATACATGCATCATATTCAGCCATATTGTTGGTGCAAAAGAAACGGAGCTGAGCCGTGACAGGATAATGTGGTCCCGTCTCTGAAATAAGTACCGCTCCTATCCTGACACCTTTGTTGTTAGCAGCCCCATCAAAGAATAGCTTCCAGCCAGGCTTTTCATCTTGTTCCAATTCATCAATGTACATTGCTTCCTCATCAGGAAAATATGTTTTCAATGGTTCATATTCATCATCAACTGGATTCTCCGCTAAGTGATCAGCCACTACTTGTGCTTTTATCGCAGTGCGTGTTACATAAACAATATAAAATTCTGTGAGCAGAATTTGCCATTTAGCAAGACTCCTTGTGGGCATGGGCTTCTGAAAGATGTACTTCAATGGATCCAGTCAGGAAATGAGATAAGTGGTATAAGCTGACAAATAATGTTTCAACTTCTGTGCCACCCAAGTCAAAGCACTGCATGTCATCTCCAATTGAGTGTATTTTACCTTGTAAGATGTTAATTTCTTGCCGAGGTAATAAATTGCTTGCTCTTTCTTCCCTGTAACATTATGCTACCCCAGTACATAGCCGAAAAAATTATCCAGCACTATCAAATAAAGGATCAAAGGTCTTCCTGGCTCAGGCGGAACCAATATAGGTGGATTGGCCAAATATTCCTTCGTTTTGTCAAATGCAGCCTGTCACTCATCTGTCCATTTAACTACAACATCTTTCTTTAACAATTTAAAGATAGGATCACAAGTTGACGTAAGTTGAGCAATGAACCTGCTGATATAATTCAACATGCAGAGAAAACTCATCACTTCTTTCTTGCTTTTTGGCGGAGGCGATTCCTGAATGGCTTTGAATTAGGATGGGTCTAATTCAATACCACATCGTCTCACCACAAACCCCAACAACTTCTTTAATGGCACTCCAGAAGCACATTTTGTTGGATTGAGTTTGAGATTGTACCTGCGAAGCCTCTGGAAAAACTTCCTCAAGTCTTTAACATGATCACACTGCTTTCTGGACTTGATAATTACATCATCCACATAGACTTCAATCTCCCGATCTATCATATCATGGGACATGGTGGTCATAGCCCTCATATATGTTGCCCATGCATTTTTCAATCCAAACAACATCACCCTGTAACAGTATATCCACTAAGGTATGATGAATAACATCTTTTTAGTATGTTCTTCATCCATTAGAATCTGGTGGTAACCCGCATAACAATCCACAAAAGGGCCGATCTCATGTTTGGCACAATTGTCAATTAGTATGTGGATATTTGGTAGTGGAAAATTGTCTTTTGGACTCGCCTTGGTAAGATCCCGATAATCAACACACAGTCTGGTCATCCCATCTTTCTTTGGCACAGGCACGACATTGGCTATCCAGGTGGGATATTTGGTAACCCGTATAACCTTCGCCTCAAACTGCTTATTGACTTCTTCTTTTATTTTCACACTAATATCTGTTTTGACTTTTCTCAGCTTCTGCTTGACAGGCGGCCATTATGAATAAGTGGGAAATTTGTGGACCACCAGATCAATTCTCAAACCCGGCATATCATCGTATGACCATGCAAAGATATCTTTTTATTCAAACAATAACTTGAACAATTCTTCCCTGAGTGAAGCCTCCAAATGGACACTTATTTTTGTTTCCCGAACATTTTCCTAATCCCCAGATTGATTGCCTCCGTATCATTCAAGTTAGGTTTGGGGTTTTCCTCATGTTGACTAAACTCTTTACTAATTTCTTCCAGAGCCTCCACCTCATTATACTCCACCTCATCATCACATTCAATTTCTTGTATTACTATTTCACATTGATTATCAAGACTAAGCCAGGAATTCCTCACACATGACACATCGTTAAAATCAACATAAAATGGACTGTACAAGAAAAGAAAAGAAATACAAAACAAAGGCTATCAGGAATGGAGAAAAAAAGAAATTGCATTTCATTGAAATTCGTAAGATAACAAGGTTTGTGTGACGACCCAAAGGGTAATCACCATATTTCTTCCTTTTTTCCATGCTTCCGAGGTCTTGGAAACCTCACTCTCAGTTGCCTCGATATGCATGCACAGTCCGGGCGCGAAGCCGGAAAGTTTTTGTGTTTAGATATATGAATTCTATGGAAAATTTGAAGAATTATGATATTATTATTAATATAGTTGACTTTGATCAATATTTATGGTAAACGGGCCCGAACCGGTGATGTGATGGTCTCGTAGATCCATAGAAAAATATGGGACTCGGGCATGTGTCCGGAGTCGAAATCTGAGGTCCAGAACCCCGGTAAAAGAATTTTTTTGTTAAATTGTTTTTTGAAATTAATAAGAAAAAATGGAAATGAAAATGAGTTAGAAAATATAGGTATCGGGCTCGTATTTTGGTTCCGATGCCCGATACAGGTCTTAAATATTGGTTAAGCGCTTCATATGAAGTTTTGTCGAAAACGGACGTCGTTTGACGTGTTTCGGACCTAAATAGCTAAAGTTAGAAAATTATGAACTTTAAAATGAAATATTGAGTTTTGGGAGTTGATTCTTTGTTTTTGTTGTTATTTTAGCAATTTGATCGCTCGAGCAAGTTCGTATGATGTTGTTGAGTTAGTGTGTGCATTTGGTTGGGAGCCCTGGGGGCTCGAGAGTGATTTCGGTGATGGTTCGGGGTGTTTTGCATTGAAAATCTGGTATTTTCTTAGCTGTTGCTGGTATCTGGCGTTTTGTTCTATGCGATCGCGTAGGCCTTCTGTGATCGCATAGTGTTAAAAATTGGAAGCCCAAATTGTTCTATGCGATCGCACCCTCTCTTGTGCGATCGCATTGCCCAGCTTCCCTACTCTATGCGATCGCATTGCCCACCTCGCGATAGCATAGAGCATTTCCCAGGCCCTGTCTCATTTACTCTATCTGATCACTTCTTGACCTCCGCGATCGCATAGCACAAGCCTCCCTACCCTATGCGATCGCAATGCCTTTTATGCGATCGCATAGGGCATTTTTGACCAGTAATTTTTCATAAAACCATAATAGATTACACGGGGTTTTTCACACCAAACACATACGAGTCTTCCTCCTTCACTCTCCATTTACAATCCACAAGCTCCCATTCCTCCATAGCTCATTGGGTAAGTTTCCTAACATCATTTCTTCATTATTTCTTCATTAAATCATAGTTAATCCTAGTCTAATTCATGAATTCAAGGTGGAAATTGGGGGTTTTGGGTAGAACTAGGGCTTGTGGGATTTTGGGTGTTTCGACCTCCATTTGAGGTCGGATTGTAAAACAAATCATATATTCTAACTTGTAGGGTTATGGGTGATTGGAATTTGGTCCGAGCCTCGACTTTGGACCATGTGGGCCCGATGTCGGATTTTGCTATTTTTGGTAGAATGATGGGAATTTCATTTCTAGGCTATGGGATTGTGTTATTAAGCCCTAATTGATGTTATTGGATTAAAATTGACTAGATACCATTGTTTCAGAGTCGGATTCTTGAGGAAAAGCGGTGCTAGAGGAGTGATTGCTATTTTCGGACCGAGGTAAGTGTTTGATCTAATCCTGTCTTGGGGGAATAGGACTAGAGTATTATTATTTCTATTTGCTAAATAATCGAGTGCGGTGTATAGGCATGGTGACGAGTATCTATACACTGGCGTCTAGCATTACGTGAGTCTTATTTGTACTTGCCTTAGAGTATATTTTTTAGAATCATTCTTAGTAAATGATGAATTCTACGGGATGAGTTAGTTGAGGAATTATTTATGAAAACATGAGACTTCATTATTGGAGAATTGGCTCGAATGGTAATAAATTTTTATAAAGTCGAAGTTGTAAGTATTATTAAGAACATGCGGTTGGATCCCTTGTCGGGACGAGTAGATGTTGATTGTTGTTGCTCCCTCATTCGGTCAAGCGTTACATGTAATCTCCACTGTTGAGATGTTTGAGCTGCTAGTGGTACCCTTATTGGGTAGATCGTTATGCTGTCGAGTTTTTCGCTAAAAAGGGGAACTCCTTGAGAGAGAGGCTATATGAACCACTATATTATATTATTGGGATCGTGTGGCACGCCGTCCACTATATTATATTATTGGGATCGTGTGGCACGCCGTCCACTATACTATGATTATTGGGATCGTGTGGCACGCCGTCCACTATATTATATTATCGGGATCGCGTGGCACGCCGTTCACTATATTATATTATTGGTATCGCGTGCCATCCACTATACTATGATCATTAGGATCGTGTGGCACGCCGTCCACTATATTATAATTATTGGGATCGTGTGGCGCGCCGACCACTTATGAAAGTAAATAAGGCGATTTTGGTTTAATGTTGTCATAGATGACATGTTCTCATTTCAGTTGTATACTTCACATATCATCCTGTTGTTCTTTTGTTATTGTTGTATCTTTATATATATATGCACAAGTTGATCTTTAGTAAGTCCTGTCTAGCCTCATCACTACTTCGCCGGGGTTAGGCCAGGCACTTACCAGCACATGGGGTCGGTTGTGCTGATACTATAGTTTCTGTGCTTTTTGCACAGATCACAGCGTTGGAGTAGCTTACGGTCAGCAGCAGCAATAGGATATTATTGGGAGTTATCATCAGCTTCAGGGACTCTCGAGGTAGCCTTGCCGGCGTCGCAGGCCGAAGTCCCTATCCCCTATTTCAGTTTGTTTTATTGTATCAGAACAGACTTACGTATTTTTCTTTCATTCAAACTTTGTTGTAGTACTCTTTAGTAGTCTGTGAGAGAGCAACACCAGGTTTTGGGGTAGCATTATGTTTAATATTTTTCCGCATTTGATTCTCCTTTATTGAATTTCTAAAAAGTCTTTTGTAATGTTTAATTCTTTTTAGTATATTCTGTTGTTATGGATTGGCTGGCCTAGCTTTGATAATAGGCGCCATCACGACTCCCGATGGTGGGGAATCTGGGTCGTGACAGTTTGACTCATCCAATTAGACGGAACATAGAAATCTGAATTACAACCTTGAAATAAAACAGATTTAATACTCAAAAAGCAAATCAAAAACTAACTACCACGACTCCCCTTGAGTTGGAAGATGAGTAGCTTCCCAGTTATTCAAATTGACCCGAGATCCCACGAACTGGACATCAGTTTTGTTTGGACCCTCATTTGGTTCTACCATATTTACTTCTTGAACAACTTTTAAAATCTTTCAATCAATTCCCTGTCAGGATTTATATCTGCTGAGCTATACATCACTGTCGTCGGGCGCCTATTAGTACCAGACCAGACAAAAGAATGGGAGAGATGAGGGATAGGTTTAGGGAGCGTCCACACTTTCTTCTTCAACTTCTGGGCTCTCCTTATATCAGCAGCGGTAGGTTTAAAGCCCAGTCCAAAAGTATCAGTGTTACTAAGAAGGGACGCTGGTTGTATAATGCCTTGAAAAGAAGCTCCCAATCCCTTTTGGGTGTAGAAATATATTTCTCAACATTTATGTGGCAACCATAACAGATGCAGTAGCCACCTTTGGCATAGGGACATGTTCACCCTCTGGGACTTTAGCGACTGGTACAGTATCTGCCACTTGGTACACCCATGGACCCTTATCATCTTCGACTTCCTCAAAGAGAGTAATAGTATTGCAGGTATTGTATTCCCCGTGGACCACAATCTCTTGACGATCCCATTCAAACTTTACCATCTGGTGTAGTGAAGATGGCACAGTTTTTGTAGCGTAGATCCATGGTCGGCCCAGCAAACGATTATAGGATACAACAACATCCAACACTTGGAACTCCATCGTAAACTCCACATGCCCAATTGTAAGTTCTAGCTCAATATCTCCAACAATACTCTTCCTTCCCCCATCAAATCCTCGTACACAAATGATGTTTTTATGAATTCTTTCATTGTCGACCTTCAGCTTCTCCAAAGTAGATAGAGGGCAAATATTAGCACTCGACCCATAATCAATTAGCACCCGGGCCACTACAGAATCTTCGCATTTCATAGTAAGCTACAAGGCTCTGTTGTGTTTTGTTCCCTCCACTGGCAATTCGTCATCATAGAATGTCACCATATTCACCTCAAAAACTTTGTTCGCAATCTTTTCAAGATGGTTCACAGTAATTTTCTCAGGCACATGTGCTTCATTCAATATCTTCATTAACGCCCAAACGATATTCTTCTGAGTGAATTAACAGAGACAATAGAGAGATCTACGCTGGTGTTTTCCTTAGTTGTTCCACTATTGAGTAATCATGTGCCTTCATTTTTCTCAAAAAAATTTTGGCTTCCTCCTCGGTGACCGCCTTTTTCAACGGTGTCGGATTGTCCCTAACCGTTTTAGCTTTTCTAAATTCTTCGGGGGCAAAACACCTCCCCGATCTTGTCAAACCATGAGTTTCACAAATTTCATTTCTGAACTCTTTCCCCCGATACATGATAGTCACTTTATTGTAGTTACATGGGACAACTTTTGCATCTTCAATGGGCAACTGAGTTACTGGTTTAGTGATGACCGGTTCTACTTTAGCACCTTTCACAACCAACACGGGCTTAACAATTTCCCCTGGTACTATCACTTTCACTGTCTCTGGTTTTGTTATCAACACTGGCTCATCAACCACTTGTTCCGCTGCAACCACCACTTTCCTTCCAATTGATTTCTTATCTACTTTGGTTTCACTTGTTTTGATCATCATTACCATATGATATGGCTTTTTGCACTCTCCCCACTGTACCAACTCAATCATGTGAGCCTCATGATGAGCCGGTAGGGGATTCTGTGTAATATTAGGAGTTTTGGTATCCTGAACTTCAATTTTCCTCGTGTCAATGAGCTCTTGAATAGAAGTATTCAAGTGCCAACATTTCTCCGTGTCATGCCCCAGAGCTCCTGAACAATATTCGCAACTAACGGAATGGTCCAGGTTCCTTGGTGGTGGGTTTGGGATTTTTGTTCAATAGGGTTTAGAACTCCAAGCTGCCTCTGTCTGTGGATAGACTGGTGTAGGATTCTCCTAATAAAGTGAAAGTCTTTTTCTTTTGCAGTCTATCTTTTTTGACAGCAGTGTTTAGGCGGAAACCAGTTCCACCATGATTGTATGTTTTGGGAGGTGGGTATGTATTTTGAGTATGATATGTGTTGTGAGGAGTGGGTGCACGCCATGATGCTTGTGGTTGCGAGTAAGTTTGGGCATGATGGACTGAAAAAGGGGAATATGAGGTGGATAATAATGTTGTGGTGGGACATATGGTGTAGGTGGTTAAGGTTGGTAAAGTGGGCGAGGTTGATAATAGTAAGGAGAAGAACCCCTGGACCATGTCCTACCTTCCACAACAGCTACTTCTTCTTTCCTAGAACCCCTCCAGTGCCCATCTGGATGGCATGGGTTGTAGCCTTTATCACCGAGTAGCTTATAATTTTATTAGACTTTAAACCCTCTTCTACTATACTCCCCATTTTGACAACTTCATTTAACGTCTTTCCAATAGCTGACACCAAATGTCCATAATACGTGGGCTCTAGAGCTTGCAAAAAGTAATCCACCATTTCACCCTCTTTCATGGGTGGATCGATTCTGGCGGCTTGATTTCTCCATCTGAATCCATATTCCCTGAAGCTCTCTCCTGGCTTCTTTTCAATCTTTATCAGGAAAAGTCGGTTAGGAACAATCTCTAAATTTTACTCGAAGTGATTGGCAAAGGGCTGAGCCAAATCGTCCCACGTAAACCCAGCGAGTGTGATCCTGCCTTGTGTACCACTCCAAGGATGATCTACTAATGCTCTGGCTGAAGTATGCCATTAGCAATTCATTTTTTCCACCGGCACCCCTTATTTTACTGCAAAATCCTCTCAAGTGTGCCACAAGGTTACCATGACCGTAATAGAGATCGAACTTTGGTAATTTAATTTCCATCGGCAACCGAACTTATGGAGATAGGAATAGGTCTTTATAAGCCACGCTTACTTGCACCCCGAGACCCTACATGTTCCGAAATGATTGTTCCATACTTTTTACTTTACGAATCATTTCTCCTTGTTCGGGGTTTTTGGGTGGTTTCTCTTCCTTGGATATGTCAATGAGAGGAGTGTAAGGATAAGGCTCATGATGTCTGAAGGTAGGTTCCGGTGGATATTAGTGGTTGTCTTGGGTATGGACCAGAGTTTCACTAGAAGACTTATGTAATGTGGCTGGTGGAGGAGCCACATACACGGGAGCAATTGGAGGTGGTGGTGGTGGGATTTGTTTTGGTGGTGGTGGAGGGGGTGGTATTTTTGAAGTGGTTACATAATATGGTAGATATGTAGGATAGGCAGGGGATGAATTTACGGTAGGAGGGTCTTGTGTTTGAACTGGTGGAGGAGCATATGTGGGATTGGCAGGGTATACGGGTAAGGGTTGTCCTTTCGCCCAGGCCTGGTACATTTCGGCCATTTGTTGCTTAAGCTTGTACATTTCTTCCTTCATAACATTCACATCCACTGCTTCATCATCCCTAGCCGGGTCAACAATTGTGGCTTCAATCTCTTGGCTAATCATTTTTGACATATCCTTGGAACGGGTATTGTACGGATGAGTTGCCATAATGCCAGCTAACTCTGTCTAGACTCAACAACAACAATGCTCGTTAGTGGTTAGGGCATTATCAATCAAATAATCGCACATTGGGAGCACACATGTGTTTAAAACAATTTTGCTCAGCCACATGCATCATCTCGGCTTTCTCAATTATGGCTTTTTGTTTATCTTTGTCTTTTTCTTTGCTTTGCCAATTCTTTTGTTGTGGCTTTTCCCCTCTCTTTTCTTTTCATTCTTTCAATATTCTTTTGTTTTTGTTTTTCTTTTTTTCAATATTCTTTTGACTCGTATTTACATATTATTATTACGAATTTTATCGATCCTATAAAGTTGCCTATCGCAAATGTATTCAAGTAAATTGAAAGAAAAAACATAACTACAACTTTTGGAACAATTTTCAAATTTCATTAATAACAAATGATTACATCAATACTAAACTAATACTTCATTGTTTTTAAAAATCAAAGATACAAACACAAAGTTTAACTACTATTTTCTTATTTTTTAAGAATACATCAAAGCTTCAAACCTTGGGGCCGCAGGGCATCTTTCGACATCGCCGCAGAACGACTCGCAAGACCCCTTTGTAAATGCTCCAAATCGATCATATCTTGCCAGACGAACACCATCACTGCTGCAGAAGAAGTGGCATAACCCATATTTTCCCCATCTTGGCATCTTTCAACAACATATTATGCAATACCCCGAATCCTTTCTCTAATTTGACCTTTTTCCTGAAGAAGTCAGCTTATTTGTCGATCCCCGACCTCAAGTATTCGCGAATCCTGAAGATGAAAATCTTGTAGAATATTTAGTTCTTTTTGCATTTCAGTAATCATTTCATAACAACGGGTCTCTCGGCTTGAACATCTTTGTCCAAACGAGCCGGCTTTTCTTCCCGAGCGTCTTCTTTTCTTTTCATGTTGGCAATGGTCCCTCCATAGTCTTTTCTCAACTATTGTACATACTGAGTTTTTTCCTCAGTTTTCTTGGCCCAGTGTGTTCGAGGTCTTGCTATGTTCCTTTCGGATTTTTCTAACTCTTGACAATCAGAAATTTGCTTTTTCAACCCCTTGATCATCCTTTCATCTCACACACTTCTTTCTCGATTTTTAGCATCGATTTTGATTTGATGAATCTGCGCCTTAAAATCTTCATTTTATTGGGCCAATTTCTTTTTCTCTCCTTCATCCGCCGCAATTTTCACACTCTTCTCAAATTGAAGGTCCCGTACCTGTTGCTCCAATGTCCCAATTTTAGCCCGATATTCTTTCTCCTTTGCTAACCAATCCTCATGTAAACTGCTGTACATAAGGCCTATTAGCAGTCCTTCCGGAGACTTGAAACCTTTTTGTTGAACCATGCCAAGTATTCAGGATCCACTTCACCCCTTGCCCGATCTTCTATCATAGTGTCGGGTTGTAGAAACCGACTTTCATTCTATATATTTCTAATTTTTTTTTCTTCTGTAAAAGTAGCTTTGGGACCAAACTCAATAATTTGTTCAGTCAAATCCTCATCATTGTGCATCATTTGGAACCTTCCAAATTGCCGTAGAACTCTGTAAGGTACATAAGGTTGTAAGCTCCTAATGCCCATTAGAAGAATATAAGGAACCTCCGCTAAAGTGTGGATAACTTTGGTAGCGGGAAGCCACCCATAAGCCCATTCAACCTTATCCACATCTAAAGCTCCCAAACATGATTTCCAAGCCTCCACACCTTTAGGAAATTTGATGCCTGCAACCCGGGTTTGAAACTCGTTGATGCAACTAAGCCCAGACAACCCAAAATTCATATATTCAGTGCGATGGCATAAATGTTCTTAGATCCACATTTGCAATAAAATATTACATCATTGAAAGATTCTCCCCTTCTAGACACTTAGTTAAAGCCCGATATATCTCAGCTACAATCAAGGAGACCATCGTGCTAGCATGTTTTTTCATCGCTACATCTACAATTCCTACTAGCTCGAGGTCTATATTTCCATCTTTCCTTGGGAATATTATGATTCCTAGGAAGGCCACCAAAAATGCTAACCCTCGACGAGCCTTCCATTTATCTTTATTTCCAGTATGTATCAGGCCGGTATTGTCACGCCCCAAATCAAGGGACATGACCGGCGCCCGACCGGGTAGCCCCAGTCAGGCGGACCCGGGTGCCTTTCCCAACCCATGTTATCCCTGTATTCTTCATTACTTAATAACCAAAAGATTATCCAATTTATAATTGAAATCACACTTTTTCAAACATACATAACACGCTTAATTATTTGAAAAGTTTACAATTTACAAACCCGACATATATTTACATACGACCACAATCCCACATTTTCTGTCTATGGAGCCTCTAAGATATGACAGGATAATACAGTACTTGCCGGTAACAAGGCTCCGGCTATACCTTACACAAAGCCAAAATAAGACTCCAAAATAGAAGTGGAATGAGCCATACAGGGCCCCGAGAGGAAAGGGGGCTCACCAACATGGCCAGTGAAAGATGAAGGAGTGCTACTGCCGATGAGCTGAAGTACCTGCAACGGATCTACCTACAATCATAACACGAATGTAGCGCCCCCGGCAAAAGGGATGTCAGTACACTGCAATTGTAGTGGTATGTATGAACAAGCTTTATCACAAGTAAACTCAAGCCATAGACAAGTAAGTCACGGTAATAAAAACAACTAACAACCACGTAAAGAAATAACAAGACAAGCCAAACATGTTTTCAACTCTTAACTCTGTTTCAAGAAGTCCTCAACCCATATACAAATAGAAAACAACACTAGAAGAAACAACCAAACACATATGTAAAGCACAATCAAGCCAAACAAAGGGACAATCAATGCCCCACAGGTTACAAACTCTCCTTTCACAATGCCTCATCAATGATTTCTGAATTGTACTCATATCGATTTCAATGGCGATTTAGACCGATTTCCACCCTTATTACCTCGTCCACCCTTATTAACTCGTCCACCCTTATTACCTTGGCAACCCTTATCACCCCAACCCATAATATATCAATTTGTGTTGCGACATGCAACCCGATCCCACCGTACAGTTTCAAATCACAATAATCACAACAACAACCAAGAACACTTCAAAAAGATCAAGACAAAGACAATAAGCAACTTACAACTATGTCATGTTTCCACAATACTTTTCAATCCACTACCACAACAATGTTACAAGTATTTCCATATCCAACAATACCAATCCCATTATGTTCAACAGTTCATAAGCAATTCAAGTCATTTCATTAATTTCCCATGAGAATCCAAATATGCCATTACAACCATTGTTCCCAATTTCATCATTTATGATTTCCTTTTTATCATTCGTTTCTCAACTCATACCACATAACACATAATCAACCAAACAAATACCCAACAACTCAATCACAAAATATTTCACAATAATTCACATATCTATCACATACCAAATAAGTTGTACACCAAACATGGCGAATTCACAAAGATCAAAGTTAGCCATACATACCTGGAGTCAAATTCCCTTTCCTTTCTTTTATCTCCTACTTTCAATTCACCCAATTTATCTATGTTGCCAATTCTGCTTTTGCAAATCCTTACTTCTATCTAACTCCTTTTTACTAAATTTCAAGTATAAGGAACATGCATGAGTGTTTAACTTCCATTTTCAAGAGTTAATGCATGAAAATCCTTCTTTTCTTTTAAATCTGAAAATCAAGAAAAAATGGTTAGGGTTTTTACCTTTAGAATTTGGGGAAGAAGACACTTGCTTTAAAATTTTCCGGACCAAGCCATTAGAAGAACAATCTTTGAAGAGGACAGGTTTTTCCCTCAAGAATATCTCCTCAATCTCTCTTATTTTTCTCAGAAAATATGCAAAAATAAAGTGTTGGGGTGTTTTATTAAAGAAGAGATCGGGTAAAAATAATTAGAAAAATCTGGGCCGGGTCGAGTCTGCGGTCACATCTGCGATCAAAGAGTTAACATGCGGTCCACATAATGGACCACATAATTGCTCCCAAAAACCAAATGTCCTGACACGATCTGCTATGAGAATGCGATCTGCATTCGTGTTCTACGGTCGCATAATGCGTCGCAGAATTGACCCCTAAAATCCTTAAGGAATTTATGCGATGGCTTTGCGGTCCGAATTTTCATTATGCGGTTGCATATTGGACCACATTTTCAACACCAATTTTGACAAACCTTCTGATACACTCTACGGTAAGAATGCGGTCCGCATAGCCAATCTGCGACCGCATTCTTGACCTCAGAAATGACAATTTCTGGAAGAATTTATTCTTTTAATTTTTAAAGCTTAGATCACTACCAAGGGTCCGAACCGCGGCGAGCTTGCGATCCGCGAAGAATCATACACATTTCTAACATAATATTCAGACCTTGACACTATGAGCTACTAGGTTTAAGCATAAAATTTCACGGGGCCTTACATCCTACCCCACTTAAAATCATTCATCCTCGAATGAGGATTTGAAAATTAGTTGGTTTTTTAAAGGCATGATATGCAACTCTCTACATTTTCACTAACTCCCATATTTTAGAAAAATTTTGCCAGAGTTTCCTTTGTATTATGGACATATCCACCTGTTAGAGAGCCCCCCAAACATATTCCCAAGCACCAACACACAATTACAACATTTTCTACAGCTTGTACACGATTCATTACCTCAACCATTGCACAAATTCTATTACTTTGTTACATTTTGCACATAAACTAGCCACTTCGATGAGTCCCTACCTTATTAAACCAGTTCAACATACTACATACATATAAACAAACAATTATCAATCTACACTTACCATTAGTTGTTTATTTAACACATGAGTCTTTTTAAATCATTCATTTATCAAGGAAAGTTCTAGCGACCTAAAGTAATCACAACACATACAACTTTTGCACAATTTAGAGAAACTTCACTAGCATTAGGAGGAAAACAATTCAGATACAATAATAGTTGTTTCAAAGATAGAAAGGACACCTAATTTCTTCTAAGGTTGATCAAATAAATGGGGATATTTTTATTTCATTTCTTTTTCTGCTTCCCTCGTGGCTTCCTCAACTTATTAACTTTGCCACAACACTTTAACAGAGGCAAGTTCCTTATTTCTCAACTTACGGACTTGCCTATCAAGGATGGCAACTGGAACTTCTTCATATGACAAGTCTTCATTAACCGCGATAGTCTCGACTGGCACTATGGTGGATGGATCTCCAATTACTTTCTTCAACATGGACACATGGAACACCAGGTGCACTAATGACATTTCAGGAGTCAACTCCAGCCTATAAGCAACTTGCCCGATCCTTTGAACGATCCAAAATGCCCCGACATACCTAGGACTCAGCTTCCCTCTCTTCCCGAGTCGCATGACTCTCCTCATAGTAGATACTCTTAAGAACACCCAATCATCAACTTGAAACTCCAAATCTCTTCGGCGAACATCCGCATAGGATTTCTGGTGACTCTGAGCAGTTTTCATCCTTTCTTGAATGGCCTTAACTTTCTCCATAGCCTGGTACACAAGATTCGGCCCTAGCAATTCTGCTTCACCCACTTCAAACCACAATGCCTCAAACGGGGCCATTAAATGCTACCATGAAAGCTGTTATTGTAAGCAAATTCTATAATTTATAAGTGGTCATCCCAACTACCTTTGAAATCTAAGACGCAAGTACATATCTTCAAGCGTTTAAATAGTCCACTCGGCCTGACCGTCGGTCTGCGGATGGAAAGTTGTGCTGAGATTCACCTGAGTACCCAAATCTTGCTGAAATTTCTTCTAAAAATTAGCTGTGAACGGGGCCCCTCGATCCGAGACAATAGAAAGTGGAGTGCAATGAAGCCTTACTATCTCCTTGATATATAATTTAGCATATTGTTCCGCAGTGTCCGTGGACTTAACTGGAAGGAAGTGAGCTGATTTGGTGAGTTGGTCCACTATCATCCAAATTGAGCCAAACTTATGCTGAGTGCAAGGTAACCCTACCACAAAATCCATATTGATCATCTCCCATTTCCGTATTGGTATTTCTACAAGATGAGTTAATCCACCAGGCCACTGATGCTCAGCCTTCACTTACTGACGGTTCGGGCATTTAGATGCCATATCCCTTTTCATACCGTTCCACCAATAAATCTCCTTGAGGTCATGATACATTTTTGTAGAACCTGGGTGCACGAAATACCTAGAAATATGAGCCTTCGCCATCACCCTCTCCCGAAGCTTATCCACTTCTGGGACGCATATCCTGCCCTGACACTGTAATACACCATCCTTGCCACTGAGCGAGAACATAGAAGTCTTGTTATTCACAACTGCTTTGTTTATCTGAGATAATGTTGGATCCATAAACTGCTTTTCCTTGATTTCTGCCACCAGTGACGATTCTGATCCATTATACACCATAATATTTCCCTCGTCTAATGCCGAAATGCAAACCCCCCAAACTGGCCAATTGGTAAACCTCCCGAGCCAAGGGTCTCTGATCCACCCCCAAATGAGCCAAACTACCCATGGATTTTCTACTAAGAGCATCGGCCACCATGTTTGCCTTCCCTTGGTGGTATAAAATGTTCATATCAGAATCCTTGAGCAATTCTAACCACCATCACTACTTCAAATTCAGTTTCTTCTATTTGAACAAATACTGGAGACTCTTGTGGTCTGAAAACATATCTACATGAACCCCATAAAGATAATGCCGCCATATTTTCAAAGCAAATACAACTGCCGCAAGCTCCAAATCATGCGTCGGATAATTCTTTTCGTTATTCTTGAGTTTCCTAGAAGAATAAGTTATGACCTTTCCGTGTTGCATCAATACACACACCAAATCAACCTTGGAGGCATCACAATAAACCAAAAACCCCTATGTGCCTTCTGGTAAGGCCAATACTGGTGTTGAGGTCAACCTTGACTTCAATTCTTAAAAACGTTTCTCACAAACCTCTTAAATACTGAAACTTAGCTGCTTTCTACATCAATTTAGTCAATGGGGAGGCGAGGCTCGAGAATCCCTCCACAAATCTCTTATATTACCCTGCTAATCCCAAGAAGCTACGAATCTCCATCGGGGTCGTGGGTCTAGGCCAATCCTTCACTGCAGCAATTTTTTGGGGATCCACCTGAATCCCTTTACTGGAAACAACATGACCTAGAAAGGCGACGGAATCTAACCAAAATTCACATTTTAAAAACTTAGCGTACAATTGGTGCTGATGAAGAGTCTGCAATGCTGCTCTAAGGTGAATGGCATGATCCTCCCTGCTCCGCGAATAAATAAGGATGTCATCAATGAAAACAATCACAAAGGAATCAAAAAATAGCTTGAAAACCCGATTCATAAGGTCCATGAAAGCTGTCGGGGCATTGGTCAGCCCAAAAGACATGACCAAGAATTCAAAGTGACCATATCGAGTTCTGAAGGCGATATTTGGAATATCCCGTTCTCTGATCTTCAGTTGGTGGTACTCGGACCGTAGATCAATTTTAGAGAAGAACTTTGCTCCTTGCAATTGGTCGAACAAATCAGCTACCCATGGCAAAGGATATTTATTCTTGATGGTGACTTTGTTAAGATGCCGATAATCAATGCACATCCGAAGTGACCCATCCTTCTTTCTGTTAAAAAGAACTGGAGTACACCATGGCGACACACTCGGTCGTATGAACCCCTTCTCTAATAAATCCTTTAGATTCTCCTTTAACTCTCTTAACTCTACTGGCACCATTCTGTATGGTGGAATGGATATTGGCTAAGTATCTGGCAATACATTAATCCCGAAATCAATCTCCCTATCTGGCGGAATCCCTAGAAGCTCAACACTCCAGGAAACTCATTCACAATTGGCACGGACTCGAGGGCAGGCATATCTGAGGTGGTGTTCGTCACCTAGACCAAATGATAGATACACCTCTTCTTAATCATCTTTGAAGCCTTAAGCTAGGAAATAAACCTACCATTTGGTACCACACCATCTCCTTTCCACTCAACAACCGGCTCGTTAGGGAACCTGAGCCTCATGACTCTTGTCCGACAGTCAAGCTTGGCAAAGCATGAATAAATCCAGTCTATCCCCATGATTACATCAAAATCTACCATTCCAAGCTCAATAAGATCGGCCGTGGTAACACGACCACTGATTGTAATAACACAATCCCTATAAACTCGTGAGGCGGTAATAGAATCACCAACCAAAGTTGATAAAGAGAATGGCTCATGAAGCTCTTCGGGTTCTATCCCAAAACTTAAAGAAATGAATGGAGTGATATAAGACAAGGAGGACCCCGGATCAATTAGAGCATAACAATCAACAACCCAAACATACAAGATACTTATAACAAAATCTGGAGAAGCCTTAGCACTCTGGAGGCCACTCAAAGCATAGAATCATCTAGGTCCACCCCTACCACGATATTCGGATCTTGACACTATGAGCTACTAGGTTTAAGCATAAAATTTCACAAGGCCTTACATGTATTAGGTTCCTCAAAACCCTTTGGGTTACCATATCGGTGATAGAGAAAATGTAACGTATAATACCCTTTTTCTAAACACGGGTCTTAGACTTCCTGACTGATAATCAGCAAACCCAAAAACTTCTGGGGTGTGATCGGTCTTGGTGACAAAGGATATCTGTTTCGCATATTTCTATTAAGACCGACATACCCTGCTATTTCTTCCAGTATTAGTGTAAGATCACAATTAGAGAATCTGAAGACATTTCGAGTCTAATCCCAGATGGTATCAAAGCCTCAATAATATCCTTCCTTGGTTTTATATCCATCAGTCCTACAAGGCCATCCACAAGTTTCACCACTAATTTTCTATTTTCATCTCCAAGATCATTCCACCAAAAATGGAGCTTAAGGGGTATCTCGCTAAGGACTGAGAAGGTTTTGATATTATTTGAGTTCATCCAGCACATTTTATTTGAAGAAATTCAAATAAAAGAAAAGTTGCTATTTCATATTCAATGGTTAAAATAAAAATTTCTCATCCTAGGGCCCATGGGGTGTCACTCAGCAACACCATAGGCCAATCGCAAGACTGGGAAAGTTTTAATACTAATTGAGGCTATTTTAGCAAAACTGACCATGTAGTGGCTTATTTGATAAATGTCACGACCCAAATTTAAAATCCGGTCGTGATGGCGCCTCTCGTAAAGACAAGGCCAACCAACAACCTCAAAATCCTCTCTTTAACAACTATCAAACATAAATAAGTAGAAAATACAACTTATTGGTGTAAAAGCTATTAATTTCATCCCAATACAATTCGACCGGGGTGTCACAAGTCACGAGCATCTAATGAGTAAAGGCACTACTACTGGCCAACAGTGTATAGATAAATACAAGATAAAAATAGGAATACAATGAGGAAGTACGGTGCCGCGAACACTAGTGGTCACTTGGCTCAACTACCACCATAAGGTCTTCTACCCTGCAAATAACCCGCTACTGTTTGAACAATACCTGCAACTGCACGCAAGGTGCAGGGAGTAAAGTGAGTATTTCCAATTCAGTGGTAATAAGATAGAATAATATCTGAGCGACAAGAAAACACGTAAGAGCACACCGAAATGTTATAAAAGACAGTACAACCCTTTGAGAACAAAAGCCGTAACACTGTGAAAATTCTTTAGAAAATCTCAAGATCAGTTAAAAATCTCTTTTATAAAATCTCTTTAACAAATATCCCTTTTTCTTTTCCAACAGCCAAGCATATGAATGCTATATCAGATAGAGCAAGTTGGCTCACAAAACGGCTCCTTGGGAACAATATTCCTTAACATATAACACTAGGGTATCTCGTCAACTAGAGAAAATCGGCTCAAAAATCGGCCCCTTGGGCACAACACTCATTAACATATAGTACCAGGGTATCTGGTCAACAAGGCAAGTAACAGTATATATGCTAATGATGTATGAATGCTAAAAGTCATGCCACGTAGTACAAATAGGAATGAATGCAATGCAATGCATATGACCGCTGCAGCGTGCAGCCCGACCCATTTGGGTATCGCGCTCACTGTGGGGGTTCAGATTCCAGAGGGGCTCCTACAGCCCAAGCACAATAATACTGCGGCTATCACACCTTTTTTTTTACTATATACCGCTTATTAATACTACACCTCGGGAAGGGATATAATAATAAAAAGGGAAGAGTTTTTTCACTTAAAGGACAGTCGGAACGGGATTTATTTATTAAATTTCAGAGTCGCCACTTGGGAAAATAATGGTGTCCCAAGTCACCGGTTTAATCCCGAACCGAGGAAATTATGACTCTATTACAGCCCGTGAATTAAAAATCCGGATAGGGAATTCTGTTAACCTGGGAGAAGGTGTTAGGCACTCCGGAATTTTGTTGTTCTAGCATGATCGCTCAACTGTTGTTTTTTTTATCTGTTTTTTCGTATGCTTCATTTTTCATGCTCTATTAGTGTTCCGTTTTGTCATATTTTATAAAGAATTGTGACGTCGCGAAACTGCATTTCGAGTCACACCGTACCAGTACGCCTGTGACTTTAGTGCATTTCAACTTCGCCGGGATTTGGATTTGGGTCACATAAATGTGCACCCGTATTAGGAATGTATATTTATCATAAATCGTGCCTAACGTATCTACATCTTGTTAATTTTGGGAAAGACCATGGAATTCGCTAAACGGCCCTTCCGAATCTAGAATTTTATATTAAAACTTATTTGAGGGCCCCACAGTTAAATATTTGTGGTTTGGTGAGGCTCATCTCCATTTTATTAATGTTCAGTCCTAAATATCTACGTTTTCTATTTTTTGGTTTTTCATCCTAAGCATAATTATTTCAGATTTCATTTTTCACAATATTTTATGCAAGAATCCAGGCCATATTTATTATTAGTCTTGGACTTTGGACTGATACATCAGTCTATAGTCCAACATAACTGGGTCACCCAAGCCCAGTATCTATTTCTTCCTCTGATTACGGGCTTAATTGCCATTCTATACTGATCAGGGCCCAAAATCGTGGGTGGGCCCAGATCTTTCACATTCAGAGCCAAACATGACATAATTATCATTTTAACAATTGTTAGACACATCAATCCACAATCATAATTTGTATTACTGTTTATTAACAGAGTCAGGATAATGAATTCCCTGCTTAATTGACGGAATCTAGTACTTAAGTCACTCTTATAAAATTAATCATTTCTATTATTTTATTCAATTAGAGAAAATAATGGTTCTAGTTGGAATAAGAAATTCAAACTTTACTACTAGATTGCAGAATTACAAAATGAATATATACCTATATTAACTGAGGTAACAACGTACAATTTCGAAACTCAGACGCTATTTAAGGTTTTAACATTAACCAATTGGAATTCAAAACTGGATTCATAAAACGTCTAGGCGTTGAATTTAAAGTCCAATTTATAATAGTTTCAGATTCTTATGAGTTAACTATGACTGTATTAGTTTTAAAACTCAGATTTAAGTGATCATTTTACCTAGTTTATCTACCGTTTGTGTTATCATTATTACTAAGTTTAATCTACTACTTATTACAACCAATCCTAATAGAATTATAGAAATCTACAAATTATAACTACATAACGAAATCGCAATTACACGAATGATTAATTAAAACATGATGATAATTTTCATTTCTTCAGCAGCCTTTCAAATACAGCTCCAGGTCATAGAAGTGTGTACCTGATTCAAAATCAAAGCAATGAGTTCTAGGCTTTGGAGAAGAAGGAAAATCAGCAACAACAATGATGGTAAGTAACAACGAACATGAAGCAATTAACATAGCAGATCTCAAAATTCAGCAAAGTAAACCAGCAAATAACTCGAGCCAATGGAAATCCAAGCAAAGTTGAAGTAAATAGACAGCAGAACAACCAGCAGAAATCCCCAGAAATAGACTCGAACTATCAGCTATTGAACAATATTTCATTATTAATGTATTTCAGTATATAGAATTTTCTGAACCTCTAAAAATTCGAAGTCTTAATTTGGGAACCCTTTTTCAGGCTTAAGACAACCTATTTATAGAGTGAATTTGAGAGGAAATTTTGAATTAGTTATTCATATTTCCCACCCCAATTCTTTTCAATTAAATCAGTTAAGTGTAAGCTATTTTTAACGAAAATGCACTTGAACCCCTGCTAGAAGGTTCTAGGCTATTCTTTATTGTTCTATTGGGCGGAATTGACCTAGTTGCCCTCACTTGTTAAGGTTTATTACATATTTGCCTTTTAACTATGACTATTTTACCCTTTATTGTTCATATATTTTCAATAAAACTAGGCCTTAATGTCATTTATACCCCCATTACCTCTGTATAATCCTCAGAAATACCAATTTCCTTTCCCCTTTTACCCCTTACACTCAACAATATTTACCCGACCTACTATCAGGTTTGTTAAGACTTGGGTAATTAAACATATTTAAATTATAACTCCTGAGACCCTACTTTAAATTTTAGCCAGTTTCAGACTAAGTAACCTTTTCAGAATTAACCACTCTTACATATATAGCCACAAATAACTTTACAAATCAAAGACTCACACTGTGTTGCAATAATAACCACAATAAACATTTGGACATATAACCTAAATGTGACTAAGCATTCCAAGTTCAGAAGAAACAAACATATAAATCGTATTGCAAATATAGCCAGTATTATGTAGTCTTGCACAAATAGCCCTAATTACGACTAACTTTAAAATTAATCAGAACTCAGAGAGACAATTTGATAATGGTTGAATTCTAATGAATCAAAACGCCAGTCGAGACCAGCTATATTGAACAATAGCATAAAGCAACTAACATCATACAATTTACATGTAGCCATAGTTAGAACAAAGAATACAGTCGATTTCAGGTATACACATATAATAGGCTCAGGTTTTTAGCAAATAAGAACACAAAGTAGCAAAGCACAGAATAGAGATGAGTCTAGGGTACTTAGCTTTTAGTTCTTCTTTTCCTTTCTTTTTCTTTTCTTTCTTTCTTTCTTTCTTTTCTTCTTTCTTTCTTCTTTCTTTCTTCCTTTCTTTCTTCTTTTCTTGGTTTTCCAGTGTTTCAGAGACTTGGAGTCTCTTTGACTATAGATCTTTCCACGCAGACTCTTGGAAGTTGATTTGAGTGTGAGATGGGGTATCTAGAGACCCAGGATGTAGTTTTGAACGGATTTAATTTTGGGTGTCCGCCGGAGTAGGATTCCGGCGATACATTTTTTGATATTCGAAGAGTTTGGGTTATATTTGAGATATGGGACTAGGATGGGGTAAAAGATCATTTTATGGTGGTTCTGGGTTGTTAAGGTTGAAGGTTAATTCATATTTTGGTGGTCGCAGGCTAGGGTTCCGGCGATCGAAGTTTCAAGAACTAGGGAATTAATGGGGTATTTGGGTGTGATTAATGGGGTAATGGTGCTAGAAGAAGAAGAGGGTGTTCAGGGTAGTGGTCTAGGCCGGAGAAGATGACAGGAGGTTGACCACCGGTAGGGTTCCGGTGGTCTATGAGAGAAAGAGGGGGAGAAGGATACAGAGGTGGCTAGGGTTTCATGTGTTTGGGGAGAAGAGTGTAATGGTCTGAAATGAATGGGGGGACTGGGGATATATACTAATCTTAGCTTATTGATTTTCAACCGTTAGATTGGCTAGGATGAACGACCCGGGTCAATTTGACCACTAAACGGTGCCGTTTAATTTAAGTGTAATTCTCCTCTCATCCGTTAGATCAACTAGATAGACGGCTGAGATTATTTTGCCTTAACGACGTCGTTTGGTTTAATTGTGGTTCTAATTGTATCCGTTAGATTAGTGAAATGAACGGCTCTGATTGTTTCTTTATACGGTGTCGTTTGATTTATATGGCAACCGCCTTATTTGGTCCATTGATTGATATATCAACGGCCTAGATTTGGTTAGTGATACGACGTCGTTTAGCTTATGCCTAGGCAGACCGGTTCAATTAATTTTTGGGCCTGGCCGGTTGAGTGTTATTTTGGATTAATTATTTTGTGTATTTGTCCCAAATACACTTTGTATTTTTGTATTTTTTGTTATTTACCTATTTTTGTATTTTTAATTGTATTTATTTATTTAATTTCTGTAATTTCCTTGTATTTTAGACTTATTTTCCTTGTATATTTATACTGATGTGTTTTTCTTTTATTTTTTGTAGTTTTTGTATTTTTCTTAAATTTCCTAGTAATTACCGTATTTTTTGTGATGTTTTTCCAATTAATTTCATTTTCTATTTCATTTCAAATTTCGTTTACTTTATTTCAACAATTAAAACAAACACTGATATTTTCAAACCAATTTCAATCAAAAATCATTTTTGTATATTTTTATTTTGGAATTAATTACTTGGGGCAAAAATCACGTGCTCACAGCTGCCGTAGTCAGAGCTGTCTTGAGCTTCTGAGAGCTTGCCTCACACTTATCTGACCTCCCGAACTGGGAACCCTTCTGGGTTAACCTGGTCATCAGGGCTGCAATAGAAGAAAACCCCTCTATGAATCGACGGTAGTAACTTGCTAACCACAAGAAACTCCGAATCTCGGTCACTGAAGTTGGTCGAGGCCAATTCTTGACTGCCTCAATTTTTTTTGGGTTCACCTAAATACCCTCTACTGATAAGTATGACCCATAAGTGTAACCTAACCCAACCAGAGCTTGCATTTTGAAAATGTAGCATATAGCTGATGATCCTTCAGAGTCTAAACAACCACTATGAGGTGCTGCTCGTGCTTTTCCTGGCTGTGGGAGTACACCGGGGTATCATCTAATAAAGACTATCACGAACAAGTCTAGGTAAGGCCTGAACACTCGGTTCATCAACTCCATAAATGTTGCTGGGGCATTGGTCAACCCAAAAGACATGACTAAAAACTCGTAGTGCCCATACCGAGTGCAAAATGTTGTTTTAGGGACATCGGTCGCCCTAATCTACAGATGATGGTAGCCGGACCTCAAGTCTATCTTTGAGAACACCCTTGCTCCCTGGAGCTGGTCGAACAAATCATCAATCCTCGATAGCGGATACTTATTCTTTATCGTCACTTTGTTCAGTTGCGGGTAATCAATACACATCCGCATTGAACTATCCTTCTTCTTCACAAATAATACTGATGCACCCCAAGGAGAAACACTAGGCCTGATAAATCCCTTCTCTAGTAAATCCTGCGACTGGTCCTTTAACTTCTCTAACCCTGGCGAGGTCATGCGATGTGGCAGAATAAAAATAGGTTGCGTGCCCGGAACCAGATCAATGCAAAAATCAATATCTATGTCGGGTGGCATACCCGGTAGGCCTGAAGGGAACATCTAGAACTTACGAACCATGGCACAAAATCGATAAAGGAAACCCCCAACTAGAATCACAACGTAAACCAAGTAGACCAAATACCCTTTCTCACACATATGACGAGCCTTCTCATGCGATATAGCACTGTGGGTAGAATGACCCAATACGGCGCAAAATTAGACCGAAGCTTCTCTACCACAAGCCAGAACAGTACCTACACCTCCACCTCTAATACCTTTACCTCTACCTCTTGTATCTCTACTTCCACCTCTAATACCTTTATCTCCATAAAGTCTCCGAAGAAGTAGTTGATCTATCACTGGTCTGTGTTGCTGCTACGCCGAAGAAGCAGTACATGACCTCGCCATTCACGACACAACGAAGTAGAAATTCAGTCAGCATTTGAGAAATCAATCGCATGACAAGAAAGAACAAATGAGAGGTTTTACTAACTCAATAGACTCTGAGGAAAAAGTACAAACATCTCCGTACCTACCACTCAGACTCACTAAGTTTGTTCGTGAGTTGTGTGACCTATGTAACCTAGTGCTCTGATACCAATTTGTCACGGCCCGAATTTGCCACCATCGGGATCGTGATGGCGCCTACTCTTGGTAGCTAGGCAAGCCAACTTACTTACTTTTTTCATTAGTAAAACCATTATGTTGTCAATTAATAGCATCATTAATAGTAACAATAATAACTGCGGAAGTCTAATTTTATAAGTCTGAAATAAATACGAAATGCTCAACAATATCCTCTACCTAAGATTTGGTGTCATATACCCACGAACCACTAAGAATAAACTACATATAAAGGTCGGAAAGAAATATAACAACTGTCTGTCTCGAAACAATGAGACCATAGTATAAATGAAAAGCATAAAAAGAGACGTTGGGCTTGTGGATGCCTGCAAAACTACGTAAGTCTCATGATAATAAGATCCTGCTATCGAACTACTACTGTTGTTGCTTAAAACCCGGACATGTGCAAAAATGCACAGAAGTATAGTATCAGAACAACCAACCCCATATGCTGGTAAGTTGTCACGACCCTAGTTCACCAATTGTGAACATGTCGTGATGGCACCCAGTCCCCACGAACTAGGTAAGCCTAACACGTTGCGAAATATACAAGTTATAAATACTTAAATAAGAAACAACGGAAAAATAGCATAAAAGATATGTAATCCGTGCCGCTTGGCACATACATCCATCACACAATGAATAAAACATTACCAAGATCCGGAACCCCACGGTAACACAGACTAAAAGAGAAAATACAACTGTGGCTCTATGTGTAAAGAGTATCTAACAACGAAATGAAGAAAAATGTCAACTAGTACTACTAGAATAGAAGGAAAGCCTCCGGATCCGCGGACGTAGCGGATCATACCTCGAGGTCTCCCAAAAAGCTGCGAAATCACCTAGTACGAGCCTATCCTGATGTACCTGGATCTGCACAACAAAAGTGTGCAGAAGAGTAGCATGAGTACACCACGGCGGTACTCAGTAAGTGCCAAGCCTAACCTTGATGGAGTAGTGACGAGGTAGGTCAGGGCCCTACTGAGAAAAACAATAATATAATGATGATAACAAAATAAACAGTTTAAATGATAAAAATTTCCGAAATAACAACATTATGATGATTACTGCAACTGTCTACAATTAAGTTAACAACAAATAACCAACTCAAATAAACATATCCAGGATCTGTGTGAATTCAACCCACAGTCCCATTCTCAGTACCTCTGGGTCTCCGGGAATCGAACCCGCAGCCCATGTCTCAATAATATCTCAATAACTCAGGATCTCCGGAATCGAACCCGCAGTCCCTACCAATAAGTCAGGATCTCGAGAATCGAACCCGTAGTCCATATTTTAATAATCTCAGGATCTCGGGAATTGAACCCGTAGTCCATATTTCAATAATCTCGGGATCTCGGGAATTGAACCCGTAGTCCATAACCACAGCAAGTAAAGGAAATATATAGAGAATTGAACCCGTAGTCCATATTTCAATAATCTCAGGATCTCGGGAATTGAACCCGTAGTCCACAACCACAACAAGTAAAGGAATACACAGAGAGAAGTATAATATGCTTAACGATAACTTCGCCGATGAACAGCGCCGGCGATTACCAAGAAAACTCAAGTAAGTCAATTAAGCAACTAGACAGTTAGATTCTATCTAATCATGCTTTCCTAACTACTACCGAGTAGGAATATCGAATTTAACAACTAAAAACAGGAATATCACTCATTGAACATTTTGAGTAAAGTATGTGTTCAACAACCAGCGCATGTACACACCCGTCACCTCGCGTACAAGGCATTTAAAGTACCATATAATGTCCTAGTGGTGAAAGTCCCCCACACGAAGTTAGACAAGCCACTTACCACAATTCCGGTACAAAACCGCTAAGAAATAACCCTCTTGCCGTGAATGTCGGACTCCATAAGTGTAGTATCCTGATAAAAATCAATAGAATCACATCAAAATAGGCCAATTGGGCATTACCCAATCAAAATAACTCAAAATACACCAAAACCCACAAGTTGCCAAAACTCGACTTTCGGTACGCTTATCGAAAAATCACGAAAGTTATATATTCGGAACCCTTGTCTCAATACGAGTCTAAGCATATAAAGTTTATCAAATTCGGACTCCATTTGCCCACTCAAAACCTTGATCTTCTAAAGTTCAAGCCTAGGGTGAAAACCCCCATAAAACACCCCAAATTCCTCCATTTTCATGAGATAATTGCATAATATTGTCAACAATAATCATAATTTGAGTCCATAGTTGATTACCTGAAGAAACCCCTTGAATCTCCCTTCAAAATCGCCCAAATCGCCCCTTAAGCCGTGCCCTCAAAGTTTGGAAATATTTCTGAAATTTCTAACTTCTGACATAATTAACTCCCTGGGATTTCCGCTTCTGCGGACGAAATTCCGCTTCTGCGGATCCGCTTCCGCGACATTTTGTCGCTTCTGCGAAGCCCAGGCCTGGCTGGCCCATTCCGCTTCTGCGAGTCTAAAGCCGCTTCCGCGAGGCCGCTCCTGCGGAACTCTCCGCTCCTACGAACAAAAGTCCGCTTCTACGGACTCGCCTAAGCGGAGGCTTGTCCGCTTCTGCGAGATTCCCCACTCGTCTCCTGACCGCTTCTGCGGTCCCCATCCTCGCACCTGCGAGGCCGCTCATGCGGACAAGGACCGCCCCTGCGCTCCAATTTCCGCTTCAGCGGACTCGCCTCTGCGGTTCCATTTCCGCAGGGGCGAAAACAACAGAGGCAGAATTCCCTAACCTGCAATTTCCATGATTTTTCTCCCGTTTAACCATCCGAAACCACCCCGAGGCCCCCGGGATCTTATCCAAACACACCAACACATCCTAATACCTTATTCGAACTTGTTCCAATCCTCAAAACACGTCTAACAACATCAAAACCCATAATTCACATCGAATTCAAGCCTAAATTTCTTAAAACTCTCTGAATTACACATTCGATCTAAAACCCGACCAAACGACTTCCGAATGACCTGAAAATTTGCGGACATATCCAAAATCACATAACGAAGCTACAGAAATTGTTGGAATTCCATTCCGACCCCGGATCAAAATCTCACCTATCGTTCGGATTCGCCAAAATTTCAACCTTCGGCATTTCAAGCCTAATTGAGCTACGGACCTCCAAAATACATTCCGAACGTGCTCCCAACCCCGAAATCACCTAACGGAGCTAATGGAACCATCGGATTTCCCTTCCGAGATCGTCTTAACACTGTTCCGGCTACGGGCCATTTTCTAGCTTCAAAGCTCTTATTTAGGGACTAAGTGTCCCAAAATGCTCAAATTTTCAGAACCGACTCTCCCGGCAAACCACAATAGTAGAAATGAACTTAGGGGAACAGTTAAATTAGGGATTGGGGCGTAATTTTCTAAAACGACCGGTCGGGTTGTTATATCTTCCCACACTTAAAGATTCGTTCGCCCTCGAACGAGCATAGAAAACATACCTGGAGTAGTGAAAAGATGAGGGTACTGACTGCGCATATCCTGCTCGGTCTCCCAAGTTGCCCCCTCGACCGGCTGACCCCGCCACTGAACCTTTACCGAAGCGATGTTCTTTGACCTTAGCTTTCTGACCTGCCTGTCTAGAACGGCAACTGGCTCCTCAACATAAGACAGATCCTTGTCTAGCTGAACCGAAGTGAAATCCAACACATGCGACGGGTCACCATGGTATCTCCGGAGCATGGAGACATGAAATACGGGGTGAACTCCGGCTAGGCTGGGAGGTAAGGCCAACTCATAAGCAACCTCCCCAACACGCCTCAAAATCTCAAAAGGGCCAATAAATCTAGGACTCGGCTTTCCTTTCTTCCCAAACCTCATAACGCCCTTCATGGGCGAGACTCGAAGTAGAACCCGCTCGCCAACCATAAACGCCACATCGCGAACCCTCTTGTCCGCATAACTCTTCTGTCTAGACTGGGCTGCACGAAGTCTGTCCTGAATTACCTTGACCTTGTCCATAGCATCCTAAACCATATCAGTACCTAGCAACCTGGCCTCGCCCGGCTCAAACCAACCCACGGGAGACCTGCACCTCCTACCATATAGGGCCTCATACGGTGCCATCTGAATACTAGACTGGTAGCTGTTATTATAAGCAAACTCCGCCGGTGGCAAAAAGTGATCCCATGAACCTCCAAACTCAATCACGCACGCACGGAGCATATCCTCCAAAATCCGAATAGTGCGCTCGGACTGCCCATCAGTCTGGGGGTGAAATGCTGTGCTCAGCTCCACCCGAGTACCTAACTCCTGCTGTACAGCTCTCCAGAACCGTGAAGTGAACTGAGTGCCTCTATCTGAAATGATGGAAACTGGAATACCATGCAGCCGAACTATCTCCCTGATATAGATCTCTGCCAGTCACTCCGATGAATAAGTAGTGCTCACCGGTATAAAATGGGCGGACTTGGTCGGCCGATCCACAATAACCCAAATGGAATCAAACTTCCTAACAGTCCGTGGAAGCCCGGATACAAAGTCCATGGTGATGCGCTCCCATTTCCACTCTGGAATCTCAATCCGCTGCATCAATCCACCCGGGTGCTGATGCTCATACTTCACCTGCTGGCAGTTGAGGCATATGGAAACATAAACAACTATATCCCTCTTCATCCGCCTCCACTAGTAATGTTGTCTCAAGTCTTGATACATCTTCGTGGCACCCGAATGGATGGAATACCGCGAGCTGTGGGCCTCTGCTAGAATCAGCTCTCGAAGATCATCTACATTGGGCACACAGATACGCCCCTGCATCCTCATAACTCCGTCATCCCCAATGGTAACATCTCGAGCATCACCACGCCGAACTCTATCCTGAAGGACAAGCAAATGAGGGTCGTCGAACTGACGCTCCCTGATGCGATCAAATAGAGAAGACCGAGAAACCACACAGGCTAGAACATCCATCGCCATAGGCCTCTCCGAAGCTGGTAGATATGCTAAACTCCCCAAACTCTCTGCCCGACGACTAAAGGCATCAGCAACCACATTAGCCTTGCCCGGATGATAGAGAATAGTAATATCATAGTCCTTCGGTAGTTCCAACCATCTCCTCTGACGCATATTCAGGTCCTTCTGCTTAAGCAAGTGCTGCAAGCTCCGGTGATCAGTGTAGATCTCAGAAGGAACCCCATATAAATAATGACGCCAAATCTTCAAGGCGTGAACAATGGCAGCTAGCTCCAAATCATGAACAGGGTAATTCTTCTCATGTACCTTCAGTTGTCTCGATGCGTAGGCAATCACCCTACCGTCCTGCATCAATACCGCACCGAGTCCAACTCGTGAGGCATCACAATATACAGTATAGGACCCCGAACATGTAGGCAAAATCAATATAGGGGCCGAAGTCAAAGCTATCTTGAGCTTCTGAAAGCTCGCCTCACACTCGTCTGTCCACTGAAAAGGGGCACCCTTTTGGGTCAATCTAGTCATAGGTGCTGCAATCGAAGAGAACCCTCTACGAAACGACGGTAATAGCCCGCCAAACCAAGGAAACTGCGAATCTCAGTAGCGGAGGAGGGTCCTGGGCCAACTCTGCACGGCCTCCACCTTCCTCGGATCTACTCGAATACCATCACTCGACACCACGTGGCCCAAAAATGCCACCGAACTCAACCAAAATTCACATTTAGAGAACTTGGCATAAAGCTGCTTCTCCCTCAGGATCTGAAGCACTATCCTCAAATGCTGCTCATGCTCTTCCCGGCTCCGTGAATATACTAGAATATCATCAATGTAGACAATCACGAATGAGTCCAGATAAGGCCTGAACACACTGTGCATCAAATGCATAAAGGTTGTTGGGGCATTAGTCAGCCCAAAAGACATCACGAGGAACTCATAGTGACCATACCGGGTCCTAAAGGCAGTCTTCGGGATATCTGGCTCCCGAATCTTCAGCTGGTGATACCCAGAGCGCAAATCAATCTTAGAAAACACCTGTGCGCCCTGTAGCTGGTCAAATAAATCATCAATACGGGGCAAAGGATACCGGTTCTTCACTGTAACCTTGTTCAGCTGACGATAGTCAATACACATACGCATGGATCCGTCCTTTTTCTTCACAAACAATACAGGAGCACCCCAAGGCGAAACACTGGGTCGAATAAAACCCTTGCCCAATAACTCCTGTAATTGATCCTTCAACTCCTTTAACTCGGGAGGAGCCATACGGTACGGTGGAATAGAAATGGGCTGAGTACCCGGCAACAAGTCAATAGCAAAGTCAATATCTCTGTCGGGCGGCATGCCCGGAAGATCAGCTGGAAATACATCAGCAAAGTCACGTACCACATGAACAGAATCAATAGAGGGAGTGTCAACACTGACGTCCCGCACATAGGCTAGATAAGCAGCACACCCCTTCTCAACCATACGCTGAGCTCTGAGAAAATAAATAACACGGCTAGGGGTGTGATCTAGAGTACCACTCCACTCAATACGTGGAATGCCTGGCATAGCCATCGTCACGGTCTTGGCGTGACAATCAAGAATAGCATAATGGGGCGACAACCAGTCCATGCCCAGAATAATATCAAAATCGACCATCCCGAGCAACAATAGATCCGCTCCGGTCTCAAAATCACAAATGGTAACCAAACACGACCGATATACGTGGTCCACAGCCAAAGAATCACCCACCGGAGTGGAAACATAAATGGGGGCACTCAAAGAATCCCGAGGCACGCCCAGGTGAGAAGCAAAGTAAGAAGACACATATGAAAAAGTGGAACCAGGGTCGAATAGAACCGATGCCTCCCTACGACTGACCAGAATAATACCTGTGATAACAGAATCAGATGCAACAGCCGCCGTGCGATCGGGAATAGCATAGAATCTAGCCTGTCCCCCCTCTCGAGGGCGGCCTCTGGCACCCTGACCCCCGCCCCTAGCTGGCTGGGCTGGTGGAGTGGCAGCTGGGGCTGGAATGATAGCCTGCTGGCCCTGAGAACCACGCGGATGCTGTGATGACTGATGAGGGGCTCCTCTCCTGCGCCCGGGGCACTCCCTAACCAGGTGGCGAGTATCCCCACACTCAAAACAAGCTCTGGGAGGACGCGGTGGCTGTGACTGACCGGCCTCACCCCCACTAGTCTGACCCCTGGAAGGACCCCGCGCAGGAGGTGCACTGGAAACTGGGGGAGCATAATAAGGCTCCTGAGGTGCTGGAAGATCTGGAGTACTACCGGCTGCGGGCAATGCCGAGTGAACTGGTCGACCGGAATAACCCCTGCCAAAACGACCGGCTGATGAAGTGCGGGCACCGGAGAAATGACCCGACTCACGAGACCTCTTGGCCTCTCTCTCTCTCCGCTCTCTAGGGAGCATACTCTCGATCCTCTTGGCAATGCTAACTGCCTGCTGATAAGATATATCTGTCTCAAGCTCTCTGGCCATGCCGGATCGGATAGGCGGAACAAGGCCCTCAATAAATCTCCGCACTCGCTCCCGAACCGTGGCTACCAAAGCCGGTGCATGCCTGGCTAGGCGGGTGAAACTGATAGCATACTCCGATACCGACATGGAGCCCTGTCGCAACCGCTCAAACTCCGAGCGCCAAGAATCCCTAAGGCTCTGTGGAACAAACTCCCTCAAAAACAGATCTGAAAACTGCGTCCAAGTCAATGAAGCAGACTCCTCTGGACTATCCAACTCATACGTGCGCCACCAATCATAAGCGGCCCCACGAAACTGAAAAGCGGTGAAGGAAACCCCGCTGGTCTCCACAATCCCCATGGTACAAAGAATACGATGACACTCCTCCATAAAACCCAATGCATCATCTGTAGCCAAACCGCTGAACACTGGAGGATCATATTTCTTGATCCTCTCCAATCTATGCTGCTAGTCCAAGGGAACTGGCCCACCTCCGGGATGTGCTGGGGCGGCGGGAGGCATAACCATAATCTCTGGAACCTATCCCACTGGCACTCGCTGCTCAGGTGTAGCGGCTATGGGAGTCTGGGCCCCTCCCCCGGCCTGGGATGTAGCTGCAATGAGAGGAAACAACCCTGCTTGAGCTAAAGTGGTACACATACTCATGAACTGGGCCAGGGTCTCCTGGAGTGCTGGAGTAGTATACCTGCGCTCCAACCTGATCCACCGGTGGCACCTCAGAGGCAGCGCGCGCGAGTGTTGTGGATGCACCTCGGGCGCGTCCTCGTCCTCTACCTCGGCCCCGGCCTTTAACGGTAGCAACAGGGGGTGAGGGTACCTGATCCTCGCGAGTAGCATGTGTCCTCACCATCTGTGAGAGAATAGAAAGCAGTAGTTTAGATTTTTGATGTCAAAAATGTCGCACGACAAGGAATCCAAAAGAAATGAAGAGTTTCCTATAACAAAAAAGCCCGATCCCTATGAATTCATTATCTCTGGCGGTTGGGTTAAAATTTTCACACCGATACATATACCCTATTTGGTGATTTGTCACGACCCTAGTTCACCAATTGTGAACATGTCGTGATGGCACCCAGTCCCCACGAACTAGGTAAGCCTAACACGTTGCGGAATATACAAGTTATAAATACTTAAATAAGAAACAGCGGAAAAATAGCATAAAAGATATGTAATCCGTGCCGCTTGGCACATACATCCATCACACAATGAATAAAATATTACCAAGATCCGGAACCCCACGGTAACACAGACTAAAAGAGAAAATACAACCTGTGGCTCTATGTGTAAAGAGTATCTAACAACGAAATGAAGAAAAATGTCAACTAGTACTACTAGAATAGAAGGAAAGCCTCCGGATCCGCGGACGTAGCAGATCATACCTCGAGGTCTCCAGAAAAGCTGCGAAAATCACCTAGCACGAGCCTGCTCTGATGTACCTGGATCTGCACAACAAAAGTGTGCAGAAGAGTAGCATGAGTACACCACGGCGGTACTCAGTAAGTGCCAAGCCTAACCTCGATGGAGTAGTGACGAGGTAGGTCAGGGCCCTACTGAGAAAAACAATAATATAATGATGATAACAAAATAAACAGTTTAAATGATAAAAAATTCCGAAATAACAATCATAAGATGATTACCGCAAATATCTACAATTAAGCTAACAACAAATAATCAACTCAATAAAACAAATGCAGGACCTGTGAGAATTGAACCCACAGTCCCATTCTCAGTACCTCTGGGTCTCCGGGAATCGAACCCGCAGCCCATGTCTCAATAATATCTCAATAACTCAGGATCTCCGGGAATCGAACCCGCAGTCCCTACCAATAAGTCAGGATCTCGGGAATCGAACCCGTAGTCCACATTTCAAAAATCTCAAGATCTCGGGAATTGAACCCGTAGTCCATAATTCAATAATCTCAGGATCTCGGGAATTGAACCCGTAGTCCATAATTCAATAATCTCAGGATCTCGGGAATTGAACCCGTAGTCCATATTTCAATAATCTCAGGATCTCGGGAATTGAACCCGTAGTCCACAACCACAGCAAGTAAAGGAATACACAGGGAGAAGTATAATATGCTCAACGATAACTTCGCCGATGAACAGCGCCAGCGATTACCAAGAAAACTCAAGTAAGTCAATTAAGCAACTAGACAGTTAGATTCTATCTAATCATGCTTTCCTAACTACTACAGAGTAGGAATATCGAATTTAACAACTAAAAACAGGAATATCACTCATTGAACATTTTGAGTAAAGTATGTGTTCAACAACCAGCGCATGTACACGCCCGTCACCTCGCGTACAAGGCATTTAAAGTATCACATAATGTCCTAGGGGTGAAAGTCCCCCACACGAAGTTAGACAAGCCACTTACCTCAATTCCGGTACAAAACCGCTAAGAAATAACCCTCTTGCCGCGAATGTCGGACTCCACAAGTGTAGTATCCGATAAAAATCAATAGAATCACATCAAAATAGGCCAATTGGGCATTACCCAATCAAAATAACTCAAAATACACCAAAACCCACAAGTTGCCAAAACCCGACTTTCGGTACGCTTATCAAAAAATCACGAAAGTTATATATTCGGAACCCTTGTCTCAATACGAGTCTAAGCATATAAAGTTTATCAAATTTGGACTCCATTTGCCCACTCAAAACCTTGATCTTCTAAAGTTCAAGCCTAGGGTGAAAAACCCCCATAAAACACCCCAAATTCCTCCATTTTCATGAGATAATTGCATAATATTGTCAACAATAATCATAATTTGAGTCCATAGTTGATTACCTGAAGAAACCCCTTGAATCTCCCTTCAAAATCGCCCAAATCGCCCCTTAAGCCGAGCCCTCAAAGTTTGGAAATGTTTCTGAAATTTCTAACTTCGAATATAATTAACTCTCTGCGATTTCCGCTTCTGCGGACAAAATTCCGCTTCTGCGGATCCGCTTCCGCGACATTTTGTCGCTTCTGCGAAGCCCAGGCCTGGCTGGCCCATTCCGCTTCTGCGAGCCTAAAGCCGCTTCCGCGAGGCCGCTCCTGCGGACAAAGGTCCGCTCCTGCGGAACTCTCCGCTCCTACGAACAAAAGTCCGCTTCTGCGGACTCGCCTAAGCGGAGGCTTGTCCGCTTCTGCGAGATTCCCCACTCGTCTCTTGACCGCTTCTGCGGTCCCCATCCTCGCACCTGCGAGGCCGCTCATGCGGAAAAGGACCGCCCCTGCGCTCCAGTCCGCTTCTGCGCTCCAATTTCCGCTTCAGCGGACTCGCCTCTGCGTTTCCATTTCCGCAGGGGCGAAAACAACAGAGGCAGAATTCCCTAACCTGCAATTTCCATGATTTTTCTCCCGTTTAACCATCCGAAACCACCCCGAGGCCCCCGGGATCTTATCCAAACACACCAACACATCCTAATACCTTATTCGAACTTGTTCCAATCCTCAAAACACGTCTAACAACATCAAAACCCATAATTCACATCGAATTCAAGCCTAAATTTCTTAAAACTCTCGGAATTACACATTCGATCTAAAACCCGACCAAACGACTTCCGAATGACCTGAAAATTTGCGGACATATCCAAAATCACATAATGAAGCTACAGAAATTGTCGGAATTCCATTCCGACCCCGGATCAAAATCTCACCTATCGTTCGGATTCGCCAAAATTTCAACCTTCGGCATTTCAAGCCTAATTGAGCTACGGACCTCCAAAATACATTCCGAATGCGCTCCCAACCCCGAAATCACCTAACGGAGCTAATGGAACCATCGGATTTCCGTTCCGAGATCGTCTTAACACTGTTCCGGCTACGGGCCATTTTCTAGCTTCAAAGCTCTTATTTAGGGACTAAGTGTCCCAAAATGCTCAAATTTTCAGAACCGACTCTCCCGGCAAACCACAATAGTAGAAATGAACTTAGGGGAACAGTTAAATTAGGGATTGGGGCGTAATTTTCTAAAACGACCGGTCGGGTCGTTACATAAGTGCCTAGCCTAACCTCGCCGAAGTAGTGACGAGGCTAGACAGGACACCACATAAACTTGTGCAGTTATAAACATACAGCAGAAATTGAATACCAAGAAATCCATAACATGGAAGGGGGAACATGCTGCAGGGAAATACAAATAAACAATAATCCAGAGTAACAACCAAAAACTGCTTAATTCCACAATGAAATAAGAAATCAAAATTCAGACATAAACACCTGGCATCAACAACTGTTGCGGCGTACAACCCGTTCCGTAATTACCATTTTTGGAACGTGCAACCCGCTCCACAATTACCACTATTATGGCGTGCAACCCGAACCACATTATCATTGATGCGGAGTGCAACCCGCTCCACATTACCATTGTTGCGACGTTAAACCCATTCCATAATTACCATTATTGTGGCGTGCAACCCGTTCCATAATTATTATTGTTGCGGCGTGCAACCCGCTCCACATTATTATTGTTGCGGCGTGTAACCCGTTCCATAATTATCATTGTTGCAGAGTGCAATCCACTCCACATTATTATTGTTGCGACATGCAACCCGTTCCATAATTATCATTGTTGCTGTGTGCAACCCGCTCCGCATTATCATTGTTACGGCGTGCAACCCGCTCCATATTATCCATTGTTACGACGTGCAACCCGCTCCGCAATATTAGAAGAATAATACTAAGAGATATGATGCCTGATAAAAACACTCCCAAATGATCTGGGGTCACGAGTCTAGAGCCTCTAAACATGACTGGATAACAATATCTGAACGAAATACTTAAGTCTGAAAAGTGTATATATATAAAAAAACTGGAATATGAAGATTAACCAGGTCCTGCAAACGTCAAGCAGCTACCTCAATAACTCTAATAACTCTGAAAACGAGACTACTCAGCTAAACCTCTGGTGTACCTGAATGTGCACACAAAGGTGTAAGGAGCAGGGGTGAGTACTAAGTACTCAGTGAGTAATAAGCATATAAAATGTCTGAAGATAAGAAATCTAGGAAATACCATAAAGTAAAGTTAAATCTAACAGTCCGACACATTATTACGAACTATCAACACCAGCTAATAACAGATAGCACAAGTAAATAACAATGCATGATGCAATGCAATATACATGACCGCTACGGCGTGTAGCCCGATCCATTTAACGTCGACAGCGCTCACTAGGGGTGTGTATAGACTTTGGAGGGGCTCATTCAGCCCAAGCGCAATATATTCATACCATTCGCTGTGGGGTGCAGTCCGATCCATACTCATTCCACAATATGCATATGAGTCATATAACAGTTCAATTTATTTATTTCCAGTTTCCAATTCATTAATAAGGAAAATACTTTAGTTTCTTAATTTTTTTCAAGAACATGTGACTTAGCATTTCATAATAGTGATTTCAACCCAGGACTGAGATCAATAATTTTACAAATCATGCTATCACAAAGATATCTATCCCCTCAAGATACTACAGGTCGGCACAAGGCCCCAAACATGGCATAAAGCTCATATATATTCAACACAGAGTGCATTTCAATCGCCAATATAGTACTATTCTTGTTCGGGATGAACCAAGTCACAATTACCCAGTCATAACCAATCCCGCACATGCCATGGGATGCGAGTCACGTCCTAAATAGTATCACAATGTGATAAGCCAGGGTTTCAAACCCTTAGGCCATCATATATACCAACTGCTCACCTCTAACCGGCCGCGAACTCGTCCTCAATGCCTTTTCCTTTCCAATTTGCCTCCTCGTGCATCGAATCCAGTCAAAACCACAGCAAATACATAAATATGGGTCAAAGAAGCATAACCCATTCAAAATTACACGAAAAGTATAACAATTTACGAATTTGGTAAAACCCGAGCCCCGAGTCCACTTCTCAAAAAATTCTAAAAATTATACCAATGGATTCCTCGTCTCGTCACGAGTCCGTACATATAAATTTCATCAAAATTGGAGTCCGTTTGTCTCCTAAAATTCTAACTTTACACTTTCTTAGGTTTCAAGCCCTAACCTCCATTTTTACCCCTTAATTCTTTGGGTTTTCAGTGTTTAATCTATGTGTTTACATCATAACAATATAATCCGAGTCTAAGAACTCTTACCTGATGAAATCCCACGAATCCTCTCTTAAACATCGCCTCAGAAGCTTCTTTCCGTTCCAAAATTAGAAGAAAACTCGACCTGCTTATTATAGGTATATTGTACACGCATTTACGGCTCCCAATAGATTCCTTGTGAAATTCTAATGAATTCCTGGAGGAAGATCAACCAATTCCCAATTATGGTTGCTCAATATGGATTCTATTTCACTATTGACAGCTTCTTTCCAATATTGTGCCTCTGAGGAAGACATTACTTCCTTGAAAGTACGAGGCTCATTTTCTAATAGAAAAGTCAGAAAACCTAGACCGAATGAAGTAGATGCCCTTTGACATTTACTCCTTCTCGGATTTTCTTCATTAGGCATACCATCTATTATTTCTTCCCGAAGTCATTTTGACTTTTGGCAGGTCACTTCACTTTCCTTTTTACATGGAAAAATCGTTTTAAAAAATTCAGCATTATCTGATTCTATTATCATATTAATGTGAATCTTGGGATTTTCTGATTTATGAACCAAAAACCGATATGCCTTGCTATTGGTTACATATCCAATAAACACACAATCAACCATTTTTGGACCTATCTTAACCCTTTTAGGTTTAGGAAATTGTACCTTAGCTAAACACCCCCACACTTTGAAGTATTTCAAGCTGGGATTCCTTCCTTTCCACTTCTCAAAAGGAATGGATTGTGTTTTACTATGAGGTACACGGTTGATTATCCGATTAGCCGTAAGTATAGCATCCACCACAAGTTTTGTGTTAAGCCAGAACTTATTAGCAATGCATTCATCATCTCCTTCAACGTTCGATTCTTCCTTTTCTCAATTCCATTAGATTGTGGAGAGTAAGGGGTAGTTTTTTGGTAGATAATGCCATTTTCCAAACATATTTCTTCAAAAGGAGATTCATATTCGCCACCCCTATCACTTCTTATCAATTTGATCTTTTTGTTTAGTTGTGTTTCAACTTCACTCTTGTATTGCTTGAAAGAATCAATTGTCTCATCTTTACTATTAAGTAAATAAACATAGCATTATCTCGTGCTATCGTCAATAAAAGTAATAAAATACTTTTCCCACCGCAAGATGGTGTTGACTTCATATCGCAAATATCTGTATGTATTAAGTCTAAAGGACTCGAATTCCTTTCAACGGACTTATAAGGATGCTTAGCATACTTTGATTCCACACATATTTGACATTTGGAATTGATGCAATCAAATTTTGGCAATACTTCTAGATTTATCATCTTTCGCAATGTTTTGAAGTTTACGTGACCTAAAAGCGAATGACATAAAGTGTTTGACTCAAGCAAGTAAGAAGAAGCATTCACTTTATTGATTGGAACTGCTATTACATTTAGCTTGAAAAGGCCCTCACTTAGGTAACCTTTTCCAACATACAAATCGTTCTTACTTATTACAACACTATTAGAAACAAAAATACATTTGAATCCATTCTTGACAAGAAGTGAGGTAGACACAAGATTCTTGCGAATTTCTGGAACATGGAGGACTTGGTTTAATTTCCCATGAAGATAGTCTCGTCGGGACCTGCGGGGGAATAAGAAGAAAATAATTCCTTGTTAGCACAAACATGGCGGGTAGCTCCAAAATCTATCCACCAATTATTTGGATTTCCTACCAAGTTCCATTCTGACAACATGGCACACAAGTCTTCCATTTCATCTTCAACCATATTGGCTTGATTCTTTTTCTTCTTGTCATTCTTTAGCGCACGACAATCCACTAGCTTATGCCAGTTTTCCCACAATTGTGGCAATTACCCTTGAACTTCTTCTTGCTTGGGTAATTCTTTGGTCCAGAAGCTTTCTTCCTCTTCTTATTTTGTGGTGTCTCCTCAACAATGTTTGCCCCCACAATTGTCGAGTTTCCACGTGACTTCTTTTTAGCATTTTTGTTGTCCTCTTCTATCCTCAAACGAACAATCAAGTCTTCTAGAGTCATTTCCTTCCGTTTGTGTTTAAGATAGTTCTTAAAATCCTTCCACAGCGAAGGTAGCTTCTCAATGAAAGCAGCGACTTGAAAGGCCTCATTTATGACCATACCTTCAATAACAAATTCAGGATTAATAATAAGATAAATCTTACTAATAAAATTATTGATTTGGGTCATACCTTCAGCAAAGATGTCATGTACAATGACTTGTAATTCTTGGACTTGAGTTATGACCGACCTAGTGTCAATCATCTTGAAATCTAGGAACATTGCAGCCACGAACTTCATAAGTCCGACATCCTCAGTCTTGTACTTCTTCTCAAGCGCATTCCATAATGTTTTTAAAGTTTCCATGACACTATAGACATTGTACAAGCCATCTTCCAAACAACTCAAAATGTAATTTTTGAATAAGAAATCAGAATGTGTCCATGCTTTAGTTACAACAAGTCGTTCATTGTCTGGAGTATCTTCAGCCATGACCGATCCTCCTTGATGAAACGTTGCAAACTCATCGTAGTAAGATAGAAGAGAATCTTCATTTGCCAGCATTTGAAGTCAATACCGAAAAACTTTCCGGGTTTTTCTGCCGGTGCCATAGCATGGGCAGGAGCAGAACGACTTGACGAGGCAGCAACACTCGTCATCTGAAATTTTCAGCGGAGTTTTGGCGTACTTTCAGCAGTGATTTAGTATTTAATTTAATTATTCAATAATTAAAAAAATCCAAAAATAATCTTATCAATCATTTGATAAATCCAAATTCAAATCCAAATCCAAAGCCAAAGCCGAGCCGAGCGAGCGACAACGACGGTGAGAGGGTTTATTCTCTTCAACTCCTTTTAAGAGCTTTAAGAAGTGATTCTATATATAAGTACACAAATGTGGTTGTCCCTCACCAATGAGGGACAAAGTGCAAGACAAAATTCACTTCTTCAAATTTTCATTTTCCCTCCATTTTCAATTCACATTTCTTCTACTTTAAAGAAAAACCTTAAAGTCTCCAACAGAAGCTTCGTTTGGGACTGGAACTGAAATTAGATTTAACTGAAATTTTGTTGTTGCCTATTCTAAGTCATGTACCTATCGTGCTTAACGACCTATGTTTACCCTTTTAAGACCTTAGCAAGGTAATTTTGTTGTTACCCATTCTAATTCATGTACATATCGTGCTTAACAACCTATTTTTGCCCTTTTAAGGTCTTAGTAAGGTTGTGCTGCTTTTGGAATAAGACTCTTTATGGGGAACATAGGAATGCTCTATTTTATTTTTATTTTTTATATATACTATTTATATTGAATTTCTTCTAAGTTTGAGACAAGTTTTCTACTTGACCTTTATACGAGTACATAAGATGAAAGTTTATCTATTTCTTTTTTTATTTAATTCTTTTGAATTTGGTCAGTAAATTTGGTCAGTAATATATGTCGGTTTCTATTATCTCTCATCGCATTATTTTATTTGCAATGATCCGCGCATCATAAAAATACGTATACTATGTTGTATTTTTTTTAAAAGGGTGTGAATGGGAAATGGAAGAGGCACCTTTTGGATCGCACCTCTCCATAAGAGGCACCTTTTAGATTGCACCTCTCCATATCACCCTTCCTTTTCTATAAATTTAGAGGCTTGGCCTCATATTTGAGATATGAAAATCAGATGGAAAAATCTGAAAATTTCTCCCCTCTTTTTATGTTGTTGCATTATTTTCAAATAAATTTAAGTGTCAAGTGTGATTTGCTCCGTCTGTTGAGTTCGCTGAAATTCTGCAGTTTCGATTGCCAGTGTTGCAGAATAGTTATTCCGTTCTATCCTCGGAGGAATTAATCCAAAACCTTGGGCAACAGTGAGGGGATTAAATTCCTTAAGGACACACAAGCAACTTGTGGGCTCGGAATTACTATTTCACGTTTTGTTTATTGAACTAACGTTTGCTTACTTCTCTGATTTTCTGATTTTGAACACAGATTATCAACAATCTTAAGGAATTTAATTTATCTTCTAATTGCCTTTTTCAAGCCTGTGTAACAGAAAATGAATTTAAAAGACAAATTTGAAATTTGATTGTGGCTTTTAAGTTTGGACTCACTGGTTGATCACATTCCAGTAATAGAGCACAAGAAAGTCAAAATTGCGGAATATCGCAGTAAAATTTTGATGGGTTGATCACTTTGAAAAACAACAAGGGGATAAGATAGTGATCATCTTTTACGAATGAATTGATTCTCACTAAATCATGTGGCTGACATAGTTTATGGGTGAATTAGGTTTTATATGATGTGATCTAAGTTTGATAATAAAAAGTCTCATTTGACTTGATTAATTGCAGAAAATAATGACAATAATTAGAATAGTTTTCATTGCTGTTTTGAATTTGGAGACGGCCAAAGAAACAAAACTAAAGCAATGGATCGGGAAGAAAGTTGGCAATAAATTCGGGTTATGCTTTCTTTATTCTACTTATTTTTAATTGATTTTTTACTCTACATGATTTATGAAATTCAGTTTCTATAAATGTCACGGTAGATTATGTGGTGATCTCAAAAGTATACTCTATTTGCATGCCTGAAATCGATTTGTTGGTATACAATTTGATAATATGCATAAAATTAAGTGAAAGATTATTTTCAAGATAGTTAGATGTGAATTAGGCTTACATTGATACTTGAAAGTATTCTTGAGATCATGAATATGTGATATGTAAAGAAGAACATATATGTGTTTGATTAGAGAAAGAAATCAAACAGTTTAAAGTGTTATAATGGTTTAGTTGGAAAACCATTTGGAAAGAGAATAAAAAATTCTCGTGATTTTCTACTCATGCTTCGAGATCAAAATCTGCTTGGTTTTGTAATCGTTCGTTGAGATTAAAGTCTTTGTGACTTTCTACTCATTTGTCGGAAATTAAAGTCTAAGTGACTTATATACTCATTTTGGAGATTAAAATCTTAGTGATTTTTTACTTTAATTTATTATTCGATTTGAAGATTAAAAACTTCATCGTTTATTAAATTTGTTGTGTCACATATTACATGGTTTGAAGATTAAAAACTTCACCATTTAATATATCCGGTATCAGGTAGTACTCGGTTAGAAGATTAAAAACTTCACCGTTTATTAATTCTGATTGTGTCAGATTGGTTTGAAGATTAAAAACTTCACTATTTATTCTGACTATGTTATGGCACAAACAATAGTTCTTGTGGTTGGCTGAACAACGTAATATGGGCGTTGAATATGAATCTCCGTTTGAAGAAATATGTTTGGAATATGACATTATTCACCAAACGACTGCCTCCTTCATTAGCGCAATCTAACGGAATTGCGGAAAGAATGAGTAGAACGTTAAATGAGATGATAAAATGCCTTGTTGTAAGTTATGGTTTACCCAAATCTTGTGGGAGAAGCTATTCTTACGGAATCCTTTCATACGAAAAATGAATAAAAGGAAGAAAATCCAACTTGAAATATTTTCAAGTGTGGGGGATATTTGGGTAAAGTGCAAGTTCTTAAATCCAAAAGGATAAAAAAAACGGATCAAAAACTGTTGATTCGTTTTCATAAGATATGCAACAAATAGTAAGGCATATCGTTTTCTAATTCATAAATCAGAAAATCCCGTCATTCATATTAATACGGTAATTGAATCAGATAATGCTGAATTCTTTGAGAATAGCTATCCATATAAAAGGAATGTGGGTCGTCTAGTGAAAAATCTAAGCGAACACGGGAAGAAGCAAAAGAAAATACACCGATTGAGATGAATCTAAGATGTAGTAAACGTCAAAGGATAACTACGTCCTTTGGACTAGATTTTCTGACACTCTTGTTGGAAAGTGAGCTTCAAACATTTAAAAAAACAATGTCTTGCTCGGAAGCACAATATTGAAAAGAGGATGTCAATAGTAAGATAGAATCCATACTTGGGAAAATGGTTGATCTTCCTCCAGAAATTAAACCTTTGAGTTCTAAGTGGATTTTCAAAAAGTAAAAGGAAAGTTGATGGTGCTATTGATAAATATAAGGCAAGATTAGTTGTCAAAAGAGTTTAGACAACGAGAAAGCCTTGTTTATTTTGATACATACTCACCGGTAACGATGATTACATCTACTCAGGTGTTAATAGCGTTAGCCGTGGTGTATGGCCTTGAAATCCATCAGATGAAATTAAAGAAAATCTTCTTAAATAGAGATTTGGAGGAAGAAATTTACATGGAACAACCTGAAGGGTTCATGGTTCCCGAAAAAGAAATGAAGGTGTGTCGACTTGATAAGTCACCCAAACAATGACATGCGAGATTTGACCAAATAATATTGTCAAATAGTTTCAAAAATTAATAAGTGTAAATAAAAGTGTTTACATTAAGAATACTTCAAGTCATATATATAGTCGTTATTTTGATTATATGTTGATGAAATATTTAAAATGTGGGGGCTTTTATCTTATGCATGACAAAAGCAAATGTGAGACGTAATGTCTAAATTGATATTTGAAATTCGTTGATATAGTAGTTGGTAAATTCATCGGTTGTTTAGTCTTAATGAAGACTAGTTGATGAAACTACTAATTCAGAAGTTGGTCACATGTCTTTCTCGAAAGGTCATTTTTCTTTAATGAAAATTTATATTGTTTGGTTCTTTTTTGAAATGATGTCACTTTGAAGGTTGTGACTTTTCATAAAATAATACGTCTGTACGTTTTAGTATGGAAATGACCGTTCATGAACGGATATATTAATACATTGGTCTATAATGAGGTGAACCAACCAATGAACATGAACAAAATCCATTGCAAGTTGGATTTGTTTCATAAATAAAGGTGCTATAATTTGCATATCATATAGACGTATGAATAAATAGCATACAAATGCTTGGAAATGGTAGAGTGATTGAGAAATGTGTTATATATTAAGAGGTTATGATCACAATTGACGCCAATCATTCCAGTTGTCGTTATAATATACTACATTAAGTGTAGTCAATAATCTGATATGCAATCGAAAGTCGAGACGTATTAGTCTACAACATAAGGAAGTTTGCATTGAGTGTTTATGACAATGAAATGCGTTTTGAAGTATTTGAGATATACTCCAAATTATGCTTTGCACTACAATAAGTATCCCACGATAATAAGGGGTATAGTGATGCAAATTAAATCACCGGTTCAATCGATTCTAAACAGTCAATGGATGAGCGATATCTTGGAAATTGTCCAAACAAATGTGCATTGACCGCTTTGCAGTGGAGGCTCAGCTTATAGCCTTAGACAAGGCCGGTGAAGAAGCTGAATGGCTCCAGAATTTCTTGAAAGATATTCTATTTTTGCCCAATTTTTGGCACCTATATGTATAGATTGCGATAATCAAGCGACAATAGGAAGGGCTGGGAGCGTTATGTATAACGGAAAGTCTCGTCATATAAGACACAAACATAGCGCCGTTAGACAACTACTTTCTAGTGGAATTACCACAATTGATTATGTAAAATCAAAGGATAATTTGGCGGATCCGCTTACAAAAGGCCTAACTAGAGAGGGAGTTGAGAAATCATCTAAGGGAATGGGACTATGGCCGAGGACAAGTCATCATGGCGGTAACTCTACCTAGAATTTTGGAGGTTCGAGATCTAGGTTCAAGGAGCAAACAAAGTTATGCATGACCGGTTCAACATTGTCAAATATAATATTTTAGTCCATTCTCGTGATGAAGACAATGTTCAGTAACAAGAATAAAATGTTAAGACATTTTTAATGGTTTCTAAGTTTGATACATGGTATATCAAATAGTGTATCTGCGGGATAACACGTTTAGGAATCACCTATGTAAGTGTGAAGTGTAAGTCGCTTCAAGGAGAATTCTATAAGGCCAATTCTCTATGCACTTATGAACCAGGTGGTGTTGATGGCTGAAACGAACACAACAATGAGAACCAAAGACGGTTAAGGGTTGATTGTGTGACTTATGGTTGTCTAGGTATACACCAAAGCTCGACGGTTCAAAGATATCAATTCTACCGATTGACCGAGTATATCCGACATAAGTTCACTACGGAAAGTTCAAAGGGAAACCTACTTATCCAGATGCGATTAATCCTACTTGCGAATCACACAGTATTTTCATGCATATTTTTTCACATATGTCCATTCCCCATTCATGTGGGGGATTGTTGTATTTTTTTAAAAGGGTGTGAATGGGAAATGGAAGAGGCACCTTTTGGATCGCACCTCTCCATAAGAGGCACCTTTTAGATTGCACCTCTCCATATCACCCTTCCTTTTCTATAAATTTAGAGGCTTGGCCTCATATTTGAGATATGAAAATCAGATGGAAAAATCTGAAAATTTCTCCCCTCTTTTTGTGTTGTTGCATTATTTTCAAATAAACTTAAGTGTCAAGTGTGATTTGCTTCGTCTGTTGAGTTCGCTGAAATTCTGCAGTTTCGATTGCCAGTGTTGTAGAATAGTTATTCCGTTCTATCCTCGGAGGAATTAATCCAAAACCTTGGGCAACAGTGAGGGGATTAAATTCCTTAAGGACACACAAGCAACTTGTGGGCTCGGAATTATTATTTCACGTTTTGTTTATTGAACTAACGTTTGCTTACTTCTCTGATTTTCTGATTTTGAACACAGATTATCAACATACTAGTATGGTTTGAATAGGCCCTTCTTGGTCGGACCAACCCAACCAACAATTTCTGACAAGTCTTTTCCTAAAATATCGCCGCTTCACTTTTCTAACTGTCTATCTATCATATGTAAAACTAATGTGCATGTGAATTTCTACAAGCAGAACTACTTTTTTCCTCTTTTAACTATTACTATTAGATTGAAAAAATATGCATAGTAGATTATGAGGAGAATCGTTGGAGAGGAAGAATGTTACTTTTGTATTATTATATGCGCCATAGTAGTGAACTTTTAAAGTTATGAATATCAAAATACTTTAATGGAAGTCTTCACTCTTGAAGCATCAAGAGCGAAAAAGTATAAAATTTGTTCGCTTTTAAATTAAATGAGAATTGATCGTACATGATTCAAAATACAAACCAAACATTAGATAAAGTAATATCAAATTCTATATCTCTATTGATTTTATTTTATTTTTTGTGAGTATGGAGGAGGGTACCAAAAGCCCCCTCTCTAATGAACAAGGTTCTAATTAATTATGCTCCTAATGTTTGTTAATTATAACAAACTCGTTGAAGTGATGTATTTCGATGAATTAGATCTATTGCCGATTATAAGTGATATGTATCTATTTCATTCAAATTATTTGGTAGCCAATATTGTTGACTTAGTTTGGTAGCCAACCTTGTTAAGCTTGTCAAATATTGGTAGCCAGTTTTATTGACTTGGTTTGGTTGGTAACCAACCTTGTTGAAATTATAAAAAAGGTGTAGAAATTATCAAATATTGTAGGTGAGTTTTTGGCTATAAAAGGAAAGCTTAAACTCTCATTTCTACACACCAACAAAAGAGAGAAAAGAGAGAGTAAGGTATTCCATAAACTATAAGAAAATAGTTTGTGAAGAAAAATAGAGTGTGAGAGATATTGTAGTGACGTGAAATAAGCAAAAGAGTGTTTACTTCTTTTGAGGGTGTAGAGGTCTTAGGAGTATTTTTACTCGTTACTACACAGTGTAAAATTCCTCGCTATAGTGATATCAGTTGCTCCTCTTGGCCGTGGTTTTTTTCTTATTCAAAAGGTTTCCACGTAAAATCTTGATATCATTGTTGTTGCATTTCTATTCTTGCTGATTTAACCATTACTCTGTATTCTGCGTTTATCACTAATACCGTGAATACTATTTTACGGGGTTTAGTCTCAACAAGTGGTATCAGAGCCAAGGTTCTGTCTGAGTATGCTCTGTGGTTACAGCACAGTCTAAACTTCCACATCAGAAAAGAATTATTTTGGTCTCACAATAAATAGTATTTGTATTTGTGAAAAATAATGGAAGCTAACACTAGTAGAATGGTTACTTTGAATGGCACTAATTATGCCATTTGGAAGGGAAAAATGAAAGATTTTCTCTAATATCAAGAATTTTTATCAACCTGTCTTCACCACTATAAAGCCTGATAATAAATCAGATGAAGAGTGGAGTTTGTTACATAGGCAGGTTTGCGACTTTATTAGACAATGTGTAACGACCCGACCTGTCGTTTTAGAAAATTACGCCCCAATCCCCAATTTAACTGTTTCTCTAGGTTCATTTATGCTATTGTGGTTTGCCGGGAGAGTCGGTCCTGAAATTTGGAGTATTTTGGGACACTTAGTCCCTAAATGAGAGCTTTAAAGATAGAAAATGGTCCGTAACCGGAACAGTGTTAAGACGATCTCGGAACGGAAATATGAAGGTTCCATTAGCTCCGTTAGGTGATTTCGGGGTTGGGAACGCGTCCGGAATGTATTTTGGAGGACCGTAGCTCAATTAGGCTTGAAATGCCGAAGGTTGAAATTTTGGCGAATCTGAACGATAGGTGAGATTTTGATCCGGGGGTCGGAATGGAATTCCGACAATTTCTGTAGCTTCATTATGTGATTTTGGATATGTCCGCAAATTTTCAGGTCATTCGGACGTCGTTTGGTTGGGTTTTAGATCGAATGTGCAATTCGGAAAGTTTTAAGAAATTTAGGCTTGAATTCGATGTGAATTATTGATTTTTGATGTTATTTTGGCGATTTGATCGCGCGAGCAAGTTCGTATGATATTTTTAAGTCGGTGTGCATATTTGGTTTGGAGCCCCGAGGGCTCGGGTGAACATTGGATAGGCCACGAGATCAATTTCTCATGTTAGAAGTTGCTGTCAGCAACTGGTCTGCAGAGTTCGCAAATGCGAACAATAGTTCGCAAATGCGAACTCCCCACTATTCTGCAGAGTTCGCAAATGCGAACAATAGTTCGCAAATGCGAACTCCCTCCTATTGTGCCTGTGTTCGCAAATGCGAACGATAGTTCGCAAATGCGAACTTGACCATACTGTGCCTGTGTTCGCAAATGCGAACAATAGTTCGCAAATGCGAACTCGACACTATTATGCCTGTGTTCGCAAATGCGAACAATAGTTCGCAAATGCGAAACTCCCAATATTTAGCCTATGTTCGCAATTGCGAACAATAGTTCGCAAATGCGAACTTCCCAGTTTTGCCTTGACTTCGCAAATGCGAACAAAAGTTCGCAAATGCGAACTTCCCAGCCTTAGCTTATTTTTCAAACTCCAGAAATTGGTCGGGGTTCGCAATTGCGAACCCATGTTCGCAAATGCGAACACAGAGACCTGTAAATCACGATTTCCAGCTTCAATATTCACATTTCACAACCCAAAACACCCATTTGCGATTATTCACGGATTCCTTCTTCTTCAAAATAATTGTAAGTCACTTTTTACTTAATTCTTTCAATTCTTAACATCATTATACATGTTTTCAATAGAAATCAAAGGTTTTCATGGTAGAATTCCTTGTTTTTGTTAGAAAATAGGGTTTTTCATAAATTGGGGAATTGGACCTCGAATTGAGGTCCGATTTTGAAACAAATCATATATATGAACTCGTGGGGGGATGGGTAACCGGATTTTGGTCCTAACCCCGAGTTCCGACCATGTGGGCCCGGGGTCGAAATTAACTATTCCGGGCAGAATGTTGTAAAGTTGTAATTGGCCTTAGGAATTTGTTTGTTGGGTAATATTGATGATATTAATTCAATTGTGTATAGATACGATTGGATTGGAGCCAAATTTTAAAGGAAAAGGCATTGCCACGGATTGAATTGTTCGTAAACATTGAGGTAAGTGGCTTGTCTAACTTCGTGTGGGGGACTTTCACCCCTAGGATATTATTGTGATACTTTAAATGCCTTGTACGCGAGGTGACGGGCGTGTACATGCGCTGGTTGTTGAACACATACTTTACTCAAAATGTTCAATGAGTGATATTCCTGTTTTTACTTGTTAAATTCGATATTCCTACCCGGTAGTAGTTAGAAAAGCATGATTAGATAGAATCTAACTGTCTAGCTGCTTAATTGACTTACTTGAGTTTTTCTTGGTAATCGCTGGCGCTGTTTATCGGCGAAGTTATCGTTAAGCATATTATACTTCTTTCTGTGTATTCCTTTACTTGCTGTGGTTGTGGACTACGGGTTCAATTCCCGAGATCCTGAGATTATTGAAATATGGACTACGGGTTCAATTCCCGAGATCCTGAGATTATTGAAATATGGACTACGGGTTCAATTCCCGAGATCCTGAGATTATTGAAATATGGACTACGGGTTCAATTCCCTAGATCCTGAGATTATTGAAATATGGACTACGGGTTCAATTCCCGAGATCTTGAGATTTTTGAAATGTGGACTACGGGTTCGATTCCCGAGATCCTGACTTATTGGTAGGGACTGCGGGTTCGATTCCCGGAGATCCTGAGTTATTGAGATATTATTGAGACATGGGCTGCGGGTTCGATTCCCGGAGACCCAGAGGTACTGAGAATGGGACTGTGGGTTCAATTCTCACAGGTCCTGCATTTGTTTTATTGAGTTGATTATTTGTTGTTAGCTTAATTGTAGATATTTGCGGTAATCATCTTATGATTGTTAGTTCGGAAATTATTGTTATTATCTTTTAAACTGTTTATTTTGTTATCATCATTATATTATTGTTTCTCAGTAGGGCCCCGACTTTCCTCGTCACTACTCCATCGAGGTTAGGCTTGGCACTTACTGAGTACCACCGTGGTGTACTCATGCTACTCTTCTGCACACTTTTGTTGTGCAGATCCGGGTACATCAGAGGAGGCTCGTACTAGGTGATTCCGCAGCTTTCTGGGAGACTTCGAGGTATGATCTGCTACGTCCGCGGATCCGGAGGCTTCCCATCTATTCTAGTAGTACTAGTTGACATTTTTCTTCATGTCGTTGTTAGATACTCTTTACACATAGAGCCACGGTTGTATTTCCCCTTTTAGTCTGTGTTACCGTGGGGTTCCGGATCTTGGTAGTGTTTTATTCATTGTGTGATGGATGTATGTGCCAAGCGGCACGGATTACATATCTTTTATGCTATTTTTCCACTGTTTCTTAATCAAGTATTTATAATTTGTATATTCCGCAACGTGTTAGGCTTACCTAGTCGTGGGGACTGGGTGCCATTATGACATGTTCACAATTGGTGAACTAGGGTCGTGACAAGTTGGTATCAGAGCTCTAGGTTCATAGGAGTCACGGGACACAGACCGGTTACTTAGAGTCTCGCTGATCGATACGGAGACGTCTGTATTTATCTACGAGGGGCTATGTAACTGTTTAGGAAACTCTTCATTTCTTTTGGATTCCTTGTCGTGCGACATTTTTGTCATCAAAAATCTAAACTACTGCTTTCTATTCTCTCACAGATGGTGAGGACACGAGCTACTCGCGATGATCAGGTACCCGCGCCCCCTGTTGTCGCCGTTAGAGGCCGGGGCCGAGGTAGAGGACGAGGACGCGCCCGAGGTGCAGCCATAGCACCCGCGCACGCTGCCGCTGAGGTACAACAGGTAGACCAGGTTGGAGCGCAGGCACCTAGTACACCGACTACAACTGCTACTACTCCAGCATTCCAGGAGACCCTAGCCCAGTTCATGAGTATGTATACCACTTTGGCTCAGGCAGGGTTGCTTCCTCTCACTGCAGCTACATCCCAGGCCGGGGGAGGGACCCAGACTCTCGCTGCCGCTACACCTGAGCAGCCAGTGCCAGTGGGACAGGTTCCAGAGATTTTGGTTATGCCTCCTGTTGCCCCAGCACAGCCCGGAGGTGGACCAGCTGCCTCTGAGGACGAGCAGCGTAAATTGGAGAGGTTCAAGAAATATGACCCTCCAGTGTTTAGTGGTTTAGCTTCGGATGATGCATTGGGTTTTCTGGAGGAGTGTCATCGTATTCTCCGTACTATGGGGATTGTGGAGACCAGCGGGGTTTCCTTCACTACGTTTCAGTTTCGTGGGACCGCTTATGATTGGTGGCGCACGTATGAGTTGGATAGTCCGGAGGAGTCCGCTTCGTTGACCTGGACGCAGTTTTCAAATCTGTTTTTGACGGAGTTTGTTCCCCAGAGCCTTAGGGATTCTTGGCGCTCGGAGTTTGAGCGGTTGCGACAGGGCTCCATGTCAGTATCGGAGTATGCTATCAGTTTCACCCGTCTAGCCAGGCATGCACCGGCTTTGGTAGCCACGGTTCGGGAGCGAGTGCGGAGATTTATTGAGGGCCTTGTTCCGCCTATCCGATCCGGCATGGCCAGAGAGCTTGAGACAGATATATCTTATCAGCAGGCAGTTAGCATTGCCAAGAGGATCGAGAGTATGCTCCCTAGAGAGCGGAGAGAGAGAGAGGCCAAGAGGTCTCGTGAGTCGGGCCATTTCTCTGGTGCCCGCACTTCATCAGCCGGTCGTTTCGACAGGGGTTATTCTGGTCGACCAGTTCACTCGGCATTGCCCGCAGCCGGTAGTACTCCAGGTCTTCCAGCACCTCGGGAGCCTTATTATGCTCCCCCAGTTTCCAGTGCACCTCCTGCGCGGGGTCCTTCCAGGGGTCAGACTAGTGGGGGTGAGGCCGGTCAGTCACAGCCGCCGCGTCCTCCCAGAGCTTGTTTTGAGTGCGGGGATACTCGCCACCTGGTTAGGGAGTGCCCCGGGCGCAGGAGAGGAGCCCCTCATCAGTCATCACAGCATCCGCGTGGTTCTCAGGGCCAGCAGGCTATCATTCCAGCCCCAGCTGCCACTCCACCTGCCCAGTCATCCAGGGGCGGGGGTCAGGGTTCCAGAGGCCGCCCTCGAGAGGGGGGACAAGCCAGATTCTATGCTATTCCTGATCGCGCTGCGGCTGTTGCATCTGACTCTGTTATCACAGGTATTATTATGGTTAGTCACGGGGAGGCATCGGTTCTATTCGACCCTGGTTCCACTTTTTCATATGTGTCTTCTTACTTTGCTTCTCATCTGGGTGTGCCTCGGGATTCTTTGAGTGCCCCCATTTATGTTTCCACTCCGGTGGGTGATTCTTTGGCTGTGGACCGCGTATATCGGTCGTGTTTGATTACCATTTGTGATTTTGAGACCAGAGCGGATCTATTGCTGCTTGGGATGGTCGATTTTGATATTATTCTGGGCATGGACTGGTTGTCGCCCCATTATGATATTCTTGATTGTCACGCCAAGACCGTGACGCTGGCTATGCCAGGCATTCCACGTATTGAGTGGAGTGGTACTCTAGATCACACCCCTAGTCGTGTTATTTCTTTTCTCAGAGCTCAGTGTATGGTTGAGAAGGGGTGTGCTGCTTATCTAGCCTATGTGCGGGACGTCAGTATTGACCCTCCCTCTATTGATTCTTTTCATGTGGTACGTGACTTTGCTGATGTATTTCCAGCTGATCTTCCGGGCATGCCGCCCGACCGAGATATTGACTTTGCTATTGACTTGTTGCCGGGCACTCAGCCCATTTCTATTCCACCGTACCGTATGGCTCCTCCTGAGCTGAAAGAGTTGAAGGATCGGTTACAGGAGTTATTGGCCAAGGGTTTTATTCGACCCAGTGTCTCGCCTTGGGGTGCTCCTGTATTGTTTGTGAAGAAAAAGGACGGTTCTATGCGTATGTGTATTGACTATCGTCGGCTGAATAAGGTTACAGTGAAGAACCGGTATCCTTTGCCCCGTATTGATGATTTATTTGACCAGCTACAGGGCGCACAGGTGTTTTCTAAGATTGATTTGCGCTCTGGGTATCACCAGCTGAAGATTCGGGAGCCGGATATCCCGAAGACTGCCTTCAGGACCCGGTATGGTCACTATGAGTTCCTCGTGATGTCTTTTGGGTCGACTAATGCCCCAGCAGCATTTATGCATTTGATGCACAGTGTGTTCAGGCCTTATCTGGACTCGTTCGTGATTGTCTTCATTGATGATATTCTAGTATATTCCCGGAGCCGGGAAGAGCACGAGCAGCATTTGAGGATAGTGCTTCAGATTCTGAGGGAGAAGCAACTTTATGCCAAGTTCTCTAAATGTGAATTTTGGTTGAGTTCAGTGGCATTTTTGGGCCACGTGGTGTCGAGTGATGGTATTCGAGTAGATCCGAGGAAGGTGGAGGCCGTGCAGAGTTGGCCCAGACCCTCCTCCGCTACTGAGATTCGCAGTTTCCTTGGTTTGGCGGGCTATTACCGTCGTTTCGTAGAGGGGTTCTCTTCGATTGCAGCACCTATGACTAGATTGACCCAAAAGGGTGCCCCTTTTCGGTGGACAGACGAGTGTGAGGCGAGCTTTCAGAAGCTCAAGACAACTTTGACTTCGGCCCCTATATTGATGTTGCCTACAGGTTCGGGGTCCTATACTGTATATTGTGATGCCTCACGAGTTGGACTCGGTGCGGTATTGATGCGGGACGGTAGGGTGATTGCCTACGCGTCGAGACAGCTGAAGGTGCATGAGAAGAATTACCCTGTTCATGATTTGGAGCTAGCTACCATTGTTCACGCCTTGAAAATTTGGCGTCATTATTTATATGGGGTTCCTTCGGAGATCTACACTGATCACCGGAGCTTGCAGCACTTGCTTAAGCAGAAGGACCTGAATATGCGTCAGAGGAGATGGTTGGAACTACTGAAGGACTATGATATTACTATTCTCTATCATCCGGGCAAGGCTAATGTGGTTGCTTATGCCTTGAGTCGTCGGGCAGAGAGTTTGGGGAGTTTAGCATATCTACCAGCTTCGGAGAGGCCTATGGCGATGGATGTTCAGGCTTTGGCCAGGCAGTTTGTTAGACTGGATCTTTCGGAGCCCGGCCGGGTTCTAGCTTGTGTGGTTTCTCGGTCTTCTCTATTTGACCGCATCAGGGAGCGTCAGTTTGACGACCCTCATTTGCTTGTCCTTCGGGATAGAGTTCGGCGTGGTGATGCTCGAGATGTTACCATTGGTGATGATGGAGTTATGAGGATGCATGGGCGCATCTGTGTGCCCAATGTAGATGATCTTCGAGAGCTGATTCTAGGAGAGGCCCATAGCTCGCGGTATTCCATCCATCCGGGAGCCGCGAAGATGTATCAGGACTTGAAACAGCATTACTGGTGGAGGCGGATGAAGAGGGATATAGTTGATTATGTTTCTAGATGCCTCAACTGCCAACAGGTGAAGTATGAGCATCAGCGTCCGGGTGGGTTGATGCAGTAGATTGAGATTCCCGAGTGGAAATGGGAGCGCATTACCATGGACTTTGTATCTGGACTTCCACGGATGGTTAGGAAGTTTGATTCCATTTGGGTCATTGTGGATTGGCTGATCAAGTCCGCCCATTTTATACTTGTGTGCACTACTTATTCATCGGAGCGATTAGCGGAGATCTATATCAGGGAGGTAGTCCGGTTGCATGGTATTCCAGTTTCCATCATTTCAGACAGAGGCACTCAGTTTACTTCACGGTTCTGGAGAGCCGTGCAGTAGGAGTTAGGTACTCGGGTGGAGCCGAGCACGGCATTTCACCCCCAGATGAATGGACAATCTAACCGCACTATTCAGATTTTGGAGGATATGCTTTGTGCATGCGTGGTTGAGTTTGAAGGGTCATGGGATCACTTCTTGCCACTGGCGGAGTTTGCTTATAAAAATAGCTATCAGTCCAACATTCAAATGGTGTCGTATGAGGCATTATATGGTAGGAGATGCAGATCCCCAGTGGGTTGGTTCGAGTCGGGCGAGGCTAGGTTATTAGGTATATAGATGGTCCAGGATGCGATGGACAAGGTCAAGGTGATGCAGGATAGACTTCGTGCAGCCCAGTCCAAACAAAAGAGTTTTGCGGAAAAGAAGGTTCGCGATGTGGCATTTATGGTCGGCGAGCGGGTTCTACTTCGGATCTCGCCCATGAAGGGCGTCATGAGATTTGGAAAGAAAGGGAAACTGAATCCGAGATTAATTAGGCCTTTTGAGATTTTGAGGCGAGTTGGGGAGGTTGCATATGAGCTTCCCTTACCTTCCAGCCTAGCCGGAGTCCATCCCCGTATTTCATGTCTCCATGCTCCGGAGATACCATGGTGACTCGTCGGATGTGCTGGATTTCACATCTGTTTAACTAGACAAGGATCTGTCTTATGTTGAGGAGCCAGTAGCCATTTTAGACAGACAGGCCAGAAAGCTAAGGTCAAAGAATATCGCTTCGGTAAAGGTTCGGTGGCGGGGCCAGCCGGTCGAGGAGGCGACTTGGGAGACCGAGCAGGATATGCGCAGCCAGTACCCTCATCTTTTCACTACTCCAGGTATGTTTTCTATGCTCGTTCGAGGACGAACGAATCTTTTAAGTGTGGGAAGATGTAACGACCCGACCTGTCGTTTTAGAAAATTACGCCCCAATCCCCAATTTAACTGTTTCCCTAGGTTCATTTATGCTATTGTGGTTTGTCGGGAGAGTCGGTCCTGAAATTTGGAGTATTTTGGGACACTTAGTCCCTAAATGAGAGCTTTAAAGATAGAAAATGGTCCGTAACCGGAACAGTGTTAAGACGATCTCGGAACGGAAATATGAAGGTTCCATTAGCTCCGTTAGGTGATTTCGGGGTTGGGAGCGCGTCCGAAATGTATTTTGGAGGACCGTAGCTCAATTAGGCTTGAAATGCCGAAGGTTGAAATTTTGGCGAATCTGAACGATAGGTGAGATTTTGATCCGGGGTCGGAATGGAATTCCGACAATTTTTGTAGCTTCATTATGTGATTTTGGATATGTCCGCAAATTTTCAGGTCATTCGGACGTCGTTTGGGTTGGTTTTAGATCGAATGTGCAATTCGGAAAGTTTTAAGAAATTTAGGCTTGAATTCGATGTGAATTATTGATTTTTGATGTTATTTTGGCGATTTGATCACGCGAGCAAGTTCGTATGATGTTTTTAAGTCAGTGTGCATATTTGGTTTGGAGCCACGAGGGCTCGGGTGAACTTTGGATAGGCCACGAGATCAATTTCTCATGTTAGAAGTTGCTGTCAGCAACTGGTCTGCAGAGTTCGCAAATGCGAACAATAGTTCGCAAATGCGAACTCCCCACTATTCTGCAGAGTTCGCAAATGCGAACAATAGTTCGCAAATGCGAACTCCCTCCTATTATGCTTGTGTTCGCAAATGCGAACGATAGTTCGCAAATGCGAACTTGACCCTACTGTGCCTGTGTTCGCAAATGCGAACAATAGTTTGCAAATGCGAACTCGACACTATTCTGCCTGTGTTCGCAAATGCGAACAATAGTTCGCAAATGCGAAACTCCCAATATTTAGCCTCTGTTCGCAATTGCGAACAATAGTTCGCAAATGCGAACTTCCCAGTTTTGCCTTGACTTCGCAAATGCGAACAAAAGTTCGCAAATGCGAACTTCCCAGCCTTAGCTTATTTTTCAAACTCCAGAAATTGGTCGGGGTTCGCAATTGCGAACCCATGTTCGCAAATGCGAACACAGAGACCTGTAAATCACGATTTCCAGCTTCAATATTCACATTTCACAACCCAAAAACACCCATTTGCGATTATTCACGGATTCCTTCTTCTTCAAAACAATTGTAAGTCACTTTTTACTTAATTCTTTCAATTCTTAACATCATTATACATGTTTTCAATAGAAATCAAAGGTTTTCATGGTAGAATTCCTTGTTTTTGTTAGAAAATAGGGTTTTTCATAAATTGGGAATTGGACCTCGAATTGAGGTCCGATTTTGAAACAAATCATATACATGAACTCGTGGGGGGATGGGTAACCAGATTTTGGTCCTAACCCCGAGTTCCGACCATGTGGGCCCGGGGTCGAAATTCACTATTCCGGGCAGAATGTTGTAAAGTTGTAATTGGCCTTAGGAATTTGTTTGTTGGGTAGTATTGATGATATTAATTCAATTGTGTATAGATACGATTGGATTGGAGCCAAATTTGAAAGGAAAAGGCATTGCCACGGATTGAATTGTTCGTAACCATTGAGGTACGTGGCTTGTCTAACTTCGTGTGGGGGACTTTCACCCCTAGGATATTATTGTGATACTTTAAATGCCTTGTACGCGAGGTGACGGGCGTGTACATGCGCTGGTTGTTGAACACATACTTTACTCAAAATGTTCAATGAGTGATATTCCTGTTTTTACTTGTTAAATTCGATATTCCTACCCGGTAGTAGTTAGAAAAGCATGATTAGATAGAATCTAACTGTCTAGCTGCTTAATTGACTTACTTGAGTTTTTCTTGGTAATCGCTGGCGCTGTTTATCGGCGAAGTTATCGTTAAGCATATTATACTTCTTTCTGTGTATTCCTTTACTTGTTGTGGTTGTGGACTACGGGTTCAATTCCCGAGATCCTGAGATTATTGAAATATGGACTACGGGTTCAATTCCCGAGATCCTGAGATTATTGAAATATGGACTACGGGTTCAATTCCCGAGATCCTGAGATTATTGAAATATGGACTACGGGTTCAATTCCCTAGATCCTGAGATTATTGAAATATGGACTACGGGTTCAATTCCCTAGATCTTGAGATTATTGAAATATGGACTACGGGTTCAATTCCCTAGATCCTGAGATTATTGAAATATGGACTACGGGTTCGATTCCCGAGATCCTGAGATTTTTGAAATGAGGACTACGGGTTCGATTCCCGAGATCCCGACTTATTGGTAGGGACTGCGGGTTCGATTCCCGGAGATCCTGAGTTATTGAGATATTATTGAGACATGGGCTGCGGGTTCGATTCCCGGAGACCCAGAGGTACTGAGAATGGGGTTGTGGGTTCAATTCCCACAGGTCCTGCATTTGTTTTATTGAGTTGATTATTTGTTGTTAGCTTAATTGTAGATATTTGCGGTAATCATCTTATGATTGTTATTTCGGAAATTATTGTTATTGTCTTTTAAACTGTTTATTTTGTTATCATCATATTATTATTGTTTCTCAGTAGGGCCCTGACTTTCCTCGTCACTACTCCATCGAAGTTAGGCTTGGCACTTACTGAGTACCGTCGTGGTGTACTCATGCTACTCTTCTGCACACTTTTGTTGTGCAGATCCAGGTACATCAGAGCAGGCTCGTACTAGGTGATTCCGCAGCTTTCTGGGAGACTTCGAGGTATGATCTGCTACGTCCGCGGATCCGGAGGCTTCCCATCTATTCTAGTAGTACTAGTTGACATTTTTCTTCATGTCGTTGTTAGATACTCTTTACACATAGAACCACAGTTGTATTTCCCCTTTTAGTCTGTGTTACCGTGGGGTTCCGGATCTTGGTAGTGTTTTATTCATTGTGTGATGGATGTATGTGCCAAGCGGCACTGATTACATATCTTTTATGCTATTTTTTTGCTGTTTCTTAATCAAGTATTTATAATTTGTATATTCCGCAACGTGTTAGGCTTACCTAGTCGTGGGGACTGGGTGCCATCATGACATGTTCACAATTGGTGAACTAGGGTCGTGACACAATGAGTTGACGATAATGTTTTGAACCATATTTTTGGGGAGACACATGCTCGGGCCCTATAGGAGCACCTTGAAAGTTTGTATGCTCGAAAAACTGGAAACAACAAGATGTTTCTAATAAAGCAGATGTTGGGTTTAAAATACCACGATGGTTCCATGATGACAGATCATCTGAATAATTTTCAGGGGATCATGAACCAGTTACTAAATTTGATGAAGAAATTCAAGGCTTGTTTATACTTGGTTCCCTACCAGATTCTTGAAAAATTCTTAGAACTACATTATCAAATTCTGCTCCGGATGGTATGATCTCTATGGATCTTGCCAAAAGCAGCCTTTTAAATGAAGAGATGAGAAGAAAATCTCAAGGTTCCACCTCATCAGATGTCTTGGTGACTGACTCTAGGGGAGAAACAAGAATCGAGGTTATCAAAATAGAGAACATAATAGAAGCAAATCCAGAAGCAGACTTAAAGATATTGAGTGCTATCATTGCGGGAAGAAAGGGCACACAAAGAAGTTATGCTGGATTTTGAAAAAGGAGAATAGAGAAAAGGAAGAACAGAAAGAATATGGCAATCTTGTGGCCACCGTCACTACAGAAGATCTTGTTACTGTCCTTGATGCAGATCTGATAAATATTTCTTGTGATGAGTCAAGCTGGGTTTTGGACAGTGTTGCCGCATCTCATGTGACATCAAGGAAGGAATTTTTCTCATCATATACTCAAGGTGACTTTGGAACTTTGATTATGGGTAATAAGACGGTATCTAGGGTGGCTGGTATTGGAACGATTTATTTGGAAACTAGTAGTGGAACTAAACTAGTTTTAAACAATGTAAAGCATGCACCTGATGTTCGTTTGCACTTGATCTCTGTTGGTGTTTTGGATGATGTGGGATATGTCAGTACCAATGGTGCTGGAAAGTGGAAGCTCACTAAGGGTTCCATGATTATGGCTCGTGGGAAAAAACATCGTGGTCTATACTAGACTACGGCCTCTACCTGTGTTGATGTGGTGAATGTCATTGAGAGCGATAACTCTTTAAAGTTATGGCATAAGAGGATTAGCCATATTAGCGAGAAAGGGCTAAATGTTTTGGCCAAGAAGAAATTGTTGTCAAATTTGAAAGTGCAAAATTAGAAAAATGTGAGCACTGGTTGGCTAGAAAACAAAAAAGAGTTTCTTTCCAGTCTCATCCTCCTTCAAGAAAGACAAAGTTGCTTGAGTTGGTGCATTTGGATTTATGTGGTCCATTGAAGACAAGCACTTTGGGTGGTGAACTTTATTTTGCTACCTTTATTGATGATTTCTCAAGGAAACTTTGGGTCTAGATCTTGAAGACTAAAGATCAAGTGTTGGGTGTCTTTAAGCAGTTTCAGGCATCAGTTGAAAGAGAAACTGGAAGGAAGCTGAAGTGTATTCGTACTGATAATGGTGGAGAATATGGTGGATCGTTTGACGAATACTGCAAGCAGTAGGGTATCAGACACCAGAAGACTCCCCCAAAGACTTCCCATCTTAATGGTTTACCAGAAAGGATGAACAGGACCTTGATGGAAAGAGTCATATATGCTTTCTGAAGCAAAGTTGTCGAATCCCTTTTGGGGTGAGGCTTTATGGACCGATGCACATGTTATTAATCTATCCCATGCGGTTGTTTTGCAAAGTGATGTTCCAAACAGAGTTTGGTATGTAAAGGATGTTTCCTATGAACATTTGAAAGTGTTTGGATGTAGAGCTTTTGTACATGTGCCTAAAGATGAGAGGTCAAAGTTAACTACCAAGACAAGGCATCGCATCTTCATTGGTTATGGCCTTGATGAATTTGGTTATAGGCTATATGATCCAATTAAGAAGAAGGTCGTGAGAAGCCGTAATGTTATCTTCGTGGAGGATCAAACCATTGAAGATATTAATAAAGTGGAGAAACTAAAACCTTCAAGTTCTGAAGGTTTAGTTAATCTTGATCAAGTTCCTCATACAAATGCAGATTGTATTCTGTTGATTTAACCATTACTTTGTATTCTGCGTTTATCACTAATACCGTAAATACTATTTTACGGGGTTTATTCCCAACAATAAGTGATGATCATGAGTCAATATTGTGTACAAGGATCGTGACTAAAACTAAAACTTTTCTAATCACTGCAAATGTTTGGCTTTGAAACGGGCGGCTCAATAAGATTGGGGGCTCAAAGCCAAATTTCATGGAGAGGCCCTAATTTTTTTTAAGGTTGTAAGATACTCATACTGCTGAGGAGAAAAGAGGAAAATAACCCAAAGTTGCTTTTAACAAAAGATTTGGCTGATTAGTACTACGAATTTTCTGAAAAATACAAAATTACCTAAATAACCCAAAAGTTAATCCAAGAGCCATATTTGACCTTGGGCCTTGGGCCGTTTAATGTGTACACTGCCAACACACACTTCAAAATGCTATAACAATCAGCTTCCTAAGACGGTCCAGGCCCTATGGTGTGAACCAGAAAATATTTTGATGAAAAATTAACTTAAATAGTCGTTTTAAGTAAAATATTGTTCGGATCCATAATATATATATAATTCATATGTATAACATTTGTACAGTTTATGAATGATTCTGACCATTGACTATTTACGTAAAAATTCTAATTTCGTACACATTGGCCAAGATGTGTCTCAGACTCTAGTCGTGACCACTAATTTTAATTAAGCTCATCACCAACAGCTAAGTTCAGTTCAGGTTGGCCAAATGGTGTTCAATCTCTGCCTTCCTTGTGGGCTATGGGATTTTCTCACATCTCTTTCACCAACCTCATTCCACACTTCTTTTTCCTTATTCAATTACTTATAGGATTTTTCTTTTTTTTTGCCAAATACTTAGTACTTATTTACTCCATCTTTTTTTTTAAGGACCATTCAGTTATACTTAATTGCCCGTTTGGACATAAAATTTGATGGAAGATTTTTCCAAAATATTTTTACTTTTTTCGAAATCAACGCTTGTTCATAAAATTTATAATTTTCACTTGAAGATGTCTTTAGAAATTTTTTAAAATTTGAAAAACTACAAAAAACTGTTTTTGAAATTTTTTAATCAAATCACTCACAAAACTTCTAAAATAACCGTAATTGCACTCGAACTTTCACATATCATTTTCACTTAAAGAAAAGTTCACAATTTTTTTTAGAAGTTTACAATTTTTAGGTCAAAACGTCTACTTATTAAATGGGTCAAGACTTCTGTTTCCTCTTTTTGTTTGAGGAAGTCTGTCTGAGGCAGATCCTAGGGCTTCTTATCGGGCGGATTAGATGGTTATTTACTTGAGAAAATTATAGTTTATACCTATTAGGGCCAAAGTATTTACCCTTTATTACCCATTTCCAAACTATTTATCGTTTTTGCCCAGCCGGTCCAAAGTAATTACCCGTCTCTAATTTCACGCGGCCCAAACTAATTATCCAGCCCACTCTTCCACGATATACCCATCTCTCTCATTACAACCCACGCTTTCCATAACTTTCCATCTCTATCAGTAAACTTTCCATAACTGCATAGCCTAAGAACGCAGAAGTACATTCGTTCAATCTCTTCGAATTGTAATTTTTTCTTTCCCATTCCTTTCAATATCTTCGTCTATTAACTAATTTTGGGTTAATTTTGGCAGAAGTACATTTCAAAATCAATGTATATGGGTTTTCAAAATCAAGGGTTTTTTATGTTCCTTTTTACTTTTGTGAATGTATGTATATGGGTTGTTGTTTTCTCTATGGGTCAGAAGAGTTGTGCACGTAGATGGTGGCGTTCTGGACAATATCATTCTTTAAAAGAATTAGCTGGTGAATCTGTTGTCTCTGCCATGTCTGGGCCTAGATTTTCATTATTTTCTGGTTCTCAGTCTCCACTTAGTCGTAACACAAATGAAAATATAGAATTAGATGGTGAAAAAGGCAAGAATGGGTCAGTCGATGAAACTCCATACCTATCAGTACCAAACACAAATTCTGAACCAGTTGTCACACCTCCATTTTACGCTGACCCGCGAGGGCGCGAATGAGTTTTTCCAATTGAAGGACAATCAAAACGGGATTCATTTATTAAGAGATTCGGAGTCGCCACTTGGGAGATTTATGGTGTCCCAAGTCACCGGTTTGAATCCCGAATTGAGGAAAAGCTTGACTCTATTTAACGGTCCGCGAACCAGAAATCCGGATAAGGAATTCTGTTAACCCGGAAGAAGGTGTTAGGCATTCCCGAGTTCCGTGGTTCTAGCACGGTCGCTCAACTGTCGTATTTGGCTAAAGTACTTGATTTTAAAACATATTATCCCACAGTGCAATTATAATATTATTTACCGCTTTTGCCTTACTACTTAAGAAAATGAACGTTGTTTAAGAACATGTTTTCGGATCACGTCACATGAAACGCACCCGGATCCTCGACACATTCTTATTCAACGTTATTGGATTTGGATTTGAGTTGCATGAAATGCACACTCGTATTTAAGAAAGGTAAAATGATTAAAACCACACCTAAAATGACTAACGTATTACTACTTTGCGAAGGGCCGTGAAATTAGCTAAACGACTCGTCCCAAATTATAATTATTTTTAAAAAGGGTTATTGAACTCACTTGTGAAGGCCATAAACTATTTGATCTCATTCTTATGGCTTACCTTGATCGTTACCAACAAGTGTAACCAGAAAATATTGTTCTACTACCATTTAACTTATATGAACTAATATTGGTGTATAATTCTAAAATCAAAACAAAAAAGCTTGTATCATTGCATACCAAAACACAAAAAACTTACTTTGAATTCAAAGAATCCACAAAGAACAACTGACACTTATTTTGCAAATTCAAAATGTCATTCATCACGGGTATTCAAATCACATTAAACTTTCAACTTAGACAGATGATTAATCTCAATTTTAACACAAGATCGAGTATTGACAAATTTGAAAATCATACACCCTGAATAGAGAAGATTTAAGCATAGATACAGCAGGAATAATTCAGATTTTTATACATGTCCAATGACAGTGTATTCTAGATCTAAATGCATTTCCAATCTTAGCACTAATAGTTTAATTGTCCCTAAATGTACTCTTCACAACCCAAACTAGTAAGACAGTTTTAATTACATATACTCATACAAATATAACATAAGAAACATTGGACAACTACATGTATTAAACAGATTTAAAGAGATCTTCAGGCTTCATTTCCTTTTCGAATCAAGAGGCTACAATGATAGGGATGTGTACCTGGAATATGGAAATAGGAAGAAGAGTGATCAGTGACAAGCAGCAGGGCAATCAGCAATATAACAGTAACCACAGCAACAAAAAGGTCCCAGCAAACAGACCCCAAAGAGTGAAACAAACGACCAAAAGGCTCAACTACTTCAGGGAAACCAACAGCAAAGAATTCTAAATCAAACCGACCCGTATACTTCTGAAAATGCCCCAGGAGACTTGTATACCCAACTGATTGAACCACAGTTAACTTCAAACCACAATCCCAATGTCCAAACATTCTGCCTATTATCTAGATTGGAGTATGTAACAGAAACAAAGAACGCCAGCTATCTTTTAGTTTTAGAATCAACTGAAAAATTGAACTCAAGCTGGAGACTCTCCTATATGTATTCTGTATACTCTGCTGTGTGTGTCCCTTAAACTCACAGTCTCCCCCTCGATATATCCAAATTCCCAACTGGCGAGCCTATTTTCAGAATTGTTTTTCCCCTCTGGCCAGCCCATACCCTGCTCTGTTTTTCCACTAAAATTTGTCTAAGTGTGGGCTTTAATTAAAAACTGGCAAGTGCAAGGAACTAGTGGGATACCCTGCTGTACATCAGGTTCCACCAGCTGTCCTAATGTGCGCTACACTCTATCAGTTAAACCCCTCAGTTCCTAACTAACAAACAACTATATCCAATTCACCACTTAATTAAACAACAGTTCAAAGAAAATCTCGATCCAACAGTGATTCACAATGTGATTTACAGTGTCAATTTCTGCCATAAAATTCTAATAAACAGACCTACGAAACTAATCGAAAACATTCGTATAACTCATATAAGTAACAACAATCAATCATTGAATCAGTGGTTCGAAATGCTCAAGCAAACAAAACACAAAAATGCAGAATTTAGCTACTTGACAATATCGATTACAACCAATTCGTATTTCTATATCTTAATCTACTTCGACATACAACCAAAATAAGGATGACCAAATAAAGGTCTTACGGGGTAGAAGCATAGAAGATCAAAAATTAAACACCAAACAGACACAAATGAACGACTAAACCAATACAATAAGCACAACAATAAAACAGAAGGAAAAGAATGAAATACCTTAAGGAGAGAAATCGAAATCGAACAGACCCGCCCCCAATGGACTTGAATTTGCATTTTTGAAGTAAACGGACTTTAATTGAAGTGTTTTCAAACGAAAAACACTCCAATTAAAGTCTATTGACTTCAATTACCGTTGATTTGGACGAAATCCCTAGTTTTTGGATTCTAGGGTTCTTGAGGCCGTTTTTGGGGTTGACCGGTTCTGGGAAGATTCGAGTCGGACCAAGGTTAGTAGGGGTGTGAGGGAGGTCATGGGAGTGTTTGGGGTGAATTTGGATCGGTTTGGCATGGTTTTGGTTTCGACTCGAATCTTCGATTGAAGATTCGAACCATTTGGTGATGATTTGAAGAAAAGGTGTTATAGATTCGTATAGAGGGGAAGAAGGGGAAGCTAGGGTGTGATTTTGGTGAGGTTTGGTGACTGACCGCCGTCGTGGGCGATTTCCGGCAGGCGGTCAGTGGTGGTTTGCGGTGGTGGGATCTGAGGTCATCTCTGTGGTGTGAGAGACAACGAGGGAGGGCTTGGCTTGGGGGGGTGTGATAGGAGGCTTATATACCCGTGTGAGAAATGAATCCTGGCCGTTCGATCTAATGAGATCGATGGTCTGGATCATCTCACTTATTCAAAAGATGTCGTTTGGGTGTCTGTGAGGGACTGGGCTGGTCCGGACATGGATCGGGTTACCCGGAATGGGTGAGGGCGAGGCGATCTCAACCATTGGATTAGAGATGGCTCTACGGTCGAGATCCATTGATGCTGAAACGACATAGCTTCAACGCTAGGCTACATCGTTTCATTTGTCTTAGAGACCCCTGAACTGGACCGGATAGAACAACTCCTTGGGCTGAAATGGCTTTGCAAAATTAGCCACTTTCCTTCTTTTTCTTCACCTAGCCACATTTAAATAAAACCCACTCTAAACAAATTGAAAGAAATAAAATCAACACGCCTATTAATTTATACACAAACCATTAGCACGAATTATTCATTCAACTAAAATCGCCTAAAGGCAGAGAATAAAGACGCGCATTTTTTGTAATTTTCTTTTTTTTTAACTAATTCCTACGAATTCAAAAAAAATTGATTTCTACACGCCTGTGATACACATTAACGTAATAAGTAAACACAACATGCAAACAAGTGTTAACGCCAAAGAAAAACAACACAAAAATCCGTAAAAATCAAATACAAGACTATTTTAGTTTTCTGGGAGTAATTGTCGTGAGGGCAAAAATCACGTGCTCACACCAGTAATAGGAGGTGTTTCTGTGACTGATAAGGGAAAAGGAAAAGTTGTTGAGGATTCTGAGTTAGAGGGAAGCCGACGTGAATCCGTGCCTGAAACTGAGACTCAATCCGTAGATGTGGATTGTAGCGCTGATTCTCACTTAAAGAAGAGGAAAATTGGTGTCGCGCCCAAAAAGGTAGTTATCTTACAATTATGTTTTTTCCGATTTTTAATGTATAGTATATTGTTATTTTTTTATTTCATGTTATGCTTTTGTGCTATATTATAGTTATAGTTAGTAGTGTTAATTTTTTGAATTAGATACTTCTTAAGAACCAATATGTCCCAGTTAGTTTGTATTATGTAGTGCTGCTTTTATTTTTCATATTTTTTGGTTATCTGATTGTTGTGTAACTGGTATTTTGTTGCAGTGGCAATGACACACATTATGTTTCCCATATAAGTTTTGTGCCTATAGACATAGTGTATGTGTGTTATGTGATAGTTTTTATAGTTATAGACAGTTGTTAGAACAACCCCGTGCAACAATTTACCCTGCTAGTATATCTATATAATTGTATACCCTGCTAGTTTAATTATATGCCGTATTGGTATCGTATGGTAGTTGTGATATTTTTAGTTTGTTTAGTTTCATTTTAAGTGAATTATATTTCTGAAATTATTTTATATAAAAATTTTTTCAGTGTTGGGATTTCCTTGTGCCTATTGACTTGGATTATAAACCAAAGGTTGATTGGGATACCAACTGCCATGTTATTGATCAATTGAAATCGAATTTATCAAAGAGGCAACTTCGAATGTTTAAGCGTACATGCTTTGGATATTTTTTGGATATGCCATCAGTGGTTGTTCAGATTCGTGTTATGCACCATTTGCTTATGAGAGAAGTTCATCATGAGGTGAAAAACGAGATGCGGTTTGTAGTTAATGACTCTAGGTTGAGGTTTGGCTTGGGTGAATTTGCAGTTGTTACGGGGTTGGAATATAAGGGTGATACAAGTATAGAGAGCATATCGGAGAACATGTTGATGTCAAAATATTTTGGGACTGCATCCGTTACATTTGTCCAACTAGCATACTGTTTTAAGAAGAAGAAATGGGAAACGGATGATGATGCGTTGAAGATTGTAGTTCTCTATTTTGTCAATAGCTTCTTATTTTCTCAACTGAAAACAAAGGCGATTTCACGCTCTTACATTGACTTGGTTGATTATGGTGATTTTAATAATTATCCGTGGGGTTTAGATGCTTATAGAGCTACAATTGACTCATGTTCCAACAAGTTTCAAGATAAGCCTTCTTTTTATAGACTTGGTGGCTTCCCGTTGGCTTTGCAGACTTGGTTGTATGAATGCTGCCCAAGTTTGGATGGTCACTTTGCTGATCATGTTGGAAATAAACTTCCAAGAATTTTGAATTGGGCAGTCAAGGGTCAAATCCCGAATGAGCGAGTTGCTTTGCGAATGTGTAGCTTGCAACGCGAGCAGGTAATTTTCTCATAGTTTTATTGCCTCTTTTAATTATTTGGTACAGTAGTTTAGTTACAGTTGTAGCAATATCCCAATTTAGTGATATACTCTGTTGGTATATATGTATACTATATTGGTATTAATTATACTATATCCCAGTTCACTGGTATACTCTGTTGGTATACATGTATACTATATTGGTATCGTATGGTAATATGGATATTTTTTCTTTCATACTTTATGTGACGACCCGGCCCGTCGTCACGGGAATTACCACCCCGTTATGTTGAAATTGTATGTTTTATGCTTTTATGTCAATGTTAAAGTCTATCGGGTGAGTTAGGAGTGAATTGGATTGAAAATGAGGCATATAGCCTTTTTGAAGGAGACTTGAATAAGGAAAGTCAACCCGGAGTTGACAATTTGGTTAGAGGGCTCGGAATCAGGTTTTGATGATTCGGTTAGTTCCGGGAGGTGATTTGTGACTTAGGGGAACGATCGGAATTGAATTTGGAGGCCCGGTGTAGAAATAGGCTTGAATTGGCTAAGATTGAATTTTGGCGAAATCCGAACGGTAGGTGAGATTTTGATCCGGGGGTCGGAATGGAATTCCGACCAGTTGCAGTAGCTCCGTTAGGTGATTTTGGATGTGCCTGCAAAATTTCAGGTCATTCGGACGTTGTTTTGTCGGGTTTTTGATTGATTGTGTAATTCGGAATGTTTTAAGGAATTTAGGCTTGAATTCGATGCGAATTATGGGTTTTGACGTTGTTAGATGTGTTTTGAGGATTTGAACAAGTTTGAATAAGGTATTAAGATGTGTTGGTGTGTTTGGATGAGGTCCCGGGGGCCTCGGGGTGTTTTCGGATGGTTAAACGGGAGAAAATGTGGAAAATTGCGGGTTTGGGGTTCTGGTTCTGTTGTTTTCGCTCCTGCGGAAATGGGGGTGCAGAGGCGAGTCTGCCCGAGTGGACTGGGGAGCGCAGAAGCACTTGGTTGCACCGAAGCATAACTTTGTCCGCTGAGGCAGCATCGCTGGTACGAGGGAGAGACCGCGAAAGCGGTCAAGAGGCGAGATGGGGGAGTCCGCAGAAGCGGATGGTCGATTGCCTAGGCGAGTCCGCAGAAGCGGACTCTGGTGCACAGGAGCGGGAGATTTCGCAGGAGCGGTTATTCAATCGCGGAAGCGGACCCGCAGGAGCGGTCCGTTTATCGCAGGAGCGGAAATGGCCAAATAGGCCTGGGTTCGCAGAAGAGACCAATTAGTCGCAGAAGTGGTTCCGCAGGGGCGGAAAATGGTCCGCCGAAGCGAAAATCGCAGTGAATTAATTGTATCAGAAGTTAGAAAATTTCAGAAACACTTCACACATTTGGGTCTCGGCTTTAGAGGCGATTTGGGCGATTTTGAAGAGAAACTCAAGGGAAATCATCATGTAATCAACTATGGACTTAAACTATGATTAGTATTGGTAATATTATGCAATTATATCATGAAAATGGAGGAATTTGGGGTAATTTATGGAGGATTTAGCCCTAGGCTTGAACTTTAGAAAATCAAGGTTTTGAATGGGCAAATGGAGTCCGATTTTGGTAAAGTTTATATGCCTAGACTCGTATCGAGATGAGGATTCCGAATATGTAACTTTTGTAATTTTTCGACAAGCGAACCAAAAGTCGGGTTTTGACAACTTTGGGAATTTTGATGTAAACTGAGTTGTTTTGATTGGGTGTCGTCCCATTGGCCTAATTTGTTGTATTTCTACTGTATTTGATCGGATTCTACGCGTGCGGAGCTTGATTCTCGTGGCAAGGGCATTGCGGAGTAGTCGTCGCGCCGTATTGAGGTGAGTAATAGATGTGGGTGATGACCGGCGGGTTCGAAACCCCGGTATACCACTTTGTGACGCTGTATAGCGGCGAGACACGCACACTCTTGAGAGTGCGGGGTCGATCATGAACTGGAGACTATAGATTAGTCCAACTTGTTGATACTATATTATTGGCTATTCTCGAGCCGTTGAACCTCCTTCTTGGACGGTTGAGTATATTGTGGGCTCGTGAGCCAGTTATTGGATCCCGCGAGGATCGTTATCATTGTCTTATCATATAGACATGCTAGTTTACTACTAGTCCGCAGATATTTCTGTTATTATGCTAATTCCAATCTCTGGAACTTGATATTACTGTTTTCCAACTGAAAAATGATAAAAGAGTTTTCAAAAACTACTTTTGAGCCTGCGAGGCTGTATCTGCATATTAGCTGACTAGTAGTGGATCGGGCTGCGCGCCACAGCGAGATATATGTTGGATCGGACTGCACGCCGCAGGAATATCTCTATGATATTGTGCTTGGGCTGAAGGAGCCCCTCCGTAGTCTGAACCCCCACAGTGAGCACGGGTACCCAAAATTGGAGTCGGGCTACGCGCCGTAGCGGTCATATCATGCATTGCATTGCATTTAGCTACATCTGCTAGCTGTTATGCTATTTATTGGTATTTGTTGGTACAGGTACAGTGAATATTGATTCTATGACAGGGAAGCTGATTATAGTTTTACATAGTGCTTTATTGTGGATCTCTTATCTGCGCTGTCTTACCCTTGTTTATTACCACTGAGTCTGGCAGTACTCATTTTACTCCCTGCACCTTGTGTGCAGATCCAAGTACCTCTCAGCAGTGATCCAGTAGCTGTGCGAGGCGACATCTGTGGGATATACGAGGTAGTTGCAGAGTCCGCAGGACCCGATATTCCTTCCTACTGTCTTTTGATTTTGTATTGACATTTCTTTCCGCACTTGGTATTTTTGTAAACCTTTATACACTTACGTTCAGTAGAGGCTCATGACTCTTGACCCTTCGGTCTATGGGAGTTGATGTATTATGGGACTTGGTTCCCCGTTTTCGTTACATGTATCGCTATTGCTTCGTGATTTGATATGCTTAAATGGGCTAAAGAGAGCTTCTAGCTCCGTTATTGTTATTGATTGGTCAGGCTGGCCTAGCAGTGTGCTGGGTGCCATCACGACCGCATTTGGGGTCGTGACAAGTTGGTATCGGAGCCTAGGTTTACTAGGCCTCATGAGTCTTGAGCCGGTTAGTAGAGTCTTGTGGATCGGTACGGGGACGCCTGTACTTATCCTCGGGAGTCTGCGAACCTTTAGGAAAACTTCACTTTTCTTGAACTCCGTCGTGCAATCTTGTTGTTCTGAGAACTGAACTTCTATATTCTATTCTCTCGCAGATGGCGAGAACGCGAGCATCGGGACGAGGTGGACGACCTCCATTGCCACCCGTTAGAGGCCGTGGGCGCGGTCGTGCTAGAGGTAGAGGTAGGGCGGCCGAGGCGATACCGGCTGACCCGCCCGTTGTACCGGTTCAAGAGCATCCCCCGGTGGTTGATGCTCCGGCAGCCCCGGTTCGGGGCCGGACTATATCTATTGCTATTCCCGGTCTTTAGGAGACTCTTGCTCGGATATTATCGGTGCGTTCCGGTTTGGCTCGGGTAGTTTCGGCTATCGCTACCGTAGCGACATCTCGGTCGGGGGTGGTCGGCGGACCCTGCGGCTCGCACACCGACCCGGTTATTCGGGGACTTCAGACGCCAGCAGGCGGTCCTCGCTCGGTGGTTGCACCGGTTATTCCTCCAGCCGCACCAGCTCCAGCTCCAGAGCATATGGTTCAGGTTATGCCCGATGACGAGCGGCGTCGTCTTGAGAGATTTGGTAGACTTCAGAGCCACCCCATTTCGGTGGCGTTGAGGGCGAGGATGCCCGGGGTTTCTTGGATAAGTGTCGAAAGATGCTGCGTACGGCTGGTATTCTTGAGTCCGGTGGAGTTTCATTTACTACATTTCAGTTCACCGGTCCCGCATTTGATTGGTGGGAAGAGTTTGAGAGGCGTAGGCTTGCAGGAGCGGCACCTCTCACATGGCAGCGGTTCTCTACTCTCTTTCTAGAGAAATATGTACCTCAGTCTTGTCGCGAGGAGCTACGTCGCCGGTTCGAGTGGTTGGTTCGGGGCGACATGTCTGTGACCCAGTATGAGCTCGGATTCACACAGTTGGCTAGGCATGCCACATGGATGATCCCTAATGATAGGGAGAGGATCGGGAGGTTCATTGATGGCCTCAACTACTCTATCCGTATTCTTATGACCAGCGAGCGAGTTCTGTCATCATCATTTGAGCAGGTTGCTGATATGGCACGCTCCATTGAGGCGGACCGTCGCCGAGAGAGAGAGGAGCGGGAGACCAAGAGGCCTCGTAGTTCAGGCAGTTTCGGTGGTGCTCCATCTAGAGGGCATTTCCAGCAGAGCAGAGGTCGCTCATCTAGACCTTCTCATTCAGGCCGCCCAGAGCAGAGCGGAGGTTCTTATGGTCGTGGTCGACGGGGGTTTCAGCAGGGTCAGTCATCGCTTGGTGCCCTCCCGGCCCGAGTGCAACACCTACTTCTCCAGCACCGGTGCATGTTATGGGTGTGGTGAGTTTGGCCATATGAGGAGACGGTGCCCTCGACTACGTAGGGGCGAGGACTTAGCAGAGGGATCGGCCCTCCTCTTCGAGCACCATCTCGGTCTAGTAGAGGTGGAGGTCGGTCTTCTCGTGGTCGCCCCGGGGCGAGGAGAGATCCGGTGGAGGCCGGGCACGATTCTATGCACTTCCCGACGGGCGTGATGCAGTTGCCTCCGATGCGGTGATCACAGGTATCATTTCTGTCTGTCACAGAGATGCCTCTGTTCTATTTGATCCGGGGTCCACATATTCTTACGTGTCCTCTTATTTTGCACATCACTTGGGTGCGACTCGTAGTGGTCTTGATGTACCTGTTCATGTATCCACCCCCGTGGGTGATATGATCGTTGTGGATCATATCTATAGATCATGTGTTATATCTATTGGGGGTTTGGAGACCCAAGCAGATTTGTTATTGTTGGGTAAGGTGGACTTTGATGTTATATTGGGTATGGACTGATTGTCTCCGTACCATGCTATATTGGACTGTCATGCTAAGACAGTTACGTTGGCCATTCCTGGTATTTCTCATATTGAGTGGCGGGGTTCGACCGATTTCGTCCCTAGCCGTGTCATTTCGTTCCTAAAAGCTCAGAAGATGGTTGAAAAAGGGTGTTTATCGTATTTAGCTTTTGTGAGAGATGTGGGAGCTGAGTCTCCTAGCATTGATTCTGTACCTGTTGTGAGGGACTTCCCAGATGTATTCCCCTCAGACCTGCCGGGCATGCCGCCGGACAGGGATATTGATTTTGGCATTGACTTGGTGCCGGGCACTCAGCCCATATCCATTCCTCCTTATCGGATGGCACCAGCTGAGTTGAAAGAACTGAAAGAGCAACTTCAAGAGCTTCTGGATAAGGGTTTCATCCGCCCTAGTGTGTCTCCGTGGGGTGCGCCCGTATTATTTGTTAAAAAGAAAGATGGTTCCATGCGAATGTGTATTGATTATAGGCAATTGAACAAAGTGACAGTGAAGAACAAGTACCCTCTACCGCGCATAGATGATTTATTTGATCAGTTACAGGGTGCGAGGGTGTTTTCTAAGATCGATCTTCGTTCAGGCTATCATCAGCTGAAGATCAGGGACTCGGATATTATGAAGACTGCATTCGGGACCCGATATGGTCATTATGAGTTTCTTGTGATGTCGTTTGGGCTGACCAACGCCCCAGCAGCATTCATGCATCTGATGAATAGTGTGTTCAGGCCTTATTTGGATTCATTTGTGATTGTATTCATTGATGACATTCTAGTCTACTCCCGTAGTCAGGAGGAGCATGCTCAGCATTTGAGTAGTGTGTTGCAGAGATTGAGAGAGGAGAAGCTATATGCTAAATTCTCCAAGTGCGATTTTTGGCTTGAGTCCGTAGCATTTCTGGGACATGTGGTGTCTCGTGATGGTATTCAGGTTGATCAGAAAAAGATAGAGGCGGTGCAGAGTTGGCCTAGACCGACCTCAGCTACAGAGATCAGGAGTTTTCTTGGTTTGGCGGGATATTATCGCCGGTTTGTTCAGGGATTTTCATCCATTGCTTCTTCATTGACTAAATTGACCCGGAAGGGTGCACCATTCGTGTGGTCGGATGAGTGCGAGGAGAGCTTTCAGAAGCTCAAGACAGCTTTGACCACAGCTCCAGTGTTAGTATTGCCATCAGCTTCAGGTTCATATACTGTTTACTGTGATGCCTCGAGAGTGGGGATAGGTTGTGTGTTGATGCGGGAAGGTAAGGTAATTGCTTATGCTTCTCGGCAGTTGAAGCCACATGAGAAGAACTATCCTGTTCATGATTTGGAGCTAGCCGCCATTGTTCATGCATTGAAGATTTGGAGACACTATTTGTACGGTGTGTCTTGTGTGGTATATACCGACCATCGTAGTCTCCAGCACTTGTTCAAACAGAAAGACCTTAATTTGAGACAGCGGAGATGGCTTGAGTTGCTGAAGGATTATGACATTACTATATTATATCATCCGGGGAAGGCCAATGTGGTGGCCGATGCTTTGAGCCGGAAGGCGGTCAGTATGGGGATCTTGGCATATATTCCAGCTGAGGAGAGGCCATTTGCCCATGATGTTCAGGTGCTAGCCAATCGGCTAGTGAGGTTAGATATTTCGGAGCCCAGCAGGGTATTGGCTTGTGTTGTATCTCGGTCATCACTATGTGATCATATTCGTGAGCGCCAGTATGATGATCCACATTTGGCTGTCCTGAGGGACAGAGTTCAGCATGATGATGCTAGAGATGTCACCATTGATAGTGACGGCGTATTGAGGATGCGGGGCCGGATATGCGTGCCCAATGTTGATGGCCTTCGTGAGTTGATTCTGGAGGAGGCCCATAGCTCGCGGTATTCTATCCATCCAGGAGCCGCGAAGATGTATCAAGATTTGAAACGACACTATTGGTGGAGAAAGATGAAAATGGACATCGTCAGACATGTAGCACGGTGCCTCAACTGTCAGCAGGTTAAGTACGAGCATCAGAGGCCCGGCGGTGTATTTCAGCGCATTGTTATTCCTGAGTGGAAATGGGAGAGGATCACTATGGACTTTGTTACTGGACTCCCTCGGACGACGAGGAAGTTTGATTCTGTATGGGTGATTGTGGATAGACCGACCAAGTCAGCTCACTTCATTCCAGTTAGTACTACCTACTCATCGGAGCGGTTGGCAGCGATCTTTATTCGAGAGATTGTTTGGTTGCATGGGGTCCCAGTGTCTATCATATCCGACAGGGGTACTCGGTTCACTTCTCGGTTTTGGAGAGCATTTCAGCGAGAGATGGGTACACGGGTTGAGTTGAGTACAGCATTTCACCCCCAGACAGACGGACAGTCTGAGCGTACTATTCAGATTCTGGAGGATATGTTGCGAGCATGTGTGATTGACTTTGGTGGTTCGTGGGATGAGTTCCTACCACTTGCTGAGTTTGCCTACAACAACAGTTATCAGTCGAGTATTCAGATGGCCCCGTATGAGGCATTGTATGGCAGGCGGTGTAGATCCCCCATGGGATGGTTTGAGCCTGGTGAGGTTAGATTGATAGGGACACTGAGTTAGTCCAGGATGCTCTGGATAGAGCAAAGTTGATCCAGGAGAGGCTTCGTACAGCACAGTCTCGTCAGAAGAGTTATGCGGACCGTAGAGTTCGAGAGTTGTCTTTCATGGTTGGTGACAGAGTATTGTTGAAGGTTTCACCTATGAAGGGTGTCATGAGGTTTGGGAAGAAAGGAAAGTTGAGTCCTAGGTACATTGGTCCTTTTGAGATACTTAGGAGAGTTGGAGAGGTGGCATATGAGTTGGCCTTGCCGCCCAGCTTATCCAGCGTTCATCCGGTATTCCATGTGTCTATGCTCCGGAAGTACATTGGAGATCCGTCTCATGTATTAGACTTCAGTACCATTCAGCTTGATGGTGATCTATCCTATGATGTGGAGCCTATTGCCATTTTGGGACGTCGGTTGAGAAAATTGAGGTCTAAGGAGATTGCATAAGTTAAGGTTCAGTGGAGAGGTCGACCCATGGAGGAGGCCACTTGGGAGATCGAGCGGGAGATGCGGAGCAGATATCCTCACTTGTTTGAGACTTCAGGTATGATTCTTGACCCGCTCGAGGACGAGCGTTTGCTTAAGAGGGGGAGAATGTGACGACCCGGCCCGTCGTCACGGGAATTACCACCCCGTTATGTTGAAATTGTATGTTTTATGCTTTTATATCAATGTTAAAGTCTATCGGGTGAGTTAGGAGTGAATTGGATTCAAAATGAGGCATATAGCCTTTTTGAAGGAGACTTGAATAAGGAAAGTCAACCCGGAGTTGACAATTTGGTTAGAGGGCTCAGAATCAGGTTCTGATGATTTGGTTAGTTCCGGGAGGTGATTTGTGACTTAGGGGAACGATCGGAATTGAATTTGGAGGCCCGGTGTAGAAATAGGCTTGAATTGGCTAAGATTGAATTTTGGCGAAATCCGAACGGTAGGTGAGATTTTGATCCGGGGGTCGGAATGGAATTCCGACAGTTGCAGTAGCTCCGTTAGGTGATTTTGGATGTGCCTGCAAAATTTCAGGTCATTCGGACATTGTTTAGTCGGGTTTTTGATTGATTGTGTAATTCGGAATGTTTTAAGGAATTTAGGCTTGAATTCGATGCGAATTATGGGTTTTGACATTGTTAGACGTGTTTTGAGGATTTGAGCAAGTTTGAATAAGGTATTAAGATGTGTTGGTGTGTTTGGATGAGGTCCCGGGGGCCTCGGGGTATTTTCGGATGGTTAAACGGGAGAAAATGTGGAAAATTTGCAGGCTTGTGTTCAGGTTCTGTTGTTTTCGCTCCTGCGGAAATGGGGGCGCAGGAGCGAGTCCGTAGGAGTGGACAAGAAGGCGCAGAAGCGTAGGCGACCGCTGAAGCGGAGCCTGGACCGCAGGGGCGGCTTCGCTGGTGCGAGAGGAAGATCGCAGAAGCGGTCTGGAGGCGTGATGGAGAAGTCCGCAGAAGCGGATTGGTGATCGCATAGGCGAGTCCGCAGGAGCGGACTCCTGTCCGCAGAAGCGGGAAAGACCGCAGAGGCGAAGGGTATTCCGCAGAAGCGGACCCGTAGGAGCGGTCCTTCGATCGCAGGTGCAGAAATGGCCAAATAGGCCCGGGTTCGCAGAAGCGACCAATTGGTCGCAGAAGCGGTTCCGCAGGGGCGGAAAATAGTCCGCAGAAGCGAAAATCGCAGTGAATTAATGGTATCAGAAGTTAGAAAATTTCAGAAAACATTTCACACATTTGGGTCTCGGCTTTAGAGGCGATTTGGGCGATTTTGAAGAGAAACTCAAGGAAATCATCGGGTAATCAACTATGGACTTAAACTATGATTAGTATTGGTAATATTATGCAATTATATCATGAAAATGGAGGAATTTGGGGTAATTTATGGAGGATTTAGCCCTAGGCTTGAACTTTAGAAAATCAAGGTTTTGAATGGGCAAATGGAGTCCGATTTTGGAAAATTTTATATGCCTATACTCGTATCGAGATGAGGATTCCGAATATGTAACTTTTGTAATTTTTCGACAAGCGTACCGAAAGTCGGGTTTTGACAACTTTGGGAATTTTGATGTAAACTGAGTTGTATTGATTGGGTGTCGTCCCATTGGCCTAATTTGTTGTATTTCTACTGTATTTGATCAGATTCTACGCGTGCGAAGCTTGATTCTCGTGGCAAGGGCATTGCGGAGTAGTCGTCGCGCCGTATTGAGGTGAGTAATAGATGTGGGTGATGACCAGCGGGTTCGAAACCCCGGTATACCACTTTGTGACGCCGTATAGCGGCGAGACACGCACACTCTTGAGAGTGCGGGGTCGATCATGAACTGGAGACTATATATTAGTCCGACCTGTTGATACTGTATTATTGGCTATTCTCGAGCCGTTGAACCTCCTTCTTGGACGGTTGAGTATATTGTGGGCTGTGAGCCGGTTATTGGATCCCGCGAGGATCGTTATCATTGTCTTATCATATAGACATGCTAGTTTACTACTAGTCCGCAGCTATTTCTGTTATTATGCTAATTCCAATCTCTGGAACTTGATATTACTGTTTTCCAACTGAAAAATGATAAAAGAGTTTTCAAAAACTACTTTTGAGCCTGCGAGGTTGTATCTGCATATTAGCTGACTAGTAGTGGATCGGGCTGCGCGCCGCAGCAGGATATATGTTGGATCGGACTGCACGCCGTAGGAATATCTCTATGATATGTGCTTGGGCTGTAGGAGCCCCTCCGGAGTCTGAACCCCCACAGTGAGCACGGGTACCCAAAATTGGAGTCGGGCTACGCGCCGTAGCGGTCATATCATGCATTGCATTGCATTTAGCTACATCCGCTAGCTGTTATGCTATTTATTGGTATTTGTTGGTACAGGTACAGTGAAGATTGATTCTATGACAGGGTAGCTGATTATAGCTTTTACATAGTGCTTTATTGCGGATTTCTTATCTGCGCTGTCTTACCCTTGTTTATTACCACTGAGTCTGGCGGTACTCATTTTACTCCCTGCACCTTGTGTGCAGATCCAGGTACCTCTCAGCAGTGATCCAGTAGCTGTGCGAGGCGACATCTGTGGGATATACGAGGTAGCTGCCGAGTCCGCAGGACCCGATATTCCTTCCTACTGTCTTTTGATTTTGTATTGACATTTCTTTCCGCACTTGGTATTTTGTAAACCTTTATACACTTATGTTTAGTAGAGGCTCATGACTCTTGACCCTTCGGTCTATGGGAGTTGATATATTATGGGACTTGGTTCCCCGTTTTCGTTATATGTATCGCTATTGCTTCGTGATTTGATATGCTTAAATGGGCTAAAGAGAGCTTCTAGCTCTGTTATTGATATTGATTGGTCAGGCTGGCTTAGCAATGTGCTGGGCGCCATCACGACCAGATTTGGGGTCGTGACACTTTATTATCATTTCTATTTCTAACTAGCATGCTTAATAATTGCAGCTAAAGAACATTACCCCAACTGATATGAGAAGAAACAATTTGATGTGAGTGGTCTAAGCTTTGACATTGAAGTTGAGTGCACTGATAGCCAGCCCAGCCAGCCCGATAGCTTTCATGTTTTTGGTACTCAACTACCAAAGACACAAAGTATGCCTGAAAGTACTGGATATGATTCCCAACCTACCAATGCTGAGGTAATGAAGGATTTAAAAGCTTTGAAGCTTTTTGTAGAAAACAAGTTTGAGGAGGTGCTTGCAGCTATTGGTAAGCAGTCAATGAAGTCAACGAAACCAGATGGAAATTTAGCGGTATTCATCTCTTATATAATATAATGCTATAGTATTATGTTCAAATATACACTATATGCTTATAGGATACTATTCCACTCTTCACTCTTAGCGCACATATTATTCTTGTAATATACATAATACTAAAATTGTTAGTTTTTCATTTTCAGCATAAGCAATAGTATAATGATCCTGATTTTCGTGAGAAGTATAATGATTATGACAAGTTTTAAAGTGACCACGTTGGGAATGATCCTGTAATTATTGGAGATAGCACGCCCAAAGAACCTTCTAGTATGTAAATCACAAATTTGTTTGATTTTTTTTTCTGTTGTTTTTTTTTAAATAGTACTCTTGATTGTACTTTTATTATATGTTTAGTATCTTGTTTTGCTGGGGTTGATCAAGATGGATGTGCTACTGGTGTCAATGTGAAGAACGCCACAACAAGTTATGGCGTAGTTAACGAGGATTTGCCTTCTGGTAAATTGTTGTACATGTCATTTTTTTGTTCTTTATTTATTTATTTATTTAACTTTATGTATTTGTGAATTGACTAACATTATTTTTAAAAAAATCTTTTTTCAGCCCGCTTCGTAAATGAACATGATTTTGGCTTTGATTCTATCTTTGATCTGTCAACATCTGCAATTGATCAAATCACCGCCATTACACAACAAGCAACATATAAGCAATCATCTCATGATGTCAAAAAGTCAGGTCCTGCTCCACTGCCATCAGAAATACCTGTACAGACACGAGCAGATGTTGTTATTGAGTGTAATACTGCTCCACAAGGTACGATGTTGATATTATTAATTCTGTAGTTAGTATGTAACTGATAGTTTCTTGATAGTTTTTTATTTTTTATTTAATTAGTTATGTTGATAATGCTTTTATGATTTCAGCATGTCGTGTTGATGGTGCTGGTCAAGTGGATGTTGGTGGCAGTAATGTGAATTTGTCTTCTGGTAATGTCTTCTATATATAACTTTTCATTTTTTTTCTTCTAAATTTCTTGACTTTGTATATTTATTTATTCACTTGCATTTTTCTAATTTAAGCTCCATGTCAACACGGGGTTGATCTTTACTTGGATTCTGATTTTGACTATACTGATTCTCAACTTGATCAAATTGCTGCCATTACACAAGGAGTGAAATGTAATGTAAATCAACCAGAAAATGAACTGACAACTGATGTTGTAAATAAGTCTAAACCTGATCAGTCGGTATCAAAAAATATTGTCCAGATACAAACAGACGTTGAAACTACTCCTCTAGTTTTTACACGGAAAACGCGCCCCACAACTGTAAAACAGTCGCCGTATATGAATGACTGGCAATCTGGTGTTAGTGCAGTTAGGGGATCCTCGAAGGTCATTAAAGGAAGATTTTCATTTGTAAATGATATTTCAGAGTCTGTTAATTTTGAGCTTACAACTGCCTTCTCCAACTTTGTTGAAGAAAACATGCAATTGGGAGAGTGCGTATTCGTTTCCATGTAATTTTGTTTTCATTTTTCTTAATGTTTGTTGTTAAATTTATCCATATCTTCTTTTATGCGAAACAAGGAAGTGTATTTACCTGCTTATCAAAAGCTAGAGCCTTGTTTTGACTTTGGAGTTGAACAGATTGATGATAAGATGTTTTTCCATACTTTAAACTATTCTGGCAGGCCGCTTTCTAGTTCGGTATGTTTACTGCTTCTTATTTTATTTTTTTGTTATAGTCGTTTATTCATATTATTAGTGGTAGTCATACTTTCTTCCTCTTTTTTTTTTTTTGCAGCACTTGAATATTATATTCTACTATCTTAGGAAGAAGGCGAAATATGGAATTAATATGCCAATCAAAGTCACAACCACAGATACTCTTTTTAATAATATCATTCAAAGCGTTTTCAAAGAATTTGTAAAAGGTGGGAAACAAGATCATTTGATTGATAGATCAGACGATATCATGCACTACATGAAAGGATTTAGGATGCATTGCAACACTCCATGGCACCAGGTTGATCATGTCCTTTTTCCAATTAATTTGGCAGAAAGTTGGCATTGGATATTGGGGTGTGTGTCATTCCACAAGAGATGTTTTTATGTATATGACTCGCTACGTAGTCGAAAGCACAAAAAAGCTATTCAAAAGGTGGCAGAGGCTTATGCTGTGTTGATCCCCCTATTTTTAGTTAGTATTGAATTTTATAACTAAAGAACTGACATTGTAGTAGAGAATGGTCTGCACATTGGAAAGAATTTGACTGATACTTTTGAGATTGAACTAGTTACAAATCTGCCAACACAGCAAAATTCGTAAGAATAGTTACTTTATTTTTTACTTTTCCTCGTTTATATTAAATTTTTCAATTCTAATGGATTTTTATATTCTATTCATTTGTTTTATTTCAGAGATTGCGGAGTATATGTTGCTTGCTTTGCTGAGTATACTATTGAAGATCTTGCAATCCCTGTTGAAAATTTCGACGTGGATGGTCTTCGAGCTAGGTTTGGTATACTGTTGTGGCACTATGGGAGGAACAAGCAGTTAAATGGTGAATCAAGTGAATCTGAAGCTCCAGTGGCACCTGAAAAGATTCGTGGAAAGGAACGCAAGAAGTAGTTTAGGTGTTTTTGTTTTGTTTTAGTTAATAGTATCATCAAAACATTGCAAGATTTTAATAGTTTTTGGTGAAGTTTGGTAATATTAGTAGTAAATGACCTTCTGCACGTGAAAATTAGGGGCAGATGAAGCGAAGTTAAATGATCTACTTTCAAATATGTTGATACTCTTAGATTTAATGTTCATCTGTAGTTTTAGTATAGATTGTGTATTAATGCAGTACAGTTATATACCAATCAGGCATACTGGTATACCATTTGGGTATCACGTTGTATGTGACTCAACTTTTTTCCTGCATGAACTAGATGTAAGTACTGGCATGAGTTCCAAAGCGTACGCATTTTGTGTATCGCGTTCTATCTGGCGCACCATTTGTATTTCTGCGCATATTTTCTTTTAGCCATATTAGTGCAATACCACTATATACCAGCAAGGTATACAAATATAATATTTGGGTATCACATTAAATTAATGTACCTGATGATGTACAATAACTGCATATAAATCGCTCTCAATTTATTATACTTCAATACAGACATGAGCTGCAAAGCGTGCCCATTTTATTAATAAAGTATGTGTAAATATTGTATTTGCGTTCCACTTCTATTTCTGCACATATTTTGATACTAATAAGATATACAAATATACCATTAAGGTATACGGATATACCACTATGGTATCACATATATATTTTAGCATCTTTTTTTCTTGAAGCAAGTAGATGTAAATGCATCCCACTTTTGTATACTAAAATAGAAAACAAACTGATTCTTATTCAAAATACAAGTATCCATATAAAATTGTTGCCAAAAAATAATTTCGCAAACAATCATCATACCAAATATATGTCCAATGCAAGAAATGCATTTTATTTCTTTGCAATTGAAATGCTATGATTATATGATATATGAGTTCTATCAAAACATTAAAGCATTATATCAATCTCTCTTTGGAATATTTCAGGATGTTCTTCGGTTGTGTCCTTTTCTCCCGCATTGTGAACATGTAACTGTATTTCCTTCCCAACCTCCTATGCCTCTCTTCTTTTTACTTCCTGGTTTGATTTGTCCTTTTGGTGGCAATACAACCCGCGAAGAGACATGTTCTGGAATTTTCCAAGTTGTTTCATCAAGCAATGGATTTACCGGTACCTCATATGTTTTCAGCAGGTAGTCTATGTTGTAGTAATCTGAGAAATACTTGTATGAATCCATATGGAATTTTTGTATAACTGCCATTTCATGTGGACATGGAATATCGTCTAGCTGAAACCTCCCACAAGTGCAGTTTCTTTCATGTAGGCGCACCACATTTCTTGTTTGGCCATCAATTACTAAATGTAATAATTCAGTTGATGGCAACACTTAGTATAATTTTAATTAACAAAAGTCATTAGCTAAATGAAGTAATAGTATTTTTTAAATAATAATATTCAGTTGTTTAGTGCACTAACTAAGGTAAAAAAGTACAAATACACTACATGCAGTATTTTTATGATTTTGAAAATGCATACCGTCATCGTCTGTGATAAGATGGTATTATCTGCCAATAGATTTTCATACTTTGCACCAATCTTCATAAATGATTCCATTGCATCCTTCCTATTGGTGTAATTCCATTTTTGAATTAATGTTGCCATAAAGTCAAGTAAATTCACAACTGGGAGGTCTCTTGCGTGTTTGTTTGCTGCATTTACTGATTCCGCAATATTCGATGTCATGGTCATAGTTCTATTTGCCTTGGAATGCGCCCGGGACCATTTATCGTATCCAACATCCATCAGGTATGTTTTCACTCTGCTATCAATAGCTTCTAACTCTGGCATATGCCTATTGAATTCTTCAACAGTGTATGCTCTTGCTAACGCAAAATATACTTCTTTGATTAGTCTTTGGCTCTTCCTGAAGTTTGTCTTTATGTTGTTCCACAGATGGTACATACATGCACAATGAGGGACTTCTAGATAGACAATTGAAGTTTCTTTCCATATAGCGTCATTCCTGTCTGATACAATGCACATTCCCTCTCTTTGTCCATAGGTTTCTCTAAACTGCATGAAGAACCATTCCCACGATGCATCATTTTCCGAATCAACAATTGCATATGCTAGGGGTAGAATTTGTCCTATAAACCCAAAGAACAAAATATCAATTACAGCACACTATATTAATTTAGCATTGCATATAGTAGTCTAGTTATAGGTAGGTGCAGGTGTGTAGCAAAATATCTATATACTCTGTTGATATACTTGTATACCATATAAGTATCATATAATATTTGATGCAGGTGTGTAGCAAAACAACAATATCCTCTGTTGGTATACTTGTATACCAGATCTTTTGGTGATGTTCTTTTATCCCAGGTTGTGACAGATTTATTTGAACCTGAGGTGCTGTGGGAAAATTCTTTAAATGAATGTAATTGGATTGTATTCTTACCCTCTGCGTCTTGCGTGGAAGCTGTAAGTATGGTCCCTCTATATGTTGACTTTAAAAAACTTCCATCAACTACAATTGTTGGCATACAATAGACCCATCCTCTAATTGATGCATATATAGCTATGAATGCATACAAGAAGCTCCCATATCCTTCAGTGTGTAGTCGTGTTACTGATCCTGGGTTAGCATACTCTAACATATAAAGATATGTTGGCATTTTCTTGTATGACTCACTTGGTGATCGTTTCAATAATTGCATTGCTTTTTCTTTTGATCTCCATGCTTGCATGTAACTCAAGTCCATACCATATGCTTTTTGGATGTCTCTTTGAATATCTGTTGGTGTGTATATGGTTTTCGGGTCAACAAGTTTATCTTGTACCTCAGCTGCAACAAAAGCTGAGACAGCTTATTTTTGTGAACAAAATCTTTTATCAGTTAAACAACTGTGGACAGAATTGAAATCCGTCACTTTGAAAAGATTTGATGCTAGCAGGCTTGATGCTTTAAATTTCCAAGTGCATCTTTTATCCACACATTCAAGGATATACCTGTTTATAATACAAATATAGTTATGTATCATGTATTATTGATAAAAAATACACAAAAATCCATACAATTATATACTCATATAGTATACTATGTTGGTATACTTATATCCGTAGAAACTTTCAATTCTGATTGATGGAAAAAGTGAGGATTCCGGGGCTCTAGTACCAGAGTTTGAACATGCGCAGGCTACAGGCTATACTCACATAGTATACTGATTTCGCATTCATATATAATATATTGTTATTATGTTTTACTGATAATAAAAAAGACAAAGCAATACAGTTATATACTCGTATAGTATACTGATATATTATATTTGTATACTATGTCGGTATCACTGATAAAAAACACACATAAACCAATACAATTTCGAACTCGCATAGTATACTGATTTAGCATAATTATATACTATATAGATATCACATAGTTTTTTAATTGAAAAGATGCAGACAAACCTTCTTGGGCATGATTTATGAACCCGATATTGGCACTTTTGCTTTACGGCATATTGTTTCATAACGAGAGAGAGCAGGTTCTTGTCTTTGTAAATTTGTCCCTTTTAAACATTTTGATGAAATTGATCAGATATGATGTTTCCATCATCAAGTTCTAAAATGGCGTCATCTCCTTCTTGCACATCAAACGTATCAATCATATCAGTGCTTCCAATTTCTGCAATTTCTGATGAAATTGGAGCAACATCGAAACTGGAGGTGCTTGCAACTATAGTGTTTTTAGCAAACGACACACACAGGGGAAATGTTGTCATCCCTGCACTTGATTTTTTCAATTCTATATAAACGCTCACACTTATATCACTGCAAATCGTTATTGGTGGATATCCTTGAGCAATACAATACTGAATTAGTATTGTTCTACTGTTCTTTTGCAGCTGCTTTGAAATTTCTCTGACAAGTTGTTCATACTTCCAATACGTCTTTACTAGAATTGCATCCACATGAAAATTTACGAAATTGTTGTTATCATCCCATTCTCCATTATGCTGGAGCAGAATTGGAAGACTTTCCATGATTCTAAAGTTATAATAACTTCTATGTCCAAATTGAATCTCAACAATTGAAATTTCAACAGTGTTCTTTCAACAAAACAACAACGAAATCAAACCTCTAGATCTCTATATCTCCAAACCTAGATTAGAATATTCAGTTAAAATCCAGATGTTTAGCTCCGAAATCAAAATCAAATCAACAGCGTAATCAAAATCTGGAGAGAACAGTGAAATCAAAATTTGAAGAGAAGAGCGAAATCAAAATCTGAAGAGACCAGCGAAATTAAAATTTCAATAGCATCTTACTGCTCTTCAATTTTGTGGAAATTCAAATAACTTCTGCATTTTTCGTACTTTGTGAGCAGCTTCTGCATTTTTTAAGGTAGGGCATTAAATTGGTACGTTTGTGGGTAGTTATTTTGTTATTGCCGCTTATTTTTATTAAATAGGTAGGAGTTGTAATTATTTAATAGGTAGAATTCTTTAATGGGTAGGGTAGGGTAAATAGTTTCACTATAATAGGTAGTCATGTCTTTCTCCCTATTTACTTTTATTTGTTTGGCTTATCGGTTATCGACTTTTAAATGTATTAATCCGCTAGCCACCCAATTAGGTATCGAGGAGATTATTATCGGTTTAGCTCTTATCGGACGGTTTATCGGCCTAGCAAAATTATCAATGAATCTAGATTTAAAAGATTTTCGAGTCGGTCCCCAATTCCTAAAGTTCATGGCTACTCAAGAAAATACAACTAAACAGTAAACTCTCTCACAGTCACACGAACCAAAACTTCACTGCTTGCTATCCATAGACAGTTTCTTTTCAAGTTCTAGTCTTATTTTTTCGTTAGGATGTGGATTCTCTTTGAAAGCATTGTAACAAACAAATGAACAAAAATTGGAACTAATTTAAACAAAATTAATAAGTAAAAATAGAAATTGGAATGATACATATGTTTCGAGCTCTAGAATTTGATTTGCAGTATGCCTGCTGTATTTCCTTCTTTTTGATGAATTATTGAAAACAGAATCCGGTAGGGGTTTTTGTTTTTGATTATTCAAGGTTTTTTTTTAGTACAAATAAATAACAACAAAGTATATATATATATTCTTAACGGGTTAACGGATTAGCCGCTAAGAAAATTAAATAATCCGTCCCCAAACCGATAAGCCGTTAATAAAAAAAATTCAATATGTTCGCCATCCGTTAAGCCGTTACCAGTAAGCCATTAAGCTTCGATTCGATTTGGTTTCGGATCGATTTTGAAAACTTGAGATTTGAATTTCTTTATAAGTATCTTGAGAATTTTGGTTAATTTATTAAGTAAAATTATGAGTTAGTCATTCTATATATGCCTGTATTATTGGAATTATAAATATATATGAAACATAAAACAAAAATTTATATATCAATGGATCATGTTGAATGCTAGTCATTACTTCCCCTCGCCACAATAAGTGATTAATTTGTATTTTTTTTATTTTGGTCCAAAATAAGTCTCAAATTATATAATCAAGATAAAATTTAATTTGTTTTTTCAAAATTACCCTTATGCGTGTATCCCCTAAACTCTTTTACTCCTCACCTTAACTATGCTGCAATATTTAATTAAGGGTAGTTTAGTCACACTAATTATTTTTATCTAGAATTTGGTACTCCCTCCGTTTCAATTTATGTGAACTTATTTCCTTTTTAGCCCGTGCCAAAAAGAATGGCTCATTTCCTTATTTGGAAATAATTTACCTTTACACAATGATTTATATCTACACAAAATATATGTGCATTATTTTACACCACATGATCAAAAGTCTTCTATATTTTTCTTAAACTCCATGCCCAGTCAAATGGGTTCACATAAATTAAAATGAATGGAGTATTTTTTAATGAGTGTGCCCAACGCAAATTGGTCGCTTATTGTTGATAGGAGGGAGTACTATATATTAGAGGTGGCAAGAAAATTAGTTATCCACCCATATTATATATTAAAAATTGGTTGGATAATGAACTTTATAAAAACAGGTCGAATATGGATAAGAACCATATTGTCCAATTAGAAAATGGTTAACCAAATGGATAGCCAATGGATAACTAATGTGTTTAACTTTTACATTTGTAAAGCCTCACTAACTAGGAATTTTCCCATAAGTAATCAATCATATACAAGAAGCCACGGATAATATGGATATCCATATTATCCACCAAGTAATCAATTTTTTATCCGTTTCAAATATAAATTGGATCGAATAATTTATCTGTTTTTAAAATTATCCGTTTTTGATCCGCTCATATTCAATACGAGCTATCCGTTTGCCGCCCCTCCTATATATATAGAGAGAGATTATAAATGTCTAACTGTCCACTACACGGGGTATTTAATGAATTAGTCCAGGAATGTTTTCAATTACTAATTTAATTGAAGTACTAATAAGTATTGTTGTAAATATCAACTCAGCCGTAGGGTTCATTATTCGACGTGACTTAATAAGGAGTTTCAATGAATTTTTTACTGCGTTTGAGAAACAATCCGACTAGTTTTCTTTCAAATATTATAGGAGTTGTGTACCCTATATTATGGGTCAATCTTTCAATAGTACAATAGATTATCATATTTGTTATGAATAGAATTCTATTTAGAGTGAATGTCTATCTTGTAGAGAGTTTTACTTTGTGACTAAGTCATATTTCTCCTATAAATAGAGGATTATATTCTATTGTAAATCATCCCAAAATTCAATAAGAATTATCTCTCCCAACTTTTCTCTACAATATTGTTCTTCTTCTCTTATTATTTCATAACACGTTATCATCACGAGACTCTAACCAATTGAGTAGAAACTTTGGGATTGAGCATAATGATTGTCAATTGTTTCATGAACTTCCTTCATGATTAAAATTCTGGATTTAAGGTAAGTATTTTACTTTTCTCTTTCAAATTCTTGAAATTCTATAATTTGATTTTATATACAAGCAAAGACAACAAAGTTTGATTATAACTCTAATGGAGTTTTTAAGAAATTACACCCACATGAAGTGGTAAAATTTCTATGTCTTGCCATGATCAAAGTCATGTATGATCATGAGCAAAGAATTGAAAACCCGCCCCATTGAATTTTCTCCATTCTCATTCCCTTTAGAGAATGTGATAGCAGTATGTGATAAGTCTGAAAGAAGACAAAATTATTACCGTGAAGGTATCAATGGGTGTGGACGCGGCAATAGGCGAAATTATAATCGTCATCATTGTGATAATGAGAATAATAAGGATTCTCAAATAATCATTCACTCTGTGAAGATAATATTTGTCAACGATTTGACATGAGATTTTATAAAGCACATATAGATGATTATGGTCCATTCATCATGTGAATGTGACAATATCTTACTTATGAATACATATTCATTCTTCAAAGAATAAGAACGTGCTAGTGATAGTGAATATACCACACTCACCTCTAGAAGAAGGTTTGAGATGATATAAGAAAATAATATCATTATTATGGCATGAATGGTCATTGGTCACGTAGCTATTGTACGCCAAAATATTTTGGCAATGTGATTATTAAAGAACAACAATAATGCAAGAAACATATCTTTCATATAATTTTGGCCGTGACCATAATGGTATAAGTTTCTCTTTAAAAGATATATTCACCATATAGGTGTTGATGATTATGTGGTACTATCAATTAATTGAGAGCTCTGGAAGAGCCAATTACCACTATTTTGGAGAAACACAATTGATTACCAACAAGGTATTGTGTTGTAGTAAGTCTCAAAGAAACTTATTCAGTTTCCAAAGTATTCGCGAAAGCGGTTGATTATATTGAGACTATAAATAAAGGAAAGATTTAATATCTTCTATTACTACAACTTGCAGCGGGGTAATATGTATGTAAAAAACTATCCGCTTTATCTCCAATTTGTACTACATAAACAAAGAATACCACAATGAAGTGGATATTTTATTGATATAAAAAGCCCATATCATAATAAACTTTGAGTTTATTCATAATTGCACACATCATGGTGTAAATCTGAAGTTTCTCAATATTGATAATTTATTCAGTTGGCATAATTGATTTACCCATATCAATTTAAGTATGATGTGCAAAAATAAAGAGAATTCACATGGGTAAATATTAAAGAACTAGAAAGTTCTTTACGAATTCTTTTATGTGCATGTTCTCATTAATTAATATACCAATTAAAATTGGGATTGAATCCCATGAATACTGGAAATATCAAAGGTGAATATGGGCCCATTCACCTGCCATGTATACCACATAAGATGCATCTATGAGATGATTACATGTACAATTATTATTAACCCGCAACATGTCCGGTATACGCGAGGTAATTTGCTCATTAATTTAATTTCGAGCATAATTTTCAGATTTCCTATTCAAGATAGTTTATCTTGATAAGTTGGTTGACATCACAACTGGTTTAGCAAAATAATTTATTGAGTGCCTTCACTTAATAGCTAAATTATTGCTTATGAGAACAAAGTTATATATATCGGTTTGATATACGTTATATACGAAAGTATATTATTTTCTCCCCTCACAAGTGGTTCAGGGTCAGGAACCAAATAATTCCATCTTATTATTATTGATATGCGGTATATATTTCAATTAACACCATAACGCACAAAGATGAGTTCTTAAAGTTGAGAAAACAAGTTAGTTTTTCTAACATGAGGGGGAGACAAGATACAACAGTTGAGAAAAGTTACATGGAATAAATTATCATTTATACATTGAGATCCTCGAATAAAATAATATGAACTTAAAGTTCATAATAGGATAATTAATGTGCAATTTATTGCAAAGCATGCTAGACGCATTTGTTGACCCAAAGAAAGTAACTGTATTCTCACTGCAAATGTTCATATTATAACAAGTCCCAGAAGGACAAAGTCTATGGTTAGCTTAAAGCGTATAGACAACCGGTTTCAAATAAACTTCTTGATAAAGAAGGTGAGCAAATGATCAAAATGATCATAATAATGGAGGCATGTGATCTAGAAGATCACATGACATAACACTCCATAATATCTCATGAGAGATTCAGGTACCTGAATATATGAATGATGAGATCTCTATGTTATGTCATTATGAAAATACATTGAAACTGATATAAAATCTTTGTCGACATCAACCTTCAAGAAGCTAGTGCACAAGATTGGGATGCGAAGGCTTAAGGATGTGAATTGATGCTCTCATCAGGGGGAGTTAATGCGCGTTGCACTCTTTTTCCCTTACAAGGTTTTGTCCCACTGGGTTTTCCTTGCGAGGTTTTTAACGAGGCAACCAAAAGGCGTATTATTTGATATGTGTACTCTTTTTCCTTTTCTAGATTTTTTTCCCATTTGGGTTTTATTTTAGTTAAGGTTTTAACGAGGCACATTATCATTGAATAGACATTCAAGGGGGAGTGTTATGAATAGAATTCTATTTAGAGTGAATGTCTATCTTGTAGAGAGTTTTACTTTGTGACTAAGTCATATTTCTCCTATAAATAGAGGGTTCTATTCTATTGTAAATCATCCCAAAATTCAATAAGAATTCTCTCTCCCTACTTTTCTCTACAATATTGTTCTTCTTCTCTTATTATTTCATAACAATATGATAATTTTTTAATAGTTTTGATATATATAACCCTATTTCTCCTATTATTGTTTTGTTTAACACAGAATGAATATACCAGTCCAACGATCTAATGGGCCGAATTTATTTATATATATATATATATATATATATATATATGTATATATGTATATATGTATTATATATTTCTACACAACTGTATATATTTACTGATCATATTTTAACAAAAATCATTTTTCATATATATTATAGTACATAAAGTTATATACACAAATAAGTTAATAAATCTAATGTAGAACCAAAAAGGTAATATACTACAACTAAGCAGCTTTACAAGATTAGGAAAAATAAATGTATAACATCACAACCCCTGAAATAGGCGTGCCGTGCAAAATCTGATGGGCCCATATTTTATACACATTTACATTTGAAATAAAATGTAGTACGTTTAATAATTTATATATATTAAGCTACATTATAATAGGTTGATGACACAGAGTTACTTTGTGCTCCACCAAGGCAGGCATGTTGATGAAACAACCTCCTTAAGAAATCGTTATAAGTGATCGAAAGATATTTAAAACCATCAAAATATTCGTATATTTCTCATGGATTTGAGGAAGCCATTGAAATGCATTATAGTAATTGCCCATATAACCACTAAAGGATGAGGTGTAGTGAATAAGGTTTCTTTTTATGTGATTTAAGGTCTCAAGTTAGAGCCTTGTGTATGGAAAAATATTTAATAAAAAGCGCTACCCTAAACATCGAATATAGTTGGGGCCCAATACAGGTACTGGATGCATTGAAAAAACAAACAATTGCCTATATAGAGTCCCACTATGTGAAATATTAAGTTAATTTTGTCTTTGTGCTCATAAACTTGTTCTTTTATTTTTTTCTTTTTCTTTCTCCCGTTTGACATTAGAGACCGATGCAAAATTTAATATTATTCCTGCAATATCTTCGAATATATTTTCAATAGTAACTGAATTCACATCAAACATGTATAAATATTTAGTAATTTTGGTGCTCATATTTATATTGTTTGGACAAAATCTACTCAATTCACATGAACCCGTAGGCCCAAAGGTGAATCCTCTCCTGTTGACAAGTTTCTACAAGCTATGGGGTGGAAATTTTTTGGTACGAAGTGTTTTCCAATTTTTTGTTTCTTTCTTACTGATAAATAAGCAGTAGCTTTTTTTGTATCAATGATTAAATTAAAGAAGAAAAAAAAATTTGTTTGACTCGAAAGATAACAAATACCTTGCAAGTGAATTAATCAAAATAAATTAAGAATAAATCGTAATCGAGATAATAAAACCTAAAAATGTGAACTATATATCTTATTGTTTTAGATGGATTGAATATTCAAGAGAGGAAGAAACAAAGAGAGAATGAGAGAGAGAGAGAGAACTTGTATTATTAGAGATTTGATTCTTTACAATATTGGAATCCTCCTTTATATAACAGGAGAACCCCATTGAAATAATAAAATAATGCAGAGATGGGTCACGTGCTTTCGAGGATACGATGAGACCTAATCGCATATTTTCATCCCGACATTCTTAGGTCGTAACCTCGTTTTGACTATTGCTTAGTCGTGGGTCGTTGCTACCGTAGTGGGCAGAATTTGACCCTATACAGTTAGTCCCTACGTTCGTTGGTGACGTAACGAAGTGCATTGCCAATGGACGGAACCATGAACTTTGTTTTGGGAAAATTTGACCGCGTTTGGGGATAACGAAGTGGAGGGGTGGTCATTTGAATTTGTTGATATATTGGTGCGTAATCCCATCCCTGAAATGACGACATCATATGCATGCATCATCATTAGGCGTGTTCCCGAGAAAGTACAAAAGGTATTCTGATGCTCGGTTTCCCGTGCTTGTTTGGGCCTTGCCTCTTCGATTTCAATGCCACCCAACCCTATAAATATAGAAATGGTTTAACTTGATCTAGCATTAGATCATCTTCAAACATTTTTTGACTATTTTAAGAAAACGCTTCCTTTTTACGCAAACCCATAGCTTCCCTGAAAGTACACTTGTGGCTGTGTTGTACACCGCTCTTCAAACGGAAACCATGACAAAACCTGATAATAGGTGAGTTTAACTATAATCACTCCTTAAATAACCACCTTTGTGTATAGTTTTGATGATAAAAGTGATAACGAAATGCTATTATTAGTGTTTTTCATGATTTGCAGGTGATGTGTGATCAAGGAAGGCTAGAGAGTACTTTTGGAATCAAAAATAAAGAAAAAAAGGCCAATTGTGAAATTCTCCAAGTAAACCACGCGAAACAGGCCTGAAGATTCAGAGAACTGGGTTGACCGCGGATCCACTGCGAGCGCGGCAGAACCGTTGTGGAAGAGACCTGCAGATAAAATGAAATTCAGAGAAGGCATTTGGCTGCAGTTTGACCGCGACCGCACAGAAAACTTCAGGGACTAAAGTGTAAAATATGAGATTTTTAGACCTAAACCCTATCCCAAGAGAGGCATGTATTAAATTTTAGAGTATCTTGGCAAGTAAAACTATTATGAGTGAATACCCAAAAACATATTTCTTCTTTTCTTTGATTTTTATTGCTAGTTATGATGAATTTTATCTTAGTTTATTTTCCCATAGCCATGAGTAGCTAAATCATTTGTCTAAGGTTTTGATGGAACATATTGGGGGATGAACTTCTTATTTATGTGAATGCAAATTGCAAGTTTCAATCTCTATTTGTTCAATTTTGTACTTGTTGTAGTTTATTGACAGGATCCTCAATTAGCTGTGCTTATTTAGTGTGCATAACTTGGAAAAGAGTGAATATTTAGGTTATTTTTGAACAACACCACTCCTAAAGTATAAAAGGAATCTATACTTACGGGTTTAAAGGCGGAATTAGGGATAACGAAGCCTTGGGTATAATCTAAAGTGAATTGTGCTAAATAAAGTAAGTTAGTGTATCTCAGGAGAGTGCATTTAGTATATTACTGTGATTACTCGGGAGAGATTTACGGTAAGATGAGAATTCATGATTGATAGAGATGTGTTGGTGAATTTGTATGAGCATAAACAGAAGGGATTCCATCAATAGGGAAATCATTGGCTTAGCTTCTTCTCATCATTGTTTACAACCTTAGTATTTTAATTTACAGCTGTTTAGTTTACTTGCAAGTGTAGTTGGAAAAGAAACATTAAACTGTGATTCAAACATTTGGGAAAGTGGTTCTGAAGAGTCTAGTGGGTCTAAAGATAGTGATTGATAGGTTAACTCTCTGTGGATTCGACCCTGGGCGTAATACTCGGGTTATACTTGCAACCTTCGCATAGTCCTTTTTAGAGGGCATAGTTGGGCGTGATCAAATTTTGGCGCTGTGGCCGGGGAAGTTAACGAAATTATCAATTACCATTGATAGAAAAAAAACTCTTATTGTAGTCACTGTTCTCTCTACCCAACTTTTTCATTGAAATTTTGACGATTGTTGACTTGGTTGCTCAGGTGTATGCCTAGAAAGCCAACGAGGACTGGAGACCTACTTGAAGGACTTTTAGACCCCGAGCAAAAATTCCGGGCATTAAACCGTGCCAACAAAAGACTTCAACAATCCTAACAAACACTCAAAATCAAAATTGACATGGGAGACATAAATGATCCCAACGGAAACATCAGGAATGAGCAAGTTGGCTTAAATGCCAGGGAAGTGGCACCTCATGTGCCTGAGGGTGCACTATATGACATGGCACAACCCACAGCTGGCAATCTGGTCACTGCTATTGTTGTGCCCGCAATACAAGCTGAATCGTTTCATATAACAAACAACATGCTGCACTTGTTGCAAAATAAGGGACTCTTTTCTGGGACACAAATAGAAGATCCTCAGCAGCACTTGAAGAACTTCTTGTCCATATGCAAAACTCAAAGGCAACCAAACGTGACTCCGGAAATAATCAGGCTATTATTGTTTCCATTCTCGGTGAGAGGAGCTGCTTAGGTTGGGCTAAATTCACTCCTCATAAACTCTATAGAAACTTGGGATGAATTAGTCAAGCAATTTTACAACAATTTCCACCTGTCCAACAAACTGCTCACCAAATTGATGAGAGCGTGAGTTTCAAACAGAAACCAATGGAGACACTACACGAGACATGGGGCAGGTTTAAATGGGTGTTGGTTATATGTCCCCACCACGATGTTCCAGAACAGATGTTCGAACAATGGTTTTACATGGGACTATCAGACAGCATGATAAATATTGTAGACGCCTCGACTGGTGGGGCATTCTTGAGCAGACTTGGAGAAAAGGTCAGAATTTGCTTGACAAAATGGCATAGAATTCGGGATGGACAACTAGGAATGCACCTATCACTACAGTGGTGCACTCAGTGCCTCTTGATCCTTCTAATACAATGGCTGAAAATATGACGACTCTCTTGACACAAATGAGCATCCTCACCAGAAAGGTGGAGGAATCAGGGGAGAAGCAGCAGGTACATATAGTCGATAATACCAATGGGGGCTTGTGCACATCTTGCATTAGCCAACCAATTGGTAATCCTTGGAATGCAGAGCATGATCATCATCATCAGCACCCTGAAGATATGAACTATGTGGCTAACTATAGGGGCCAGAGACAAGGAAATCAGAATTGGGGTCAGCAGACTCAACAGCAGTACATGCCACCTAAGGCATAATATAACGCCGGAAACATGGGAGGCATGAGATCCCCCAACAACATGGCACCATACCTAGACCACAGGGGTATAACAATCAATAGCAAGGGTACCACCCACCTCAGCACCAGAATGGTGGAAGACAAGAAGATGGGTTTGCAAGACTGAAAGCAATGATGCAGTAGGTTATTGGATCCAATGCAAAGATAAATGAAAGAGTGGATGCACATGATGCGGCTATTAAAAATATTGAAGTACAAATGGGCCAAATTTCAATGTCGCTGAAAAATCGTCCTCAAGGAACATTACCTACAGATACCCAAATCAATCTAAAAGATCAAGGCCTAAAACAGATGATGGCGGTGAGTCTCCATAATATCAGGGATCTAGATGTAGAGCAAGAGAGAACTCAAGCAAACATACAGGTTGAGACACTCATTTCAGTGCCCATTGAGCTGGATGAGTCTACGGTATTGACAGAGATGGCAGTCTAGCCCGCACCTGAAGGAAAGAATATGCAGCAGGAGACTCAAAAAGTAGCTGAGCCAGTTGAAGAGCCAGAAGTTGAGAAAGAGAAATCCCAAGTGATTGGGAAGAAAAGACCTCCTGCACCATTTCCATAGAGGTTGGACAATCATCAAAAGGAGGAGCAGTATAAAAAGTTCTTTGAGATGCTCAAACAAATTCAGGTAAACATTCCATTGATTGAAGCTTTAAAGGAGATGTCTGGATACGCTAAAATGAAGAAGGACTTGATGTCCCGGAAGTTTGACTTCCAAGACTTGGCCACGGTAACACTTACGCAGACCTGTAGTGCAGTGGTGTCTAGACTTGTTGCTGAAAAGCTATCTGATGCAGGTAGCTTTACAATTCCATGCACTATTGGGAACTTCGCCTCTTCTAAGGAACTCTGTGATTTAGGGGCAGGTATTAATCTTATGCCCCTAGTTATTTATAAGAAGTTGGTCATTGGGAGAGCTAGACCCACCTCTATGTTGTTGCAGCTGGCCGACCGGACTGTGAAGCGTCTATTTGGGATTCTTGATGATGTGCTTATTTAGGTGGGTAAATTCAAGTTTCTTGAATATTTTGTAATCTTGGATTGCAAAGTGGATGAAGAAATTCCTATAATCTTAGGACGACCATTCTTGGCGACGGGGCGAGCTCTGATTGATTGTGAGACTGGAGATCTCAAGATGAGGCTCAATGATAAAGAAATTATATTCAACGTGCATAAATCTATGAGGCGACCAAGTAAGTTCGCCAACTGTTCTCTTATTGATGTCGTGGATGTAATTATAGAGTCTGACGATGAGGTGTTGACAGTTGAGGATCCCTTTGCTGCTTGCTTGATGAATTTAGATGAAGTGAATGGTGAGGATTTGGTAGAATACGTGTTGGCATTGGAAGGTAGAGGGTTCTGGGATACAAATCTAGAGTTTGAGCCCTTACACTTAGAAATGAGAGAGAACCCTCCAGCAAATCCATCCATTGAAGAACCACCTAAGCTGGAACTAAAGCCATTGTCAGTCACCTCATATATGAATTTTTGGGTCCCGACTCCACATTACCTGTTATTATCTCATCTGATTTGTTAGATGTACAGGTTCAACAGCTTTTGCAGGTACTAAGAGAGTGCAAAACTGTCATTGGGTGGACCATGGCAGACATCAAGGGGATCAGCCCCGCCTATTGCATGCGCAAGATTCTACTGGAAGAGGGGCACAAACCCTCCAGGAAACATCAGAGAAGACTGAATCCCAATATGAAGGAAGTGGTGAAGAAGAAAGTGATAAAGTGGTTGGATGCGGGAATCATTTTCCCAATATCTGGAAGTAGCTGGGTTAGCCTAGTTCAATGTGTTCCTAAAAGGGTGGATGACGGTTGTGAATAATGACAACAATGAACTAATCTCAACAAGAACCATCACAGGCTGGAGAATTTGCATGGATTATCGAACGTTGAATCTAGCCACCCGGAAAGACCACTACCCACTTCCCTTTATTGATCAGATGCTGGATAGATTGGCAATGAGGTCACACTTTTGTTTTTTGGATGGGTACTCTGGGTACAATCAGATCTCTATTGCATCTGAGGATAGAGAAAAGACCTCCTTCACCTGCCCATATGGCATTTATGCCTTGAAGAGGATGCCATTTGGCATATGCAATGGACCCTCCACATTTGGACGGTGCATGATGGCCATATTCACTGACATGGTAGAAGATATAACGGAGGTGTTCATGGATGGCTTCTCAGTGGTGGGAAATTCATTTGAGGAATGCCTAATAAATCTGTCGCGCGTGCTGAAATGGTGCATCAAGACTAGGTTCTGAATTGGGAGAAGTTCCATTTTATGGTACAAAAAGGAATAGTCTTGGGGCACCGGGTGTCAAGCAAGGGAATAAAGGTGGATCGAGCAAAGGTTGATGTAATAGCAAAGCCGCCTCTACCAACTTCAATCAAAGCCATAAGACGTTTTCTTGGACATGCCGGTTTCTACCAGAGGTTCATAAAAGACTTCTCCACAATCGCCAACCCTCTCTGTAATTGTTAGGGAAAGATCACCCAACAGTATTTTCTGATGCTTGCAGGGTAGCGTTTGAGGAGTTAAAACTGAGGCTGGCCACATCAACCATCATTGTTGCCCCAACTGGGAGAAAATGTTCGAATAAATGTGTGATGCTAGTGACTACGCAGTGGGGGCAGTGTTTGGCCATCGAAAAGATAAATTGATGCACCGGATCTACTATGTCAGTAAAACACTAAGTAGAGCCCAGTTGAACTACATAGTGACAGAAAAGGAGATGCTAGTTGTGGTGTTCGCTTTTGACAAGTTCCGGTCCTATCTGATAGGATCCAAGGTAATTGTATACAGTGACCATGTAGCTCTCAGGTACTTAATAAAAAAGAAATACTCTAAGCCACGGCTACTTCGTTGGGTGTTTCTACAACAAGAGTTCGATCTTGAGATTTGTAACCGCAAAGGCACTGAGAATCAAGTCGCTGATCATCTATCACGACTTGAGGGAGCTGAAAATATAGTAGAAGTTGAGGAAATCCTGGAAACATTTCCAGATGAGCAGTTGCTCGCCACTACTCATCAGGAAGCGCCATAGTATGCAGACTTTTCTAATTACTTTGCCAGTGGTATTGTTCCTCATGACCTTTCATTGGTCCAGAGGAAAAGATTTTTTTGTGAAAGCCAATTGTATTACTGGGATGAGCCCTATCTGTTTAAAATATGCCTTGATAACATGATCTGTAGATGTGTCCCCGCGATCGAATAATCTTCTATTTTGCAAGCTTGTCACGCATCAGCGTATGGCGGTCACATTGGAGGAATCGGGACTGCAGAGGCTGGATTTTTCTGGCCAATGATGTTTAAAGATGCTCACTTATGGGTAAAGGGTTGTAATGACTGTTAACGCATTGGGAACATTTCTCGGCGCCACGAGATGCCCATGAACCCAATTTAAGAGGTGAAAGTGTTCGACCTCCGGGGGATAGATTTCATGGGTCTCTTCGTCAGCTCCTATGGCAATAAGTATATTCTTGTTGTTGAAGACTATGTGTCCAAGTGGGTAGAAGCTACAGTGTTGCCCACCAATAATGCAAAAGTGATGGTTGGGTTTCTAAAGAAGAACATATTCACCCGCTTTGGGATACCACGCGCAATTATCAGCGACGGAGGAACTCACTTCTACAATAAGGCCTTTGAAACGTTTTTGGCTAAGTATGATGTGCACCACCAGGTGGCTACTCCATACCACCTGTAGACTGGTGGACAGGTTGAAGTATCCAACAAAGAGATCAAGAGTGTATTGACAAAAACCGTGAACGCCACAAGAAGTGATTGGGCGAGCAAGCTAGATGATGCACTCTAGGCTTATAGAACAGCTTACAAGACACCAATTGGTATGTCACCATATAAGTTGGCATTTGGGAAGGCCTGTCACCTACTTGTAGAACTTGAGCATAAAGCGTGGTTGGCACTGAAACAACTAAACTTAGACTGGGAAGTTTCGGGCACTTCAAGAGTCACTGAATTGCATGAGCTCGAGGAGTTCTGGTATCTTTCTTTTGAGAGCAAAAGGCTGTACAAGGAGAGAATCAAGAGGTTACACGATCAGAACATCGTTGAGCGAAAATTAAAACCTAGGGACATGGTATTGCTCTACAACTCAAGACTGAGGTTGTTCCCAAGTAAGCTTAAGTCACGATGGTCTGCACCATTTTGAGTAGTTGAAGTTTTCCCGTCAGAAGCTGTGGAAGTTGCCACTGAGAATGACTCTCATACATTTAGAGTCAATGGTCAGTGATTGAAATTATATGTGTGTATGAGCGAGCCTAAGCAAATGTCTGAGATGCACTTGAATGAACCATAGAGTTCGAGCGAGCCTTAATTGCGCTCATCTGAGTCGTGTCACGATGTTAAATCTGGCGATGCATGGGAGGCAACCTATGAATTTGTTGTAAGTGTAATATTTTTTTTTTTTAAAAAGTGTCATATTCAGAGAAGTACCCAGACCGCGGTTCCACCGCGACCGCAGTCAAAGCACCTCTCTAAAGTGAGTCCACCATGTTTACACCGCGACAGTGGTAGATTAAACTCTCTAAGCCTCACCCCTTGCAGTTCTACTATGACCGCGACAGAATCACGGCAGACCCATACGATCCCAGGTGTAATAATCTTTTTTTATATTTTTTTATTTATTATTTCACCCACCTCCCCCCTTTTTCTTTACTGTTACCCTAAACTCTTCCCCCAATCTCCTTTTTCTTCAGAACACTCATGCCTCCCCCCCCCCCAATCTCCTCTTCTCTATTCTTCTTCTCTTTTTCTCTCTCGAAAAAGAAAAATCTCCATTCTCTCTCATCCATTATCATCTTTTCCAAAACTCCATCTCCACCCTTCCCCTCTTCCATTAAGTAAGTTTCTCTTCTCCCCTCTATTTCTTCTTCTTAGTCAGTGTAATTTAGTTTTGTATTAGTTTTAGTATACCCTAGTTAAGATTAGTGTTCAAGTTTTAATTTTTGCTTTCTTTCATGTTTTCTATTATTGTATTTGATGCTTTTAGGTTTGTTCAGTGCTAATTTGGTTGGGTCTCTATTATACTTTAATTGTGGGGGTTGTTTTGATGACTTGGAGGCCTAGAAAATATGGTATAGCTTGGTGATGGGCCATTTTTGGCCGAATATTGAGGATTTAGTGTACAATTTGGAGGCATTTTGTGCCTAACCTAGGTTGTGGCGGTGTTGTATTTGGTGCATGGCGGTGTTGTAATTGGTGTATGGTGGTGTTGTATATTACATGACTCGCTTGAGAGAGTAAGTGTGGGGTGTTGTTTGCCAGAATGTGTGAAAAATTATGGGGCCATTGTGGAGGTTGTTACCCTTGAACACCTTAAAAGTGGGGAATGGGCACGTTGTATGAATGAAATAAATGAGGGAAAGTGTTTGGTGCCATCGACTGGTGAATTCTGAGTACCCATTCGACTGGCACTAGTAGGGCACATTTGATGGTTCTTCTGATTCTTTGTAGGTAATATGGCTTCTAAAAGACAAAGGTGATCGATAGGCGTATCCCAGTAGCCTACCATGATGAATCCAGGTTCCAATCAGAACTAGCGGAGGACAACTTTAATACAAAGTATATGAAGAACTTCATCCATGAGATCCCGCTTGACTGGGCAGTGCTCTGCGTTGAAAAGGAAGAGATGTATAAAGAAATTCGGAGGAGGGAAATGGAATTCTTATTTGATGACCCTTCCCCGGTAAATAAGATGCTTGTTAGGGAGTTTTATGCCAACCGCCCATTGCACTTGGGTAGGGAGGTGATTGTGCGAGGTAAGGTGGTCAGCGCCTCAATACCCATGATTCGCCAGGTGTTGCTGCAACCTCAGTTCACTAGTGACATCGACTACTACCACGATAGGCCAGGGGTCACATGAGAGGTCATGACTAATATACTCTGCATGGGGGGACAACCTACCTGGATACATGACCACATCACCCTGAACTCTAACTCTTTCACCCACTTGGCTAAGTGTTGGTTAACTGTCATCTGCAGCAGGTTCCTGCCCTCCAGCAACATAACTGACATAAACTTCCAGCGTGCACTGTTGACATGGTGCTTCGTGATGAAGAAATATTTTAATGCGGCATAGGTAATTAGTGATGAAATGGTCCTATGGGGACCGCTGCAATCAAAGGGATTCTACTTCCCTTCTTTGGAGACTATATTGTGCTTGCTGAAAACTACCCCCACCAATCCTGCTGATGGAGACTTGCCCTCTAAAGCATCATTCAGAGCCTCAGGCATCAGAGTGGGCCGGGGTACACATAAATTGAGATAGATGATGGGGATGATGATCCAGTTCCTCTTGCTCCGTCCAGGAGATCTACTAACAGTGTTGGACCCTCTCGGCGCCCCCATATTGGGACATGCCTATCTAGATCATAGTCCATCAGGCCTATGTTGCATTCTATGGAGGAAGAGGTTGCGGATCTCTGCACCTTGGTGGATGGACTACACTCGCGGATGCATGCCATGTCTTACAGGCAGCCCAAAACTGAGAGCCGATTTATGGCTTGGTTCCGTGCGTTGGGGAGAGCTTGCAATGTAGACCCCAGCGCCGTCTCCGACTCTAAGTGAGTCTCAGGGAAGTCTTCTTCCCTTCTGCTCTTTACTTTTTTGATATGACATGGGAACATGCCATGATTTTAAATGTGGGGTGGGAGACATACTCTGATTGTATGTTATAATGTGTATAGATGTTGTTTATGTTGTAGCATTTGATTAATGTGTTGTATATATTTGAGTGTGATTATATTAGGATCAGCTGACTTGGCCCAACGACGGACACTTGTCAACGGGTCTCTTGAGGGTCAAAGTCGGAATTAATTTAAACTGGAAAAAAACCCAAAAACAATGTTAGAGGACTCTTCCCGAGGACGGATCACTTAGACAGTACTTTTGAAGGAAGTAGTCCGTGTAGATTTTTTTATTTCCTTTTTTTTTTGTTCTCTTATAGGTAGTGTAGTACCTCCCCCTTGGTTTTCTTTTGACCGCGGTTCTTTTCCAAGCGCTTTTCTTGAACCGGGTTAGATAGAGTTTTCGTTTGTAGTTTTAGGACTAAGATGGGTGAAGGCTAGAATTCAACCCCTGATGTGCAAACCTGTAAATAACTAAAACGAACTTGAGAGTGTGACGTCTAAGCTCGTTTGTGGAATCATAAATCTATGCCTTAATTTTGCACATCTTTTCTTGCTTGAACGCTCGTATGAGTGTGTTGATGAACTAATTCAGAATGAGTTACAAGCTAAATGTGTGAGAGTTATTAATTGCATTCTGTGCTTGCATATGATACCTAGAACTTACCTTGTGAGTTTGCAAAGCGAAATTGAAGTTGTTTGGTTTTAGAGATGATTGAGGCATTTTTTTGTGCAACCCTATATAATTGTGAATCAACCTGTATATATCGTCATAGTTAATCCCTTTTGAGCCTGAAGCCTATTCTTTTATAATTCTATAATGACCTAAATTGTTGTGTTTGAATAGCTTAATTGTTTGAACCTATAACTCCTAGAAGCACTTGAATCACTAAAGACCATACAAAAGTCAAAGCATGGGGTAGTAGGAAGTTAGCGAACAAAGGGGAATCAAGAATGAACTGTTTGATTGGTGTTGGCATTGTAAAAGAAAACAAATGAGACAAAGAAAACAAAAAAAAAGAAAAAAAAAGAAGCCAGTTGAACCTATAGAAATGTGAGGGTCACATGTGAAAAAAAATGTGGAAGAATGATTGGTTGTTCATGGAAAGTGAAATAAAAGGAATTGTGTATTAAAAGTTCTTAGGGAGGTTAGTCACTATATCCAAATATATCCTACCCATCACTTAGTCTACATTACAACCAATAAAGACCTCTTGATCTTTGACTGAATGGCTCGATTAGTAGAGTATTACACTGGGGGCAAGCTTATTGTATGTCTGTGTGGCATGTGAATGCTCTTTCCTGAGAGAGTAAATTCTTCCTATATTTTGTTCCTTGTTGTTTGAATTTTATGTATGTGGAACTTCTCTCAAAATTTATGATGTGAGGTCATGTGACTCAAGAAGAAAAAGTTAGTTTTCACCTCTGTTAGAGTAACTAGAGTGAACACGAGTGTGTCATGGCATGAGAGTCTACGTATGAGGTATGATTGTTGCACTGCTTAGGTTGATCCTTCATAATGGCGGGTGTGACATAAATTGGGGTAACGCAACAATCGGTTAGGCCTAGAAGTGTGGTTTAGCTTGCTCGAGGATGAGCAAAGGTGTAAGTGTGGTGTGTTGATAATAGGTGAATTTAACTATAATCATGCCTTAAATAACCACCTTCTTGTATAGTTTTGATGATAAAAGTGATAACAAAATGCTATTATTAGTGCTTTTCATGATTTGCAGGTGATATATGACCAAGTAAGGCTAGAGCGTACTTTTGGAGTCAAAAATGAAGAGAAAGTGGCCAACTGTGAAATTTCCTAAGTAAACCATGTGAAACAGGCCTAAAGATTCAGAGAACTGGGTTGAACAGAGTTCCACTGCGACCGTGGTAGAATCGGAGTGGAAGAGTGCTGCAGTTAAAATGAGATTCAGAGAAGGCATTTGGCCACGGTTTGACCGCAACCTCGGCAGAACGGTGGAGGTAGCAGAAAACATTAGGGACTAAAGTGTAGAACACTGGATTTTTAGACCTAAACCCTATATTAAACACTAGACTCCCAAGAGAGGCATGTATTGAATTTTAGAGTATCTTGGCAAGTAAAACTATTGTGAGAGAATACCCAAAAACATATTTCTTCTTTTCTTTGATTTTTATTGCTAGTTATGATGAATTCTATCTTAGTTTGTTTTCCCAAAGCCACGAGTAGCTAAATTCTTTGTCTAATGTTTTGATGGAACCTATTGGGGGATGAACTTCTTGTTTATAAGAATACAAATCGCTAGTTTTAATATCTATTTCAACTTTGTGCTTGTTGTAGTTAATTGACAGGATCCTCAATTAGATGTGCCTATTTAGTGTGCATAACTTGAAAAGAGTGAATATTTAGGTTATTATTGAACAACACCACTCCTAAAGTATAAGAGTAATCTATAATTGCGGGTCCAAAGGTGAGATTAGGAATAACAAAGCCTTGGGTGTAATCTAAAGTGAATTGTGCTAAATAGAGTAAGCTAGTGTATCTCGAGAGAGTGTATTTAGTATATTACTGTGATTACTTGGGAGAGATTTACGGTAAAATGAGCATTCATCATTGATAGATATGTGTTGGTAAATTTGTATAAGCATAAACAGAAGGGATTTTATCAATAGGGGAAATCATTGCCTTAGCTTCGTCTCATCATTGTTTACAACCTTAGTATTTTAAGTTACAGTTGTTTAGTTTACTTGAGCGTAGTTGGTAAAGAAATATTCAATTGTGATTTAAACATTTGGGAAAGTGGTTCTGAAAAGTTTAGTGGGTCTAAAGATAGTGATTGATAGGTTAACTCTCTGTGTATTCGACCCTGGGCGTAATACTCGGGTTATATTTACAACGTCCGTATAGTCCTTTTTAAAGGGCATAGTTGGGCGTGATCAAAACCTAAATGCGATAACACTCTGGTGGCTCGTAATAATAAATCATCTGACATGCCACCTCCATCCGGCGGCAATAAGGGAGAGATATGGGAAGATCTCACCTCTGTTACAGTAGATAACGTACTCTCTAAGCAACTCCTTATTAGAAGGGACTTCCAACGAGATTCTCCCGAGAAACCTTGGGAGAAATCCGATTTAATTCATGCTGATTTAGATATTCTTCATGCGTTGTTCAACATACCTGCTCAAATGGAGATGGTTTTGGCGGGAGAGGACTTCGTGAAATACCCCCAGACCGGGGTACTGTACATTTTACAAATATCCCTTTTTTATCAACTATGGCCTCTCCATTTTTCCATTAGCGGAAGATCTCTACCGTTTTTACAACATGTGTCCCACCCAACTCACTCTGTATACCCTAAAGGTATGTAGGATAATGTCTACATATGCGGAGCTGGCTAGGTTGGAGGTCACTGTCCACCACCTATTGCAGTTATTCAGCACCGGCTACTTGAGGGGTACCATACTACATCTAAAGAATCATGGCTCGAAGGGGTTGTCATACATACCGACAATCAGACTAACAAGGGCTATTAGCGTAGATACTTCTTTATCAAGATGGAGCACCTACTATGTAACCCCGTCGGATTCCATGAGAGGTGGAATTCAAGATGTAAGCATTCCTATCTGTTGAGTCATTTATCGTACATGACTTTGCGGTTCCGGTTATACCATCATTGTAATTTTTCTATTATGAAGTAATAGCTCATGCTCCCCAGTTTATAACTAATATTAAGTAGTGGGTAGCTGGTTTGTTGCCTCTCGTGAAAGAAACCCACAAGTGGTCTGAGTTCCGAACGTTACAGCCCTGCAAGCTCTTCAGGTATTTCTTCGACTTTAATTAGTCACTTTCACAAACTTCTTCAGCGACATTATTTGTATTGATAGGTCAAAGTGCTCCTATGAGGAAGGCAACGACATCCACCTCCGCCCGATCATATGTTGGTCAGAATATGCAGGAGATACTTTATGCATCTATCAGGGAAAGGGTGACCGTAGCTCTTTACAAGAGGCTGCTCATGTGGAGGTGGCTACGAGTGAGGCAAGGCCGTCGACATCGTCTCCATAGCCTGTGGATGAGCCTTCCGAAGGCGAGGAGCCTGGGGAGAGGAAAAGGTGGAGGCTCGTAATGGGTAAGGCAGTGGCGACTGGGGATGAAGGAAGTGATGAACCTTGCCAAACAACTAGACCCGTCTTTATGGCCAACGCCATCTGTTTGGGGAGGCCTGTCAACCAGATAAGTGCTAATATCGGTACCATCTCAGCTCGTTTTGACGAGGGTGGCTCATTACCTCTTGTTGGTGGAAATATTGAGGGACCGACTAATGAGGCCGCCCACGGGGACGTGGACGAGATTATGGAAGGTCTTACACACGTGGAGATGACAGCGGACGGGTCGGGCCGCCGCATCATGATTTCAAGGGCTTACAATTTGTTACAGCACAACAAGCAAGCAAGCTGGAGATGACTCTATTGTGTGTTTTCCCTGAGCGTGAGATGTTGAGCGCTTCAGTGAATCAGAGTTGTCTCGGAAGGACGCTAGTATGGTGTTACAGGTAACTTCTCTGTTCTTTTGTATGTCGTGAACTTGACTTTGATGCGTACTGTGAGCACGTGATTTTTGCCCTGAGCAATTAAAGTCCAAAATATATTTAAAAAAATAATACAAAAATGATTTTTGGTGTGAAATGTGTGATTTGTTTAAAAATAAAATTGAAATTGAAATTCCAAAAGAAATCAATTGGAAATTATCATAAAAATATAAAATGCAAAAAAATCAAATAAAAATGCAAAAATACCGAAAATTAAGGGAAAAATAAAGAAAAATAGGAAATAAAAGAAAAATAGCAGTTGAAAATAAATACAAAAAGAAAACAATATAAAATTAAAAAAAAAGAAAATACAAGAAATAATTAAAATACAAGTTAAAATATAAAATACAATATAGTTTGGGCTACATACATAAGATAATACATATATACCCAAGCCCAAACACACCAGGCCCAAAAATAAGCCTGATCTGCCCAGGGTAAAACCCAAACGACACTGTATAGCCAAACAAACCCAAATCGTTGATGATTTGAATCAAACGGATCAGATGAGGCGGTTACTTCATAAATCAAACGACGTCATGTATGTAATTAATCCTGGTCGTTCAATGCGATTGATCAAACGGATGAGACAATGTCTCGTTAAAATCAAATGGCATAGCATAGATAAAACAATCTCATCCGTCCAAGCTTATAATCCAATGGACATAAGGAAGTCCTTCATTTAAACAAACGACAACGTTTCAAAAGCAAAGGATCCTGGCCGTTGATCTTAATTAATCCAAGGGCCAGGAATCAATTAGACACGGCTGGTACATATTACCAGTCTCCCGTTAAATTTCATTACATACACACATATACATCCTATAGAGAAACCCTAGCAGCCTCTCAACCCTTCTTCTTCTTCTTATGGTCTCCCATGGAGACCTGCCAGCAAACATGCCTCAGCCGTCTTCTCCGGCTCAGGCGAGCCTCCAACACCCTATCCCTCATCCACAAACCCTTCAAACCACCACAAAACCCCACCAAAACCAAAAGATTCCCCTATTCTTAAAACTCTGGTCGTCGGAACCCTAGTCGGCGACCTCACCAAGTATGAACCAGGATCCCATACGAACACCCCTGAACCATTTCGAGGTGATCTTTCACCCTATATGGGTGGTTAGTCTCGAATCTCCCTCGAACATCTCGAATATAAGAAAAATAGTCGCCGGAACCCTACTCTGGTGAGTAGAAAAATTAACCCCACCCCCAAAATATTATACCAAAGTCTCTAGACTACCCCCATATACACCAAAATCAAACCCATAGCCCCATTTGGAAAAATCCAGTACTCTAAAGACTAAATGTCTTCAAAGTTCTGGAGATCTGGAAAAATGAAAAGAAAGAAAGAAGAAAAGAAAGAAAAAGAAAGAAAGAAAAAGGAAAAGGAAAAAGCCCGAAAAAAGCTAAGTTCCCATCTCTGTTTCTATTTCTTGGTTTGTTGTTCTGAAAATGTTTCTTGGCATATTTTTTATGAATTTGTCTCTTCTGAATGATTAAAAAAATAAGAATCTATCTTTGTTTATGTGAATATTACACATGCCTAAGTTTTCTAAAGTGTTCTTAGGGTTTTGGTGTTAACCACGCATGAATCATGTGTTAATAAGTTTGTTGTATGTGTTTGTTCATCATGCTCTCTCTAAGATTGAGTATTGGGTTAGCTGGAATTCAACCATTATCATACTTCTCCTCTGAGTTCTAAGTAATTGAAAACTAATTCGTGATTAAGGCTATATGTGCAAAATAACATAAAACTGGCTATATTTGTAACTTTATTCGTATGTGAGTTCATTTCTGAACCCTTGAGTGCTTTTGTGATTTAGGTCATGAGTGTAAAGGTCTTGTGGCTACTTCTGAAAGTTAAGTATGTTTGTTGAGTAGTTATACTGATTAATTAGCTGTACTTTCTACTAAAGGGTTATGTTTTAAATAGTGGTCATATTTTGATAAGTGATTGGGTTCTGATAAGTGTTGGCTAATAATGAAAAGGGTTGGGGTCTAAAACTGGCTAAGTCTTAAACATTTATAATTAGGGGTTACTTATTAAATAACTCTTAACCCTAGTTCTGCCAGACCTTAGGCAGGACGGGTAATATGGAATAAAAAGCAAAGGGTAAAAAATGAATAGTAAATGGCATTCTTGAAGATTGAATAGAGCATATAAGGCTAAAACTGACTTTAGGGCCTAGTATTTCTGCAATTACTTAAAAAATAAAGGGCAGACTGGGCAGAATAAAAAGGCATTTGTGTAACAAACCTTAGCAAGTAAGGGTAATTAGGTAAAACACACCTAAAAGAACCCAATAGAATTGCCTAGAACCTTCTAGCAGGGGTTCTAAGGCATTTCGACATAATCTTAATAGACTACACTGTAATAATTGAAAAGAATGAGGGGAGGGAAATGAAATTAACTTATATGAAATTTCCCCCTGTCACACCTCCCTTTTTACTACCTCTTTTCCGAAAGAATAAGGTATACCCCGTTAATTACTAATACACCCTAGGACAGGATATAATAATGACGACGAGGAAGGAGTTTTTCCACTTTAAGGACAATCAGAACGGGGTTTTATTTAGAGTTTCAGAGTTGCCACTTGGGAAGATAATGGTGTCCCAAGTCACCGGTTAATCCCGAATCCGAGGAAATTGACTATGTTTAAATAGTCCGCGAAACTAGAAATCTGGATAGGAAATTCTGTTAACCCGGGAGAAGGTGTTAGGCACTCCCGAATTCCATGGTTTTAGCACGGTCGCTCAACTGTCATTTTTGACTTATTTGATTTCTTTATATGCTTTTATAGAATGTGAATGTCCCATTTTGATATTTTTAACGACTTACGACGTCACAAAAATGCATTTCGAGTCACACCGCAACCAGTGCGCCTGTAACTTTTATACGTTTCAGCTTCGCCGGGATTTAAGATTTGAGTCACATAAATATGCACTCATATTAAGGAATGTATATTTTAAATCGTGCCTATAACGACTACGGCTTATTATCTTTAGGAAATACCGTGAAATTCGTTAAACGGTCTCCCTGAGTCTATAATTTATTAACGTTCATATGGGGGCCCCATGTATTTTCCTTTTAGACGAGGCTCATCCCGTTATTTTTAAAAGTCCAGTCCTATCAAGTACTATATTCTCTATTTGTTCTTTCTCCTAATTATGTTTTTCTTTTTGGTATTTTTAGAATTTAATGTTAGTATGTCCAGGCCCAAATATCCATTTACATGCCTCGACTAGTAGACTATATTATCAGTCTTAGACACGAGACTGGGCTTCAGAATCTCAGTGTGTACAGGTATTGTTATTCAGAGGCCCAGTAGCAGATTTAATTGAATTTGGGCCTATGTTTTCAGTCAGTCCCAGAACAGACATATAGAATGCAACATAAGATTGAAATTTCGTAACACTTCAACAAATATTCATTAAACAATGGAACAGATTAACAACAATCATTTTTATTTCATAACGGCTGGAATACATATTTATGAACACTAATTCTGAATTCTAATCAATAATTAACATTAGAAGGACTTAAATTATAATACTACTATTTCACCTACTTATAAAATGATATAGTACTAACAGTGCAGATTTGAATTATTATTAACTACCTAATTCTAACCTATGATGTTGTAAACTGTTATTGAGCTAATTTGAGTGATAAAACATGTTGTAACTTCTTTACTCAATTTCCTTTATAGAATTATTATCAGACTTTGATTAACGATGTTAAATGATTACTATTTCATATGTTATACTAATTTTACTAAGTGAATTAGGTTCGTGTATTATCCGGTTTCAATCTTAGGATTAAAGTGTTAGCTGTATTTTATGTATATACTACTACTATACTATCTACTTACTCTATATCATTTACACATAGTATTCGATTATTACAAATCATCCTATCGAATTACAGAGAATCTAATACATAATAACTATGAAACTGAAAGAAAATAGCAGAAGACTTCATCCAAGCAGCTCATAAAATTTTATTTCTTCAATCAATCTCGTAATTACATTTCTGGATAAAGAAATGTACCTGGTTCAGCAGAAAAAGCCTATGAGTCTAGGTATGGACGAAGAATAATCAGTGATAGCAGCAATAGAGCAATCGAAGAGCAGACAACAGCAAAGCAGCAATATAGTAGTAGAATAGAATTCCAAAATCCAGCACTTTAGCAAACCAATAGATAGAATTAAAGAAATCCAATAGAATCCAGCAGAATTGAAAAGCAGGAAACTCTAATAGAACTCCAAAATTTCAGCAAAGAAGTTTACTCTAAAAAATCTGGACCTCACAAGTTAACTAAATTTTTCCAATCCCCAGAATGTTCAACCTTTAATGTCTAACCTCTGAAATTTTTGTAACCCCCAGAATTGTAACCCCTTATTCAGGCTTAAGTGAAGCCTATTTATAGATTATTTGGGTGAAATTTTGAGGGAGAAATTCAAAAATCTTATTCCTAGTTCCCTCCCCTTTATTTTCCTATTAATTACAGTTTAATACCTTTAATTAGAGTTCGAAATACCTTCCAGCCCCTGCTGGAAGATTCTAGGTAATTCATTTTTATTCTATTGAGGGTATATTACTAGGTTGCCCTCACTTGCTAAGGGTAGTTTCAGTTATGCCTTTTTACTATGCCTATCTTACCCTTTATTTTATAATTAATTACAAGAATACTAGTTAGCAAAGTCTATTTAGTCCCTATAAGCTCTATTAAATCTTCAATTATACCATTTTTTATTCCTTATATGCCCTTATTATTGTCTATTATTTACCCGACCTACTAAGGTCAGGCTTGACTAGGTTTAGTACCTATTTATCTAATATCCATTGTTTTCTCAACATATTTAAGATCTAGCCAGATTACTACCCCAAACCCTTTTCAATTTTAACCCCCTTTTAACAGGTTTAAGGCAATTTTAAAATGTAACCCCTTTTATTAACATTAATTAACTAATCCAGAAATAGATTTGCTATAACTAGCCACTTAATATTTCAGGAATAGCCAGACTAATCAAACAGTTCTAGATATTTCAATAATAGCCATACTTAGTCATTTTTCAAGAATAGCCAGATTACTTTAAACTAAAGAAACTATACCTATATCTTTACAGCTATAACCAAACCAGAAAGAATCATAGGATACAGAATAGTCTATCATAAGAATCAAATTACAAATATAACCAATTCATGTTGTATTGCACACATAGCCTTAATCATAAATCATTTTTCAATTAACTAGAACTCAGAGAGAAATTTTGATAATGGTTGAATCCCAATCAATCAAAGCATAATTTCAGACTAGGCATGGTGAACAAATCACATAAAGGAGCACATTTAAACATGATTCATGTGTAAAACTTATCAAGAACCCTAAAGTGCTAAAATAGACTAGTCATGTATAAAGAACATGATAGATCTTAGGCATGCGATTACCATAGGCTAATTAATACGAACAAACAAAGAAACATATACAGAATATTCAGAAGACAGATAGTCAAGAACATGCAAAGAATCATATACAGAGTATTTACATAGTAGGCAAATAACAAAGAAGCAAAAAGTAGTAGGTTCACTTAGCTTTTCAGGATCTGTCTCCTTTTCTTTTTATCTTTCTTTCTTCTTCTTTTGTTATTTCTAGGCTTTAAGAACTTCTGAAGACTCGAAGTCTTCTGATTTCTAGATTTCCTCGATGGGGTTTTATTTTGGAGTTTTGGTGGATAGAGGGGTGTTCTGGGTGTATTTGGGATGTATTTGGGGTGGGTTTTGTTTTGCGTGTTCGCCGGAGATAGGTTTCCGACAAACTTCTTTTCTTTATTCGAACAGTTCTAGGTTTATTCGAGGTTAACCACCTATATGAGGTGAAAGACCTCTTCAAGGTGGTTCTAGGGTGTAAAGCTCTGGGCCTGGTTCATAGGTTGAATGTCACCAGCGAAAGTTCCGGTGACCGGACTTTCAAGAAAGAAGGGCTTTTGGTTTTTTCCTAGGTTTTCAGGGTGGTTGTGGCATGTAAAGATGGAGGATAAGGTGTTTGGAGTGTTTTTGGCCGGAGAAGACCATTGTCTCAGATCAGTCTCCATTGGAGACGAGAGTAAGAAGACGATGAAGATGAAGAGGTGAGGCGGCTAGGGTTTTGAGTCTGTATGAGTGTATGTGTATGTATTGGTCTCTGAACGGTGAGACTGGCCCTATATACTCCTTTGGGCACAAATGATCCTGGCCTTTGGATCAATTGTGATCAATGGCCAGGATTGCTTCTCCTCAAACGTCGTCGTTCCAATTAATGAAAGATGGCCCGGCGTCCGTTAGATCTTAAAACATGGACTTCCATGATTGATTTATGATACTGCTTCATTTTAATTTTTATGAGACTTAACACCATCCGTTTGATTATTCCTTTGGACAGCTAGGATTAACCTCCTATACGGCGTCATTTAATTCATTACTGGGCCGCCTTACATAGTCCGTTAGATTAATACCTTCAACGGTAGAGATTAAACATCTCAACACGTCGTCGTTTTGCTTTAGTACTTGGACTGGCCGGCTTCTCTTGGGCTGTCTTACATTTGGGCTTGTATTTTCAAATTCTAGCCCAATTTCATTGTATTTTGTATATTTTCTCTTGTATTTAATTATTTTCTTTGTATTTTATTTTCTCTTTTCATATTCATTTTCCAATTGTTTTTTTCTTTTATTTTCCTATTTTTCTGATTTTTCTGGTATTTTATGATATTTTTGCTATTTTCTTTTATTTTTCGGTATTTTTTATATTTTTATTAATTTTCTCTAATTTTCCCTATTTTTGTGACATTTTCTAATTAGTTCTTTTTGTTGTTTTGATTTCAAATTTATTTTAACAGCTAAGCACAATTATTTCAATTAAAACACACAATTACACCTCCAAAATCTTATTTTTATTTTTATATTGGAATTTATTTGCGTAGGGCAAAAATCACGTGCTCACACCCCCTAATTCCCCCCAAAATAACTTTATAAATAGGTTGTTAGTGAACCTGAAAAAGGGGTTACAAAATTTGGGTTCGAAAATCTGAATTAAGGGTTCTGAAATGTGGTTACATTTTGAAAGTTCAACCAATTCGAAGGGATTCCACACATTATAGTTCTATGGTTCTGAAATCTAGTTACATTTTGAGCGTTCAGAAATTATAAGGTTCCACACATTATAATTTTGGGTCCAGTTCTGAAATATATAACTAAAGGTTATAGAAGCTGATTAATTTGAGTGTTGTTTTGGGGATTTTTGTGGAGTCGACTCTTCATCAATTCACCTTGACTTTGCTGAATTCCTTGATTATACTTGGGTTGATTTGCTGGATTCTATATTTGGGGTTTTGTTAGCTTCTTTACTGTGATCAACTTGTGTCGTTGTTGTTGCTGTATTGTTGCCATTAGTTGTTGACTATTCTTCTTCTCCAATAATCTAGACTCATCGAATTGTTTTGAATTAGGTACACTTCTGCTTCCTGAAGATGTAATTGAAAATATGATGAAGGAATGAAGTTAAATGGATTTTCGATGAAGATTATTTATGTTTCTTCTCTTTAGTTGTAGTTATAATTCATAGAATCATTGTAAATCATTAGGAATGGTTGTAATAACTAACAGCTATATGAGTTCGATCTAGATTAGAGTAGAGTAGTTAATATAGTAGTTAAACGTAATTTAGCAATTAGATATAGCTATCACCTAATTCAAAACTAAAACAGGCTAATACAAAATTAATACACCTAGATAAATCAATAGGATTCTAAAATTGGACGTATAAACTGGTATCTAGCTACCCTTGTTAGTTAAACTCTGAATTTTGATCAATTTAACCTAAAAGGAAATGAGTGGTTTAAGTTTAAACTGTATTATCGTCTAGCTTCACTCAAAATGACTTATCTATAGATTAGTTTTAGAGTTCTGTAATTGTTAATAACTCAAGCATGATTCAGTTAATGTTTCAACACTATTTTCCTTTAGTCAAATTAGGTGACAAAATAAGTCTTGCAACTAGAACTGTGATAATTACTCGAGTATCTAAATCTGATATATAGAATAATAATACTAATACAAAAAAAAATTATCTTAGAATGTTCAATTAGTTATTAGGATATGAAATTAGTAGTGATTGAGATGTAATTTGATACCTTTTGAAATAATATGATTTTTACCGACTTTCTCTATCATTCGAAAAACATTTGCTTAAATATTGTTTTGAAGTTTCTAGCATGTTCTCTATTTCGTCCACTTACTCTGGGCCTAGTCATGAATATAGGCCCAGGTTTTGATTAACGTAATATCTGAGTTCTCAAATAGGGACAGTAGTACATATTAGGCTACAGATGCCCATTCGTTCTTAGTAATGGACTGTTAAAGTAGTCCAAAGTCCAGGCCCAATAATGAATAAAAGGTCTGGACTCTGATACTATAAGTCTAAAAATAACACAAAAACAAGGTATAAATTAGGAAGAAAAACAAAAAATAGAAAAACATAGTATATGACTAAGTTTGGACTTTAAAAATAAGGGATGAGCCTTGTCTCGAAGATGAAAAGATACACGAGGCTCCCAAATGGATTTCAATATAAAATGTTAGACTGGGAAGGACCGTTTAGCAAATTTCACGATCTTTGGCGGAAAAAGATAATTGGCGGGTCAAAAGAAGAATAATACCGGGATGATGCATAATTACTAGGCAAAAGTTGTGTTTTTAAAACTTGTGATGTTTATCCATTATGATCTAACTATTAACAAGTTTTTGTTGTTGATGAGTATCAGATAAAACAGTTAGCAACTGGCATTCTGGCACATCACAACTACAACACTCGTTCTAAAAGCATGACAAAAGCGGTAACCCAAGAAATCTAGCATACTGTCATGGATCCCGTGCAAGAGGAGGAAGTAATAGATGTGACTAGTATGAAGGAAAAAATGTATAAGTTAAAACAACAGATGTTAGAAATGTACCAGGCTTGGTCGAGGGGGCAACCCTTACCATCTTACCCAGCTAACCCCACATACGTTCCTCCCTCGAACCCAAACCAAGAACCACCCACCATGAATTCATCTTCCACATATCCTGCTTACCCACACTATTACGCCACTACATCACAAGTACCACCACCCTTACCTAAACAAACTCCACCACCACCACCCCAGGCCGCTCATGTGTATGTGGCACCACCACCAGTCACTTTACATAAATCCTCTAGCGAGCCTATATTTCATGTCTAGGATAATCATTACTACCCTCCAGAACCCACCTTCAGGAAACATGATTCTTACACCTCACTCATCGACATGACGGAAGAGGAGAAACCTGTTAGAAATCCTAAGCAAGAGGAGATGGCTAGGAAAATGAATAGCCTTGAGTAGTCGTTTCGTAATATGCAGGGTCTGGGAAGCCAAGTTAGTGTGTCATATAAAGACTTATGTTTGTTTCCTAAGGTACAGCTACCTGACGGGTTTAAACTACCAAAATTTGACATGTATGATGGCCATGGTGATCCAGTGGCCCATCTTAGAGGATATTGCAGTAAAATGCGTGGAGCTGGAGGAAAGGATGAATTACTTATGGCCTACTTCAGTCAAAGCCTCAGTGGCTCGGTATTGGAATGGTACACTCATCAAGATCATACCCGATGGTTCATTTGGGATGATTTAGCTCAATCATTCGCAAACCACTTCCAATATAATCTGGAAATCATCCCTGATAGATTGTCATTGACTAAGATGGAAAAGAAGCCAGGAGAAAGCTTTTGGGAATATGGTTTTAGGTGGAGGGAATAGGCGGCACATGTGGATCCACCAATGAAAGAAGGAGAAACGGTAGATTGTTTCTTACAAGCTTTAGAGCCAACATACTACGGTCATTTGGTGTCTGTAATCGGGAAAACCTTTAATGAGGTAGTAAAGATGGGGAGTTTTGTGGAAGAAGGTCTGAAGACAAATAAGATTATGAGCTACTCGACCATCTATGCTACAAACCAAGCAATACAGACAGGAACAGGAGGGTCGATTGGAAAGAAGAAGAAGAAGGAAGAAGTGGCGGTTATCGAAGGTAGATCTTGGTCCCGGGGCCCCAACACATATCATCATCAACCTCGCCCATACATCCACCAGCACCATATAATCCACCTCCACAATATTATCCTCCAACCAGTCCCCAATTTTCTATCTAGCATGCTCAACCCTACCCACCGCCTCCACATTCATGGCGTACCCCAGCTCCTCAAAATGTCTACCATGCATAAAATGCCTGTCCACCATCAAAAACCTACAGAAATACAAACCGACCCAACTTCCGTCCTGACCCTGAAGTGAAAGGTGACAGGGCTCAAAGGAAAAGAACATTCACTCCTCTGGGAGAATCATATACCAGTCTCCTTCATAGATTGAGGGAATTAGGGATGTTAAACCCCATTGAACCTAAAATTCCCAACCCTCTACCCAGAAATTTAGACCAATCTGTTCGTTGTGAATACTGTTCTGGGGTACCAGGACATGATACCGAGAAAGTTTGGCACTTAAAGTCTACAATACAAAAACTTATTGACTCCAAGAGAATTGAGGTGCACGCTCCAGAGACTCCCAACAGAACGCAAAATCCTTTGCCAGCGCATCATGAGACACATATGATAGAGCTAGTACAAGGAGAAAGCTGCAGAAAACCTTCTCAGATGGTGATGACAATTTGTGACGACCCGGCCCGTCGTCACGGGAATTACCACCCCATTATGTTGTAAATGCATGTTTTATGATTTTATATCGGTGTTAGAGTCTATCGGGTGAGTTAGGAGTGAATTGGATTGAAAATGAGGCATATAGCCTTTGTGAAGGAAACTTGAATAAGGAAAGTCAACCCGGAGTTGACTATTTGGTTAGAGGGCTCGGAATCGGATTCTGATGATTCGATTAGTTCCGGGAGGTGATTTGTGACTTAGGGGAGCGATCGGAATTGAATTTGGAGGCCCGGTGTAGAAATAGGCTTGAATTGGCTAAGGTTGAATTTTGGCGAAATCCGAACGGTAGGTGAGATTTTGATCCGGGGGTCGGAATGGAATTCCGACAGTTGCGATAGCTTCGTTAGGTGATTTTGGATGTGCCTGCAAAATTTCAGGTCATTCGGACGTCGTTTGGTCGGGTTTTTGATCGAATGTGTAATTCGGAAAGTTTTAAGAAATTTAGGCTTGAATCCGTGTGTAATTGGTGATTTTGATGTTTAGGGTGGTGTTTTTATGAGTGGAACAAGTTTGTATCGTGTTTTGGAGTATGTTGGTGGTTTTCGTTGGGGTCCCGGGGGCCTCGGGATGAATTCGGGGGTCCAAACGGACCAATTTGTGCCAAAAGGCACTGCTGTTCTGCTGCAATAATTGCAGAGAATTTTTGTTCATCGCGATCGCGGGAGGTGTGATGCGATCGCGTAAGGTCGACGGGTTGTACATCGCGATCGCGTGGTGATGTCTGCGATCGCGTAGGTCAATGGCGGAATGCAGTGCGATCGCGATTGGGTTCACGCGATCGCGTAAGGTCAAGTCCGGATGCAATGCGATCGCGTGGCTGGAGTTGCGATCGCGTAGGGATCTTCTGTTGTTCACTGCGATCGCGTGCCAAAGGCTGCGATCGCGTAGAGGAAAAATCAGGCCCCAGGGATTTGTGCATCGCGATCGCGTGCCAAAGGCTGCGATCGCGTAGGGTTAATTGGCCTGGCAGTGAGTTTAAGTTCAGAACAGAACCAGTCGCGGGTTTCATACCCCAAAAGGCCATTTTTGAGTTCCAAGAGAAGAAATTGATGGGAATTGCTGGGAATTCATCGGGGATGCGTTGGAGGTAAGTTTTGTGGCTTAATTACATCATTTTAACATGAAATCATTGGTTAAATTTCTGTAAATGGAAGATTAAAGGTGGGTTTGAGCCCTAGGCCTAAATTGAAGAAAAACACCGATTTGAGTGGGCAAATGGAGTCCGATTTTGGAAAATTTTATATGCCTAGACTCGTATCGAGATGAGGATTCCGAATATGTAACTTTTGTAATTTTTTGACAAGCGTACCGAAAGTCGGGTTTTGACAACTTTGGGAATTTTGATGTAAATCGAGTTGTATTGATTGGGTGTCGTCCCATTGGCCTAATTTGTTGTATTTCTACTGTATTTGATCGGATTCTACGCGTGCGGAGCTTGATTCTCGTGGCAAGGGCATTGCGGAGTAGTCGTCGCGCCGTATTGAGGTGAGTAATAGATGTGGGTGATGACCAGCGGGTTCGAAACCCCGGTATACCACTTTGTAACGTTGTATAGCGGCGAGACACGCACACTCTTGAGAGTGCGGGGTCGATCATGAACTGGAGACTATATATATTAGTCTGACCTGTTGATACTGTATTATTGGCTATTCTCGAGCCGTTGAACCCCCTTCTTGGGCGGTTGAGTATACTTGTGGGCCGTGAGCCAGTTATTGGATCCTGCGAGGATCGTTAAAATTGTCTTATCATATAGACATGCTAGTTTACTACTAGTCCGCAACTATTTCTGTTATTATGCTAATTCCAATCTCTGGAACTTGATATTACTGTTTTCCAACTAAAAAATGATAAAAGAGTTTTCAAAAACTACTTTTGAGCCTGCGAGGTTGTATCTGCATATTAGCTGACTAGTAGTGGATCGGGCTGCGCGCCGCAGCGAGATATATGTTGGATCGGACTGCACGCCGCAGGAATATCTCTATGAGATGTGCTTGGGCTGTAGGAGCCCCTCCGGAGTCTGAACCCCCACAGTGAGCACGGGTACCCAAAATTGGAGTCGGGCTACGCGCCGTAGCGGTCATATCATGCATTGCATTGCATTTAGCTACATCTGCTAGCTGTTATGCTATTTATTGGTATTTGTTGGTACAGGTACAGTGAATATTGATTCTATGACAGGGTAGCTGATTATAGTTTTACATAGTGCTTTATTGCGGATTTCTTATCTGCGCTGTCTTACCCTTGTTTATTACCACCGAGTCTGGCAGTACTCATTTTACTCCCTGCACCTTGTGTGCAGATCCAGGTACCTCTCAGCAGTGATCCAGTAGCTGTGCGAGGCGACATCTGTGGGATATACGAGGTAGCTGCAGAGTCCGGAGGACCCGATATTCCTTCCTACTGTCTTTTGATTTTGTATTGACATTTCTTTCCGCACTTGGTATCTTATAAACCTTTATACACTCATGTTCAGTAGAGGCTCATGACTCTTGACCCTTGGTCTATGGGAGTTGATGTATTATGGGACATGGTTCCCCGTTTTCGTCATATGTATCGCTATTGCTTCGTGATTTGATATGCTTAAATGGGCTAAAGAGAGCTTCTAGCTCCGTTATTGTTATTGATTGGTCAGGCTGGCTTAGCAATGTGCTGGGCGCCATCACGACCGGATTTGGGGTCGTGACAAGTTGGTATCAAAGCCTAGGTTTACTAGGCCTCATGAGTCTTAAGCCGGTTAGTAGAGTCTTGTGGATCGGTACGGGGACGCCTGTACTTATCCTCGGGAGGCTGCGAACCTTTAGGAAAACTTCACTTTTCTTGAACTCTGTCGTGCGATCTTGTTGTTCTGAGAACTGAACTTCTATATTCTATTCTCTCGCAGATGGTGAGAACGCGAGCATCGAGACGAGGTGGACGACCTCCATTGCCACCTGTTAGAGGCCGTGGGCGCGGTCGTGCTAGAGTTAGAGGTAGGGCGGCTGAGGCAGTGCCAGCTGACCCGCCTGTTGTACCAGTTCAGGAGCAGCCCCCAGTGGTTGATGCTCCAGCAGCCCCAGTTCAGGGCCAGACTGTATCTATTGCTATTCCTGGTCTTCAGGAGACTCTTGCTCGGATATTATCGGTGTGTTCCGGTTTGGCTCAGGTAGTTTCAGCTACTGCTACTGCAGCGACATCTCAGACAGGGGGTGGTCAGCAGACCCCTGCAGCTCGCACACTTGAGCCGGTTGTTCAGGGACTTCAGACGCCAGAGGCGGTCCCCGCTCAGGTGGTTGCACCGGTTATTCCTCCAACAACACCAGCTCCAGCTCCAGAGCATATGGTTGAGGTTATGCCCGATGACGAGCAGCGTCGTCTTGAGAGATTTGGTAGACTTTAGCCACCCCATTTCAGTGGCGCTGAGGGCGAGGATGCCCAGGGTTTCTTGGATAAGTGTCAGAAGATGCTGCGTACGGCTGGTATTCTTGAGTCCAGCGGAGTTTCATTTACTACATTTCAGTTCACCGGTCCCGCATTTGATTGGTGGGAGGAGTTTGAGAGGCGTAGGCCTGCAAGAGCAGCACCTCTCACATGGCAGCAGTTCTCTACTCTCTTTCTAGAGAAATATGTACCACAGTCTCGTCGCGAGGAGCTACGTTGCTAGTTCGAGTGGTTGGTTCAGGGCGACATGTCTGTGACCCAGTATGAGCTCGGATTCACACGGTTGGCTAGGCATGCCACATGGATGATCCCTAATGATAGGGAGAGGATCAGGAGGTTCATTGATGGCCTCAACTACTCTATCCTCATTCTTATGACTAGAGAGCGAGTTCTGTCGTCATCTTTTGAGCAAGTTGTTGATATGGCACGCTCCATTGAGGTGGATCGTCGCCGAGAGAGAAAGGAGCGGGAGGCCAAGAGGCCTCGTGGTTCTGGCAGTTTCAGTGGTGCTCCATCTAGAGGGCATTCCCGGCAGAGCCGAGGTCGCTCATCTAGACCTTCTCATTCAGGCCGCCCAGAGCAGAGCGAAGGTTCTTATGGTCGTGGTCGATAGGGGTTTCAGCAGGGGTCGGTCATCGCTTGGTGCCCTCCCATCCCACAGTGCAACACCTACTTCTCCGGCACCGAGTGCATGTTATGAGTGTGGTGAGTTTGGCCACATGAGGAGACGGTGCCCTCGACTACGTAGGGGCAGGACTCAGCAGGAGGGATCAGCCCTCCTCTTCGGCACCATCTCGGTCTAGTAGAGGTGGAGGTCGGTCTTCTCGTGGTCGCCCCGGGGGCGAGGAAAGATCCGGTGGAGGCCAAGCACGGTTCTATGCACTTCCCGACAGGCGTGATGCGATTGCCTCCGATGCCGTGATTACGGGTATCATTTCCGTCCTGTCCGAGAGATGCCTCTGTTCTATTTGATCCGGGGTCCACATATTCTTACGTGTCCTCTTATTTTGCACATCACTTGGGTGCGACTCGTGGTAGTCTTGATTTACCTATTCATGTATCCACCCCCGTGGGTGATACGATCGTTGTGGATCATATCTATAGATCCTGTGTTATATCTATTGGGGGTCTGGAGACCCAGGCAGATTTGTTATTGTTGGGGATGGTGGACTTTGATGTTATATTGGGTATGGACTGGTTGTCTCCGTATCATGCTATATTGGATTGTCATGCTAAGACAGTTACGTTGGCCATTCCTGGTATTTCTCAGATTGAGTGGCGGGGTTCGACTGATTTCGTCCCTAGCCGTGTTATTTCGTTCCTAAAAGCTCCGAAGATGGTTGAAAAAGGGTGTTTATCGTACTTAGTTTTTGTGAGAGATGTGGGAGCTGAGTCTCCTAGCATTGATTCTGTACCCGTTGTGAGGGACTTCCCAGATGTATTCCCCTCAGACCTGCCGGGCATGCCGCCGGACAGGGATATTGATTTTGGCATTGACTTGGTGCCGGGCACTCAGCCCATATCCATTCCTCCTTATCGGATGGCACCAGCTGAGTTGAAAGAACTGAAAGAGCAACTTCAGGAGCTTCTGGATAAGGGTTTCATCCGCCCTAGCGTGTCCCCGTGGGGTGCGCCGGTATTATTTGTTAAAAAGAAAGATGGTTCCATGCGAATGTGTATTGATTATAGGCAATTGAACAAAGTGACAGTGAAGAACAAGTACCCTCTACCGCGCATAGATGATTTGTTTGATCAGTTACAGGGTGCGAGGGTGTTTTCTAAGATCGATCTTCGTTCGGGCTATCATCAGCTGAAGATCGGGGACTCGGATATTATGAAGACTGCATTCAGGACCCGATATGGTCACTATGAGTTTCTTGTGATGTCTTTTGGGCTGACCAACGCCCCAGCAGCATTTATGCATCTGATGAACAGTGTGTTCGGGCCTTATTTGGATTCATTTGTGATTGTGTTCATTGATGACATTCTAGTCTACTCCCGTAGTCAGGAGGAGCATGCTCAACATTTGAGTATTGTGTTGGAGAGATTGAGGGAGGAGAAGCTATATGCTAAATTCTCCAAGTGCGAGTTTTGGCTCGAGTCCGTAGCATTTCTGGGGCATGTGGTGTCTCGTGATGGTATTCAGGTTGATCAGAAAAAGATAGAGGCGGTGCAGAGTTGGCCTAGACCGTCCTCAGCTACAGAGATCGGGAGTTTTCTTGGCTTGGCGGGGTATTATCGCCGGTTTGTTCAGGGATTTTCATCCATTGCTTCTTCATTGACTAAATTGACCCGGAAGGGTGCACCATTCGTGTGGTCGGATGAGTGCGAGGAGAGCTTTCAGAAGCTCAAGACAGCTTTGACCACAGCTCCAGTGTTAGTATTGCCATCAACTTCGGGTTCATATACCGTTTATTGTGATGCCTCGAGAGTGGGGATAGGTTGTGTGTTGATGCAGGAAGGAAAGGTAATTGCTTATGCTTCTCGGCAGTTGAAGCCGCATGAGACGAACTATCCTGTTCATGATTTGGAGCTAGCCGCCATTGTTCATGCCTTGAAGATTTGGAGGCACTATTTATACGGTGTGTCATGTGAGGTGTATACCGACCATCGTAGTCTCCAGCACTTGTTCAAACAGAAAGACCTTAATTTGAGACAGCGGAGATGGCTTGAGTTGCTTAAGGATTATGACATTACTATTTTATATCATCCGGGAAAGGCCAATGTGGTGGCCGATGCTTTGAGCCGGAAGGCGGTCGGTATGGGGAGCTTGGCATATATTCCAGCTGAGGAGAGACCATTTGCTTATGATGTTCAGGTGCTAGCCAATCGGCTAGTGAGGTTAGATATTTCGGAGCCCAGCCAGGTATTGGCTTGTGTTGTATCTCGGTCATCTCTATATGATCGTATTCGTGAGCGCCAGTATGATGATCCACATTTGGTCGTCCTTAGGGACAGAGTTCAGCATGATGATGCTAGAGACGTCACCATTGATAGTGACGGCGTATTGAGGATGCAGGGCCGGATATGTGTGCCCAATGTTGATGGCCTTCGTGAGTTGATTCCGGAGGAGGCCCATAGCTCGCGGTATTCTATCCATCCAGGAGCCGCGAAGATGTATCAAGATTTGAAACAGCACTATTGGTGGAGAAAGATGAAAATGGACATTGTCGGACATGTAGCACGGTGCCTCAACTGTCAGCAGGTTAAGTACGAGCATCAGAGGCCCGGTGGTGTATTTCAGCGCATTGTTATTCCTGAGTGGAAATGGGAGAGGATCACTATGGACTTTGTTACTGGACTCCCTCGGACGGCGAGGAAGTTTGATTCTGTATGGGTGATTGTGGATAGACTGACCAAGTCAGCTCACTTCATTCCAGTTAGTACTACCTACAAATCAGAGCGGTTGGCAGCGATCTTTATTTGAGAGATTGTTTGGTTGCATGGGGTCCCAGTGTCTATCATATCCGACAGGGGTACTCGGTTCACTTCTCGGTTTTGGAGAGCATTTCAGCGAGAGATGGGTACACGGGTTGAGTTGAGTACAGCATTTCACCCCCAGACAGACGGACAGTCTGAGCGCACTATTTAGATCTTGGAGGATATGTTGCGAGCTTGTGTGATTGACTTTGGTGGTTCGTGGGATGAGTTCCTACCACTTGCCGAGTTTGCCTACAACAACAGTTATCAGTCGAGTATTCAGATGGCCCCGTATGAGGCATTGTATGGCAGGACGGTGTAGATCCCCCGTGGGATGGTTTGAGCCTGGTGAGGTTAGATTGATAGGGACTGAGTTAGTCCAGGATGCTCTGGATAGAGCAAAGTTGATCCAGGAGAGGCTTCGTACAGCACAGTCTCGTCGGAAGAGTTATGCGGACCGTAGAGTTCGAGAGTTGTCTTTCATGGTTGGTGACAGAGTATTGTTGAAGATTTCACCTATGAAGGGTGTCATGAGGTTTGGGAAGAAAGGAAAGTTGAGTCCCGGGTACATTGGTCCTTTTGAGATACTTAGGAGAGTTGGAGAGGTGGCATATGAGTTGGCCTTGCCGCCCGGCTTATCCAGCGTTCATCCAGTATTCCATGTGTCTATGCTCCGGAAGTACATTGGAGATCCGTCTCATGTATTAGATTTCAGCACCATTCAGCTTGATGGTGATCTATCCTATGATGTGGAGCCTATTGCCATTTTGGGACGGCAGGTGAGAAAATTGAGGTCTAAGGAGATTGCATCGGTTAAGGTTCAGTGGAGAGGTCGACCCGTGGAGGAGGCCACTTGGGAGGTCGAGCGGGAGATTCGGAGCAGATATCCTCGCTTGTTTGAGACTTCAGGTATGTTTCTTGACCCGCTCGAGGACGAGTGTTTGCTTAAGAGGGGAGAATGTGACGACCCGGCCCGTCGTCACGGGAATTACCACCCCGTTATGTTGTAATTTCATGTTTTATGATTTTATATCGGTGTTAGAGTCTATCGGGTGAGTTAGGAGTGAATTGGATTGAAAATGAGGCATATAGCCTTTTTGAAGGAAACTTGAATAAGGAAAGTCAACCCGGAGTTGACTATTTGGTTAGAGGGCTCGGAATCGGATTCCGATGATTCGGTTAGTTCCGGGAGGTGATTTGTGACTTAGGGGAGCGATCGGAATTGAATTTGGAGGCCCGGTGTAGAAATAGGCTTGAATTGGCTAAGGTTGAATTTTGGCGAAATTCGAACGGTAGGTGAGATTTTGATCCGGGGGTCGGAATGGAATTCCGACAGTTGCAGTAGCTTCGTTAGGTGATTTTGGATGTGCCTGCAAAATTTCAGGTCATTCGAACGTCGTTTGGTCGGGTTTTTGATCGAATGTGTAATTCGGAAAGTTTTAAGAAATTTAGGCTTGAATCCGTGTGTAATTGGTGATTTTGATGTTTAGGGTGGTGTTTTTATGATTGGAACAAGTTCGTATCGTGTTTTGGAGTATGGTGGTGGTTTTCGTTGGGGTCCGGGGGCCTCGGGATGAATTCGGGGGTCCAAACGGACCAATTTGTGCCAAAAAAGCACTGCTGTTCTACTGCAATAATTGCAGAGAATTTTTGTTCATCGCGATCGCGGGAGGTGTGATGCGATCGCGTAAGGTCGACGGGTTGTAAATCGCGATCGCGTGGTGATGTCTGCGATCGCGTAGGTCAATGGCGGAATGCAGTACGATCGCGATTGGGTTCACGCGATCGCGTAAGGTCAAGTCCGGATGCAATGCGATCGCGTGGCTGGAGTTGCGATCGCGTAGGGATCTTCTGTTGTTCACTGCGATCGCGTGCCAAAGGCTGCGATTGCGTAGAGGAAAAATCAGGCCCCAGGGATTTGTGCATCGCGATCGCGTGCCAAAGGCTGCGATCGCGTAGGGTTAATTGGCCTGGCAGTGAGTTTAAGTTCAGAACAGAACCAGTCGCGGGTTTCATACCCCAAAACGCCATTTTTGAGTTCCAAGAGAAGAAATTGACGGGAATTGCTGGGAATTCATCGGGGATGTGTTGGAGGTAAGTTTTGTGGCTTAATTACATCATTTTAACATGAAATCATTGGTTAAATTTCTGTAAATGGAAGATTAAAGGTGGGTTTGAGCCCTAGGCCTAAATTGAAGAAAAACACTGATTTGAGTGGGCAAATGGAGTCCGATTTTGGTAAATTTTATATACCTAGACTCGCATCGAGATGAGGATTCCGAATATGTAACTTTTGTAATTTTTCAACAAGCGTACCGAAAGTCGGGTTTTGACAACTTTGGGAATTTTTTGTTGTAAATCGAGTTGTATTGATTGGGTGTCGTCCCATTGGCCTAATTTGTTGTATTTCTACCTGTATTTGATCAGATTCTACGCGTGCGGAGCTTGATTCTCGTGGAAAGGGCATTGCGGAGTAGTCGTCGCGCCATATTGAGGTGAGTAATAGATGTGGGTGATGACCAGCGGGTTCGAAACCCCGGTATACCACTTTGTGACGCTGTATAGCGGCGAGACACGCACACTCTTGAGAGTGCGGGGTCGATCATGAATCGGAGACTATATATATTAGTCCGACCTGTTGATACTGTATTATTGGCTATTCTAGAGCCGTCGAACCTCCTTCTCGGATGGTTGCAGTATACTTGTGGGCCGTGAGCCGGTTATTGGATCCCGCGAGGATCGTTATAATTGTCTTATCATATAGACATGCTAGTTTACTACTAGTCCACAGCTATTTTTGTTATTATGCTAATTCCAATCTCTGGAACTTGATATTACTGTTTTCCAACTGAAAAATGATAAAAGAGTTTTCAAAAACTACTTTTGAGCTTGCGAGGCTGTATCTGCATATTAGCCGACTAGTAGTGGATCGGGCTGCGCGCCGCAGCGAGATATATGTTGGATCGGACTGCACGCCGCAGGAATATCTCTATGAGATGTGCTTGGGCTGTAGGAGCCCCTCCGGAGTCTGAACCCCCACGGTGAGCACGGGTACCCAAAATTGGAGTCGGGCTACGCGCCGTAGCGGTCATATCATGCATTGCATTGCATTTAGCTACATCTGCTAGCTGTTATGCTATTTATTGGTAATTGTTGGCACAGGTACAGTGAATATTGATTCTATGACAGGGTAGCCGATTATAGTTTTACATAGTGCTTTATTGCGGATTTCTTATCTGCGCTGTCTTACCCTTGTTTATTACCACTAAGTCTGGCAGTACTCATTTTACTCCCCGCACCTTGTGTGCAGATCCAGGTACCTCTCAGCAGTGATCCAGTAGCTGTGCGAGGCGACATCTGTGGGATATACGAGGTAGCTGCAGAGTCCGCAGGACCCGATATTCTTTCCTACCGTCTTTTGATTTTGTATTGACATTTCTTTCCGCACTTGGTATCTTGTAAACCTTTATACACTCATGTTCAGTAGAGGCTCATGACTCTTGACCCTTGGTCTATGGGAGTTGATGTATTATGGGACATGGTTCCCCGTTTTCGTCATATGTATCGCTATTGCTTCGTGATTTGATATGCTTAAATGGGCTAAAGAGAGCTTCTAGCTCCGTTATTGTTATTGATTGGTCAGGCTGGCTTAGCAATGTACTGGGCGCCATCACGACCGGATTTGGGGTCGTGACACAATTAAAGAAAACAACAAGGTCGAGGAGAAAGTTGAAAGTAAGAAAGTGTCAATTGAGCCACCAGCAAAACAGCCATCGGTGATAATTGAGCCTGAGCCAGTAAAAGAGATAGTACCTCGGTGAAGCCCTTGCTCACTGTGAAGGGGGCTTATATAGAGCCAGTGGTTATCAAACCAGTTGTTCAGATGCCAGTTGTGAATACCAAGGTTGTACCTTGGAATTATGACAAGGTAACGGTAATGTATAAAGGGAAAGAAGTCAAGGGGGAAATTTGTGAAACTCATGGTTTGACCCACTCTAGGCGATGTTTTCCCCCGGATGATTTGAGAAAGACAAAAGTGGTGAAAGAAAATCTAGCTTATGTAAAGAAAGAAGTCACCGAGGAAGAAGCTGATGAATTTCTAAAGAAGATGAAAGCTCAAGATTACATAATAGTTGAGCAATTGAGGAAGACGCCCGCGCAAATATCGTTGTTATCCCTGCTAATTCATTCTGATGTACATAGAAAGGCATTGATGAAGATTCTAAATGAAGCCTACGTACCGAAAAAATCTCGGTATGTCATCTGGAGAAAATCACAAACAAAATCTTTGAGACAAATAAGGTAACATTTTCGGACAGTGAGCTACCGCTAGAAGGGACGGAGCATAATAAAGCACTATACCTCACGATAAAATGTGAAGAATCTGTAGTAACTCGTGTTTTGGTGGACAACAGATCAAGCGCCAATATTTGTCCATTGTCAACTCCAGGGAAACTGAGAGTTAATCATGAAAGGATTCACCAAAACAATGTATGTGTAAGGGGTTTTGATGGAGGCGGAAAGAACACCGTGGGGGATATCATACTAGAGTTTGCTATCGGACCAGTGGATTTCACCATGGAGTTTCAAGTGCTGGATGTCACTGTATCATACAACCTTTTGTTAGGACGTCCATGGATTCACGCTGCGAAAGCAGTACCATATTCTTTACATCAAATGGTAAAATTTGAGTGGGAGCAGCAAGAAATAATAGTGCGCGTGGAAGACGATGTTTGCAATGCTATTACACCATTTGAGGAAGTTGAAGGAGATAAAGGTCCGTGGGTGTATCAATTAATGGACACCGTGACCATGAACAAAATATCTGAAGGAGAAAATATGCCAGTACCCATTGTGGCCCCTGCAGCAGTTATGGTCGCCAAAGAGATGATAAAGAATGGGTTTTCCCCGAGAAAGGGTTTAGGAGTTACCTTGCAGGGTATAACACAGCCAATTCACCTCCCATGCAGCACTGATACTTTTGGCTTGGGATTCAAGCCGACCATTGATGATATACAGAGAGCTAAGAAATTGAAAAAGAAAGGGTGGTCCCTCCCCAAACCTATCCCAAAATTGTCCAACTCCTTTGTCTAGCCTGGTACACGGAGACGTCTGGCAACTGTCATGCCAAACCGTGCAGAGATAAAACTGGATGAAGAGCTTTTAGCAAGATTTGAAAGGTTATTTGAAGACGTGAATGTGATGGAGACGGGCGAAGGAACAAGTAAAATGGACGTTCAATTTGTTGGACCCCACACTATGCTAAATAACTGGGAAGCTACTCCTCTTCCGATTAGGAGGGAGTTGTGGTAGTTAGCTTTTAATATTTCATTCCCAAAACTGTCTTGTTTTTTAAAATTGTAATCCCATATCCCATCAAGTTAAATGTATCCAACTCTTCTTACCTTTCAAAAATTCAATGAAATGCAATTTCTTTCTTCCTCCATTTTTTTTGCCTTATTTTATTTTCTTCTTTTGTACATTTTAATATTTGCTGATTCCAATGATATGTCATGCATGAAGGATTCCTGGTCCAGTCTTGATAATCGGATAATTATACAGAAAATTGAAAACGAACATGAAGTGGAGTATGAGGATGAGGAAGTATTGGAGGAAATTAGTAAAGACTTGAGCCATTATGAAAAAAAACCGAAACCAAACTTAAATGAGACGGAGTCTATTAATTTGGGAAGTGAGGAGAATGTCCGAGAAACAAAGATTAGTGTACACTTAGAGGATTTGCTCAGAGAAGGTTTGATCAAATTACTACATGAGTACAAAGACATATTTGCTTGGTCTCGTGATGACATGCCTGGGCTCAGTACCGACCTGGTGGTACATAAATTGCCCATTTATCCAGAATGTCGGCCGATTAAGCAAAAGTTAAGAAAGTTTAAAACGGATATCAGTGTGAAAATAAAAGAAGAGGTCAACAAGTAATTCGAGGTGAAGGTCATAAGGGTCACTAAATATCCCACTTGGTTAGCCAATGTTGTGCCTGTTCCAAAGAAGGACGGAAAAACCAGGGTGTGTGTTGATTATCGGGACCTCAATAAAGCCAGTCCAAAGAATGACTTTCCATTACCAAATATCCATATATTGATCAACAATTGTGCCAAACATGATATTATTTCTTTTGTGGATTGTTATGCGGGTTATCATCAAATCATGATGGACGAAGAAGATGCAGAAAAGACAGCCTTTATCACGCCTTGGGGGACATATTGCTACAGGGTGATGCCGTTTGGGTTGAAGAATGTCGGAGCTACATATTTGAGGGCAATGACCACTATGTTTCATGACATGATTGAAGTATGTGTGGATGGTGTTATTATCAAATCCAAAAAGCAATGTGATCACGTCAAGGATCTAAGAAAGTTTTTTCAAAGGCTCCGAAGATATAATCTCTAGCTCAATCCAGCAAAATGTGCTTTTGGAGTGCCATCAGAAAAGTTATCAGGATTCATAGTAAGCCAGCGTGGTATTGAATTAGACCCGTCAAAGATAAAAGCAATCCAAAACCTACCTCCACCGAAGAACAAGAAAGAGGTGATGAGTTTATTGGGCAGGTTGAATTATATTAGCAGATTTATTGCTAAGTTAACATCAACCCGTGAGCCCATTTTCAAATTATTGAAGAAAGCTGCTGCGGTGAATTGGACTGATGAATGTCAAGATGCATTTGACAAAATTAAGGAATATCTGGATAATCCTCCTGTATTGGTTCCTCCAGAACCCGGAAGGCCATTGATCCTTTATCTGACTATTCTGGATAATTCTTTTGGCTGTGTACTGGGGCAGCACGATGAAACAGGGAAGAAAGAGCAAGCAATATATTATCTTAGTAAGAAATTTACATCTTACGAGGTAAAATACACTCAACTGGAAAGAACATGTTGTGCTTTAACATGGGTTGCACAGAAGTTAAAACATTAGTTGTCGGCTTATACTACTTATCTGATATCTCGGTTGGACCCACTGAAGTATATCTTCCAGAAGCCTATTCCCACAGGACGGCTCGCTAAATGGCAAATTCTACTTGCAGAGTTTGATATCATTTATGTAACTCGCACTGCAATGAAGGCATAAGCAGTCGTTGACCATTTGGAAGAAAATCCGGTCGATGATGAGTATGAACCATAAAAGACATATTTTCCTGATGAGGAGACAATGCATATTGAAGAATTGGAACAAGATGACAAGCCAGGCTGGAGAATGTACTTTGATGGGGCCGTCAACAGCAAAGAGGTCGGAATTGGAGCAGTACTCATCTCAGAAACGGGTCAGCATTATCCTGTTATTGCTCAACTCCAATTTTTCTGTACTAATAACATGGCCGAGTATGAAGCATGTATATTGGGATTGATAATGGGAATAGACATGGGTGTTCAAGAGATTTTGGTCATGGGTGACTCGAATCTCTTGATACATCATATTCAAGGAGAACGGGAGACAATGGATTTGAATCTTACACCCTATCGATAGTGTCTACAGTGGCACCTCCCCGCTGTACTGTATCTCTCAAATCACGCAAATGAGGATCATCAAATTGCCTCTCACGGATCCGCTCTAATAGAGATGAACGAGCGACCGTGCAGGCTAACACCCTGCTAGGCTCAGAAATGTCTAGTCTCACAAACTAGTTGGCTAAGGCCTGGACATCTAGAGCAAATGGTCTCTGACTGACCGGAATGAATGCGAGACTACCCATGCTGGCAGACTTTCTACTCAATGCATCGGCCACCATATTGGCCTTACCCGGGTGATATAGGATAGTAACATCATAGTCCTTCAACAACTCTAACCATCTCCGCTGCCGTAAATTCAACTCCTTTTGCTTGAACAAGTACTGTAGGCTTTTGTGATCAGTGTACACCTCACACGTCACACAATATAGATAGTGCCTCCAGATCTTTAAGGCATGAACCACTGCTGCTAACTCAAGATCATGAACTAGATAATTCTTCTCATGGGGCTTCAACTGGCGCGAAGCATAAGCAATCACTGTACCCTCATGCATCAAAATACACCCAATACCGACCTGAGAAGCATCACAATATACTGTATACGAGCCTGAAGCTAATGGCAAAACTAATACTACTGCTGTGGTCAAGGCAATCTTGAGCTTTCGAAAGCTCGCCTCACACTCATCCGACCACCTAATAGGAGCACCCTTTTTGGGTCAATCTGGTCAAGGGTGAGGTAATAGACGAGAAATGTTGAACGAACATGTGAGCACGTGATTTTGCCACGCTTAATTTACTCCTATAAATTCATTAATATTAGAATTTTTCTCTTAGTATTTGAGAATACCTTCCACTGATATAATGTGACCCAGAAATGTCACCGAACTCAACCAGAACTTATATTTCAAAAATTTGGCATATAGCTGATTATCTTTCAGAGTTTGAAGAACCACTCTGAGGCGCTGCTCGTGCTCTTCCTGGCTGCGGGAGTATACCAGGATGTCATCTATAAAAACTATCACGAACAGATCTAAGTAAGGCCTGAATACCCGATTCATCAACTCCATGAATGTTGCTGGGGCATTGGTCAACCCGAAGGACATGACCAAGAATTCATAGTGCACGTATCTAGTGTGAAAGACTGTCTTAGGAATGTCAGCCGCCCTGATCTTCAGCCGATGGTAGCCCGACCTCAAGTCTATTTTTTAGAACACCCTTACTCCTTGGAGCTGGTCAAACAAATCATCAATCCTCGGCAGTGGATACTTGTTCTTTATCGTCACTTTGTTCAATTGTCGGTAATCAATACACATCTGCATCGAGCCATCCTTCTTCTTCACAAACAACACAGGTGCTCCCCAGGGAGAAACACTGGTCCTGATAAAGCCCTTTTCTAGAAGGTCTTGCGACTGATCTTTTAACTCTTTTAACTCCGGCGGGGCCATACGATAGGGTGGAATAGAGATGGGCTGAGTGCCCGGTGCCAGATCAATACAGAAATCAAAGTCCCTGTCGATTGGCATGCCCGACAGGTCTGAAGGGAAAACTTCAGGGAACTCTCGTACAATAGGGACTGATTCAATATAAGGAACTTCTGCGCTGGAATCACGAACATAAGCCAGATAAGCTAGACACCCCTTCTCGACCATGCGTCGAGCCTTAACATAGGAAATAATAGTGCGAAAATAGTGGCTTGAGGTACCTTTCCACTCTAGTCGGGGTGATTCTGGCAAGGCCAAGGTCACAGTCTTCGCATGACAATCTAGGATAGCATGGTATGGGGACAACCAATCCATCCCCAATATGACATCAAAATCCACCATGTCCAAAAGCAACAGATCAATACGGGTCTCAAGACCCCCAAAGATAATTACGCACAAACGATGCATCCGATCGACTACAATGGAGTCACCCACCGGTATAGACACATAAACTGGAACATCCAGAGCATAGTTGGGCATGGCCACATATGGTGCAAAGTAGGACGACACATATGAATATGTAGACCCGGGGTCAAATAATACTGAAGCTCCTCTGCCACAAACAAGAATGGTACCTGTAATCACGGCATCTGATATCTCTGCCTCTGGTCTGGCTGGTAAAGCATAGAATCGGGGATCGGCACCTCCCCTCCGAGCTGCGTCTCTAGGACGACCATCAACTGGCTGACCTCTACTCTCTGGCTGGACGGTCTCCACCTCTATGGCCTCGACCTCCACCTCTACGATCTCTACCTCCTCCTCTGGCTGGCTGGGCAGGCTGAGGGTCAGCTGGGGCCTGAATCATGGGACAAGGGCCCCGCTGCTAAGTGTTGCCCATCACTCGAGGGCAGAACCTGACAAGATGACCTGGGTCACCACAACCGTAGCAACTCTTAAGCTGATGGGGCAGCTGGCCCTGACGACCTGAATGGCCCCCACAAACACTCTAAAGAGGTTGAGCACTAATAGGAGGCTGATTTGAATACTGCTCACGAAACCCACGATCACCTGGTCCACCCTGTGAAGCCCGAAGGGCGGAATGGAAAGGCCCGGAAGACTGGACTCTGTCAAAAGATTCTCTACCACCAGAAGAAGTACCACTAAACCTGCCTGAATAACGAGGCCTCTTGTCTGAAGAATAACCACCTCCCCGGGAGAGAGCCATCTCAACTCTACGCGCTGCATTAGTTGCCTCCTGAAATGATATATCACTCCCCACTCCCATAGCCATCCGAAGTCTAATTGGCTAATTAAGCCTATCTATGAACCTGCGGACCCTCTCCCACTCTTTGGGAAGTATCACCACTGCATGACGTGCCAAATCAACAAATCTCGTCTCATACTGAGTGACAGTCACAATGCCCTGCTGGAGGCGCTCAAACTGCCTCTGAAGTGCATTCCGCTGAATAACATGGAGAAACTTCTCCAGAAATAACTCTGCAAACTGATCCCATGATAAAGCCGGGGACCCTACCGGTCGAGTCAAACAATAATCTCTCCACCAAGTCTTGGCGGATCCTGCAAGTCTGAATGTACAGAATTCAACTCCATTGGACTCCACTATCCCCAGAGTCATGAGAGTCTCGTGGCAACTGAATAAGAAATCCTGAGGATCTTCTGATGTGGCACCGCTGAAGGTAGTGGTAAACAGCTTGGAGAACCGATCAAGTCTCCATAGAGAATCAGAAGTCATAGCCGCTGCATCTCCAACCTGAGCTATGGTACCTGACTGAGTGGCCACAGCTGCCTGAACTATTGGTGCTTGAGGCTGGGGAGCTACTAGCTACGGAGTACGTGCAACAGGAGTCTGGGCCCCTCCTCCAGCCTGAGAAGCGGCTGGTGTAGCTGGTAATAAGCTTGCTCTGGCAATGCTGTCCCTAAAACCCGCTATCCTGACCAGAGCCTCCCAAAGATCTGGGGAAAATAAGGCTTCCCCTGTGACCTGAGCTGGTCCAACTGGAGTTACTGAGACTGGAACCTCTTCACCAATCTCAACATGAGACTCCACATCTGGAATCGCTGCCTAGGGCTGACCTCTGCCGCTACCACGACCTCCGATACGGCCTCGGCCCCTGACCCTCACGGGAGCTGCCTGGGGCTCAGGCTGCTGATCAGCGGATGAAGAAGCGCGTGTCCTTACCATCTGCAAAAGGACTGAGTACGAATTCAATCGGTATTTGAGGAACAAATCGCACGATAAGAAGGAACAAATGAGAGACATTTTCCTAACTCAATAGACTCTGGAGGACAAGTACAGACGTCTCCGTACCTACCTCTCAAACTCTACTAAGCTTGTTCGTGAGTGGTGAGACCTATGCAACCTAGAGCTCTGATACCAACTTCTCACGACCCGGATTTTCCCCCAACATCGGGATTGTGATGGTGCCTACACGTGGTATCTAGGAAAGCCACTATATTCAACATTATCCTATTTTTTACCAATATTTCATACTCAAATTTATCAACAAAGACCATAACCTTAATTAAATAAATACGGAAGACTGTATCAAAAAAGAAATAAGCAGTACCAAGGTAAAACAATACTGAAATCCTCTACCCAAAACGTGGAGTCACCAACTCACGAACTACTACTGAATACTACACGTAAAGGTCTGAAGGAAAATAACATAAATCTGTTTGTCTCGGAACAAGGAGACTACAACTAATAATATAAATAAGTGGAAGAGACGCCGGGCCTGCGGACGCCTGCAAGCTACCTCGGTCTCGAAATGCTCAACTCCCACGCAAGGCTCTACTGCTGCTGCTCCTGATCAAAACCTGGACCTGTGCAAAAATGCACAGAAGTGTAGTATCAGCACAATCCGACCCCATGTGCTGGTAAGTGCCTGGCCTATCCCGGCGAAGTAGTGACAAGCCTAGGACCAGACACCCATATAAACATGTGCAGCTCTATATATATATATATATATGTACATCATAAGGTAACGAGAAATAATCAAGTAACAAACTCAACAAGGAATATCGTAAGAAGAAAGCTCAACAGTTAACAACAATTATTAAATCAACAAAAGAAACCCAAGTGTAATGGAAACAGTTAATGTCAAACAAGGAATAACAATTAGTTGCACGGCATCACCCTTCATGCTTTTACTCTCATCCTCACCAAATAAGCAAATAAAGTGCACGGCATCACCCTTCGTGCTTTTAATCTCATCCTCACATCCATGGCACGGCATGATCCTTCGTGCATGGTTCAATAACAAGGCAAGGCATTACCCTTCGTGCATAATCAATATCACAAGGCACGACATGATCCTTCGTGCATAATCAATAACAAGACACGGCATTAACCTTCGTGCACAATCAATAATAAGGCATGGCATTATCCTTCGTGCAATAATAGTAAAATAAGGCACCGCATCACCCTTCGTGCATTATCACTCTTCCTCACCCAAATAACAATCACAGTTAAGGGCAGAGAATGAAAACAATAATCATGAATCCGTCCCGGCAAGGGACACAAAAATCATCACAACAAGTCCCGGCAAGGGAAAACAATATTTCACTTCACAATAAGTCCAGGCAAGGGAAAACAATATTTCACTTCACAATAAGTCCCGGCAAGGGAAGGGTTTAACAATTCATCTTTAAGATATCTCACAACAAGTATCAACAACGACTAACGGTCATGCTAGACGCCAGTGTATGGATGCTCGTCACCACAGCCCATACACCGCACTCGATCACATAGCACATAGCACATAATCCTATTCCCTCAAGCTAGGATAGAACAAAAACTTACCTCTAGCCTTGACGTCCAAATTATCCTTCAATTATAGCTTTACCCCAAATTTATGCTTTCAACTAGCTTGAATCTAATCACAATTGATTCCATTACATTAATAAATACTAAATAACTTGGTTTGAATGCTTAAAAATGGTTTTCCCAATGTTTACCCCAAAATTTCCCAAAATGCCCCTGGCCCACGTGGTCGGAACTCGGGGTTCGGACCAAAATCCGGTTACCCATTCCCCCACGATTTCAAATATATGATTTGTTTCAAAATCGGACCTCAATTCGAGGTCCAATTACCCAATTCATGAAAACCCTAGGTTCTACCCAAAAACAAGAATTTCTACCATGAAAACCTTTGATTTTTATTGAAAAACATGTTTAATGTTGTTAGGAATTGAAAGAATTGAGTAAAAAGTGACTTACAATTGTTTTGGAGTGAATTTGCTCTTGAGGGTTCGTGTGTAGCGTGTGGGTTTTTGAAAGAATGAAGAATGAATTGAAAAATTCGTTTAAGTAAGAATTGCACAGCTGCGGATATCGCAATTGCGAACATTTGTTCGCAATTGCGAACACTACAGGTCTGGAGACTGTCATCGTCGCATTTGCGACAAAATGTTCGCATTTGCGAACAAGGCTGGGTTACTGGCGTTGTCGCAATTGCGACCATAAGTTCGCATTTGCGAACTTGGATTGATTACTGTCAACCTCACATTTGCGAGGTATGTTCGCATTTGCGAACCACTGCACAACCCTGCCAACTTCGCATTTCGATGTCTTGTTCCCATTTGCGACCAAGGCCAATCTGGGACTTATCGCATTTGCGAGAAAATCTTCACATTTGCGAAGATACCAGCTGGGTGAAACACCAGCTGTGTAAAATTTCAGAAATTGAACCAACGGCCTATCAAATCTTTACCCGAGCCCCCCCCCCACCCCGGGCTCCAAACCAAACGTGTACACAACATCAAAATCATGTTATAGACTTGCTCGTGCGATCACATCGCCAATATAACATCGATTTCATCAAATCAAGCCTCAAGTTCATAATTATCATTCTTTTAGTTTTCATAACTTTCAAATTTTGGAACTCAAGGTTCAAAACACATCAAACGACATCCAAATGTCACCAAACTTTGTAGAAACCACATATATAATATTTAAGACTTGTACCGGACGTCGGAAGCAAAATACGAGCCCGATTCCAAGGTCATTTTATTCATTTTCCTTTAATAATTACAGCAAAAACAATTTCACAGAAAAATCACAGAATTCGACTCCGGACGCATGTCCGAGTCCCATATTTTCCTACGGACCTTCCGGGACAGTCCGTCCTCGGGTCCGGGTCCGTTTACCAAAAATGTTGACCGAAGTCAACTATATCAATATTAATTATCATTTTTCTTCAAATTTCTCATAGAATTCATATAGTCTATCACAAAATCTTTCTGGCTGATGCTTGGATCATGCACGTAAATCGAGGCAACATAGAATGAGGTTTTCAAGGCCTCGGAAGTGCGGAACAAGTGAGGAAAATAGGTGATGACCCCTTTGGGTTGTCACACTATCTCAGAGGTTTCAATCTATAGAGTTCAAGCATATCCCAAGAATGCACAACGAAGTAGCAGATGCCTTAGCCACATTATCGTCCATGTTGCACCATCCGAACAAAGCCTATATAGATCCACTATAGATACAAGTTCGTGGTCAAAATGCTTATTGTTTCTCCGCGGAAAAAGAACTTGACAGTGAACCGTGGTATCATGATATTAAAGAATATTTGAGGACAGGAGTGTACCCAGCGCAAGCCACGGGAGATCAGAAAAAGGGCTATAAGGCGACTAGCAAATGGATTTTTCTTCAGCGGAGGAGTTGTATAAAAAAGAACCCCATTTGGGTCTACTAAGATGTATAGATGCGCAGCAAGCCGACACAATCATGGCTGAAATACATGCAGGAGCTTGCGGATCTCATATGAGTGGATATGTTCTGACCAAGAAAATATTAAGAGCAGGATATTATTGGCTCACCATAGAGCGTGATTGCAATAGATATATGCGAAAATGCCACCAATATCAGATACACAGAGATTTGATTCACTCCCCACCTTATGAGTTGCATACAATGTCAGCACCGTGGCCATTCGTCACCTAGGGCATGGATGTCATCGGCCCAATAGAGCCTGCAGCATCTAATGGGCACAGGTTTATCTTGGAAGCAATTGATTATTTCACTAAATGGGTGGAGGCGAAGACATTTAAAGCAGTGACAAAGTAGGCGGTAGTGGATTTCGTACATACAAATATCATTTGTCTCTTTGGAATTGCTAAGGTGTTTATCACAGACAATGGAGCAAATCTGAACACTCACCTCATGGCAGAGGCATGTCAAAAGTTCAAGATCGTGCACCATAACTCTACACCTTAGCGGCCTAAAGCAAATGGAGCAGTTGAGGCCTGCAAATATGAATATTAAGAAGATTCTCGGGAAGATGGTGGAAGAGTCAAGACTGTGGCATGAAAAACTACCATTTGCTCTCATGGGTTATCGTATAAATGTATGTACTTCAATTGGTGCAACCTCTTATTCGTTGGTGTACGGAACAGAGGCAGTCATACCTACAAAAATTGAAATGCCTTCCCTCTGGATCATAGTTGAGGCTGAAAATTGACGATGATGAATGGGTAAAAGCTCGGCTAGAAAAATTGAGCTTGATCGATGAGAAAAGGTTAGCAGCAGTCTGTCATGGACAGTTATATCAACGGAGGATGACTAGAGAATACAACAAGAAAGTACATCCACGGAAATTCGAAGTTGGACAGTTGGTGCTAAGACGTATTTTACCACACTGGGCCGAAGCAAACGGAAAGTTTGCACCTAATTGGCAATGGCCATTCATGGTATCCCGGGTATTGTCCAACGGAGCTTTATATTTAACAGATGTTGAAGGAAAATGTGTAGAGATTGCTATCAACTCCGATGCAGTCAAGAGATATTATGTAGGATTCCTTTTTCAAATGTACAATTGTATTTGTCATAATTTTGAAATTGAAATGATGAAGGCATTTTATTCTCTATCCAAACACTTTACCCAGTGCTATCCCTTTTGAGCCTTATTGCATTATTCTTTCATATCCCTCTCTCGGAATCAATTATGAACAAGAGAATGAAAAGAAAAGAAAAAGAGAATGAATGAAAATGAAAAAAAAATGATGATAAAAAAAATAATAATATACAAAACAAAAATCGGGAAAAAGTCAAATGACGAAGAAACCTTAGGGTCCGAACTACATTTTGACTTGATCCCGAACGGGTACGTAGGCAGCCTCAATGAGGTTCAGTCATGATAAAAATAAAATCCAAGATTTCCCAAATATTGAAACTGGGGCAGAAGTTATGTTTTATGATTCCGAGAGTTGTAAATATTTTGAACCCTCGTTTAAATTTTGAACCTTTAAACCTTTCTTTCTAAACCCATCCAAAAGCCACATTACAGTCCAAATAAAGATCTTCTAATTAATTTCAAGAAAATGATGATACAATAAGAATAAGGAGAAACATGTCATGGACAATACCCGAAAGTTTGGAAACAGAAAAAATAAAAAAAAAATAAATGAGAGAGTCTTATTGGTAAAAACCCTAACGGGCACCATAAGGCGAATGTGAGATGAGAAAAAAAATAATATTAAATGAGAGAGTCTTATTGGTGAAAACCTTAACAGGCACCATAAGGTGAAAGTGAGGAATATTCTGAGGAAAGGGGAGACGGCAAAATAAGAGAGGTTTGGGTTGAAGGAAAGATGAAATTAAGACAGCAACAATTCGATTGGATAGACTGGGTCGGATATTCAAATACATGGCATGGTCAAAGGAATCAACCTTCATACCCAAATAAGTTCTGTCTTTACTTCAAAATACTCTCACCCCCCTTGAAATTCAAGTCTTTGCATTTCATTTTACTTGTTCAAAACCAGTTGCCAATTGAAAGCTAGCTACCAGTTTCTCATGTTAGATGGCGTAACAAACACTGGGTCAAAGGAAAAGAGAAAATAAAAAAATAAAAAGAGAAGAAGAATGGAATGGCGATCATACAGCTAGAAGGAAATAAAAGGAAAAGAAACAAAAAGACAAAAGCAAAAGGGATTACAAAATAAAATTTGAGAAAGTTCGGTGGTGAACTACAAAGCAAAATGAAACAAGAAGAGGCGGACGATGGAAGCAAGGCCAGCAAGAATGCCAGTTGCTAACCCTCATGTTATAACTAATAAAATTGTTCACTGATTTAGACAGGGACAAAAGATTCAAATTCTCACTAATCACTTCAAAGTGAATATGACCAATGTAGGAGAAAACATCAAAAAGAAAACAGCAATAAAGGAGAGAATCCACAAGGTAGGACTCACTCAGTAATCAGGAACCTACCCAAACATCAAGGGAGGTATTATCTTTTCAAAACTCACACCCCAGTTATCAAACTGAGGGAATACTTTTCAGCATTTTTCATTTCTGCATCAGGCGCCCACCTGGATAACGAGGGAATATTTTTCTGCATTTTTCATTTCTGCATCAGGCGCCCACCTGGATAACAAGAGAATATTTTTCTGCATCAGGCGGCCACCTAGATAACAAGGGAATACATTTCTGTAATTTCTAATTTCATGTTCATGCATCAGGCGCCCACCTGGATAATGAGGGAATATTTTCTGCATTTTCATTTCTGCATCAGGCGCCCACCTGGATAATGAGGGAATATTTTTCTGCATTTTCATTTCTGCATCAGGTGCCCACCTGGATAACAATGGAATATTTTTCTGCATTTTCGTTTCTGCATCAAGCGCCCACCTGTATAACCAGGGAATACTTTTCAGCATTTTAATTTCTGTTCAGGCGCCCACATGGATAACGAGGGAATACTTTTCAGCATTTTAATTTCTGTTTAGGCGCCCACCTGTATAAAGAGGGAATACTTTTCAGCATTTTAATTTCTGTTCAGGCGCCCACCTGGATAACGAGGGAATATTTTTCTGCATTTTCATTTCTGCTAAACAAGAGAATATTTTTCTACATTTCTGCATCAGGCGCCCACCTGTACAACGAGGGAATACTTTTCAGCATTTTAATTTCTGTTCAGGCGCCCACCTGTATAACGAGGGAATACTTTTCAGCATTTTTATTTCTGTTCAGGCGCCCACCTGTATAACGAGGGAATACTTTTCAGCATTTTTATTTCTGTTCAGGCGCCCACCTGTATAACGAGGGAATACTTTTCAGCATTTTGATTTATGTTCAGGCGCCCACCTGTATAACGAGGGAATACTTTTCAGCATTTTTTTTAAAAAGTTTTTCTAACGGAGTAACACTATAATACATTGAAAGCACCATACTGGGGCAGAGAAAAAAAGTTTTCTTTGTTTTTGTAATAAACAGATATCGACTTGGAAGCAAGAAGCACATTTTGAAGTCACACAAATGTATGGAAACAGTATATCAGAAGCAAGACATAAGTAAAAATTCACAAAAATGGAGGATGCAAATAAAGAGCAACATGTGATATGGAAGAGCAAGATAATACAAGAAGACAAGACATAGATAGGATTTTCTTGTTACCCATAGATCGTAGCTTAGAATAGCATCTTTATTTTATTTTATCCCGGTGTAATAAGGAGTTAGTCAGTGATTATAGCAATAACAGCAATAACAGCAATTCCCTGGTAATTTCAAACTACCCGGCCTTCCCGAACTACACTAACCTGATTCCTGTTTAGCCCAGGATATGTAGGCAATCTCTAAAGTAGAGTGCGGTCAAAAGTTTTTCAAAATGCTTCTTACAGAATATGAAAGAGGGCAAAAATCTCTCATTACTGCTCACTTATCTTTGCACTAAAACTCTTCGTATTCCCGAGCAAAGAGGGGCAGCTGTGAGCACGTGATTTTTGCCCAAACTTACCTCCGATGAATACCCGATGAATTCCCAGTAATTTCCTGTGAGTTCTCTCTCTAAGACTCAAATTTTGTGTTTTTGTGAATGAAACCCGCGACTGGCCTGTTCTGGAATTTAATTCACTGCCAGACGAATTAACCCTACGCGCTCGCGTTACTGCTCCTGAGCAATTAAAGTCCAAAATATATAAAAAAATAATATAAAAATGATTTTTGGTGTGTAATTATGTGATTTTTTAAAAAATCAAATTGAATTGAAGTTACAAAAGAAATCAATTAGAAAATATCATAAAAATATAAAAATCAGAAAAATCAAATAGAAATGCAAAAATACCGAAAAATTAAGTAACAAATCAAGAAAAATAGGAAATAAAAGAAAAATAGCAGTTGAAAATAAATACAAAAAAGAAATCACAAGAAATAATTAAAATACATGTTAAAATATAAAATACAATATAGTTTGGGCTACATACATAAGATAATACATATATACCCAAGCCCAAACACACCAGGCCCAAAAAATAAGCCTGGTCTGACAAGGCTCATATCCAAACGACACTGTATAGCCAAACAAATCCAAACCGTTGATGATTTGAATCAAACGGATCAGATGAGGCGGTTAATTCATAAATCAAACGACATCGTGTATGTAATTAATCCTGGCCGTTCAATGCAATTGATCAAACGGATGAGATAATGTCTCGCTAAAACCAAATGACGTAGCATAGATGAAACAATCTCATCCGTTCAAGCTTATAATCCAACGGACATAAGGAAGTCCTTCATTAAGCAAACGACAACATTTCAAAAGCAAAGGATCCTGGCTGCTGATCTTGATTAATCCAAGGGTCAGGAATCAACGAGACACGACTGGTATATATTACTAGTCTCCTATTCAATTTCATTACATACACACATATACAACCTATAGAGAAACCATAGCCGCCTATCAATCCTTCTTCTTCTTCTTCTGGTCTCCCATGGAGACCTGCCAGCAAACATGCCTCAGCCGTCTTATCCGACTCAGGCGAGCCTCCAACACCCTATCCCTCATCCACAAACCCTTCAAACCACCACAAAACCCCACCAAAACCAAAAGATTCCCCTATTCTTGAAACACAGGTCGCTGGAACCCTAGTCGGCGACCTCACCAAGTATGAACCAGGATCTCATACTAACACCCCTAAACCATTTCAAGGTGATCTTGCACCCTATATGGGCGGTTAGTCTCGAATCTCCCTTGAATGTCTCGAATATAAGAAAAAGACCCGCCGGAACCCTACTCCGGCGAGTACCCACCCTCAAAATACTATACCAAAGTCTATAGACCACCTCCATATACACCAAAATCAAACCCATAGCCCAATTTGGAAAAATCCAGTACTCAGAAGAGTAAATGTCTTCAAAGTTATGGGGATATGGAAAAATGAAAAGAAATAAAGAAGGAAAGAAAGAAAGAGAAAAGAAAGAAAAAGAAAGAAAGAAAAAGAAAAAGGAAAAGGAAAAAGCCCGAAAAAAAGCTAAGTTCCCATCTCTGTTTCTATTTCTTGGTTTGTTGTTCTGAAAATGTTTCTTGGCATGTCTTTTATGAAATTTTCTCTTCTGCATGAATAAAAAATAAGAATCTATCTTTGTTTATGTGAATCTTACACATGCCTAAGTTTGCCAAAGTGTTCTTAGGGTTTTGGTGTTAACCACATATGAATCATGTGTTAATAAGTTTGTTGTATGTGTTTGTTCATCATGCTCTGTCTAAGATTGAGTTTTGGTTAGTTGGAATTCAACTATTATCAAACTTCTCCTCTGAGTTCTGATTAATTGAAAATTAATTCGTGATTAAGGCTATATGTGCAAAATAACATAAAACTGGCTATATTTGTAACTTGATTCGTATGTGAGTTCATTTCTGAACCCTTGAGTACTTTTGTGATTTAGGTCATGAGTGTAAAGGTCTTGTGGCTACTTCTGAAAGTTAAGTCTGTTTGTTGAGTGGTTATACTGATTAATTAGGTGTACTTTCTACTAAAGGTCTATGTTTTAAATAGTGGTCATATTTTGATAAGTGATTGGGTTCTGATAAGTGTTGGCTAATAATGAAAGTGTTGGGGTCTAAAATTGGCTAAGTCTTAAAATATTTATAATTAGGGGTTACTTATTAAATAACTCTTAACCCTAGTTCTGCCAAACCTTAGGCAGGACGGGTAATATGGAATAAAAAACAAAGGGTAAAAAAGGAACAGTAAATGGCATTCCTGAAGATTAAATAGAGCCTATAAGGCTAAAACTGACTTTAGGGCCTAGTATTTCTACAATTACTTATAAAATAAAGGGTAGACTAGGCAGAATAAAAAGGCATTTGTGTAACAAACCTTAGCAAGTGAGGGTAATTAGGTAAAACACACCTAAAAGAACCCAATAGAATTGGCTAGAACCTTCTAGCAGGGGTTCTAAGGCATTTCGACATAATATTAATAGACTACACTATAATAATTGAAAAGAATGAGGGGAGGGAAATGAAATTAACTTATTTGAAATTTCCACCCCAATTCCCCCCAAAATAACTCTATAAATAGGCTGTTAGCGAGCCTGAAAAAGGGGTTACAAATTCTGGGTTCGAAAATCTGAATTAAGGGTTCTGAAATCTGGTTACATTTTGAAAGTTCAAACAATTCGAAGGGATTCCACACATTATATTTCTAAGGTTCTGAAATCTGGTTACATTTTGAGAGTTCAGAAATTCTAAGGTTCCACACATAATAATAATTATGGGTTCAGTTCTGAAATATATAACTAAAGGTTATAGAAGCTGATTAATTTGAGTGATGTTTTGGGGATTTCTGTGGAGTCGACTCTTCATCAGTTCATCTTGACTTTGCTGAATTTCTTGATTCTACTTGGGTTGATTTGCTAGATTCTATATTTGGGGTTTTGTTAGCTTCTTTATTGTGATCAACTTGTCTCGTTGTTGTTGTTGTATTCGATGAAGATTATTTCTATTTCTTCTCTTTAGTTGTAGTTATAATTCATAGAATCATTGTAATTCATTAGGAATGGTTGTAATAACTAACAACTATATGAGTTCGATCTAGATTAGAGTAAAGTAGTTAATATAGTAGTTAAACGTAATTCAGCAATAAGATATAGCTATCACCTAATTCAAAACTAAAACAGGCTAATACAAAGTTAATACACCTAGGTAAATCAATACAATTCTAAAATTGGACGTATAAACTGGTATCTACCTACTCTTCTTAGTTAAACTCTGAATTTAGATCAATTTAACCTAAAAGAAAATGAGTGGTTTAAGTTTAAACTGTATTATCATCTAGCTTCACTCAAAATGACTCATCTATAGATTAGTTTTAGAGTTCTGTAATTGTTAATAACTCAAGCATGATTCAGTTAATGTTTCAACATTGTTTTCCTTTAGTCAAATTAGGTGACAAAATCTGTCTTAGAATGTTCAATTAGTTATTAGGATATAAAATTAGTAGTGATTGAGATGTAATTTGATACCTTTTGAAATAATATGATTTTTACCGACTTTCTCTGTCATTCGAAAAACATTTGCTTAAATATTGTTTTGAAATTGCTAGCATGTTCTCTATTTCGTCCACTTACTCTGGGCCTAGTCATGAATATAGGCCCAGGTTTGATTAACGTAATATATGAGTTCTCAAATAGGGACAGTAGTACATATTGGGTTACAGATGCCCATTCGTTCTTAGTATTGGACTGTTAAAGTAGTCTAAAGTCCAGACCCAATAATGAATAAAAGTCCTGGACTCTGATACTATAAGTCTAAAAATAACACAAAAACAAGGTATAAATTAGGAAGAAAAACAAAAAATAGAAAAACATAGTATATGACTAAGTTTGGACTTTAAAAATAAGGGATGAGCCTTGTCTCGAAGATGAAAAGATACACCGGGCCCCCAAATGGATTTCAATATAAAATGTTTGACTCGGAAGGACAGTTTAGCAAATTTTACGGTCTTTCCTAAAAGATAACAAGACATAGACATCGTAGGGAACGATTTGTAATAAATACATATTCCTAATATGAGAGCACATTTATGTGACTCAAATCTCAAATCCCGGCGAAGCTAAAACGCATTAAAGTCACAGGCGTACTGGTTGCGGTGTGACTCGAAATGCATTTTCGTGATGTTGCAGGCCTTTAAAAATAACAAAGCGGGACATTAAAAACACTTGTAAAATTAAAGCATATAAGGAAATCAGATATGACAAATACAGCAGTTGAGCGTCCGTGCTTGAACCTCGGAATCTGGGAGTGCCTAACACCTTCTCCTTGGTTAATAGAATTTCTTATCCGAATTTCTAGTTTCGCGGACTGTTAAAACAGAGTCATAATTTCCTCGGTTCGGGATTAAACCGGTGACTTGGGACACCATTATTTTCCCAAGTGGCGACTCTGAAATTTAAATAAATCCCGTTTCGATTGTCCTTAAAGTGGAAAAACTCCTTCCCTGTTACAATTATTATATCCCTTCTTGGGGTGTATTAGTAAATAGCGGGGTATACTTATCTAAAAAGTAGTAAAAAAGGGAGGTATGACACATACTAACTCACATACGTATGTGTGAGTGTGTGTGTGTGTGTGTGTGTCTATATATATATATATTAGACCCTGATTTTGGAAGTGGAGAGGAGGCGTCGCGAGGATAAGAGAACGATCATTTTTCATAAAACGGTGAAGAAGTTCAAACGGTATCGCTCCAAGCATCAGGCAATGGTGGACCTTTTCTAGCAAGATCCAAAATTTCGGGTGTTCCGGGTAGGCCTCGAACAGAAGGAGGCACAACTGAGCCGCAAGGCGGCGTAGCTGGAGAAAATAGATGAGGAGTTGGTGAAGGTCGTGTCTTGTAATAGCGAGCTGGAATCACTCCTCAAACTGGGGAAAGAGGAGTTGGAGCTCAGCCATGGAGTGGCGGCGGAGGTAGCCGATCTGCATTGGAGGGTGGCGGCTTTGATAGCCGAACTTGAAGCTAAGGTGGCTAAGGTCGACATCCTTAGGTGTACTACCCTGCCATGGCCTGGGGACGTGGCTTGAGATGTGCACTGAGATATAGGTGTATGCAGAGGCCTAATTGGACGTATATAAAAAACTTCTCGTTGCGGAATGTGCCTCTGAGGAGGAAGTTCACGAGCAGTGGTGCAACACTCGTGTAGCTCGGGTACATCTCCGACTCTCCTGATCGAGAGGGCTACACTTCGAAGAAATTCAAACGGCTCAAGTCCGACCCATGGTTTAATGAGACTTACCATTTTGGGGGCGATGGTCGAGAAGGAAAGCAAGCGGGTGATGATGATAAAAATGGCGAGGCTCTTTAGAGCTTGTATAGTTTTTGCTTTTTCTTTCTTTTTGGAATGTAATGGGGGCCCTTCATGGGACTAAATGTATATAATTATTTTATAGTGAATGGATCATACTTTTGTTGCTATTCTTTTTGTGTTGTTCTTTGTTTAAATATTCTTTGTCATAGTCGAGCTTGGTTGGCTCTTCAATGGCGATGGCCTTAGCTGATAGGATGTGACTTCAACTGTTGTTGAAGTGTTATCCGTCGTCGTTGAGCGAGGTCTACATCCACTGCGATGGCCTTGGCCCATAGGATGTAAGTTCAACTGTTGAAGTGTTATTCGTCATCGTTGAGTGAGGTTGACATTTGCTGGCGATGGCCTTTGGCCAATAGGGTGTAACTTCAACTGTTGTTGAAGTGTTATCCATCGTCTTCGAGCTGGGTCAACGTTTTCTGGTGATGGTCTTTAGCTGATAGGATGTAACTTCAACTTCTGTTGAAGTGTTATCCATCATCGTCGAGCTGGGTCGATGTTTACTAGCGATGGCCTTTGGCCCATAGGATGTAACTTCAACTGTTGTCGAAGTATTATCCATCATTGTTGAGCTAGGTCGGCATTCACTGGTGATGGTCTTTGGCCCATAGGATGTAACTTAAAATTTTGTTGAAGTGTTATCCATCATCGTTGAGCTGGGTCGACATTCACTAGCAATGGCCTTTGGCCAATAAGATGTAACTTCAACTGGTGTTAAAGTGCTACCCGTCATCGTCAAGCTGAGGTCGATGTTCACTGGTGATGGCCTTTGGCCCATAGGAGTTATTGAAGTATCATCCATCATCGTCAAGTTGGGTCGACGTTCACTAGCGATGGCCTTTGCCCATAGGATGTAACTTTAACTGTTGTTGAAGTTTTATCCATCGTCATCGCTAGGTCGACATTCACTAGCGATGTCCTTTGGCCCATAGGATGTAACTTCAACTATTGTCGAAGTATCATCCGTCGTTGTTGAGCTGGGTCGATGTTCACTGCGATGGCATTTGGCCTATAGGATGTAACTTCAACTGTTGTTGAAGTGTTATCCGTAATCGTCACCTTTAGCCTATAGGATGTAACTTTAACTATTGTTGAAGTATCATCTGTCGTCGTCGAGTTGGGTCGACGTTCACTGGCGATGGCTTTTGGCCCATAGGATGTAACTTTAACTATTGTTGAAGTGTTATTCGTCATCATCGAGCTAGGTCGACGTTCACTAGTGGTGGCCTTTGGACCATAGGATGTAACTTCAAATTGAAGTGTTATCCGCTATCGTCGAGTTGGGTCGACATTCACTTGCAATGGCCTTTGGCCCATAGGATGTAACTTCAACTGTTGTTGAAGTATCAACCACCGTCATTGAGTTGGGTCAACATTCATTGGCGATGTCCTTTGGCCTATAGGATGTAACTTCAATTATTGTTAAAGTGTTATCCGTCATCGTCAAGCTGGGTCGACGTTCACTCCGATGACCTTTGGCCATTTTCGCAATGGAGAAGGTGGACTTAGCCACTACATAATGGAGATGGTGGCCTTAGCCGCTTGCATAATGGAGATTGGTTCATGCCCAAACAACGGTCGTAGTCAATACAATCCGGTCAATTAAGTCCAGAGTCGATCCCACAGGGAATTAACCTATCAACTGCAACTTCCAAAACCCAATAGCACTTCTGAAGCAGCTTCCCAAACTTTTGAATATATTTTTGTGGAATATTTTGTACTAACTAACTTTTGCAAGAAACTAAAGACTTGAAGAAAGAATAGAATGTTGTGTAAGAATGAAGAGAAAGACTAAGGTATTGATTTCCATTGATGGAATCCCTTCTGTTTATGCTCATACAAATTGTCAATATTATTCTATCAATTATGAACGCTATTATTACCGTAATTCTCTCCCGAGCAACTACAATAATTTACTAGTGTACTCTCTCGAGCTACCCTAGCTAGCTTTAATTTGAACAGTTCACTTTAGATTGCACCCAAGATTTCGTTATTCGTAAACCCACCTTTTGTCACGACCCGAATTTTCCCCCGTCATCGGGATCGTGATAGCGCCTACTCGTGGTAGCTAGGCAAGCCAATTCATTCAACATTATCCTGTTCATATCATTATTTTTATACTCATACTTAATAGCAAGGGGTATAATTATTCAATTTAATAAATGCGGAAGACTTTCTAAATAGAGATATATAATACTAAGGTAAAACACTGATGAAATCCTCTACCCAAGAAGTGGAGTCACCAACTCACGAACTACTAATGAATACTACACATAATGGTCTGAAAGAAAATGATAAATATCTGTCTGTCTCGGAACAATGAGACCACAGCAAATAGCAAGTAAATAGAAGAGACGCCGGGCTTGCGGACGCCTGCAAGCTACCTCAGTCTCGAAATGCTCAACTCCATTGAATACTCTACTGCTGCTGCTGCTCCTGCTCAAAACCTGGACCTGTGCAAAAATGCACAGAAGTGCAGTATCAGCACAATCCGACCCCATGTGCCTGTAAGTGCCTGGCCTATCCGGACGAAGTAGTAACAAGCCTAGGACCAGACACTTACATAAACCTGTGCAGTTCTATATATGTACACCACAAGATAACAAGAATTACCAGGTAACAAATTCAACGAGAAGAATCATAATAGTGGGAAACACAACAGTCAGCAACATCTATTAAATCAGTAATGAAAAATAGAGTATAATGGAAACAGTTAATATCAAAACAAGAAATATCAAATAGTTGCACGGCATCACCCTTCGTGCTTTTACTCTCTTCCTCACATCCATGGCACGACATGATCCTTTGTGCATGGTTCAAATAACAACGGCACGGAATGTTCCTTCGTGCATAATCAATATCACAAGGCACGTCATGATCCTTCGTGCATAATCAATAACAAGTCACGTCATTACCCTTCATGCATAATCAATAATATAAGGCACGGCATGATCCTTTGTGCATAATCAATAAAACAAGGCACAGCATTACCCTTCGTGCAAAAATCAGTAAAACAAGGCACGACATCACCCTTCGTGCATTATCACTCTTCCTCACCCAAATAACAATCACAGCTAAGGGAAAAAGAATGAAAACAATAATCATGAACCCTCCCGGCAAGGGACACAATAATCATCATAGTAAAGTCCCGACAAGGGAGACAATAATCAACTTCATAAAGAGTCCCGGCAAGGGAAAACAATGATCAACTTCACAACCCGGCAAGGGTTCAAGATTATATCTTAAAAATATCCCACAATAGATAGCAACAAAAGACTCACGGTCATGCTAGACGCCAGTATATGGATGCTCATCACCACAGCCCATACACCGCACTCGGTCACATAGAAAATAGCACATAAATCCCATTCCCTCAAGCTAGGATAGATCAAACACTTACCGCTAGCCTTGAAGTCCAATTTATCCTTCAACTATAGCTTTACCCCGAATTTCAGCTTTCAACTTTCTCGAATCTAATCCCAATTGGTTCAATTACATTAATAAATACTATATAACTTGGTTTGGATGCTTAAAAATGGTTTTCTCAAAGTTTATCCCAAAATTTCCCAAAATGCCTCTGGCCCCACGAGGTCGGAACTCGGGGTTCGGACCAAAATCCGGTTACTATTCCTTCACAAGTTCAAATATATGTTGTTTCAAAATCGGACCTCAAATCGAGGTCCAATTCCCCAATTCATGAAAAACCTAGGTTCTACCCAAAAACTAGAATTTCTACCATGAAAACCTTTGATTTCTCTTGAATAACATGTTTAATGATGTTAGGAATTGAAATAATTAAGCAAAAAGTGACTTACATGTGTTTTGGAGTGATTTTGCTCTTGGAGAATCGTGTGTGGTGTGTTGGGTTTTGAAAGAATGAAGAAAAGAGGTGTAAAATTCGTTTAAGTATCGGATTGCACAGCTGCGGTTATGGGAATTGCGAACGTTTGTTTGCAATTGTCACGACCCAAACTGGAGGACCATGACTAGCATCCGACCATACTTGCCGAGCACCAACGTACATTTTATCTAACCTTCTTTATTATCTTTTAGGGCTAACGAGACCAATATAAATGGTAGACATGGATCATGGGCAACCAACAATAAAATATGATTGCATGAACCTACATAACATGGGATGACCAGACAATCAAGAAACTATATACATATGGTACAAGCTACCACGCTAAAATGAAAGACTAATCAACAAAAACCAGCCGACAAGGCATACCAAACTATACATGAGTCGACACTTATCTATGAGCCTCTAAAGGAACATAAGTGCTGCAACATAGCCGGAACAGGGCCCCGACATACCCATAATGTCTATAACAAAAATGCATACCAAGACCAAGGCAAGTCCGAGAAGGGATTTCGCCAATCACCGCCGAACTGGACAACCTACTGTGATGGTGGAGCTGCACCTGCTTGTCTATCAGGACCTGCAGCACGACATGCAGCGTCCACAAACAAAAGGATGTCAGTACGAATAAAGTACTGAGTATGTAAGGCAGAGAACCATAAATACGAACAGTAATGTAAGCAGGGATAGAGAATATACAACCTGTAACATCCGAGTACCTCCGAGGGCTACTAACATGAAATGCATGATACATATGTACAAATACATAATCTTTAAAACATACGCCTCTGTGGGCATCATCATCATCATATCGTACCCAGCCGTAATAGGCTCGGTAAAAACATACCCGGCCATTATAAGGCTCGGTAGAATCGTACCTGGTCACGTGGAGCTCGGTAAAACCCAACTGATCAGTGGTTGCACAATAAGTGCCGTACCCGGCCGACTATAGCGCGGCTTGGTAGAGTAAAATAGATACATATATATAATGCATGCTCGACTCATGGAAACACCTTGTAGACCTTTCGGAATGACATAAGGTCGGTATCCTATGTACACCTTATTAGGACTAACTCTTCACTATGAACCTTATAGGAATCATGAAGTACCAACAAGATTGATAACATAAGAATAAGAGAAGCAACATCAACATCAATCGTTCCATAAGAGGGGAAACAATGTAAGTACTGCTAGCTTCTAAGAATAGAGTATCTTTGGAAGCTCGTTCATTACATTATGTTAATCGGAGTCGTGCAAAAGAAGGAAAGGGATAGCCAAACATACCTTGTATATGCTACCACAACCTCAAGCTATGCAAACGTCACGACTCCTTAGTCTACAATAGGAGAAATGACACTATCGTTAACGTTTAAGCGTCGCAACTATTATGTACCAATCACAACCTATTTTATGATGAAACGGACAGCACCTCCCCTATATATATGACTTCACACCATTCAAAACAATCACCAAACAGCCTAAAAAACATCAATAATAAACATATTGAGCCTCCCAAAACAGTCCACACACAACCTAATCACATCATACATATGACGGCCACTATAGTCGTATCAAACGACCCAAAAATATTACGAAGAACTAGCAGACCACAACCCAACATATATATGGTGTTTCTCCACACCCTGCCTCCTCCAAAACTCCACAAAACAGTAATATAAAACACAGCCCAACAGCAACACAAAATAGTCCACAAAATAGTCCGCTACAAGTGAATAACTTGAACTCACGGCTTCCGATCACCGTCCCGTAAGTTCTTACATGTATATAACGAATTACCATGAATTCACAGCAGAATAAATGTATGAAATATAGCAGTAAACTCACCTTAATTGTTGGATAACTCAGCCTTTAACTTTGTTCTTCAAACTCTAGTGTTTACCCCCAATTTGAACTTGAAAGAGAGGGAAAATCAATTAGGGTTTGTGGATAATTTTTGGGAGGAAGTTTGCAGGGTTTTAGGTCTGGTTATTTGTGAAATATAAAGAGGGATATATTTCAGAAGATAAGCCTTTTAATGGGCTCCTTTTCTGACCCTAAATTCCCTCTTTTGGGCCGACATTTAACCAAGTAGCTGACCCACCTACTTGCACCTAGCAGCTTGTGCAGTCTAACGAAAATGTCTATATCTCTCTATTCCAATGTCGTATTGATAAACCGTTTAATGCGTTGGAAACTAGACTCATAGATCTTCAATTTAGTGGGTAGATCACCCCGTAATTCCTAGTATATTGTGAGAAAGACTTAATAACATTTGACCTAAAGTTTAGGTAAAACTATGAACCTAAGTTGCAACAACTTTTGTCGACTTTTGTTTCATAACCCGTTTGACTTCCAGAATTATGATACGGATATTATATGATTCAAATACCTTAAATCATGACCTCCTAATTATGCTAAGAATCTATGGTTTTACCCAAAAGTACGAGTTACGACATCCTTGATTCATTTAACTTCTAATACTTGTTAATCACCCTTATGCACCCTTGTATCACTTAAGATTAATCGGATTAACTTCTTATCATCTCAAGGATAATTCCTTCTTGGATTTGTGTTATCTAACTTATGGCATGAACTAACGTGTGTGGATATGGGTTGTAACACCCTCCCCCTTAGGAACATTCGTCCTCGAATGTAAGGGTTTATGGGGAGTCCAAATCATCGTGGATTCTAGCGGAAATTTTTTGGTCAATTTTCCCCTATAAAATGGTCACTAGCAAAATTTGCAAGCAGTGAAGCTCAAAGTATGACCACACAAGGCTACACAAAGCATTATGGACATGGACATTATTTACATATCACCACTTTGTATTAAGGAAGAGAGTTCTCAAGTTATTGCTTACCTCATAAAGCCATTTCACCTTTATAATGTATCTTGCGTTCCACCAACATCCTTGTTATCATCATTCCGGAATAGGTAAGGGTATTTAGACTTCATCTCTTCTTCCGCTTCCCATGTCATTTCTTTCATATTCTTGTTCCTCCACAATACTTTGACGGAAGCTACATCTTTTGTTCTCAGCTTGCGGACTTGTCGATCTAATATGGCCACTGGCACTTCTTCATATGATAGATCCTCCGTAACTTGAACATCTTTGATAGGGACAACTCGAGAAGGGTCTCCAATACATTTCCTCAACATAGATACATGGAATACCGGGTGGACAAATTCTAATTCGGATGGCAATTCTAACTCAAAAGCAACTTGTCCAATTCGTTGAAGAATTTTATACGGACCGATATACCTTGGACTCAGCTTACCTTTCTTCCCAAAATGCATAACACCCTTCATTGGTGAAATCCTCAGGAAAACCCAATCACCAACCTCAAATTCTAGATCACGACGTCGGACATTGGAATAAGACTTTTGCTTGTTTTGTGCCGTCCTCAATCGTTCCTGTATCACTTTCACCTTCTCAATGGCTTGGTGAATCAAATCTGGCCCATATAATTCTGTTTCACCGACTTCGAACCATCCAACCGGTGATCTACATCTCCTCCCATATAGTGCCTCATATGGGGCCATTTTAATACTGGAATGGTAGCTATTATTGTAGGCAAATTCTATGAGTGGAAGATGGTCATCCCAATTTCCCTTAAAATCTAGAACACATGCTCGTAGCATATCTTCCGATGTCTGAATGGTACGTTCAGCCTGTCCGTCAGTCTGCGGATGAAATGCAGTGCTGAGATTCACCTGTGTGCCTAAACCTTTCTGAAAAGACCTCCAAAAGTTAGCCGTAAATTGAGCTCCTCGATCTGATATAATAGATACCGGCACACCATGAAGCCTAACAATCTCCTTGATATACAACTTTGCATAATCTTCAGCCGAGTAAGTTGTCTTAACTGGCAGAAAATGAGCACATTTTGTAAGTCGATCAACTATCACCCAGATAGAGTCAAACTTATGATAAGATCGAGGTAATCCAATAACGAAGTCCATATTAATCACCTCCCATTTCCAGGTCGGAATTTCTATATTCTGAAGCAATCCACCGGGTTTCGGATGTTCTATATTTACTTGTTGACAATTGGGACACTGGGCTACAAATTCTGCAATAGACGTTTTCATGTTATCCCACCAATACTGCTCCTTGACATCATGATACATCTTTGTTGAGCCAGGATGGATGGAATATCGGGATTGATGAATTTTATTCATAATCTTTTCTCGCAACCTTGCTACATTCGGCACACATAATCGGCCCTGGTATCTCAGTGCCCCATCTCCTCCAATCTCAAAAGCCGTAATTTTACACTGCTGAATGTTCTCTCTCAATCGTAGTAAGATAGGATCTTCATATTGCCGTATTTTTACCTCGGCTACCAAAGATGATTCTGATGTATTTTGTACAGTAAAACTTCCGTCATCAGAGTCTAACAATTTGATTCTCATATTGGCTAGCTGATGAAGCTCTTTAGTCAACCCCCATCTACCTGCATCAATATGTACTAAGCTTCCCATTGACTTACGGCTGAGAGCATCCGCCACAACATTGGCTTTACCGGGATGATACAATATCTCGACGTCGTAGTCCTTCAGTAATTCAAGCCACCTACGCCGCCTCAAATTCAACTCTTTCTGCTTGAAGATGTATTGTAGACTCTTGTGATCTGTGTAGATGTCAACATGGACGCCGTATAAGTAGTGCCGCCATATCTTCAAAGCATATATTACTGCAGCCAATTCCAAATCATGGGTTGGATAATTCTTTTCATGCTTCTTCAATTGTCTTGATGCATATGAAATCACCTTCCCATGCCGCATCAACACGCACCCCAAACCTATACCTGAGGCATCACAATATACCACATATCCTTCTGTTCCTTTAGGGAGAGTGAGCACCGGTGCGGATGTCAATCGATCCTTCAGCTCCTGAAAACTACGTTCACAAGTGTTAGACCACCGGAACTTGGTAGCTTTCTGTGTTAACTTAGTCAATGGTGCTGATATAGAGGAAAACCCTTCTACAAATCGCCTATAATATCCTGCTATCCCCAGGAAGCTACGAACTTCTGATGGTGTTGTAGGTCTCTACCAATTCATTACTGCATCAATCTTCTGAGTGTCGACACTAATACCCTCGTCAGATATCACATGGCCAAGGAATGCTACTGAGTTCAGCCAGAATTCATATTTGGCGAGCTTAGCATATAACTTACGATCCTGAAGCATCCGTAATACTATCCGCAAGTGGCTCGCATGTTCCTCCTCCGAACGAGAATACACCAGAATGTCATCAATGAATACAATCACGAACACATCAAGATAGGGCCGAATACAGTATTCATGAGATCCATAAAAGCTGCTGGGGCATTTGTTAGCCCGAACGACATCACCAAGAACTCAAAGTGTCCATATCTTGTCCGAAAGGCCGTCTTTGGAATATCCTTCTCCTTAACCCTCACCTGATGATACCCTGAACGTAAGTCAATCTTGGAGAAATACTTGGCACCCTGGAGTTGGTCAAACAAGTCGTCAATTCTTGGAAGTGGATACTTGTTCTTTATAGTAAACTTATTCAACTGCTGTCGATAGTCGATACACATCCGTAATGACCCATCTTTCTTCCGCACGAATAGGACTGGCGCACCCCAAGGTGAAGTGCTAGGCCTAATGAAGCCCTTATCCAGCAAGTCCTTTAACTGCGCCTTCAACTCTCGCAGCTCTGCCGGGGCCATTCTATATGGAGGGATAGAGATTGGTTGAGTGTCAGGCAACACATCAATGCTAAACTCAATCTCCCTTTCTGGAGGAAGGCCTGGGAGTTCATTTGGGAAAACATCTGGAAATTCATTGACCACGGGGATAGATTGTAGAGTAGGCAGCTTCCTCTGCATCCCTAACGCGAACAAGATGATAAATGTAACCTTTTGAGATCATTTTCCTTGCCTTAAGATAGGAAATAAACCTACCTTTCAATGTAGAAATGTTCCCCTTCCATTCAATGACGGGTTCACCAGGAAATTGAAACTTAACCATCTTCATATGACAGTCAACATTTGCATAGCATGAGGCCAACCAGTCCATTCCCAGTATTACATCAAAATCAACCATTTCTAACTCAAATAAATCTGCCGAGGTTTGACGACTACAAATCATCACAGTGCAACCTCTATATACCCTTCTAGCAATCACAGAATCTCCTGTTGGAGTAGATACCGCAAGGGGTTTACTTATCAATTCAGGTTCAATGCCAAACTTATTAGCCACAAAGGGTGTAACATATGATAATGTAGATCCCGGATCAATCAACGCATATACATCATAAGAAAACACAGATAATATACCTGTAACAACATCTGTAGACGACTCGAGATCCTGTCGACCTACTAGAGCATATGTTCAGTTTTGAGACCCACTCGAACTCGGTCCTGCACCTCTACCTCTACCACGACCTGTCGACTGCTGAAAACCCCGTGCTGGAGGTCGAACCGATGAGGAAGAACCAGACACAGATCTAGTCGGTTGAGCCATACCATCACCTCCCCTGTTAGGACAATCCCTCATCATATGGCCAGGTTGTCCGCAAGAATAACACGCATCAGAACCTCGACGGCACAATCTAAAGTGGGCCTTACCGCACTGATCACAACGTGGTGTTGGGGGTTTCGTCTGACTAGTATCCATGTGATGTTGCGATCCAGATGCCTGCGAACTCTGACCTGGACCAGAATAGGATCGATCATATCGAGGCCTCCGAAACTGTGGAGGAGCACTAGCTACAGATGGCGCCGAACTCCTCGAAGACTGGGGCCTGGCGCTGCCTCTGAAGTCATCAGAATACCTTGCAAATCTCGCCCTCTTATGCTGGCCCCTATCGTGCTCCCTATCTGCCCTCTGCTGGCGCTTACGATCCTCTAAGGTCTGGGCATAAGCTTGAATATGGGAAATATCTATGCCTTCTACCAAGGAGGCTGTCATACACTCATTAATCAGATGGGGTCCCAACCCGTTCACGAACAAATGCACCCTATCACTCATCTCGGCCACCATATGGGGAGCATACCTTGCTAAAGAATCAAACTACATACTGTACTCTCGCACACTCAAATTACCTTGTCTAAGGTTCAAGAACTTATCAGCTCTAGCTCGTCGTATCTCAACCTGGCAAATAGTGACGAAGAAAGGCCTCAGAAAAATCCTTCCACACAGCTGGAGGAGCGTTCGGACCGTTGGATCTCTCCCAACTATCATACCAAAGAACCGCTAAATCCCGTAGCCGATAAGAAGCCAATTCTACCGCCTCTGTATCACTAACATGTATAACCCGTAGTGTACGATGAACCTGGTTAATAAAAGTCTGCGGAACCTCCTTGGGGTCTGATCCGGTAAACACTGGAGGGTCTAAATTAATAAAATCAAGAACTCTTGTACTAATTGGTTTATCAGCAGCACGTGTATTCTGCATCTGAGCCTGAGCAGCTACCAAGCTAGTCAATAACTGCAAAGCACTCCGCATATCCTGGTCTGTAGTGCCAGACGGAGGAGCTGGAGGTGCTGGGTGCCACCTAATATCCTTTGGAGGAGACGGAGTAGATGAGGTATGAGACGGCATCTCACTCTGAGCCTCACTTTGGCCTGCTCTGGCTTGGGGCACCTGACCGGTACCCTCTCCCGCAGTTGTATCAAGCCGTCTACTAATTGTTTGTTTCCTAGTCGAAGGCATTGCTGAAAGAAAACAAGGTGAATATTAGAAAGAACACTTATGACTCAACTCTATGCACGATCTACATTCAGGAAGAAGGTAACAACCCTAGATGTCATGTAGCCTCCTGATTGTAAATGTGGCGCGGTACACATCCATAATCAAGACTCTACTAGACATGGCTCAGAGACAATCCCTAGGACAGACTTGCTCTGATACCAAGTTTGTCACGACCCAAACTCGAGGACCGTGACTAGCACCCGACCATACTTGCCGAGCACCAACGTACATTTTATCTAACCTTCTTTATTATCTTTTAGGGCTAACGAGACCAATATAAATGGTAGACATGGATCATGGGCAACCAACAATAAAATATGATTGCATGAACCTACATAACATGGGATGACCGAGACAATCAAGAAACTATATACATATGGTACAAGCTACCACGCTAAAATGAAAGACTAATCAACAAAAACCAGCCGACAAGGCATACCAAACTATACATGAGTCGACACTTATCTATGAGCCTCTAAAGGAACATAAGTGCTGCAACATAGCCGGAACAAGGCCCCGACATACCCATAATGTCTATAACAAAAATGCATACAAAGACCAAGTCAAGTCCGGAGAAGGGATATCGCCAATCACCGCTGAACTGGACAACCTACTGTGATGTGGGAGCTACACTTGCCTGTCTATCAGGACCTGCAGCACGACATGGAGCGTCCACAAATAAAAGGACGTCAGTACGAATAAAGTACTGAGTATGTAAGGCAGAGAACCATAAATACGAACAGTAATGTAAGGAGGGATAGAGAATATACAACCTGTAACATCTGAGTACCTCTGAGGGCTACTGACATGAAATGCATGATACATATGTATAAATACATAATCTTTTAAAACATACGCCTCTGTGGGCATCATTATCATCATATCGTACCCGGCCGTAATAGGCTCGGTAAAAACATACCCGGCCATTATAAGGCTCGGTAGAATCGTACCCGGCCACGTGGAGCTCGGTAAAACCCAATTGATCAGTGGTTGCACAATAGGTGCCGTACCCGGCCGACTATAGCGCGGCTCGGTAGAGTAAAATAGATACATATATATAATGCATGCTCGACTCATGGAAACACCTTGTAGACCTTTCGGAATGACATAAGGTCGGTATCCTATGTACACCTTATTAGGACTAACTCTTCACTATGAACCTTATAGGAATCATGAAGTACCAACAAGATTGATAACATAAGAATAAGAGAAGCAACATCAACATCAATCGTTCCATAAGAGGGGAAACAATGTAAGTACCGCTTAGCTTCTAAGAATAGAGTATCTTTGGAAGCTCGTTCATTACATTATGTTAATCGGAGTCGTGCAAAAGAAGGAAAGGGATAGCCACACATACCTTGTATATACTGCCACAACCTCAAGCTATGCAAACGTCACGACTCCTTAGTCTACAATAGGAGAAATGACATTATCGTTAACGTTTAAGCGTCGCAACTATTATGTACCAATCACAACCTATTTTATGATTAAACGGACAGCACCTCCCCTATATATATGACTTCACACCATTCAAAACAATCACCAAACAGCCTAAACAACATCAATAATAAACATATTGAGCCTCCCAAAATAGTCCACACACAACCTAATCACATCATACATATGACGGCCACTATAGTCGTATCAAACGACCCAAAAATATTACGAAGAACTAGCAGAACACAACCCAACATATATATGGTGTTTCTCGACACCCTGCCTCCTCCAAAACTCCACAAAACAGTAATATAAAATGCAGCCCAACAGTAACACAAAACAGTCCACAAAACAGTCCGCTACAAGTGAATAACTTGAACTCACGGCTTCCGATCACCGTCCCGTCAGTTCTTACATGTATATAACGAATTACCATGAATTCACAGCAGAATAAATGTATGAAATATAGCAGTAAACTCACCTTAATTGTTGGATAACTCAGCCGTTAACTTGGTTCTTCAAACTCTAGTGTTTACCCCCAATTTGAACTTGAAAGAGAGGGAAAATCAATTAGGGTTTGTGGATAATTTTTGGGAGGAAGTTTGCAGGGTTTTAGGTCTGGTTATTAGTGAAATATAAAGAGGGATATATTGAAGAAGATAAGCCTTTTAATGGGCTCCTTTTCTGACCCGAAATTCTCTCTTTTGGGCCGATATTTAACCAAGTAGCTGACCCACCTACTTGCACCTAGCAGCTTGTGCAGTCTCACAAAATGTCTATATCTTTCTATTCCAATGTCGTATTGATAAACCGTTTAATGCGTTGGAAACTAGACTCATAGATCTTCAATTTAGTGGGTAGATCACCCCATAATTCCAAGTATATTGGGAGAAAGACTTAATAACATTTGACCTAAAGTTTAGGTAAAACTATGAACCTAAGTTGCAACAACTTTTGTTTCATAACTCGTTTGACTTCAAGAATTATGATACGGATATTATATGATTCAAATACCTTAAATCATGACCTCCTAAGTATACTAAGCATCTATAGGTTTACCCAAAAGTACGAGTTACAGCATCCTTGATTCGTTTAACTTCTAATACTTGGTAATCACCCTTATGCACCCTTGTATCACTTAAGATTAATCGGATTAACTTCTTATCATCTCAAGGATAATTCCTTCTTGGATTTGTGTTATCTAACTTATGACATGAACTAACGTGTGTGGATATGGGTTGTAATAGCAATTGCGAACATAGCAGGTTTTGGGACTGTTGTCCTCGCATTTACAATAATAAGTTCGCATTTGCGAACTAGGCTGGAATACTGGGACCTTCGCATTTGCGACATTTTAGTCGCATATGCGAACATGTGTTGTTCACTGAAGGCCTCGCATTTGCGAGGTATAGTTCGCATTTCTGAACCCATGCACTCCCCTTCCATCTTCGCATTTGCGAACCAAGGCTAATCTGGGTCTTCTTACATTTGCGAGAAATTCTTCGCAATTGCGAAGATACCAGCTGGGTGAAAATACCAGCTGTGTTATTTTTTAGAATTTGCTCCAACAGCCTATCAAATCTTTACCCGAGCACTCGGGCTCCAAACTAAACATGCACACAACTTCAAAAACATATTACAAACTTGCTCGTGCGATCAAATCACCAATATAACATCATTTTCATCAAATCAAACCTCAAGTTCATGATTATCTTTCTTTTAACTTCATAACTTTCAAATTTGGAACTTAAGGTTCAAAATAAATCAAACGACATCCGAATGTCACCAAACTTTGTAGAAAGCACTTATATAATATTTAAGACTTGTACCAAGCGTGGGAACCAAAAGACGAGCCCGATACCATGGTCGTTTAATCCATTTTCATTTAATAATTACAGCAAAAACAATTTCACAGAAAAATTCATAACTTGGGCTCTAGGCCTCAGAATTCGACTCCGTACGCATGTCCAAGTCCCATATTTTCCTACGGACCTTCCGGACCGTCCGATCTCGGGTCCGGGTCCGTTTACCAAAAATGTTGACCGAAGTCAACTATATCAATATTATTATCACTTTTCTTCAAATGTTTCATAGAAATCACATATCCTAGCACAAAATCTTTCCGGATACATGCCCGGATTATGCACGTAAATCGACGCCACATAAAATGAGGTTTTCAAGGCCTCGGAAGCGCGGAACAAGTGAGGAAGACAGGTGATGACCCTTTGGGTTGTCACATCCTCCACCTCTAAAACAATCGTTCGTCCTCGAACGAACTAGAGAAGGAAGTACCTGAGTCGAGGAACAAATGTGGGTAGCGGCTCCGCATATCATACTCGGACTCCCAGGTTGATGCCTCAGGAGGCTGACCTCTACACTGAACACGCACAAAAGGAAAACTCTTCAACCTCAACTGTCGAACCTGCCAGTCTAGAATGGCCACCGGCTCCACCTCATAGGATAAATCATTGTCCAATTGGACAATACTGAAGTCTAACACATGTGTGGGATCGATGTGGTACCTCCGAAGCATAGATACATGAAAAACTAGATGCACGGCTGATAAGCTAGGTAGCAGAGCTAGTCTGTAAGCCACCTCTCCCACTCGGTCCAGAATCTCAAATGGACCAATATACCTAGGGATGAGTTTGCCCTTCTTCCCGAACCTCGCCACGCCCTTCATAGGCGATACTCGGAGCAATGCCCGCTCGCCAACAATGAAATCTACATCTCGAACCTTACGATCCGCATAAGTCTTCTTCCTGGACTGAGCTAAACGCAATCTCTCCTGGATAGTCTTGACCTTGTCTAAGGCCTCCTGAACTAAGTCTGTACCCAACAACCGAGGCTCTTACGGCTCAAACCATCCGATTGGGGACCGACATCGCCTACCATACAACGCCTCATACGGGGCCATCTGAATGCTAGACTGGTAGTTATTGTTGTAGGCGAACTTCGCTAATAGCAGAAACTGGTCCCACGAGCCTCCAAAATCAATGACACAAGCTCGGAGAACGTCCTCTAGAATCTGAATAGTCCTCTCGGACTGACCGTCCCTCTGAGGATGGAAAGTTGTACTCAACTGGACCTGGCTGCCTAACTCCTACTGGACCGCCCTCTAGAAACGCGAGGTAAACTGCGTACCCCGATCTGAGATAATAGACACCGGAACCCCATGAAGACGAACAATCTCCCTAATGTAAATCTCTGCTAACCGCTCCGATGAGTAAGAGACAGATACTGGAATGAAATGTGCTGACTTGGTGAGCCTATCAACAATGACCCAAATAGCATCAAAGTTCCTCTGAGTCAAAGAAAGTCCAGTAATGAAGTCCATTGTGATCCGCTCCCATTTTCACTCGGGAATTTCGATTCTCTGGAATACACCACCAGGCCTCTGGTGCTCATATTTTACCTGCTGACAATTTATACACCGAGCAACATACGCAACGATGTCCTTCTTCATCCTGCGCCACCAATAGTGTTGTCGTAAATCCTGATACATCTTCGCAGCGGCCGGGTGTATAGAGTATCGCGAAATGTGGGCCTTCTCTAAGATCAACTCTCGAATCCCCTCGACAATGGGAACACAAACTCACCCCTGAAATCTCAATACTCCGTCATCATCTAGAGTTACATTCGTGGCACCTCCCCGCTGTACAGTATTTCTCAAGTCGCGCAAATGAGGGTCATCAAATTGCCTCTCACGGATACGCTCTAATAGATACGAACGAGCGACCGTGGAGGCTAACACCTTGATAGGCTTAGAAATGTCTAGTCTCACAAACTGGTTGGCTAAGGCCTGGACATCTAGAGCAAGTGGTCTTTGACTGACCGGAATGTACGCGAGACTACCATGCTGGCAGACTTTCTACTCAATGCATCGGCCAGCACATTAGCCTTACCTGGGTGATATAGGATAGTAACATCATAGTCCTTCAGCATCTCTAACCATCTCCGATGTCGTAAATTCAACTCTTTTTTCTTGAATAAGTACTGTAGGCTTTTGTGATCCGTGTACACTTCGCACGCCACACCATATAGATAATGCCTCCAGATTTTTAAGGCATGAACCACTGCTGCCAGCTTAAGATCATGAACCGGATAATTCTTCTCATGTATTTTCAACTGTCTCCAAGCGTAAGCAATAACCTTACCATTCTGCATCAATACCGCTTCAAGCCCCGTACGGGATGCATCATAGTAAACCATATAAGGCCCGAAACCCGTAGGTAGTATCAGCACTAGTGTTGTAGTCAAGGCTGCCTTGAGCTTCTGAAAGCTCGCCTCACACTCATCTGACCACTGGAACTGGGTGCCGTTCTGGGTCAACCTGGTCATCAGGGCTGCAATAAAAGAGAACCCCTCTATAAATCGGCGGTAATAACCTGCTAAACCCAAGAAACTCCGGATCTTGGTCACTGAAGCTGGCCGAGGCCAATTTTGGACTGCCTCAATCTTCTTTGGGTCCATCTGAATGCCTTCCACTGATACAATATGACCCAGAAATGCCACCGAACTTAACCAGAACTCACATATTGAAAATTTGGCATATAGCTTATTATCCTTCAGAGTCTGAAGAACCACTCTGAGGTGCTTCTCGTGCTCTTCCTAGATGCGGAAGTATACCAGGGTGTCATCTATAAAGACTATCACGAACAAATCTAAATATGGCCTGAACACCTTATTCATTAATTCCATGAATGCTGCTGGAGCATTGGTCAACCCGAAAGACATGACCAAGAATCCATAGTGCCCGTACCTGGTGCGAAAGGTTGTCTTAGGAATGTCAGCCGCCATGATTTTCAGTTGATGGTAGCCTGACCTCAAGTCTATTTTTGAGAACACCCTCGCTCCTTGGAGCTGGTCAAACAAATTATCAATCCTCGGCAGTGGATACTTGTTCTTTATCATCACTTTGTTTAATTGTCGATAATCAATACACATCCACATTGAGCCATCCTTCTTCGTTACAAATAACACGGGTGCTCCTCAGGGAGAAACACTGGGCCTGATAAAGCCCTTTTCTAGAAGGTCTTGCAACTGATCTTTTAACTCTTTTAACTCTGGCGGGGCCATACAATAGGGTGGAATAGGAGATGGGCTGAGTGCCCGGCGCCAGATCAATACAGAAATCAATATCCCTGTCGGGTGGCATGCCCGGCAGGTCTGAAGGGAAAACTTCGAGAAACTCTCATACAATAGGAACTGAATCATTAGAAGGAATTTCCGCGCTAGAATCACGAACATATGCCAAACAAGCTAGGCAACCCTTCTCGACCATGCGTCGAGCCTTAACATAGGAAATAACGATGCGAACGGAGTGGCCTGAGGTCCCTTTCCACTCTAGTCGGGGTGATTCTGGCAAGGCCAAGGTCACTGTCTTGGCATGACAATCTAAGATAGTATGATATGGGGACAACCAGCCCATCCCCAATATGACATCGAAAACCACCATGTCTAATAGCAATAGATCAAGACGCGTCTCAAGACCCCCGAATATAACTACGCACGAACGACGCACCCGGTCGACTACTATAGAGTCACCCACTGGTGTAGACATATAAAATTGAATATCTAGGGCATAGCTAGGCACATCCAGATACGGTACAAAGTAGGAAGACACGTATGAATATGTTGATCCAGGGTCAAATAATACTGAAGCACCTCTGTCACAAACAAGAATGGTACCTGTAATCACAGCATCTGATGCCTCTGCCTCTAGACTGGCTTGTAAAACATAAAATCAGGGATCAGCACCTCCCCTCTGAGCTACATCTCTGGGACGGTCATCTACTAGCTGACCTCTACCTCTGGCTGGACGGTCTCCGCCTCTACGGTCTCGACCTCCACCTCTACGATCTCTACCCCCTCCTCTAGCTGGCTGGGCAGGCTGTGGGTCAAGCTGGGGCCTGAATCATGGGACGAGTACCCCGCTGCTGAGTGTTGCCCATCGCTCGAGGGCAAAACCTGACAAGATGTCCTAGGTCACCATAACCGTAACAAAATTTAGGCTGATGGGGCTGATGGCCCTGACGACTTGAATGGCCTCCACAAACACTCTGAAGAGGCTGAGCACTGATGGGAGGCTTATCCGAATACCGCTCACGAAACCCACGATTAGCTGGTCCACCATGTGAAGCCTGGAGGGCTGACTGAAAAGGTCTGAAAGACTGGCCCCTATCAAAAGATTCCCTGCCTCCAGAATAAGAATCATTAAATCTGCTAGAATGACGAGGCTTCTTATCTGAAGGATAACCACCTCTCCGAGCAAGAGCCATCTCAACTCTACGAGCTGCATTAGCTGCCTCCTGAAAAGATATATCACTCCCAACTCCCAAAGCCATCTGAAGTCTAATCGGCCGATTTAGCCCATCTATAAACCTGCGGACCCTCTCCCGATATGTGGGGAGTATCACAACCAAATGATGTGCCAGATCAACAAACCTCGTCTCATACTAAGTCACAGTCATAGTACCCTACTGGAGGCGCTCAAATAGCCTCTGAAGTGCCTCCTGCGGAGTAACAGGGAGAAACTTCTCCTGAAATAACTCTGCAAACTGGTCCCATGATAAAGCCGGGGACCCTGCTGGTCAAGTCAAACAGTAATCTCTCCACCAAGTCTTGGCGGATCCTGAAAGCCTGAATGTGCAAAAGTCAACTCCATTGGATTCCACTATTACCATAGTCTTGAGAATCTCGTGGCAATTGAATAATAAGTCCTCAGGATCCTCTGATGTGGCACCGCTGAAAGTAGTGGTAAACAACTTGGAGAACCGATCAAGTCTCCATAGAGAATTAGAAGTCATGGCCGCTTCATCTCCAGCCTGAGCTGTGGTACCTGACTAAGTGGCCACAGCTGGCTGAACCACTGGTGCCTAAGGTTGGGGAGCTACTAGCTCCGGAGTACGTGCAACAGGAGTCTGGACCCCTCCTCCAGCCTGAGAAGTGACTGGTGCAGCTGGTAATAAGCCTGATCTGGCAACGCTGTCCATAAAACCTGCTATTCTGACTAGAGCCTCCCGAAGATCCGAAGTAAATAAGGCCTACCCTAGGACCTGAGCTGGGCCCACTGGAGCTGCTGGGGGTGGAACCTCCACACCAACCTCAACATGGGGCTCCACCTCTGAAATAGCTGCCTGGGGTAGAGCTCTGCCCCTACCACGGCCTCCGATATGGCCTTGGCCCCTGCCCCTCACGAGAGCTGCTTGGGGCTCAGGCTGCTGATCAACGGATGAAGAAGCGCTTGTCCTCATCATCTGTGAAAGGACAGATTAGAAATTCAATCAGTATTTGAGGAACAAGTCTCACAACAAGAAGGAACAAACAAGGGACTCTTTCCTAACTCAATAGACTTTGTAGGACAAGTACAGACGTCTCCGTACCTACCCCTCAAACTCTACTAAGCTTGTTCGTGAGTGGTGAGACCAATGTAACCTAGAGCTCTGATACCAACTTGACACGACCTGGATTTTCCCCCGTCATCGGGATCGTGATGGCGCCTACTCATGGTGGCTAGGAAAGCCAATTCATTCAATATTATCCTATTCATATCATTATTTTTATACTCATACTTAATAGCAAGGGGAATAATTATTCAATTTAATAAATGCGGAAGACTTTCTAAATAGAGATAAATAATACTAAGGTAAAACACTGATGAAATCCTCTACCCAAGATATGGAGTCACCAACTCACGAACTACTAATGAATACTACACATAATGGTCTGAAAGAAAATGAAAAATATATGTATGTCTCGAAACAATGAGACCACAGCAAATAGCATAAGTAAATAGAAGAGGCCAGGCCTGCGGACGCCTACAAGCTACCTCAGTCTCGGAATGCTCAACTCCCACGAATACTCTACCGCTGCTGCTGCTCCTTCTCAACAACTGGACCTGTGCAAAAAATGCACAGAAGTGCAGTATCAGCACAATCCGACCCCATGTGCTGGTAAGTGCCTAGCCTATCATGTCGAAGTAGTGACAAGCCTAGGACCAGACACTCATATAAACCTGTGCAGTTCTATATATTTACACCACAAGATAACAAGAATTACCAAGTAACAAATTCAATAAGAAGAATCATAATAGGGGAAACACAACAGTCAGCAACATCTATTAAATCAGTAATGGAAAACAGAGTATAATGGAAACAGTTAACATCAAAACAAGAAATATCAAATAGTTGCACGGCATCACCCTTCGTGCTTTTACTCTCATCCTCACATCCATGGCACGGCATGATCCTTCGTGCATGGTTCAAATAACAACGGCACGGAATGTTCCTTCGTGCATAATCAATATCACAAGGCACGGCATGATCCTTTGTGCATAATCAATAACAAGGCATGGCATTACCCTTCGTGCATAATCAATAATATAAGGCATGGCATGATCCTTCGTGCATAATCAATAAAACAAGGCATGGCATTACCCTTCGTGCAAAAATCAGTAAAACAAGGCACGTCATCACCCTTCGTGCATTATCACTCTTCCTCACCCAAATAACAATCACAGTTAAGGGCAAAAGAATGAAAACAATAATCATGAACCGTCCCGTCAAGGGACACAATAATCATCACAGTAAAGTCCCGGCAAGGGAGACAATAATCAACTTCATAATAAAGAGTCCCAGCAAGGGAAAACAATGATCAACTTCACAACCCGGCAAGGGTTCAAGATTATATCTTAAAAACATCCCACAATAGATAGCAACAAAAGACTCATGGTCATGCTAAACGCCAATGTATGGATGCTCGTCACCACAGCCCACACACCGCACTCAATCACATAGCAAATAGCACATAAATCTTATTCCCTCAAGCTAGGATAGATCAAACACATACCTCTAGCCTTGAAGTCCAATTTATCGTTCAACTATAGCTTTACGCTGAATTTCAGCTTTCAACTTGCTCGAATCTAATCACAATTGGTTCAATTACAATAATAAATACTATATAACTTGGTTTGGATGCTTAAAAACGGTTTTCTCAAAGTTTATCCCAAAATTTCCCAAAGCGCCCATGGACCCACGTGGTTGGAACTCGGGGTTCGGACCAAAATCCAGTTACCCATTCCCTTAGGAGTTCAAATATATGATTTGTTTCAAAATCGGACCTCAAATTGAGGTCCAATTCCCCAATTCATGGAAAACCCAGGTTCTACCCAAAAACTAGAATTTCTACCATGAAATACTTTGATTTCTCTTGAAAAACATGTTTAATGATGTTAGGAATTGAAAGCATTAAGTAAAAAGTGACTTAAAAGTATTTTGGAGTGATTTTGCTCTTGGAGAATCGTGTGTGGTGTGTTGGGTTTTGAACGAATGAAGAAAAGAGGTGTAAAATTCGTTTAAGTATCAGATTGCACAGTTGTGGTTATGGGAATTGCGAACAGTTATTCGCAATTGCAAACATAGCAGGTTTTGGGACTGTTGTCCTCGCATTTGCGATAATATGTTCGCATTTGCGAACTAGGCTGGAATACTGGGACCTTCGCATTTTCGACATTTTAGTCGCATTTGCGAACATGGGTTGTTCACTGAAGGCCTCGCATTTGCAAGGTATAGTTCGCATTTGCGAACCCATGCACTCCCCTGCCAACTTCGCATTTGCGAAGATTGGTTCGCATTTGTGAAGATTGGTTCGCATTTGCGAACCAAGGCTAATCTGGGTCTTCTCGCATTTGCGAGAAATTCTTCGCAATTGTGAAGATACCAGCTGGGTGAAAATACCAGCTGTGTTATTTTTCAGAATTTGCTCCAACGGCCTATCAAATCTTTACCCGAGCCCTCGGGCTCCAAACCAAACATGCACACAACTTCAAAAACATATTATAAACTTGCTCATGCGATCAAGTCGCCAATATAACATCGTTTTCATCAAATCAAGCCTCAAGTTCATGATTATCTTTCTTTTAACTTCATAACTTTCAAATTTGGAACTCAAGGTTCAAAACACATTAAATGACATTCGAATGTCACCAAACTTTGTAGAAAGCACTTATATAATATTTAAGACTTGTACCGGGCGTCGGAACCAAAATTCGAGCCCGATACCATGGTCGTTTAATCCATATTCATTTAATAATTTCAGCAAAAATAATTTAACAGAAAAATTTATATCTTGGGCTCTAGGCCTCAGAATTCGACTCCGAACACATGCCTGAGTCCCATATTTTCCTACGGACCTTCCGAGATCGTCCGATCTCGGGTTCGGGTCCGTTTACAAAAAATGTTGACCGAAGTCAACAATATCAATATTAATATCACTTTTCTTCAAATTTTTCATAGAATTCACATATCCTAGCACCAAAGCTTTTCGGATACATGCCCGGATTATGCACGTAAATTGAGGCCACATAAAATGAGGTTTTCAAGGCCTCGGAAGCGTGGAACAAGTGAGGAAGACAGGTGATGACCCTTTGGGTCATCACACCTTTACGCCTACAATTATGGATTCCTCCAATAATCTAAGTGTGGTGTTGTTCAACAATTTACCTAAATATTCACTCTTTTCCAAGTTATGCACACTAAATAGGCACAGATAATTGAGAGCTCTATCAATTAACTATAACAAGAACGAAGTTAAACAAACAGAAATCTAGCTAACAATTTGTAATTACATAACACCAGAAGTTCATCACTCAATAGGCTCCATCAAAACCTTAGATAAAGATTTAGCTACTCATAATCAAAGAAAAAAGATAGATAATTGAATTCATAATCAAAGATTCAATGTAAGAGAAAGAAAGATGTTGAGAGAGTTCTCTCTTACTAGTTTTCTTGAAAAAGTAATGAATAATACAATACTTGCCTCTCTTGGGCGAATCCTATCATTATATATAGGTTTTAGGTTACATAAATTGTATTTTGACAAGTTAATCCTTCAAAGTTATGGCCTCCACCGCGGTCCGACCGCGTTCGCGGTTGGATCACAGAAAAACAACCTTTCTGATTCTTCAAAAGTTTCGCAGACCTCTTCTACCGTGGTTCTACCGCGTTCGCGGTTAGACCGCGGGATTTCACCCTGTTACATTGGGAATTTGAAAAACTCAACACATGAAAGTTGTATCCCTTTGAGTTAGGTTTCCAACCATATATTATGGATCCAACACGGAGTTTTGAGCAAAATGTTATGTCTAATTTACTAGATAGTGCACAATATGTCTCATCGAGTCTTCTTTTGTACTAAACTATAAAATTTGACCCCCGAACACGATCCCGGCTTAATTCCTTGAGCTTTTACTCAGACTTCAAAGCTCCAAATCACTTAAATTCATTCCATAACATCTATATATGGAATCACACCTTCCCGGCTATTTTCAGCACAATTTCTTGACTTGTACCACACTTGGCCTTCTTCACCTTCTTTTGACTCCAAAACCACTCTTTTAGTCTACATTAGCTCATGTGTACCTATAACACACTAAAAAAACTAATAAGAGCATTTTGTCATCATAAACAATATCAAAACAACAATAAAGCGTGATTATTTAGGGCATAAATATAGTCAAATTCACCTATTATCAATACCCCACATTTAAACCTTTGCTCATCCTCGAACAACCTTAATCACACTTTAGGCCAATTTTATTAATGCCTTCCCCAAAATATGTCATAAAATCTATCTTTCATGATTAACCTAAGACATGCACAATCCTTACCTAACTGTAAACTCAAATGCCAGCACATTATTGCTTACTCTAGTTATTATCACAGACTTGCAAATTTACCTTTTTCTTCCTGAGTTACATGCCCTCACACAATTTATTGAGAGAAGTTCCCACACATAAACAATTTAGAACATGGAACTTATAGATATAGGAAAAATTTCACTCACTCTCAACAAAGAACATTCATATGCATACAGATACACCATATGCTTGCCCCTAGTATAATACTCCACTAATCGAGTTATTCAATTACAGAACAATAGGTCTTTAAGGGTTGTAATGTTGGCTATGGGATGGGTGGGATACTTTTGGTTATAGTGGCTAACTTCCCTTAGAACTTTCTTTCTTTTTAAAACTTCCTTTAGGCTTTTTCATTATACCTCCCCTAAACTTTCCTTCACCTTTCATTCGCTTTTAATCCCCAATTTTCTGTTAGTGTAACTGGCCTTTCTATTTTACATATATACATTGATATTTTTTTTTCAAAGCTTTGTAGCATATACAATATTTTGCCAGTTCACCATTTTTCTACCATTCATTCTTGATTTTCCCTTTTTCAATGTCTCTTCACCCCACACTTAGACTTTTGCATGTTCGTTACAAAACAAGTGCTTCTAGGAGGTAAAGTAGAACAATATACGATATAGATTTTTATGAACATTCAAGGGTTATCAAAGAATAGAATTTAGGCTCAAAGGGGTTAACTAGGATACTATGTACAGGTGAATTCACAGTTTATTGATTATAGGGTTACACAAAGAAATGCCTTTATCATCTCTATAACCAAACAACTTCTATTTCGCTTTGCAAACACACAGGGCAAGTTCTAGGTATCATGTAAAAATATATAATATAGGTAAAAGCTCACACACACTTAGCATGCAACTCATTTAGAATCAGGTTCTTCTACAAAGTCCTATCAACGTTCAAGCAAGCTGTATTGTGCAATTTAAGGCATATCGTAGAAACTACAGTCAAGCTTAGATCACACACTCTCAAGTTCATTTTAGTTTTGCTAATGTGCATACTTGGGGTTACATTTTAACATTTGCGCTCTAATCCTAAAAAAATAAAAATCTACCTAACCCGGTTCAAGAAAAACCCTTGGAAAAGAACCGTGGTCAAAAGAAAAATCAAGGGAGAAGTGATACACTACCTAGAAAAAGGAAAGAAAAGAAAGAAAAATTCCTACATGGACTACTTCCCTCAAGAGTACTTGTCCAAATAGTCCGTCATCAGGAAGAGTCCTCTACTCATATTTTTGGATTTTTCAAATTTTTGATTTTTTTGTGTTCTTATTCCGACTTAGACCCTTAAGAAACCCGTCGCCAAGTGTCCATCATCGGGCCAAGCCAGCTAATATAATTTACAACTACAAGTACTATGTACAACATACAATACAAGATAAGTCTCCTACCCACACTTAAGATCATGACATGTCTTCATGGCAAAATAATCAATGTACAGCACGGAAGGGTGAGAAAACCTACCTGGGACCTACCCCGTGTCTAGCAACTTTATCACTTTCTTTTTCACCATATCCTTCATATTCGGGTTCAGACATCTTTTGCCTTTCCTGGAGGGTTTGTGTCCCTCTTCCAAGAGAATCTTGTGCATGCAGTATGCGGGGCTGATCCTATTTATGTCTGCCATGGTCCAACCAATGGCAGTTTTACATTCTTTAAGTACCTGTAATAACTTTTGAGCCTGCACATCTAGCAAACCAGATGAGATAATAACAGGTAAAGTGGAGTTAGGGCCTAGAAATTCATACCTGAGATGGGCTGGTAGTGGCTTAAGTTCCAGCTTCGGTGGCTCCTCAATGGATGGTTTTGCTGGAGGGGTTTCTCCCTTTTCTAAGTGTAGAGGTTCAAACACCAACTCTCTATCCCAAAACCCCTTGCCTTTCAGAGATAGCACCCACTCTGACAGACTTTCACTGTTTACCTCTTCTAAGTTCATCAGGTATGCCTGAAGTGGATCTTCAGCTGTTAATTCTGCATCACCTGTCTCCACAATCACATCTACTACATCAATGAGAGAGCAATTCACGAACTCACTAGAGCGCCTTATGGATGTTTACACATTGAATATGATTTCCTCATCATTCAACCTCATCTTGAGTTCCCCGGTCTCACAATCAATCAATGCTCTCACTGTGGCTAGGAATGGTCTTCCTAAGATTATAGGAATTTCCTCGTCCACCTTGCAGTCAAGAATAACAAAATCGGCGGGAAACACAAACTTCCCCACCTGGATGAGCACATCATCCAATATACCAAATGGACGTTTAACCTTCCTGTCAGCAAGCTGTAATAACATGGAAGTAGGCCTGGCTCTCCCGATGCCCAGCCTCTTATAAATCACCAAGGGCGTAAGATTTATGCTCGCCCCCAAATCACACAATGCCTTCGCAAAGGCAAAGTTTCCTATAGTGCATGGAATGGTGAATCTACTTGGGTCAGATAGGTTCTCAGCAATGGGTCTAGAAACCACTGCACTACATGTCTGCATAAGAGTAATGGTGGCCAAGTCTTGGAAATCAAATTTCTGCGACATCAAATCTTTCATCATCTTAGCATACCCAGGCATTTCTTTCAAAGCTTCAATTAAGGAGATGTTTACCTGGATTTGCTTGAGCATCTCGAAGAACCTCTTGTATTGCTCCTCTTTCTGGTGTTTGGCCAACCTTTGAGGGAATGGGGCTGGAGGCCTCTTCTTCCTAATCACTTGGGACTTTTCTTTCTCTATCACTTGTTCCACAACCGGCTGCTCTACCAGTTCAGCTACTTTCTCTGTTCCCTGCTGCACATCATTACTTTTAGCTACTGGCTGGACAGTAACTTTTGTCAACCCGGTGGACTCATCCAATTCAATGGGTACTGGAGTGAGTGTCTCAGCCAGCAAATTGCTTTTATCTCTTTCCTGTTCAGCATCAAGATCTCTACTACTTCTCAGATTAACTGCCATAAGCTGCTTTGGGATTTGATCCTTTGGGTTTGTTTGTGTATCTGCAGGCAATGTCCCTTGAGGACGATTGTTAAGTGACATAGAAATCTGTCCCACCTGTACTTCAATATTCTTGATAGCTGCGTCATGTTCATCTATCCTCTCATTGGTTTTGGCATGTGACCCAGTTACCTGCTGCATCATAGCTTCCAACCTTGCGAACCCATCGTCATGTCTACCCCCATGCTGTGGTGGAGGTAGATGATACCCCTGCTGCTGATTGTTGAAATTCTAAGGTCTAGGATATGGAGCCATGTTGTTTGGTGGCCTCATACCTGCTGCATTATACTGTGGCTGAGGAGGCATGTACTGTTGTGGAGCCTTCTGACCCCAACTCTAGTTACACTGTTGCTGCCCTCCACAATTAACCACATAGTTCATGTCTTCATGCTGGTGATGATGTTCTTGGTCTGCAGTCCATGGATTACTTATGGGTTGTCTAATGCAAGATGTGAATAAACCACCAATTGTAGTATCTACAATGTGAACCTGTTGCTTGACCCCAAATTCTTCCACCTTCTTCGTCAGGATGCTAATTTGTGTCAATAAAGTAGCCATGTTCTCCTCCATAGTGTTGTAAGGACTCAGAGGTACAGAGTGTACCACTGGAGTGATAAGAGCATTCCTGGTCGTCCACTCGGAGTTTTGAGCCATCTTGTCAAGCAAATTTTGGCCTTCTCTCCAAGTCTTGCTCGGAAAAGCCCCACCTACTAAGGCATCTACTATATTCTTCATACTGTCTGAAAGCCCCATGTAGAACCTTTTACCCAACATCTGTTCAGGAACCCCATGGTGAGGACACATAACCAACATACCTTTGAATCTGCCCCAAGTTTCATGTAATGTCTCCCTTGGTTTCTGCTTGAAGCTCACAATCTCATCAATTTGCTGAGTTGTCTTGTTAGGTGGATGAAAATTGTTGTGGAATTTCTTGACTAACTCATCCCATGTTGCAATAAAGTTTATAGGGAGTGAGTTTAGCCATACCTGCGCACCCCTTGTAACTGAGAACGGAAATAGTAATAATCTGATGGCTTCCGGTGTCACATTTGGTTACCTCTGTGTCTTGCATATTGAGAGAAAGTTCTTCAGGTGCTGTAGCGGATCTTCAACCTAAGTCCCAGATAATAATCCCATGTTTTACAACAAGTGTAGCATGTTGTTGGTAATCTGGAATGACTTAGCTTGAATTGCTGGCACAATAATGGCAGTTGCCAAATTATCAGCGGTTGGTTGTGGCCGGTCAAATAATGCACCTTCATGCGCCTCTTGCGCTTCCCGTGCGTTCAACCCAGCTTGCTGGTTTGGGTCGTTCACGTCTCCCATGTCAAAATCTAGTTTAATTGGTTGTTGAGATTGCTGAAGTTGTTTGATTGCCCTGTTACGTGCCCGGAAAGTTTGCTCTAGGTTTGAGAGTCCTTCAATTAGTTCTCCAGTCCTTGCAGATTTCCTAGGCATGCACCTGAGTACCCAATTCAACAACCGTTAAAAATTTCAATGTAAAGTGTGTAGAAAGAACCTAACTACACAAGAATATTGTATTTCTGTCAATGGAAATTGATAATTCCGTTAATTCCCCGGCAACGGTGCCAAAATTGGTTCACGCCCAAACAACGGTCGTAGTCAATATAATCCGGTCAATTAAGTCCAGAGTAGATCTCACGGGGAATTAACCTATCAACTGCAACTTCCAAAACCCAATAACACTTCTGAAGCAGCTTCCCAAACTTTTGAATATATTTTTGTGGAATATTTTCTACTAACTAACTTTTGCAAGAAACTAAAGACTTGAAGAAAGAATTGAATGTTGTGTAAAGAATGAAGAGAAAGACTAAGGTATTGATTTCCCCTATTGATGGAATTCCTTTTGTTTATGCTCATACAAATTGTCAATATTATTCTATCGATCATGAACGCTATTTTTACCGTAATTCTCTCCCGAGGAACTATAATAATTTACTAGTGTACTCTCCCGAGCTACCCTAGCTAGCTTTAATTTGAACGGTTCACTTTAGATTGCACCCAAGGTTTCGTTATTCCTAAACCCACCTTTACGCCTACAATTATAGATTCCTCCAATAATCTAGGTGTGGTGTTGTTCAACAATTTACCTAAATATGCACTCTTTTCCAAGTTATCCACACTAAATAGGCACAAATAAATGAGAGCTCTATCAATTAACTACAACAAGAATGAAGTTGAACAAATAGAAATCTAGCTAACAATTTGTAATCACATAACCCAGAAGTTCATCACTCAATAGGCTCCATCAAAACCTTAGATAAAGATTTAGCTACTCATAATCAAAGAAAAAAGATAGATAACTGAATTCATAATCAAATATTCAATGTAAGAGAAAGAAAGATGTTGAGAGAGTTCTCTCTTACTAGTTTTCTTGCAAAAGTAATGAATAATACAATACTTGCCTCTCTTGGGCGAATCCTATCATTATATATAGGGTTTAGGTTACATTAATTGTGTTTTGACAAGTTAATCCTTCAAATTTTCGGCCTCTACCATGGTACGACCATGGTCCGACCACGTTCGCGGTTGGATCGCGGAAAAACAACCTTTATGACTCTTCAAAAGTTCCGCGGACCTCTTCTACCGCGGTTCTACCGCGTTCGCGGTTGGACCGCGGTATTTCACCCTGTTACGTTTGTAATTGGGGAAAACTCAAAACACAAAAGTTATAGCCCTTTGAGTTAGCTTTCCAACCATATATTATGAAGCTAACATAGAGTTATGAGAAAAACGTTATGTCCAATTTACTAGATCGTGCGCAATATGCCTCATCGAGTCTTCGTTTGTACTAAACTATCAAATTTGACCCCCGAACACAATCCCGGCTTAATTCCTTGAGCTTATACTCAGAATTCAAAGCTCCAAATCACTTAAATTCATTCCATAACATCTATATAGCTCAGAATCACACCTTCTCGGCTATTTTCAGCACAATTTCTTGACTTGTACCACACTTGGACTTTTTCACCTTCTTTTGACTCCAAAACCACTCTTTTAGTCTTCATTAGATCGTGTGTACCTATAACACACTAAAAACACTAATAAGATCATTTTTTCATCATAAACAATATCAAAACAACAATAAAGCGTGATTATTTAGGGCATAAATATAGTCAAATTAACCTATTATCAGAGATGGTGGCCTTGTCCTACATAATGGAGAAGGTGGCCTTAGCCGCTACATAATGGAGAAGGTAGTCTTAGTCGCTTACATAATAAAGAAGGTGGCTTTAGCCACTACATAATGGAGAAGGTGGCCTTAGTCGCTGACATAATAGAGATTGTGGCCTTAGCCGATACATAATGGAGATTGTGGCCTTAACCATTACATAATGGAGACTCAACTAGGCTATTTTCTTTAGTAAATCGGCCTGGAGAACGCGTCAAGTGGCCAATATGATAAACCTATCTCTATACGCCCCTGGGTGTCTCCTTTGCCGCCTCGTTAAAAACCTCCTCGAGAAAACCCAATTGGAACAAAACTCGGGTAGAGGAAAAAGAGTATGACTCGGGAGACGCCCTTCAAAAATGGAAGTACTTGAGGTTGGCGATGTTCCAGTTGTTTTGGAGTGTTCTTCCTTCCATTGTTTCCAACCGGAATGCTCCTTTGCATGCATCTGCTGTGATTTTATATGGCCCGCTCCAATTGGTGCCCAGTTTCCCTTCGCTCGGGTCTTTTGACGCTAAAGTTTTGACTTTAAGGACGTAGTCCACCACTTTGAGTAGTCGTTTTTTGGATTTTTTATTGTAATACCTCTCGACCTATTGCTTTTGAGCCGACATTCTTATGTGGGCCATATCCCTTCGTTCTTCGGCCTTGTCGAGGTCTTAAAGCCTACTCATTTCATTATCTTCTCCGCTGGTATGTGAATATCTCAGGCTCGGTTCTTGGATTTCAACTAGTATGACCGCGTCGGTTCCGTAGACCAGCGAGTACGGTGTTTCTCTTGTGCTGGATTTGGGCGTAGTTCGATATGCCCACAGTACTTCTGGTAGTAGTTCGAGCTAGAGCCCTTTGGCTTCTTCAAGTTTATTCTTCAGTATGTTCAATATTATTTTGTTGGAGGATTCTGCATGGCCATTGGCAACGGGGTGGTACGACATGGAGAGTATTCGTTTGATGTGCCATTTGTCAAAGAACTCCATTATCTTTTTGCCGATGAATTGGGAGGCCGTTGTCGCAACTGATTTTTTTGGGAATGCCGAAGCGGCATATGATGTTTTTCATATGAAGGCGATGACTTAATGTTCGCGTATTTGGGAGTGCGCACCTGCTTCCATCCATTTGGAGAAATAGTCGGTTAAAACTAATAGAAATCATACCTTTCCTCGCCTTGCCGGCGCCAAGTTGTTTGACTCGAAAGATAACAAATACCTTGCAAGTGAATACAATCAAAATAAATCAAGAGTAAATCATAATCGAAGATAATAAAACCTAGAAATGTGAACTATATATCTTATTGCTTTTGATAGATTGAATATTCAAGAGAGAAAGAGAGAGAGAGAGAGAGAGAGAGAGAGAGAGAAAGCTTGTATTATTAGAGATTCAATTCTTTACAACGTTGGGGTCCTCCTTTATATAACAGGAGAACCCCCTCAGAATAATAAAATAATGCAGAGATAGTTCATGTGCTTTCGAGAGATGACGAGACCTAATGGCGTTTTCACCCCGACATTCTTAAGTCGTACCCTCATTTTGACTATTGCTTAATCGTGGGTCATTGCTACCGTGGTGGGAAAAATTTGACCCCATACAAAAGTGCTTCCGAAAAAAATGAGAGAGAAGGGAGGGAGTATAAAAGTAAAGAGCAATTAGATTGGGGTGATGCGTGCCATGCTTCACTATTTGGCTTTCCCATCAGCAATGAATGAAATTAAATACGATAAGTCTGTCAATTTCCTAAGGTTGATTGATTTCTTTATCTTATCAAAGTGCAAATTGGCATTCATTACGTACCCTTCAAAGAAAATTGCAGTCATTTTCTTCGCACCCTATATATAACTACTCCATATTTTAGCATCATGGATGAAATGGAAAAGATAGTGACACTTGAAGCTGTAAATAACTAAAATCCATTAAATTCTTAGATGAGCAAAGGTGAAAGAATAACTAAATGCATTTATATAATTATATTGGACGATTCTTGAGTTGTACTTCTCTCGCTAAACATGGTTATGACATTAAAAAGGAATTTGACTCGCGGAGGAACCACTACTATTATTTAATGTAAATGTTTTCCGTGAAAATGGTAATAACAATTAAATTTATTGATGAGACTTCAAAAATACGTAATTTATTTTTATGCTGGTTATTAAGCAGTTGATGCTAGGTGTATGAAGTTTAAAAGACGAAACACGAGCTAAAATAGAGTTATAATCAAACTGAGGAGTTAGCCATTCGGGCCTCGGACTGACCGATGTAGGGCCTCAAGGTTTATTTTTGGACTCGGGATCGAGCTATCAGGGATAATCGTGGAAGGACTAACAGTCAGGATATAATTAAAGGGGAATCTTTATGGCCTATGATAAGCAATAAATGAAGAACAAGTATGAAAGTAATAAATAAGAGCAGTGGTATCGAAAGAGTATGTTAGAGAAAAAAGAGAGAGTTATTATTTATCTCGTGTAGAATAGTTGGAGCAACAACAGTCTCTTTTTTTACAAAATGTTGAGGATCCCCTTTATATAGAGGGGAAATCCCAACATAGTACAAAATGTAATAAGTGTAAAGATGTAGAGATGAGACGGCTAGACGTGACACCTTGATAAGGTCAGGCCGGCTAGGTTTTGTCAGGCTTAACCGTGTACCTTGGGAACTCTCCATTTTTACTTTAGCCTTGGTCAATATTCCCTTTAGGCCAGGCATCGACGAGCCTCGATGGAGGGAACTCGATCACAGCTTCGTGACCTCGAGGCCTCGAGATGGAAATAACAATAACAACCTAGTGTATTCCCACAAGTAGGGTCTAGGTAGGGTAATATGTACGTAGACCTTACCCCTACCCCAAGGGGCAGATAGGTTGTTTCCAGGAGACCCTCAGCTCAAGAAGGAAACAAGTGACAGAACAAGTGACAATATATTAGTACTAGCAATAGACTCATAATAAATAACATAAAATACACAACATAACATAAAATAACAACTATATAAGGAATATAGGAAATACGAGGAAAGAGGAACGTATACTAGTATCTAGAATATAAAGCTCTGCATCAGTAGCTGATCCTAGCATCCTAAGCGTAACTACTAACTGTCTAGTCTCATTCTAGCGCGTTGTAGAAATATTCTAGCTTCTCCCTAACCTACAACCTTAATGCTCGACCTCCATAATCCCCTGTCAAAGGCCATGTCCTCAGTAATCCTAAGTCGTGTCATGTCCTGCCTGATCACCTCTCTCAAATACTTCTTAGGTCCCCCTCTACATCTCCCCGTGCCCACCATCGACAGTCGCTCACAACATCTCTCTGGTGTATCAGTGCTCCTCCTCTGAATATGCCCGAACCATCTGAGTCTTGATTCCCGCATCTTGTTCTCAATGGGCACCATGCCCACCCTCACTCGAATAACTTAATTCCTAATCGTATCCGTCCTTGTAGGCCCACACATCCACCTCAACATCCTCATCTCTACTACTTGCATCTTCTGGATGTGTGAGTTCTTAACCAGCCAACACTCGGTCCCATACAACATGGTCGGTCTAACCACTGCTCTATAAAACTTATCATTTAGTAATGGTGGCACTTTCTTGTCACACTGGACTCTCGTTGCTAACCTCCACTTCATCCACCCCTCCCCTAAACGGTGTGTGACATCCTCGTCGATCTCCCCGACCCCTTGAATAACTGACTCAAGGTTCTTGAAACTGCCCCTCTGAGGAATAACTTGATCTTCCGAAATGAACTAATAGCAAGAAATTGGACCCTATGATTTCACCGCATACACTAACTTTTTTTACTTTTAGTATTATTTATATTTGTTAGCCGAAAAAGTGTATAATTTTTGTACATATATATATATATATATATATATATATTCGACTATTATTTTGAGAGCGGCTATACAATGTCATTTTCCTATTTAATACACCTTGCCGATATAAATAATTATATACTTCCTCTTTCACTTTTAGTAGTCAACTTTAATTTTTTCACTCCCTTTAACAAACAATAAATGAAACATTTATTTTACAATTTACTCATAATAATGATATATAGTATCTCCAAAAATAATTAGATTAAAAAGATTGTCTTTCTCTTAATAATATATCGGACAAGTATAAAAGTGAAAGTATATATTTAGTATAATAAACAAGTTAAAGCGAACTGGGAGTATATTTCAAGATAGGACATCTACAATTAAAGGCAGTTTATTATTAGGTCCCTATACATTATATATATACATATATCTAGGGTGCATGCAGTGAAATGAAAGGTGGTCACTATAGTCACAGCTGGTTACTGGAAAATGGAGGCAGCAGCTATAATTACTAGTATTTGATCTCCATATCTTCTTCCTCCCTGAAAAAGGATAGAACATATAACCCTTTGAATGGCAAGTACGTGTTAAAACAAGCCCATAAATCCACTAGCTACCTATATATATTTTAATACTATATTTGAACTTTTCCTTATATCAATGGACACTATAAATTTCTCCTATCCCTCTTAGATATACATACCCTCAACCTGAGTTTGCTACTACTACTAATACGTACAAATTCTGTAAGTGTGCTTCATATTCATTCAGGCACTTTACTCTGTTTAATTTCCTCCCTTTTTCCTACTACAAAAATTTCCAAATAAAGTTTTCATTCAATTAATCTTTTACTTGTCATGGTTCATTTTTTTTTCCTCCTTATTTGCAGTTCCACGTACTTTGGAGAATACAAGGGCTGAAATAGTGAAATTGAATGATAATGAAGTGCCTTTTCATGGTCTATGCGGCTTTGTTGCTTGTTTCATTCTCTGGTATATTTTCTCAGTTTTTCCCTTATCCCTTCATTTATCTTCCTTTAGTTGTGTTTTGAGGTGAATGGGAGCTTTGGTGTAACTGGTAAAGTTGGCGTCATATGATTAAGAGGTCACGGTTCGAGTCGTGAAAACAATCTCTTGCAAAAATGCAATGTAAGGCTGCGTACGATAGACCCTTGTGGTCCGACCCTTTTTCGAACTCCGCGCATAGCGAGAGCTTAATGTACTGGGCTATCTTTTTAGTTGTGTTTGAGGTACATCTAATTGGCCTTTTCTTGCTTTTCACCTTCGCCGGAAAGAGTAATATTTCTCAACTCCTGTCACTTCTGCCAGCTCCCTATCTTTTTAAGAATTTTTTTTTTCTTTTTTATTCAGAAAAGAAAGTGAAGTTGGGAAATCTAAACTATAGTTACTGCATTGATATATTTATTCTACTGTCATGCATGCACCCTTAGCTTCTATGGAATTTTTTTGGCTAATCTTTTGTAATTTTTCCCTCTTGGGGTTTGATTTCCAACTCTATCTTGAATGTTCTGGGCTTGAAACTCTTAAAGCAAGTGTTGTTATCTTTTTGAAGATGCAGATGCTCATTAATCTCATGCATTGAAAGTAGCTGAGGAAGGTGGTGCAACTTTTGAAAGATAATTAAGACAATTTTGAAGAACAAAGTACAGCCCGTTGCACTAAGCTCCTGCTATGCGCGGGGTACGGGGAAGGGTCGGACGACAAGGGTATATTGTACGCAGCCTTATCCTGCATTTCTGCAAGAGGTTATTTCCACGAATTAAACCCGTAACCTCCTCCAGGTCACACGCATCAATTTGAATACATGACTTCCCATCACACTTTTGAAATACATATAGGCAAAAGCTTCTGAACTTTATTTGGATAATCAAATATGCAGCTTTTCTATTTATTACCAAGCCACAAACAAGGCGCAATGTTAATCGGGTGATATATGTTTTACCAGACAGGCGTAGTAACTTCTGAACATGAGTGACAATGCATTTTCTAACTCCACTTTAAGAAAACAATTGACTCTTTGTGGTTCGATAATTTTTCCAGATCCCGCGCATAGCAAGAGCTTAGTGTATCGGGTTGCCCTTTTTTATTCTACTGTTATGCATGTACCCCTAGCTTCTATAAGATTTTTTTGGCTAATCTTTTGGAATTTTTTCCCTCTTGGGGTTTGATTTCCAACTCTATCTTGAATGTTCAAGACCTGAAAATCTTGAAGCAAGTGTTGTTATTTTTTAATGATGCAGTAATGCACATTAATCATGCATTGGAACTAGCTGAGAATGGTGGTGCTATTCAAGAAAGAGACCTAATTCCCAGGCAAAAATACACTGTCACTTCTGCTCGGAAATTACTACGCCTTCCTGGTAAGACATATATCCTCCATCAACATTAATTGTCCCTAGTTTGTACGCAACTTGGTTATAAATAAGCTCGAAATTAAAAGCTTCATATATTTGGCTCCTAATATACATACATACATATACATACATACATACATATATATATATATATATATATATATATATATATATATATATATATATATATATATATATATATATATATATATATATATATATATATATATATAAGTTGATTAGTCAAGTTTACTATCCTTCGCCAATCTTGTTATTTTCTCAGCTTTTGATTTTTATAGAGCAAAAGCAAAGTAAAAGAAATGAATATGCCCTTTGTCAACCCCTGTTACCTAGGCGAACAATTCACGCTCGGTTAAGTGCACTTCAGCCTGGAGCATAAGTGCCAATAGTTAATTAATTTAAAAAAATATGTACATAAAATGTCTAATATAGAGAGATCATAGGATCACGTTTATAAATCCACGCTTGATTGCCTGTTGCATAAATTTACTAAAGGTGTAAAACTTAGTAAACTTTGTTAGAAAGATCAAATTCTTGCAGAAAAAAGGAAATACAGTTTTATTTATTAGTACAATATTGTTGAGCACTTGAACTAGTAGCTACATTGCTTGACTTAATCTTGTTCTTTGCGGGCACTGAATAGATATTGGTGATGGTGACGGTACTAGTGATGATGGTACTGGTGATAACGGTGATGGTGATGGTAATGGTAATAGTGAAGGTGGGGATGATGGTACTGGTAATGGTGACGGTGGGGATGATGGCGGCGATCAAGGCGACGGCTCAGAGAATAGAATTGGTCCATCATCATGTTCAAAAGACAGTATCCAAGTAAACCAAGGTGACACAGCACCACTTCCAAATGGCATTCCAACATACACAGTCATAATAGAAAATGCATGTTACTCAGGAGGAAGTTGCACTGTGTCCAACATTCACTTGAGTTGTGGCTGGTTTAGTTCAGCAAGACTCATAAACCCTAGAATTTTCAGAAGACTTGGTTATAATGACTGTCTTGTTAATGATGGAGAGCCTCTCAATCCTGGACAATCCCTCACTTTTCAATATGCTAATACTTTTAAATATCCTCTTTCTGTTTCTTCCATTGCATGTTAGATGTGTTGCTTTCTAAAATTTACTTATTAATCTTATGTAGATGCTTTTTCTTGGGCTAATATGTTATGCCCAAGAATAACTTAGTAGTCTTTGTGTATGGTGTCACTATTTATCTTACTTCTTGTCATTTAGTTAATGGCATCAACGTGAATAATGACAATTCCTAATTCTCAGTAATTGTGCTTCAACAACATTATTTGAGTTTTGATTTGGTTAAATTTTCTATTTTTCTTGCTATGAAATTTTATACAAGTTGTATTTTAATCAGTATAATAGTCGACGTGGTGATAAGTCATTTATCTAAACTAGTTTTCAAGGAGCTTATCGTAACGCATTATTTGAAGGATATACTACTGTATACTCCAACAGTGTAATTTGTAACGTAAGAACAACATGGTCTATGTATATATGGGATAAAATAACAAAATTTCTTTGACGGTCACAATTAAGCATCAACCCAAGTAAATTGAGATCTGCTATATGAATCAGTACGGTATATAAAGTATCTCGCACTCTCATAATGCAAGCACTAGTGACTAGTGACTGCTTCTACAACTCGGACTCAAGATTCGACGGAGACAACTTTATTATTACTCCAGGACTCCCATTCTCAAACAGAGTTGCAAAATAAAATCAATTTCTATCCCTCTACACATTGATTGGCAAGGGCGAAGTTACATAGCCCTAAGGGTGATCAACTAATCATCCTTCATCAAAAAATTATACTATATATATAGTTAAAATATTGAATTTTAGAGGTATTATAATTGTTTTTACTACTTTCAAGTTTAAATACCTAAAAGATAGATTTTAGCAAATAGGAAAGCATTACAGAACCAAAATCAAAAAGGTGCTAGGAAATGCAAATTGACATAGACAAATATGACCATATCAATAGTGAACCGTACCAAAATAGTATGCAACACTATGAGTTTGAAGGCAATAGTATTACTTACTGAATTTAAGCACAAAGGTATAGAATTTGCATTGAATAAACAAGGAAAATACATTTTATACAGAAGTAAACTCAAATCTAATAATTATAATCATAAGCAAAGTCAGTAATACCAACCATAGCTGAAACCACTTGAGAAACAATATAAAAACTGCCTCCCATAATAACCAATATTAAAATTGCAGAAATTGGGTTCTTCAACAGCTCATAAATAGGTTCAAAAACAGCCCAAAGAACTCCAGAACTAACTGTCAATGCATAAATTGCATATCTCCTCATATTATCCCAGAATTCCTCCATTAATGGACCTTCGGGGCCCAAAGCCAATGCCTTATTTTGATCATCAAAACCCATTAAAAAAAACATTACCCCAACAGATACAGCTCCCAATACCAAAAACTTTGAGCTTTTCTCATTTAAACTAGCTTCAGACTCAGAAATTTCAGTTCTTGAAATTATCTTGGATTTGTGCAAAATTTGTAAAGCTATTGGTTTAACTAAGTTTCTTTTTTTTGCAGCTAGCTGGTGAATTTCTTTCTTCCCATATGGCAAATTTTGAGGTTTATTAAAGGGTGAATTGTGCTTGAGTTGGATGAGTAATGGAAGATTAGAGTGTTGGAAACGGAGTTGAAGTCTCATTTTTTCTTTTTGGTGAGAGAGAGCAATGAAAGGTTGTGGTAGTTTGTTTTATATGTATTTAATTATTATGTCTTATCTTCTTGAGATTTCTTATCTTGAAAAATGGGCCTTTAGATTAAACAGATTGAGCTCGGGCCCATTGAAGTGCAGACCCAACTCTATCATTCTCTGTCAACTTAAGCCCACTGTCACAGCTCCTTTCTTACCCACTAATTACAATATTCCGGGAAGAGATATAATAAAAGAAAGAACTTTTTTAAATTTAAGGACAGTCGGAACGAAATTTATTTATTTAAATTTAGAGTCGCCACTTGGAAGATTAATGGTATCCCAAGTCACCGGTTGAATCCCGAACGGAGGAAAGTTTGACTCTGTTAACAGTCCGCGAACCAGAAATCCGGATAAGGAATTTTGTTAACCCGGGAGAAGGTGTTAGGAACTCCCGAATTCTGTGGTTCTAGCACGGTCGCTCAACTGTTGTATTTGTTTTTATCCGATTTTGTATATGTTCCATTTTTATCTGCATTTATTAATATTTCGCTTTATTATTAAATTTTACAAGAATTGCAATGTTGTGAAAATATATTTTTGAACCGCGATGTACCAGTAAGCCCGCGGATTTTTAATACATTTCGACTTTGTTGAGATTTGTATTTGGGTCACAAAAATGTGCACCCGTATTAGGAAGGTAATATTATTATAAATCGTGCCTAAAGTATCTACGTCTATGTTAAATTTGGGAAGACCGTGAAATTTACTAAACGGTCCTTCCAAGTCTAAGATTTTTCATAACAATTTATTTGAGGGCCCCGCAATTGTATATTCAAAGCGGCGAGGCTCATCTCATTTTTTTTTTATTAAAGGTCATACCTAAAGTATATTATATTTTCTATATGTTCCGTCTCTAATAACAAAAGAGAAATCTTAATTGTTTATTATTACCTAATAGTTTTTGCATTTTGGGGACATAACTCAAAAGAGCTTAGACTCTAGTTTGTACTAAGCTTAACTGCGAACCATGTAGCAATTTCTAGTCCAATTTAAATTTGATTGAGGTTCGGATTCAAGCCGTTTGTGTGAATATCATAACAAATGGCCCAAGCCCATTTAATTTAGTATTGTATGGACCAGGCCCGCGTGTAACTATCACACCTACTGAATTTGGGTCTTTCATTAGGGCATTGATCCAAAATTAACACCAAGCAAAAGAAAGTTTTTACTTCATTTTTCAGATTATCACAATTTTAATTCGAATTCAGACTAATTTATATACTTAACTACCAGAAAATTTCCTTTACTTTTAATTCAATTATACTTATTAATTTTGTTTTATCAGTTCTAATATCAAGTAAAATTGAATCTAGTGAAACAACTGAGATTTTAAAGTCAAAACAGAATGATATTGTATTATGAAAATCGTTCTACTAAAGCATTTGGAGTTATTTTTTTTAAACACTAATTATTTTACACCAAACTAATTACAGTGACGATTGAACTATTTCAGAAGTAAGATATCATCGCAAAAGTAATACCTAAGTGATTTTAACTTTTAGATACTAATTCATATTTAAATTTCAAATGAAACAGTTATAAATTTATAATTTTCAACTAATCATTCTCTTAAATTAATTTATCATTTTTCAGAAGAAACGATACTGTAATACACAATTTTAGAGTTATAACATGATACCTAAATTTAGTTATTACTTTTAACATTTTAATCTACTAGTTCGTCTGTAATCTTATTAGTTATTGAGATTACATAACCTAAGAAATACCAATACAAGGAACAAAGTTCAGAAGTACCAGTCCAGTCCGAATTTAATTATAATTTTGAATTATTCCTAACGAATACACATTTTAAAAATGAAATTCTACATGTATCAAATAAGCTAAACAGATGTAAATGTTTATCAAATTAATCATTCTATTTCTTCAGCTCGTCAATACAACATCACAGTCATTAGGAAATGAGAATATACCTGGAACTAAGATGAAAAATCAACGAGAATCTACTCGAATCAACAGAAAAACAGGATCCGTAATGGCAGTTAATCAACAAATTGATCACAGCTTTGATATCAACAGGAATAAACCCAGCAGAAGCAAATAAAATCAGCAGGAACAATAAACTTCCAGAGAATTTATATCTCAATGAACAAACAGATCAAATAATTTTCAAATGACCCTCGGAATTCAATGTAACAGTAGAAATTTAACTGTTTTTGGTATTTTTTGGAGTTTTTAACAGGAATTTGTGAGAATCTAGATCGAGAAGAGCAGAATCTACTTTGTATATTTCAGTACTATACTCTCCAAACTTATTAAAGGAGGCCAAGTGAGGCCTATTTATAGAGTGTAGGGGGGAGTTTGAATTTCAGATTTACCTTATTGGTCCATCCCTTTATTTCAATTTAACCCTTATTATTTTGTTAACTAATCCGCTCTAACCCCCTTATTAATACAACATTTCCCTTTTTCCCCATTTAGAATTTTCTATTCTATTGCTTTTACTCTTTTACCCCCACTTCTAAGTGATATTTACTGCATTACCCCTTTTGTTATGCCTGAAATGCCCTTAGTACCTTAAATGTATTACAATTAAACCATTTATGCTCCCAAGACTGCCCTCACTTCCTTAGAATTATTACAATTAAACCAACTAGTAATCCCCAAACGATCCCTGATTCCAAAGCCTAATTACCATTTACCCTTACTGCCTTTACTTATTTACCCCTTAGATTTTAACCAAATTACAAAATTATCCTACCCCCTTATATTTCAGAAATATCAAACATAGAATGTAATCAGCTATAACAAATAACCCTAACTAATTATCAATTATAAATTATTTATTTAATAAATTCAGAAACTATCACAAACAAATCAAAATTTCTAATTATCAACTCCAGACTTTTAATTGTAAAATTAAAAAGAAAGCAGAAATCAAAATTATGGTAATCAGGGTCTAAAATTTCTAAGACTATTAAACCAACAATTTAATTCTTATAGAACCTATATCAAAAGTAAACAAAAATTATCAGAAGTTATAACTCTAAAAGAAATATATTTGTTCAATTTTTTTCTTTTCTCAACAATGTTGATTTTAGACGAATCAAAACTAAAATAATAATCAAAAGAATTAGACTATCAAAGACGGAAGAACAAACATGCATATACATAATCATAAAAGAAAAACTTAAAAAGAAAAATATAGGAATACTTAGTTTTTTTTTCCTGATTTTCTTGGCCAAACACGTAACTCTCAAGTTTCACAAAGCATAGGAATGCCTTATTATTGATTTCTTTATTTTTGGGGTCACTAAAGAGTTTTTGGACTTTATTTGAACCTCTTCCAGTGAGCTATGAGGCGTAGGATTTTCAAGAATGGATAGAGGATGGCCAGATGAAGATCTGATGTGTTTTTTGGGTAATTTGGGTAGACCGTCGTTCATCAGAGTTAGGTTTCCGACGAACTATTTTTCAAGATTCGAAGAGTTAGAGACTTATTTGAGGTAAACGAACTAGAGGGGTGTTATAGGGAGGCTGAAGTGAATTTAAGGTATTAAGGATAAAGTGATTGACTTAGGTTGTGTTCGCATGAGTAGGGTTCCTGCGACACTAAATGTAATATTTGATAAATTCTGGCTTGATTCGAGGGAAATGAGTTATAGGGTAGGGGGAGGAGGTTAAGGGCTATTTGGGGTGTTAAAGGCAAGGTCATCGGAGAAGGTCATGTCTCCCGCTGGTGAGGGTTCCGGCGAGTGGTTGAGAGAGAAGGGTGGCGGCTAGGGTTTGTATTATGAAGGGGAAGATGAAATGATATAAGGTGTATGTATTTAGGCTATATTAAAAGACCCCTATTAATTTTTGACTATTAGATTAAGTGTATCAACGGCTCAGATCTCTTAAACCCCTTAAACGACGTCATCTAGTTTAAATGAAACCTAAGCCCCATCTGTTAGATTAGCCCAATGAACGGCCTGAATTTAAAACATTAAACGCCTTAGTTTTATGTATTAATGGCTTGTGTAACATGACCGTTAGATCAAGTATTTCAATGGTCCAAATCTCCTTGCACTGAAATGGGGTCGTTTACATTCATAGGCAGATCGATATGGTCCTTTGGGCCTAAATCAATTGGGCTGGAGTATTATCCGATTTTCGGCTAATGTATTTGGTATAAATTTGTATTAGCCCAATTTATTTGTACTTGCATTATATTTTATATTTTTTTTCTTTTGTATTTTGTATTTTTTTTATATTATTGTATTTTATTTTCTTTTGTATTTGCATTTATTTTTTCTGATTCTCCTAAATTGTTAAACTAATTAATTTCTACTTTTATGGTAATTTTAAATTAAAAACATAAAAATATTTTTTTTATTTTTTTAATTTTTTCTCAAAATGTATTAATACTAAAATTGTAAAATTAAAATCTTAGTGCATATGCATATTTTCGTATATTTTTATGAATTATTATGCAACTAATTAACACAAAAATACCACAAATATCAACAAAATTTAAAAACCAATTTGTTTGGATTTTTTAGGAATAATTTGCTTAAGGCAAAAATCATGTGCTCACACCCACATTGTCAAAAGGGACATGCAGCTTAGTAAAAATTATGTGGGGGTAGCCACTATTTAAAGTGATATTTACTTTTTATCAATCATTTTTAATGTTGAGAAAAACTAGTCACTAGTCAATTAAAATTAATATAAAAAGATTGAGTTACCCTTTCTTCCATTGCTTTTCTTTCCAAATGCTTCTCTCTCTCAGTTCGATGCATGCACGTGTTCACAAATAATCCCTTTAACTTTGAAAATCACCTTCCTACTTGCAATGGCGATTTCTAATTCAACAAAGTCAAATGTAAGCACGTGGTTTTCGCTCTACATAAAAATAACTCCTAAAAATAGACCAAAAATAATTTTTATTATTTTTTAGGACTTTTTCTCTATTTAGTTGAATTTCATGCATTTTTTATATTTTAAAATCATAGAAAATCAAAGAAAAATTGTCATGTTTTAATTTCAGGCCATCACAGGTTTAATTTGTATTTATGAATTAATTACATTGCTAAGTACATTATTTAAATAAATAAAAATCAAAAATTGCTTTCAGAGGTTAATTAATTAGTTGCATTAATCCGTCATTAGGCAAAAATAATTGAATGGGCTAGCCCTGTAAAAATTAGATTAAATTAAATTAGAGTCTGAAATGGCTAACATTGGAAAAATCAAGGAAGAGGAAGAAAGGGTGTTGACTTGGTCTTGTTTTTAAATTGGGCTAATTTCTAAATGGTCTAATTGATTTTCAATCAACCAGCTCAAACTACCAACCAGCCTAGTTTCCCAGCCTAAAAACCAGATCAGACCGGCATACCCAACCCATTTGACCTAATTATTTCAATAAAACTTAGACCTAACACACATTATAGGGGGGACCCCTGAAAAAAAAAAATCAAAAACGGCTAAAATTCCAAGCAGAGAAGGAACGGCGCAAATCATGGGCTCCTTCTCGATTTTCTTCTGAAAACAAAAAACGAGAATGGAGAAGGAGGCCATCTCTTCAACAAATTAGTAGCACTTCAAAGAAAGAGAGGATAAAAAAAGATAAAAAGGCCGTGTAGATTTTCGCTTCATGGTTTGATTATTTCAGGGTTTCGAGGGCTGTTTGAGTTGCAAATTGGTTGTTCGTCTACTGATTTTGTTGTTCCGACTCACTTCCGTCGAGTTTACATTTTGCATTCAACAGATCTTCATGTATATAAAAAGAGGTCCGAATTTGTTGGTTTGTCGCTGTTAAGTTTCTGCCATAGCAACATGGCTGAGTTCGTTTTTTAGTTTTCCGACCTTACATTTCATTTCCGGTGCTATTTTTGAGGTAATCTTCTACTGCCTCACATATTGTATCCGAATGTATTGAAGTTTAATTGTTTTTAAATTTATTATAATACTATGAGATTGTTGCCTTTCGTTTATTTACCTGCTATTACTAGCTAGATTTATGCACGTTGATTAGTTCCTAGCATGAGACACTTGCCAGCTGTTAAACGTCTAAAATCATGGTTCATTAGTGATGCCTCTGTTAGTATTGTTTGGATTCAAATGATTTCAAAATTTAGTTTTGACGCAAGGTGAAATGCTTATGAACTCGATGAAGATACATGACGTATGAGCATTCTGTTTGGTTAATCCCACCACATCTCGGTATTTCATCATTTCAAATTAATTTTAGCTATATTAAGATCAAGGCATGTTGTTTTGTTCATAAAGTTATGTTGTCGAAAATGCTTAAATATGGGTTTGGAGGCTGCTGTTCAAATGAATTTATTTTACTGCATTACAGGTTTGTGTATCGATTTATTTTGTTTCTCCATGCTCTTGTTAGTTTGTTAAATGGTGTGAAGTGCTTTAGCTCATGAATGCCTCCGTTGTTTGTTTGCTTCTGTTATATATGAATCCATCAAAGTCCTTTTGCTTTTTTATTTTTTTGTAATTATCCTATTACTAAGTATGCCTTTGATGATATCTCTTCATTGATTACTGCTCCCGTCTCTTTCCTTAGTGTACTTTGTCACACCTCTTTTTTGCCCAAACAATCCAATTATGTGGTGGTTAGAAGAGTTTTTTCAATTAAAGTGGCGTTTTGAAAAAAGATTATTTATTATTTAGAGTTGTCACTTGGAATGGAGTTTTGGTGTTCCAAGTCACATTTTATTTGAATCCCCTTTCAAAAGGAATGTTTGACTCTTAATTTATGGTCTAAGAAAACAGACCCCCACACTTCACGTATAGACGCGAACCCCCCTCGTTATCGTACGTGTGCAGCTCACCGCATACGGCTCGCACAGAGACTTCTAAATCCATCCCGAGCCCTTTCTTCCACCTCTACTCTCCAATCCTTGATCGAACTTGCGTTCCTCAGAGATTGAATTGAAAGTCGACTGAATGTGATGAAAGGACTGAGTAAGGAATTCTGGTGATCGAGGGAAAGGTGTAAGGCACCCCTCGAGTCCCGTGGTTCTAGCACAGTCGCTTTATTGACTAATGTCTGGCTTAAATCAATTCCTTACTATTCTTGTATTTTATTAGTTATAGCTTATTTATTGCCGCTTAATTAAATATGTTCATCAAGATGCGGAACGCACACAAAGATACTTTTTTGAAATTAAATGTTAAACCAAGATACGGAATGTACACTTGGTTAAAATATACGTAGTTATTTTCTATTTTCAATTTAAAGTCATCTAGACGCGGGAATGCGCATATGACCCCTCTATGACTTAAGTATATCAATCCAAGGTTCTGGTATGAACACATGAGCTAATATTTAAAGTACATCTAAAGTTTTTCTAGTGTTGTTGTTTATTCGTCTCTTTCATACCCGAGTAATTTATTATTATTAAGATTATTCGGCCAAAATTGGATGAACACAGGGGCGGACGCAGGGGGGCGCAAGGGTGTTCACCCGAACACCCTTCGCCGAAAAATTACACTGTTTATATAAGGAAAAATCTATTTTTTATCTCTATATATTAAGTTTTGAACACCCTTGACACAAAGCTAATGCTTGGCTCAGTGGTCAAGGGTGTTCAAAATTAGTAAAGGATCACGGGTTCGATTCCCATGACTTGCATTTCAAAATTTTTGAACACCCTTGCTATAAATCCTCCGTCCGCCACTGGATGAACATATACTCTGATTTATTTTGAAAATCATAATAACATTACCTAAACGTGTACATAATCATGATAATTTAACTACTTAAGAGCGAGCCTGAGACATTCTAAAGCATTCACGAATTAGGTCCAAATTTATGGCTTCCAGAAAGATTTTATACTTGGAAAACAACTAACTTTGCTAACATTGTCCCAAGAAGATGCATTTCAAAACCGAATATTTGGTTCTGTGAAATTTTATTATAGAAAATATAGTTTAATGAATAATTTATCAGCCCAGCTAGCATTTGATATCAATTTCCGGTTTTTAGTTGTCCTATTTTAAATTGTAAACAAAATTTATACAACAAACTTAATTATTCTCACTTATACTTATAGGTTACTAACCATTTCATACTTCAAAATAAATATATAAATAGTGAAAACGACAATGATTATTTAAATCCTACAAAACATAGTCAAATTCAAAGGAACAAAAAGTTCGTGAAAAATATTAAATTAATAAGGGGAGGGAGGCATCAACAATTAATATTGTATAACATTGAGAAGATACGTTAACTTCATGAAAAATGAAACCAAATCCATAGGAGGACCGCAAACAGGCATGCAAATACAAAGATTTAAGGCAAAGGATTAGACCTTTAGTAATAAAATATTTCTTCTATTAACAAGCACCTCCAGTGAAATACAACGGCTGAGTTGAACCCCAACAATGAAAACTCGCCTGAACACAGTGATCGACAACTCGAACGGAATTAATGAACAACAAACGGAGCTAGCGACCTACAAACTTTGGAATTGGGTGTCACTGTTGGTCCTATCACCTTTTCTCTCACTTTATCTCTTCACTTTCTTTACCTTTTTTTTTTGTACGTTACTTTTTTCTTTTTTCTCTTTTTCTCTAACTTCTTTCCTCGTTCTCCTTTCTTCTTTGTTCTCTTTTTGATCCCTTTTCTTCTTCTGTTTTGTTTTCTCTCCCCCTTTATATAGAATAGTAGTAGTAGTTTGTTCCTCCTATGAGTAAATGGAGAATGTGGGGGGGAGTTAGGAATAGGACGTGGGGAGTTAGGGAATGTGGGGGTGAGGGATGTGAGGAGGTTAGTTAGTTTTGCTTATTTTATTACTTATTTTTATTTTCGTTAGTTCCCTTTTTCCAAAAATAGCTTTTACCTTTTTTTTTTTGTTTAAATGAAGAAAACAAAGTAAAATACATAGCTTAAAATTATTACTCACCTACTTTTAGACATAGATATTATATACATAAGAAAACTAAGCATTTACAGTATAGTTTAAATAATACTAAAAAAAATACTATACCTTAAATTTAAAATTAGAAGAAATCATATATATATATATATATATATATATATATATATATATATAGTATGTACACAAACTTTCTTCTATTAAACATAGGAAAATATTTTATATTCTAAGAATATAAATATTTTTTAGAATTTAAAATCTATTAAGAGTATAAGATAAAGATTAAAAATATTAAGATTAGAACTAAAAGAAATACTTACACTAAAATAATATAGGACTTGGGGTGTGGTAAAAAATTAGGTGTTCACATACTTTATAGGTATTTATTGTATCATATGAAATTAAGCTCACTTATTTTTCTGAAATGGATTAGTTTTGGAATGGGCAATAATAGTATAATGTATAATCCGATTTAATTTATGCCATGTTAGTAAGTCTTCAAGAAAATCTTGTCATTAATCCATGACCCTCAAAGACTAAATCAAGAATATTTAAGAATAATTTGAGGTGCGCCGCGCCAAATAAAATCTCAAATACGTATCCCTTATTTAATTATTTCTTTAAAATCCTTAGAATTCGGTACGCGCTGTTTAGGGAATTTCACAGTCTCCCTCAAAGATAATAACACGTTAGTCACTTTAGGTGCGCTTTTTAATAATTTTACCTTCCTAAATACGGGTGTGCATTTCATGCAACCCAAATCCAAATCCAAAAATGTTGAATAAGAATGCGTCGAGGATCCGGATGCATTTTATGTGACGTGATCCAAAAACACGTTTTTAAATGACGTTTACTTTCGTAAAAACTTAACTAAAAGCGGTTAATAATCTTAAAATTGCACTATAGGTTGGAATATGTATAATAATTAGTTTTTAGCCATTTATGATAATTTAAGCGACTGTGCTAGAACCACGGGGTCCGGGGGTGCCGAACACCTTCCATCGGGTCAACATAATTCCTTACACATAATTTCTAGTTTGCAGACTCCAATTGGGAAGTCGACAATATTCCTCAATTTGGGATTTAAATTCAACCGGTGACTTGGGACATCAAAAACCAGTCCTATCCTAAGTGGCAACTCTTCCAATTCGAATAATGTCACTTTAAATAGAAAAACTCCCTTTATACATTTATCCTTAGGGGTAGGTATGAAAAAAAGGAGGTGTGACAGCTCTAGCGACTCTGCTGGGGACACGAACCTAGAATTCCGGTTCAAGGTTCAAAGAATTCGAGCTTAGTTTAATTAGTATATTTGGCTTTTATTTGATTTTTTATACATGCTTCCATGCTATATGTGCTAAATGTTTACCGCTTTGATATTTTTTGAAACTGTATATAAACTGTCGTGAATCCCTTCCTCTTTCTAAGTCTTCTATATCATGGAGAAGGGGTGCACTTCGTGTAGCTTCTCATCTGTATAGAGTATTTTCCAATTTAGAACGAGGTTTGGATAAGTTGGTAAGTCAGCGGAGCTTCTGTATCCCCGGTATGATGCCTCCCCCTCGGCTCGAGTTGTCCGCTCGGGTAAGCCAGGTCTAAACCAATAAACCTAAGGTTAAAACCTAGAAGAACAATAACCTCATGCTCGATCCCTAGTAGGACGCTTGTTTGCATCACGTGCATTAGACTTAGAGAACCCAACACAAGGGTTGGGTCCGTCTAGGACAGGTGACCCGTATTGAAATGACCATCCTGATGCATATTACGTGCTACTTGCATTTATTTGCCCGGCTTTGCATGTTGACCGGCTTGTATACAATGAGTAAAAAATAGTGAAAAATAGCAGTGTTAGGACTAAGGTAGGATAACCATTTATTGTGAAAAACCCAATACCTAATTAATACTGAAATGCTGTCGGATTTTTGAAAAATAGAAAAGGAGAAAATATTTGAAAAGTAGAAAGAACTTTGTTGGTCAAAAATAGTTTTGATTTTGGCCAATCGGCCCGAACTACGCTAGTTTGATTCTCACCGGATGTGAGATACGTAGGCAACCCTCATCGGGTCCAACCTCCCTTTTGCAAAATATAGCCAAAAAATACCAAAATTTTAATTTTTGTCACAAATAAGTCGGGTGGCGGCGTTCTTGTTTAACCAAGTCGAATGTCCCCAAAAGGGCGGCGAAAGGCCGTTTCGCCAGAACAGCCACCCTGAGTCATTTTAAATGGTTTATGGGTACAACCTTTAAATCTCCCTTTCAAAATTGCTGAAAGGCCGTATTTGCAAAACCACGCCTTTGCTTTCTTAAATATAAATTTTGAAACATAGCCATTTTTCTTTTTAAGTCAAAAATAGAGTCATTAAATATCCTGCTTTCTTTAAACAACCTACAGTTGGCATTGAAACCTTCTCAGTCTTGTGCAGGCCCGCAGTGATGCCGAGTGATGCCCCGCGGTCCCCAGAATTTGAAGCTTTGATGTACTCCTAGATTGGTCGAGTATATATGTCGTTTTGAGTCTTTTTTGTATTTTACTTTTGAAAATGAAAAAAAATAGTCTAGAAATTTTGTAATTGCAGTTTATATTAATGAAAAATTTTCAAAAAATTATTTCATTATTTCTTGCATTTAAGTTTGCACTTATTTGCAAGAACTACGCTTGGTCTGATTCATGTGGGTCATAATATGTAGGTAATTTACATAAGATTCGACCATAATCCTAAGAAAAAGAGAAAAAAAAAAGCAATACGAGGAAATAAATGAAAGGGAAAAACAAGAGAGAAAAGAAACACAAAGGAAGAAAATAAGGCACTGAGTGAAAAATCATGGCCAAAGAAGAGCATAAGTGAAGAGAGAAGAGGGAAAAGAAAATGAAAGAAAACAAAACAAAAAGAGAAAGAAAAGAGAAAAGAATGAGAAGAAAAGTCGGGATGACACATGAAACAGAAGCAAACATGTAGATATTCATTTAACTGTATAGGTGCATCACACTCCAATATGTAGTTACCTATCTGTTATTTGTTTCACACTAACAGTTGTTGCTGTCAATTTTAGCTGAGTTTTTTTTTTAAAAAAACCGTGGTTGGTTTGTGGTAAACTGGCCTCGCACCGATACTTCAGTAGATCCAAAGGAAGCTCTGAGATGATATCTGAAATGGCCTTGCTGCAATCCCCATATCAGAAGACAGTCCACTCTCTAAGATCCCAGCCTCTGAATCCTACATAGTTGAAGAAAATCGAATACTATATTTTTCTTGATGGAAATGTGAGATGCTTGGAACAACGGGAAGGAACCCCCAAGAAATATCCTTGGATTCCCAGAGTTGTTCCCTAGATAGGGAGGGGTTACCACCGTCCCCATCGGTCGTCCAAATATTCCTCTAGGCCAACCTACCATGATTGCTAACTTTTTCAGAACACCTTCCGAGGCTCGCTCCCAAGTGTCCCCATCTAGGACTGTGCCCAACATTTTTACAGCTCCACCGTTCTCAACAACAACCCAACCATCGCTACCAAAACATGTTTTTGACCCTCCGGTCTTCACATTTCAGAATCCAGTTTTTCAAGATGAACCTTCCCATTATCCTCAATATACCTACTCCCAGCCACCATATGAGCTTACATTGGGGCAGGACAAAACCCCGAAAGCCCCAGAATAGGATGAAATGGCAAAGAGGATGAGGAGTTTGAAATAGAGTCTCAAGAATATGCAAGGTTTAAGCGGACAGAAAAGTGTTGCTTACAATAATTTGTGGATGTTCCCTCATGTGCACCTACCCGTGTGATTCAAAACACCAAAGTTAAAAAAGTATGATGGACATGGTGATCCTATTGCTCACCTCAAAAGGTGTTGCAATCAGTTTCGCGGGGCCAGTGGAAAAAAAGAGTTATTCTTGGCTTACTTTGGAGAAAGCTTGGTGGGAATAGCATCGGAGTGGTACATGGATCAGGATATATCTCGATGGCACATTTGGGATGACCTTGCCAGAGATTTTGTTTGGTAGTTTCAACACAATATAGACATTGCTCCAGACGGAAACTCTCTAGCAAATCTCAAGAAAAAACCCTCAAAGAGCTTCTATGAATACGCAAGCAAATGGCGCGAGCAGGCGTCGAGGGTAAAGCCTCCAATGGACGAGGTGGAAATGGTGACTATTTTTCTACAGGCTGAAGAAGCAGATTATTTTCAAAACACGATGTCTGCCATGGGTAAGTCTTTCGCCGAGGCAATAAAAATTGGAGAAATGGTGGAGAATGGGCTGAAAACAGGCAGAATTTTGAGCCAATCTACTATTAGAGCAACCTCCCAAGCCATCCATGATAGGTCTGGAGGAATGGCAAATGGTAGGACGAAAGAGGAAATGTCCATGGCAGCTTCGAGTGCAAGAAGACACCAGGCTCCCAGATTCATATTTTCAGAAAGAACCCCTTAGTATTATTACCCTAATCAAGAAATGTCCTATGATCCACAACCATATGCAGCCATGAACACTCAACCCTTCGCCCAATCGGAGCCACATGCCAACAGAAATCAACCTCCATTCCCAAGAAATCAGCCTCCCCACCAAAACCACTATAATTATCGACCTCCACAGAATAACTTTCGTCCCTGGGAACTACCCAAGAGACCAAATTTATCCCAATTGGTGAATATTACTCTAGTCTGTTCCTGAAACTGGTCCAAATGGGTCTACTGCAGCCCGTTCCTCATAATAGACAAAACCCGACATCGCCTGCCTACAGAGCTGGTGTCACGTGTGCATACCATTCAGAGGTAGAGGTCCATCATACAAATGACTATTGGACGCTGAAACAAGCGGTGCAGAACTTAATAGAGAAAGGGAAAATTATGCTTAAGGATGAGAATGTCCCACATGTGACCAATTGTCACGCCCCAAATCGAGGGACATGACCGGCGCCTGACCGGGTAGCCCCGGTCAAGCAGACCTGGGTGCCTTTCATTCCCACGCGTTACCCCTGTGTTGACCATTTCTCATTAACCAAATATCTTACCAATTATAACTGATTTCACAATATACAAACATAACAATACGAGTGATTCATTAACAAGTTTACAGTTTTTACAACGCCCAACATGATATATACATAAGACTAGAATCCCACAGTTTACATGTCTACAGAGCCTCTAGGATACAAAAGGAAACACAATATTTGCCAGTAACAAGGCTCCGGCTATACCTTACAAAGCCAAAATGAAGTCTAAACAAAAGTGGCGTGAACCACATAGGGCCCCGAGGAAGAAAGGGGCTCACCAAAACGGGCAGTGGAAGATGAAGGATACTATTGCCGATGAGCTGAAGTGCCTGCTACTGATCCACCTACAATCATAACACGAATGTAGCATCCTCGGCAAAAGGGATGTCAGTACACTTGAATTGTACTGGTATGTATGGATAAACTTTGTCCCAAGTAAACTCAAGCCGTTAAACAAGAGTCGCAATGACAAGACATCCAATAAATTACATCAAGAGTCAATTAAGCCAACTAACCATGTTTTCCACATTTTACTCATTTCAGATAAGTCTCGACACATAGCACGTTTAAGGTCAACAAATGGAACAACAACCAATCAATCACACAAATCACAAGTAGTCAAACAAAGGGGCAATCAGTGCCCCACAGGTTGCAAACTCTCCTGCTGTCTCCTTTCACATTTTCATATCAATGATTTTGTATCAATTTCATTTGCGATTTCGATCGCTTTCCATCCTTATTACCTCGTCCACCCTTATTAACTCGGCCACCCTTATCACCCCAACCCATACCTTATTTCTTCATGTTGCGGCGCGCAACCCGATCCCACCGTACAGATTTCAAATACAACAATCACAAACAGCAGATAAGATACTACACACAATTACAACAAGTTCAGATAAGCAACTTACACATTGGTTCATGTTCTCAACTACTTCTCAAGCCAATATCACAACCAAGTTACAATGTTTCCAAAATCGAGAATGTTCATAATATTATGTTCAACAACTTACCACACCTCAAGTGTTTTGTTTCTTTTCTACAAGGTACCATATATGCCATCATAACCATTATTCACAATTCTTTACCAAATCCAACTCTCATTTATCTTTCGGTTCTTATCCCACATTACATCACTCATAGTTCAACAGCAAATTTGAATATCCAACAGCAACATCAAGAATTTCACACAATTTGTCAAATTAACACGAACCAACAAATTTCACACATATAGGCTATTTCACAAGAATCAAAATTAGCCATACATACCTGGTATCGAGTTTTTCTTCCGTTAACTTTCTACTTTATGCTTACCCAAGCTACCCTATCTTTGCCGACCTCGTTTTGCAGACTCTTACGCCTATTCACTTCCTCTTTACTAAAAATCAAGTTCAATAATCATGCATGAGTGTAAAAATTCCATTTTCAAAAGCTATTATATGCAACCCTCTCCTTACCCATTTTAAAACTGAAAATTAGAGAAAATAGCTAGGGTTTTTACCTTGAAATAATTTGGGAAAATTGAATCTTTGCCCTAGAATCCTTTGAACTAAGTAGTTGGAACAATCTTTGAGGATGAAAGACTTATCTCTCTAAAAATCCCTCTCTTCTCTCTCTAATTTTAGTAAGATGATATGATAAAATGAAGGAGAAAGGTTTTATATTGAAGAAGAGGTCGGGTTGAATTTTATAAAATTTCTGGGCCGGGTCAATTCTGCAGTCGCAGAATCGACATGCGGTCCGCATAATGATCGCGGAACTACCTCAAAATTTACACAAGTTCTGTTACGGAATGCGACCAAAATGCGGTCCGCATTCTTGATCTACGGTCGTAGAGTGCACCGCAGATTTGACACTTAAAAACCTTCGAGAATTTATGCGATAGATCTGTGGTCCGCAGATCCATTCTACGATCGCATATCGACCGCATTCTCAACACCAATTTTTGTAAACCTTCTGTTAAGCTATTGTGAGCACGTGATTTTTGCCCTACGTGAGAATTACTCCTAAAAAATTAAAAAATAAATAAAATAGTTTTGTGTTGTGCGTAATTTTTGTGATTTTTGTTATTTTTTTATTATTTTTGCATTTGTTTTTGTGTGTGCATGTCTATTGTTTAAATTAATATAAAATACAAAAATGTTTGCATTTGCGTGTAAATTCATGTTTGTAATTTAGAGTAATTAAGTTTGTTTTACGAAAATGAAAATAACAAAAATTTAGGTATTTTTGCATTTTTTACCATTTATTGTCCAATTGTGTGATTTTATTTTATTTGGTATTTAATTATGTATGTTTAATTGTTATTGGTGATCAATTAATACTTTTAATAAGTTAATTTTATTTTGTGATTAGGATTTTAAATTTTAGTTTGAAATGATTTAAGAAAATTAAGAAAAAAAAACAAAAGAGATGAAAAAATGAAAACAAATCGGATTTGGGCCAATTTTCTAAATCAAAAACCAGGCCCAAATATTGAACCCTTACCCAAAGCACAACTCCCCTGCCCAACCCGTCCGTCTCCCAAACCCGGAAACCCGGTCAGCCCAACCCCATCTTTTAATCCAAGCCGTTCAGATTGTTTGATCCAACGGCTTGGATTAATTAGACCATTTTAATATCCAAAACCCCAAAGACCCCCCACCAAACCCGGCTAAACCATTTCATTTCCCATCTCCCATCTATTTCCCCCAAAATCAAAATCCCTCTCCCAAAAAACCCTAGAGCCGCCGCACCCTTCCTCCACTTTAAACCGACGGCAATCTTGCCAAATCACCCAAAACTTACACCATAACACCCCAAGATCCCCTCCGTTCCAACCATGAACTCGCTTCCCTTCAAATCACGCCGAAATCGCTCGAATCTCCAAATCCAGGCATGAACCCTAGCCGCCGCCGCGAGATTCCGGTGGCGGCGCCTTCCCTTTAGCCCTAAAACTCGCACAAAACCTTCACCTCGTCTCCCTCACACCCAAACCAGCCTTTGTTCCATTCGAATCCAACCAGAGAATCTTGAATCACAAATCGAGGCCAAGAACCCTAGAAAGAAAATCGAATTTAAAGTCTCTGCGAAAGACAAAGAATTGGGGTATCAATTGATTTTAGCCGATTGTTTTTAGTCGAAAACAATCGTTTAAAGTCTATTTTTGCCTCAAAATGGCCCGAGTCAGAATCCGATTTCGTTCGTCCAGTTGTTCGACTTCTTTTGGGGTAATTTTCTTTTCCTATTTGTTCCAATTGGATACTTGTTTGTTTCGTATATTTGTTTAGTCTAATTTCGTTGAATTCTTCTCAAATTTTCGCCCATTCTTTCTTCTCCTCAAAGACCTTTATTTGGTCAATTGCTTTTCTGTCTTTGTTTGTTTGATTACGTATGTTGTCGAATACGTGTTCGCGTCGATTAGCGTCGTCGAACAATTAACTTTGTATTCCCCAGCATTGGCCGAGAATTCCTTGATTCACTGTTTTGAGATTGATTGTTTATCGATTGGACGTATCGTAATCGATTGATTGTTGTTTGTTGTTTAGTATGCGTATTCGATGCGATTAATATAGTCGAATGATTTTTAGACCTTGATTGTTTATCGATTATGCGTGTTGTAATCAACTATTCGAATGTCGTCGATTAATTCTGTGAGTTCATTTTGTTAGAACAATGGACCATGATTAGCTGTTCAACTGGCTGTTAATGTCGTTGTTGGTTTATAACTGTCGAATTATAGTTTGTTAACTATCTGTGATTTCACTGGATTCATAGCTGTTTGTTTAGTAGTTGTGATTGTTATGATTCTCTGTAGGTCTGAGTTTTGGATTTCAGATTAGGAAATGTTGAATTGGATATAGCTGTTATAGATTTTAGTTTAAAAGTTAGAAGCCAACAGCTAGGGATCAAAGTGCAATACACATGACTTGTTTTACAGCAGGATAGGCATTAGTTTTGGACTGCAGATTAGTTTTAAATAGAAAAGGGGCTGGCCTGGATGGTTTCAAATAGAATTGGTAGTCTTTATAGGCTGGATAAGATCTGAACATGGGAAGAAATGAGTTTTCTTAATAGGTCTAGTGCATTAAAAAACTGAAAAGTGAAAAAGTGGGAGTAACATGGTTTGGACAGATCTGAAACTAAAAAATGGGGCTGTTACTTTGGTCATTTGGAGGCTATAAAAGGGGTTGAGACTCACTGGAACAGACACTTTGAGACACACTGGGATACAGAATACATTGGGGAGTTTAGTTAAGGATCCTGTGAGTTTAAAGAAAAATCAGAGAGAGTTTTTGAAGGGAAAACACACACACATTGAGACATATACAAAACACTCACTGGAAAATACACACACATTGAAAACTGGCAGAACACTTGAACACACAGAGAATATACACTTACTGGCAGATAGAGCTGTTTGAAAGGTTCTTTTGAGTTCACTTGAGTCTTTGCTGGTTTGCTACTTGATTTTCTGGGGTTTGCTGTGGTTTTTCTTAATCCTTTGTTGCTTCGAGTTATCCCGGGAATCCCAATTCGATGCGTTTGCTGTTATAAAGCTGGGTTTCTGTTATTGTTGTTGACTCGCTGTGCTGTTAGTCTTGTTGTAGTGTTGCTTACATTGTTGCTGACCATTCCTCTTCTCCTATTTCCATTGTCCAGGTACATGTGTAAACTCCTGATAACATATGCTTAAATGGATTGAATCAAATGGAGAAGGCTTCTAAATTTGTTGTTGATTGACTCTATTTCCCTTTGCTCCATTTGCATATTAGTTGATGTTTTAGCTCATTTAAAGTTAGAAAGGCATAGTGTTGTAATTATGATAGGATAATTCGTATAACTTGAATCACATCATGTACATGTTAAACAAAGTTTCATATGTTGTTTAACATTACTTTAACATTTTTAAACTCATAGCCTTACATGGTTGAATCTTAGTTAGCCAATTAAAAATTCATTTCAGTTACATAGGTCGTTTCTTTATGTGTGTATTTGTGTATGTTTCCAGTGTGTATGTGAGAATCAACCCAAAAAAATAAAAAATAAAAAAAAATAAAAAAAAATATAATGCAAAATTGTACAAATTCAGCTAGTTTACATGTTATTGGGCCATTTTTGATACATAGAAACTACATGATTGGGCCTTTAGTTAAATGTACTCATTTCGAAATAATTTTGGCATGTCGTCTTATATAAATTGCGTGGCCTTCACTCAACTAATGCTATATCGGTCTTAGAATTCGAGGTGCGCCGTTAACAAAATACATGACTCTAGATAAAACTCATAATTTAAATCTAATAAATTGATAAATACTCATAGCTTTGCTCTACGACCAATTTAGGTTAACATTACGATTGTATATACGCTCGCGTAATTCAATTCTTTAAAATGCGAGTAATTCAAGCAATTAAAAGTGGTTAAAAGTTAAAAATTAGCACATAAGTTAAAACATGTTATAAAATCAGATAAATAAGCCAAATATGATAATCAAGCGACCGTGCTAGAACCACGGGATCCGGGGGTGCCTAACACCTTCCCTCGGGTCAACAAAATTCCTTACTTAGAATCTCTGATTCGCAGACTTCATTTGGAAAGTCGTAAATTTCCTCGATTCGGGATTTAAATTAAAAAGAAAGCTGAGTCTTTCTTCTGAGTCTTTTGAAATACAATACCGGGCATTTGCTGGACATAGCCCGTTTTTCTCAAGATAGCTGTGGTGCTTGGCACCCGGTAAAGGATTTTGTAGTCGCACATGTTTAGGCGGAGAGTTTTGTCAATTAAGCCGGAAAGCCATGCTACCGGTGCACCTGACACTCTTCGGCTCGAGTTGTCCGCTCGAGTTAAAGCCAGTCTAGACACTTTTCCAACGGGATGATGACTTAGAATAACAAAACCTTATGCCGGATCCCCGATAGGAACGTTTATTTGCATCATGTGCATATTTGATTTAGGAGGCTCAACACAGGGGTTGGGCCTGTCTAGGACAGGTGTACCTGAAACAAAAAGACCAACTTGTTGCATCTTTCTGTGTGCATTTATTTGTTTCGATCTTACATGCCAACCGGTTTGTTTAAAAGAGAGGAAGAAGTGGAAAACGTCAGGGTATATAGTCAAAATATTTTTACGGAAAATAGTTAGTTCTTTGAAAATAAATTCTGAAAAAAAAATGCAAAAATTCCAAATAAATTTTCTTAATTTTTACGAAAATAGTTAGTTCTTTAAAAATAAATTTTGAAAAAATGCAAAAAAAATTCCAAATAAATTTTCTTAATTTTACGAAAATAGTTAGTTCTTTAAAAAATAAATTTTGAAAAAATGCAAAAAAAAAAAAAGTTCCAAATAAATTTTCTTAGTTCCTTTGAAAATAATTTGTTTTAGAAATGTTGTTTAAAAATAGTTTGTTTTCTTTTCTTAAAATGATTTAGTTCTTTTATTTTCGAACTACGCAAGTTTGATTCTCACCAAACATGAGATACGTAGGCAACCCATATCGGGCTCAACTAATACTGATTTTTTTTAAGGAAAACAATAATAAAAATATTAGAATTAGGATTTTTGGTTTTAGTCAAGAGTTAGGAAATTTTGCAAAAATAGCCAAACGCCTTAAAAGGGGCGCCGGAGGACTAATTTCGCAAAACGGAATATAGACATCACGCTGGTATCCTGTTATACAGCCTTCAAATCTTCTTCAAGTGCTGAAAGGCCGTATTAACAAGACTCGTTTTTTTTTACATAATGAAAAAAAATATATATATAAAAAATAAAAAAATTTTTGAAAAAAATCTTAAGTTCATTTTTATCTTTTCTAGGATCAGCATGACTTCCTCGCTACGAATCTGTCACGACCCAAACCCTGGTCGTGATGGCGCCCAACACAATGCTAGGCAAGCCCGACCATATTATCCCTTAAACCAGCCAGTTATTAATCAAATTAAACTCAAACAGTAATTAATTATATCAAGTGAAAATCGAAACGTAAAACATACAAAATACGGTCCCAACATATCGTGGTGTCACGAGACTGAGCCTCTACAGAATAGCATCCTAATACAACCAAGTCTAGGCAAATAGGAAATCAACAAGATGATAAAGAAGGAGAAAACAAGCTCTGCGGACGCTGGCAGCTACCTCGTAATCTCCGCAAAAGTAGATAGCTCAACTACCCTCCTAATCCTGTATATCTGCACACACAAAAATGCGGGGGAGTGGGGTGAGTATATTTCAACTCAGTGAGTAACAAAAATAAACAACGACTGGAAGTGAGAACACCTGTACTATCACTATACAGTTCTAAGGGTAACCCTCACGGGTACGTCATCACTATAGTAGTACTCTAATTTCCAATCTACGTTTATCTCTACAAGATTCCACACTGAACTAACCCTCACTCGTACCCCTACGGTGTACGGCCATCTCAACATATGAAGACACATACTTATGTCTATAATGTAATAGTATTTAAATAAATAGTAGGGTATGAATAAGTATAATGCTGCGGCGTGCAGCCCGCTCCAATACATATACCGCTGCGGCGCGCAGCCTGCTCCATTTTACGTCGACGACGCTCACTGGGGGTGTATACAGACTTCGGAGGGGCTCCCTAGGCCCAAGCACTAAAATACTGCGGCGTGCAGCACGATCCACACAAATATTACTGCGGCGTGCAGTCCGATCCAATATATATATGTATATATAACTATACTGCTGCGGCGTGTAGCCCGATCCCATGATATACACCAGTGCTCACTGAGAATGTATGCAGACTCAGACTCCGAAGGGGCTCCTACAGCCCAAGCGCAATAATACTGCGGCGTGCAGTCCGTTCCACATGTATATTACATGTATATTACTGCGGCGTGCAGTCCGATCCAATATATATACTGCTGCGGCGTGCAGCCCGATCCAACATAGGTATATATATATATATAATACCTCATAATGGGTCCTCGACCCTATCCCAGTCAATATGTGCTTGGCCTCTCAGGGAACAATATAATGTATCACAGTGGGTCCTGGACCCTGTCTCAGTCAATATAGACTTGGTCTTTCAGGCCCACTCAGCTATAACAGGGAATTCCACCCTAGAAAATCTCTCTCAATGTACATATCTAGTACGGCTCATATTATGCTATATAGCTAGAGCTACGGCTGAGTGTATGTTTCCAACATGATATAAGGGTCACCTAGCTCTATAGGTTCCCTAATGCTCTACAGATCGGCACTAGGCCCCAAACATGGCTATTAGCCCAATTGTACAGTTATAACCTCAGTAACAGTCATACAACACAATATTCTATTAGACGGGAAGGACTAAGTCCGAACCCCAAATCACAATGTCACCACACCCGTTATAGAACGTGTGTCTCATCTCAATATAGCACTGTGAAGTGCTAGTACGGGGTTTCAAACCCTCGGTACATTGTTTACTACTACCACTCACCTCGAACCGGTAGAAGCTTCAATCCGCCTTGCGCTTGCCTCGCAAATCAATCTCCTCGGGTGCCAAATCTGCTCAAAATCATAGAGAATGCATCAATATACGCTAATTTCACGAAATTCATTCGAAATAACCCAATTTATATCAAAACCCACAAGTTGTCAAAACCCGACTTTTGGTACACTTGCCGAAAAATTACAAAAATCACATATTCGGAATCCTCATCTCGATACGAGTCTAGGCATATAAAATTTACCAAAATCGGACTTCATTTGCCCACTCAAATCAGTGTTTTTCTTCAATTTAGGCTTAGGGCTCAAACCCACCTTAAATCTTCCATTTACAGGGATTTAACCAAGGATTTCATGTTAAAATGATGTGATTAAGCCACAAAACTTACCTCCAACGAATCCCCGATGAATTACCAGCAATTCCCGTAAATTTCTCTCTCTAGAACTCAAAAATGGCGTCTTGGGTATATGAACCCGCGACTGGTTCTGTTCTGGTTTTAATTTCACTGCCAGACACCATTGTTCATCGCGTTCGCGTGACCCTCTACGCGTTCGCGATGAACAGCCTTGCCTTACCCTTCGCGAAGCGACCCTGGCCATGCGTTCGCGATGCTCAAATCCTGTAACCCTTCGCGGACGCGACTCACCCCACGCGTTCGCGATGTTCAACCTCCCGGCCACCCGGATTTCTTCTACGCGTTCGCGATGGACCTCCCGCGAACGCGAAGCACAACATCACGACCCTACGCGAACGCGACGCCTTCTCCCGCGAACGCGATGCACAAAAAGGCTTGGCCTTCGCGAACGCGACACTGGTCACGCGAACGCGAAGGCTTAAGGGCCTGGGCAGAACCTGCAATTTTCTGCAGAATTTTTCCAAGTTCTAAATGCCCGGTTGATGGTCCGAATCCATCCCGAGGCCCCGGGACCCCAACGAAAACCACCAACATACCCCAAAACATGATACGGACTTGTTCCAATCATAAAAACACCATACTAAACATCAAAATCACCAATTAACCACGGATTCAAGCCTAAGTTTCTTCAAAACTTTCAAAACTAACATTCGACCCAAAACCGGACCAAACGACGTCCGAATGACCTGAAAATTTGCGGACATATCCAAAATCGCATAACGAAGCTACAGAAATTGTCGGAATTCCATTCCGACCCCCGGATCAAAATCTCACCTACCGTTCGGATTTCGCCAAAATTCAACCTTAGCCAATTCAAGCCTAATTCTACACCGGACCTCCAAATTCAATTCCGATTGTTCTCCTAAGTCATAAATGATCCCCCGGAACTAACCAAATCATCAGAATCCGATTCCGAGCTCTCTAACTAAATAGTCAACTCCAGGTTGACTTTCCTTATTCAAGTTTCATTCAAAAAGGCTATATGCCTCATTTTCAATCCAATTCACTCCTAACTCCCCCGATAGATTCTAACACTGATATAAAAGCAGGAAATATGTAATTACAACATAACGGGGTGGTAATTCTCGTAACGACGGGCCGGGTCGTCACATTCTCCCCCTCTTAAGCAAACGCTCGTCCTCGAGCGGGTCGAGAAACATACCTGAAGTCTCAAACAAGTGAGGATATCTGCTCCGCATCTCCCGCTCGATCTCCCAAGTGGCCTCCTCCACGGGTCGACCTCTCCACTGAACCTTAACCGATGCAATCTCCTTGGACCTCAATTTTCTCACCTAACGACCCAAAATAGCAATAGGCTCCACATCATAGGATAGATCACCATCAAGCTGAATGGTGCTGAAATCTAATACATGAGACGGATCTCCAATGTACTTCCGGAGCATAGGCACATGGAATACCGGATGAACGCTGGATAAACTGGGTGGCAAGGCTAACTCATATGCCACCTCTCCAACTCTCCTGAGTATCTCAAAAGGACCAATGTACCTGGGACTCAACTTTCCTTTCTTCCCAAACCTCATGACACCCTTCATAGGTGAAATCTTCAACAATACTCCGTCACCAACCATGAAAGACAACTCTCGAACTCTACGGTCCGCATAACTCTTCTGACGAGACTGTGCTGTACGAAGCCTCTCCTGGATCAACTTTGCTCTATCCAGAGCATCCTGGACTAACTCAGTCCCTATCAATCTATCCTCACCAGGCTCAAACCATCCGACGGGAGATCTACACCGTCTGCCATACAATGCCTCGTACGGGGCCATCTGAATACTCGACTGGTAGCTGTTGTTGTAGGCAAACTCGGCAAGTGGTAAGAATTCATCCCACGAACCACCAAAGTCAATCACACATGCTCGCAACATATCCTCTAGGATCTGAATAGTATGCTCAGACTGCCCGTCTGTCTGGGGGTGAAATGCTGTACTCAACTCAACCCTCGTACCCATCTCTCGCTGAAATGCTCTCCAAAACTGAGAAGTGAACTGAGTGCCTCTGTCAGATATAATAGACACTGGGACCCCATGCAACCTGACAATCTCCCGAATAAAGATCACTGCCAACCGCTCCGATGAGTAAGTAGTACTAACCGGGATGAAATGTGCGGACTTAGTCAGCCGATCAACAATCACCCATACAGAATCAAACTTCCTCGCTGTCCGAGGTAGCCCAGTAACAAAATCCATGGTGATCCTCTCCCATTTCCACTCGGGAATAACCATACGCTGAAGAACACCGCCCGGTCTTTGATGCTCATATTTGACCTGCTGGCAATTGAGGCACTTAGCTACATGCCTAACAATATCCATCTTCATTCTCCTCCACCAGTAGTGCTTTCTCAAGTCTTGGTACATCTTTGCGGCACCTGGGTGAATAGAGTACCGCGAACCTGTGTGCCTCCTCAAGTATCAACTCCCGCAAACCATCAACATTGGGCACGCATATACGGCCCCGCATCCTCAGAACACCATCACTGTCGATAGTCACATCTCTAACATCATTATGCTGCACTCTGTCCTTAAGGACAAGCAAATGTGGGTCATCATACTGTCGCTCCCTGATGCGATCATATAAGGAAGATCGAGAAAAAACACAAGCCAACACCCGACTCGGCTCCGAAATATCTAATCTCACTAGCCGATTGGCTAGAGCCCGAACATCATAAGCAAATGGCCTCTCCCCAACTGGGATGAAAGCTAAGCTGCCCATGCTAACTGCCTTCCGACTCAAGGCATCGGCCACCACATTGGCCTTCCCCGGATGATACAAAATAGTGATATCATAGTCCTTAAGCAACTCCAACCACCTCCGCTGTCTCAAATTAAGGTCCTTCTGTCCTGAATAAGTGCTGAAGGCTGCGATGATCCGTGAACACCTCACAGGAGACACCATACAGGTAATGCCTCCAAATCTTCAAAGCATGAACTATGGCTGCTAGCTCCAAATCATGAACAGGGTAGTTCTTCTCGTGGGGCTTCAATTGACGAGAAGCATACGCAATGACCCTACCCTCCTGCATCAACACACAACCAATGCCCACTCCTGAGGCATCACAATAGACAGTATAAGAATTTGACGTTGTCGGTAGAATCAAGACTGGTGCTGTGGTCAGTGCTGTCTTGAGCTTCCGAAAGCTCTCCTCGCACTCCTCGGACCATAAGAAAGGAACACCCTTCCGAGTCAATCTAGTCAAGGGTGAAGCAATAGAAGAGAACCCCGAAACGAATTCGGCGATAATACCCTGCCAATCCCAAAAAGCTACGGATCTCAGTAACTGAGGTCGGTCTGGGCCAACTCTGCACTGCCTCGACCTTCCTCGGATCTACCTGAATACCATCACAGGACACCACATGCCCTAAGAATTCCATGGACTCAAGCCAGAACTCACATTTGGAGAACTTGGCATACAGCTTCTCCTCTCTCAACCTTCGCAACACAATACTCAAGTGCCGAGCATGCTCCTCCTGGCTACGAGAGTAGACTAGAATGTCGTCAATGAACACAATCACAAATGAATCAAGATACGGCCTGAATACACTGTTCATCAGATGCATAAATGCTGCTGGGGCGTTGGTCAGCCCAAAAGACATCACAAGGAACTCATAGTGACCATATCCTGGTCCGGAATGCAGTCTTCATAATGTCAGACTCTCTAATCTTCAGCTGGTGGTAGCCTGAACGAAGATCAATCTTCGAGAACACCCTAGCTCCCTGGAGCTGATCAAATAAATCATCAATACGAGGAAGAGGATACTTATTCTTCACTGTTACTTTGTTTAGCTGCCTATAGTCAATACACATCCTCATAGATCCGTCCTTCTTCTTAACAAACAGGACCGGTGCACCCCACGGCGACACACTCGGCCGAATGAACCCCTTATCTAGGAGTTCCCGGAGCTGCTCCTTCAATTCCTTCAACTCAGCTGGTGCCATACGATACGGAGGAATAGAAATAGGCTGAGTGCCTGGCACCAAATCGATACCAAAATCAATATCCCTGTCCGGCGGCATGCCCGGCAGGTCCGAGGGAAACACATCAGGAAAGTCTCGCACAATGGGAACAGAATCAATACTGGGAGTCTGGGCCTCGACCTCCCGCACAAATGCTAAATAAGAGAGACATCCCTTCCCAACCATTCGTTGGGCCTTGAGGAAAGATATTACCCTGCTAGGTACATACTCAGTCGTGCCTCGCCACTCGATCCTCTGAATGCCCGGCATAGCCAAAGTGACTGTCTTAGCATGACGGTCCAGAATAGCATGACATGGAGATAGCCAGTCCATGCCCAATATAACATCAAAATCAATCATGCTGAGAAGCAACAGGTCTACTCGGGTCTCCGGACCTCCAATAGTGACCAAACAGGACCGGTATACGTGGTCCACAACAATAGTATCCCCTACCGGGGTAGATACATGCACCGGCAGCTCAAGACTCCCTCGGGTCGTGCCCAAATGAGGAGCAAAATATGTAGACACATAAGAATAAGTAGAACCGGGATCAAACAATACTGAGGCATCTCTGTGGCAGACTGAAATAATACCTGTAATGACAGCATCAGAAGCAATGGCCTCAGATCGGCCATGCAGAGCATAACATCTAGCCCGTCCGCCCGATCGGCCTCCCCCTCGAGGGTGACCCCTAGCTGCCTGACCCTCACCCCTAGCTGGCGGGGCGGGTGCTGAAGTAGAAGGACCAGATGATAAGGGCTGCCCCCTCTGCTGATATCGCCTAGGAACAAAACAGGGACACTCTCTGCGGATGTGCCCAAACTCTCCGCACTCGAAGCAACTCCCAGGTACTGGGGGTTTGAGACTGATAAGGACCTCTGGCGCTGGAGTGGCCAGCCGATGAACTAGGCCGAGATGAACCCCGAGCGGATGGGGCCTGTGAAGAACTCTGAGCTGGCATGGCACTGAGAGCTGGCTGGCTCTGGTGCGAACCCTGATAATCCTGTCTAGGAGACCATCTGCGACGATCTGAGCGTCTCGACTGCGAAGACCTGAAAGAGCGACCTCGGCTCTGCTGACTCTGGCCTCTGGTCTGTGTGCCACTGGAACTAGCTGCTCCTCGAGGCCTCTTGGCCTCCCTCTCATCCCGCTCCCTGCGACGATCCGTCTCAATGTCGCGAGCAATATCCACAGCATCCTCAAATGTACGACTCAAAACCCTCTCCCGAGTCATCAGAATACGAATGGGATAAATGAGGCCGTCCACGAAGCGCCCAATCCTCTCTTTGTCGGAATGAACCAACCACGGTGCATATCCGGACAACTCTGTAAACCTGATCTCATACTCTGACACCTGACATGTCCCCCTGACGGAGACCCTCAAACTGCCTACGCATCTCCTCTCTCCGAGATCGAGGCACCCATTTCTCCAAAAACATAGTGGAGAACTCCGGCCATGATAGTGGTGCTGCTCCGGCTGGCCTGCGGCGTTCATAAGCCTCCCACCAAGCAAAGGCTGGTCCCTGAAACTGAAAGGTAGTGAAAGATACCCCACTGGACTCCAATATCCCTGCCGTACGAAGCATCCGACGACACTTATCCAGAAAACCTTGGGCGTCCTCGCCCGGAGCACCAGTGAACACTGGAGGAGATAACCTGGTGAACCTCTCGAGACGACGCTGCTCATCGTCTGTCATAGCTGGGACCCCGTCCCCCGAATCTGATCTGCTGGCTGAACCGGTACCACATGCTGAACTGGAGGAGCCTCTGGTGTCTGTAAGCCCTGCACTGCTGGCTCTGGAGTGCGTACTGCGGGGGTCCGATGACCACCCCCGATCCCCGATGCAGCTGCTGTAGTAGTAACTGAAACCGCCTGTGCTAGGCCAGTGCAGACTGCTAGTATCTGAGCCAGGGTCTCCCGTAGACCCGGAATAACAATGGGCACAGCTGGTGCCTGATCTGGTGCTGCTGGCACCTCTGCAACTGGGGGCTGTGGGTCAGCTGGCACTGCCTCAACTGCCCTAACTCCGCCACGACCACGACCGCGTCCACGGCCTCTAGCAGGTGGTAGTGGTGGTCGTCCTCCACGTCCGGATGATCGAGTTCTCGCCATCTGCGAGAGAATAGAATGTCAAAGTTCAGTTCAAGTCAAAAGTAATCGCACGACAAGAATTCCAAGAATTGAAACTTTTCCTAAAAAGGTTTGCAGCCTCCCGAGGATAAGTACAGGCGTCCTCGCACCGATCCACGAGACTCTACCAACCGGCTCATGACTCGCGAGACCTATTAACCTAGGCTCTGATACCAACTTGTCACGACCCAAACCCTGGTCGTGATGGCGCCCAACACAATGCTAGGCAAGCCCGACCATATTATCCCTTAAACCAGCCAGTTATTAATCAAATTAAACTCAAACAGTAATTAATTATATCAAGTGAAAATCGAAACGTAAAACATACAAAATACGGTCCCAACCATATCGTGGTGTCACGAGACTGAGCCTCTACGGAATAGCATCCTAATACAACCAAGTCTAGGCAAATAGGAAATCAACAAGATGATAAAGAAGGAGAAAACAAGCTCTGCGGACGCTGGCAGCTACCTCGTAATCTCCGCAAAAGTAGACAAGGATCAGCAGCTACAATATCTCAACTGCTCTCGGGCACCTGTGGATCTGCACAGCAAGTGCAGGGGAGTGGGGTGAGTATATTTCAACTCAGTGAGTAACAATAATAAATAATAACCGAAGGTAAGAAATCCTGTGCTATCACTTAGCAGTTCTAAGGCAACCCTCACAGGTACGTCATCACTATAGTAGTACTCTAACCTCCAATCTACGTTTATCTCTACAAGATTCCACACCTGAACTAACCCTCACTCGTACCCCTACGGTGTACGGCCATCTCAACATATGAAGACACATACTTATGTCTATAATGTAATAGTATTTAAATAAATAGTAGGGTATGAATAAGTATAATGCTGCGGCGTGCAGCCCGCTCCAATACATATACCGCTGCGGCGCGCAGCCCGCTCCATTTTACGTCGACGGCGCTCACTGGGGGTGTATACAGACTTCGGAGGGGCTCCCTAGGCCCAAGCACTAAAATACTGCGGCGTGCAGCACGATCCACACAAATATTACTGCGGCGTGCAGTCCGATCCAATATATATATGTATATATCTCTATACTGCTGCGGCGTGCAGCCCGATCCCATCATATACACCGGTGCTCACTGAGAATGTGTGCAGACTCAGACTCCGAAGGGGCTCCTACAGCCCAAGCGCAATAATACTGCGGCGTGCAGTCCGTCCCACATGTATGTTACATGTATATTACATGTATATTACTGCCCGATCCAATATATATATTGCTGCAGGCGTGCAGCCCGATCCAACATAGGTATATATATATATATAATACCTCATAATGGGTCCTGGACCCTATCCCAGTCAATATGTGCTTGGCCTCTCAGGAACAATATAATGTATCACAGTGGGTCCCGGACCCTGTCTCAGTCAATATAGACTTGGTCTTTCAGGCCCACTCAGCTATAACAGGGAATTCCACCCTAGAAAATCTCTCTCAATGTACATATCTAGTACGGCTCATATTATGCTATATAGCTAGAGCTACGGCTGAGTGTATGTTTCCAACATGATATAAGGGTCACCTAGCTCTATAGGTTCCCTAATGCTCTACAGATCGGCACTAGGCCCCAAACATGGCTATTAGCCCAATTGTACAGTTATAACCTCAGTAACAGTCATACAACACAATATTCTATTAGCCGGGAAGGACTAAGTCCGAACCCCAAATCACAATGTCACCACACCCGTTATAGAACGCGTGTCTCATCTCAATATAGCATTGTGAAGTGCTAGTACGGGGTTTCAAACCCTCGGTACATTGTTTACTACTACCACTCACCTCGAACCGGTAGAAGCTTCAATCCGCCTTGCGCTTGCCTCGCAAATCAATCTCCTCGGGTGCCAAATCTGCTCAAAATCATAGAGAATGCATCAATATACGCTAATTTCACGAAATTCATTCGAAATAACCCAATTTATATCAAAACCCACAAGTTGTCAAAACCCGACTTTTGGTACACTTGCCGAAAAATTACAAAAATCACATATTCGGAATCCTCATCTCGATACGAGTCTAGGCATATAAAATTTACCAAAATCGGACTTCATTTGCCCACTCAAATCAGTGTTTTTCTTCAATTTAGGCTTAGGGCTCAAACCCACCTTAAATCTTCCATTTACAGGGATTTAACCAAGGATTTCATGTTAAAATGATGTAATTAAGCCACAAAACTTACCTCCAACGAATCCCCGATGAATTACCAGCAATTCCCGTGAGTTTCTCTCTCTAGAACTCAAAAATGGCGTCTTGGGTATATGAACCCGCGACTGGTTCTGTTCTGGTTTTAATTTCACTGCCAGACACCATTGTTCATCGCGTTCGCGTGACCCTCTACGCGTTCGCGATGAACAAACCAGCCTTACTCTTCGCGAAGCGACCCTGGCCATGCGTTCGCGATGCTCAAATCCTGTAACCCTTCGCGGACGCGACTCACCCCACGCGTTCGCGATGTTCAACCTCCCGGCCACCCGGATTTCTTCTACGCGTTCGCGATGGACCTCCCGCGAACGCGAAGCACAACATCACGACCCTACGCGAACGCGACGCCTTCTCCCGCGAACGCGATGCACAAAGAGGCTTGGCCTTCGCGAACGCGACACTGGTCACGCGAACGCGAAGGCTTAAGGGCCTGGGCAGAACCTGCAGTTTTCTGCAGAATTTTTCCAAGTTCTAATTGCCCGGTTGATGGTCCGAATCCATCCCGAGGCCCCGGGACCCCAACGAAAACCACCAACATACCCCAAAACATGATACGGACTTGTTCCAATCATAAAAACACCATACTAAACATCAAAATCACCAATTAACCACGGATTCAAGCCTAAGTTTCTTCAAAACTTTCAAAACTAACATTCGACCCAAAACCGGACCAAACGACGTCCGAATGACCTGAAAATTTGCGGACATATCCAAAATCGCATAACGAAGCTACAGAAATTGTCGGAATTCCATTCCGACCCCCGGATCAAAATCTCACCTACCGTTCGGATTTCGCCAAAATTCAACCTTAGCCAATTCAAGCCTAATTCTACACCGGACCTCCAAATTCAATTCCGATTGTTCTCCTAAGTCATAAATGATCCCCCGGAACTAACCAAATCACCAGAATCCAATTCCGAGCTCTCTAACTAAATAGTCAACTCCAGGTTGACTTTCCTTATTCAAGTTTCATTCAAAAAGGCTATATGCCTCATTTTCAATCCAATTCACTCCTAACTCCCCCGATAGATTCTAACACTGATATAAAAGCAGGAAATATGTAATTACAACATAACGGGGTGGAAATTCCCGTGACAACGGGCCAGGTCATCACAGAATCGGCCAGAAAAGGGCAAGAGACGAAATGCCACCCATGTTCATGGTCCAAGACAAGACCCCAGATCGGCTCTGTAAATGGTGGACTAGTTTCTCGGCTTGGGAAAGAAATCAAGTTCACAAGCACCTCAAGTTTCTTCCGGACATCATGATGATAAAACCGGACAAAAATGTGATCAGAGCATTAGTGAGTTTTTGGGACTCAACAAGCAATGTGTTCAGATTCCGGGATTGCGAAATGACACCCACTTTGGAAGAATTGGGCGGACTCACAGGACTCGGAAGAGATTTGCACAAGATGAGACCTGCAGCTCCTAGGCAGATGGGTGTAAATAATTTCTTGAAAAAGTTATGTCTCCGGCGGGTTCCCATGGGTTGTTTGGAGAATGGTTGGGTGCCACTGGATTATCTCTACGACAGATTTGGTGATAAGAATGGGTTCGCGAAATTCTCAAACACTGAATTTGTCAACCAGTTGAATTATGACGCCTGGGGAGACTTAAGAATCTATGCTTTTATGATCGCTTTTTTGGGAACCATGTTTTTTCCCGAACGTGGCGGACGCACAGAATCCGTTTGGCTGCGGTGGTCTCATATCTACAGAGTAACGAGGAACACACTGTTCTTCCGATGATACTAGGAGACATCTTTCGGGCCTTAACTCGGTGCCAAGAAGGACAAGATTATTTTGAAGGTTGCAATATCTTATTACAAATGTGGTTTATAGAACATCTCTATCATCACCCGATTGTGATAAACTTCAAAGCAGATTGGCTGAATTATATTCGCTGTCATACAAACAGAGCCGCCCGTTGTAACCTTCCAGAAGACTTGAGGACTTGGCAAGAACTTCTCAACTCTTTGAAAGCGGATCAACTTACCTGGAATTATTATTGGTTCCCTTCCGCCAAAATCATGCATATGTCGACATACCGCCCATTCTACATACTAATGGGTTTCAGGGGTTTCCAACCATATGCCCCTCTACGTGTCATGCGACAGTTGGGTAGAGAACAGAAAAGGGCCCCAATTGAGGATATGCAATCGTTTACATAGGAATTTGTGACGGAAGAGACCCCGAGGGAGACTTATGCACAGAAGGTATGGTTCGGTAGTCGACTCTCCGACATCAACGAGATGGTTGCCGATCGAGAACGGGGAGAAGTGAGTCTCGCTTACCTTGAATGGTTCCACAACCAATCAATACCAGAGCAAAGGTCAGAAAGGTCAGTGAAGTATGCCGTAGATTGGGAGAAAGAGATAGAAGCCAGAGTAAGGGAGGCTAGGTGTGAGACAGCGCAAGATTTCCAATCTTGCATGAACACTTTAAAAGAAGACAAGGGGATTTTGGAAGCTGCCATGGATATACAACAGGCTGATTTTGATCGGGAAAGGGCCGGTTGGGAGCAGGAAAGAGAAGCACTCCAAACTCAAATTCGAGAGATGTAATTGGCCACAGAAAGGTCAAGGAGGAGTCGGAGTGATTAGATGCTGATAAACGATTTGGAAAGGAAAGCCTTTGAACACCAAGAAGACTTGGAGAAGGCAAAAACGGCTTTGGTTGCAGTCCGGACAAAATGGAAGAGAGCAGCCCACCAAGAAGCACTCCGTCTACAACAAGTAGAGAAAGACTATGAGGCAATCATCATTGATTTAAGAAAAGCAAATGCCACTCTTAGAGAGCGAACTCTCAGGCAAGTCCAGGATGATAAAGCAGATAGAGACCGTTGTCACAACTTGATAGCACGGATGGAAAGACAAATAGATAGGCTCTTGGACCATGTCTCCGGCAACTCTCAGATATTAGGGGCAAAGAACAGACACATAGGGCAGCTGCTCGGAGAAAAAGACATGATCAGGACCAAGATCAATGAGATCGGGCACTACATTACTATGAGGTGTTTGACCTGCGAACGAGTACCTCGGCCTGCCCTCTTCTCTTCAATCATGGAATGTGTCCACCAAGTCATGGCAGAATTGGGGAGTATACAGAAAGATCTTACACCAAGAACTGCAGCAAGGCCAAACAACGCCCCCCGGGTGCAAAGATTCGAGGCGTTGGAACATGCTTAGAAGAGTCTGTTATTTTAGAGTCTGTTTGTCCTTTTAAAAGTTTTTCTCCATTGTTGTCATTTTGCAAGTGTTTCAAGTTTGAAGTTTGTTGAAATAAAATTCATGAACATTTCATTCATATCTTATGTCTATTGTTTCCGAACTACGCCCGGTCTGATTCATGCAGGGACATGATACGTAGGCAATCCACATAAGATTCGACCATCACTAAAAAAAAATAATAAAAATAAATAAATAAATAAATAAATAAAAAATAAAATTAAAAAAAGGGGGGGGAGAAGTTAAAAGAAAAAGAAGATTGATAAAGGATGAATGCGAAGGAAAATACAAACCGGAATGACGCATCGCAAATGAATACATGTAGCAACATCATCACCTGTATAAGTGCATCACACCCAACGTGAGATTACTTGTCTGTTATGTTGTTTCAGACTAACTAACCGTTGTTTGCCAAACTCCAGGTTTTAGTAAAAGTGGTTGACTTTGTGGTAATCTGGCACCATATTCGTACTTCACAAGGTCCAAAGGAAAAGTTCGGCAGCCTGAAAGTACTCATTCCTATTTTACTAGATCAAAAAAGGGTGCCGACATGTCTTCAGAAATGCCTTTAGCAACCATTCCCGTTTCAGAGAAAAGCTCATTGACAACCATCCCGGCTATTGAGTCGGCAGCTTTAGAGGAGAATAGAATGTTGTGTTGCCGCATGCTCGAGATGTTGGACGATTGGAACAACGGGAAAGAGCCCCCGAGTCTGGTCCCTGGGTTCCCTGAAATTCTTCTCAGGTCAAGCGGAATTTCAAATACCCCCATCAATTACCCGCCTACTCTGTTCGGGTATTCTAATGCTACAAACCTCTCTGAATCACCCTCCACCTCCCATCCTCGGGTGACACCACATGATACATCTGCAAGAACGTCGGTTGAGTTGCCAGTTCCAAGTCACAACACATCCCATCGCACATGCTCCTTTCTTCGACTCCGCATCCTTTACATTCCCAGAACCACCGCTTACACGGGACCATACCCAGGTTGCAGCCAATATATATCCTCAGCCACCTCGATATGAGTTTCTACCAAGCCAAAATCCAAAGGCCCCCGAGCAGGATGAGATGGCAAAAAGAATGAGAAGTTTGGAACAAAACCTGAAGAACATGCAAGGTCTAAGTGGACAGAAAAGTGTATCTTACGCCGATCTATGCATGTTCCCGCACGTCCACTTGCCATCAGGTTTTAAGACACCAAAGTTCGAAAAGTATGACGGGCATGGCGACCCCATTGCTCATTTGAAGAAATACTGCAATCAATTGCGGGGTGCCGGCGGCAGGGAAGAATTGTTGATGGCGTACTTCGGAGAAAGTTTGGTCGGAATAGCATTAGAATGGTATATGGATCAAGACATATCTCGATGGCACATCCGGGATGATCTGGCCAGAGATTTTGTGAAACAGTTCCAATACAACATCGATATTGCACCAGACAGGAATTCTCTATCGAACTTAAAGAAGAAGCCCTCGGAAAGCTTCAGAGAATATGCCATCAAATGGCGAGAGCAAGCATCCAGGGTAAAAACCCCTATGGACGACATTGAAATGGTCACGACTTTTCTCCAAGCTCAAGAGCCGGACTACTTTCAAAATATGATGTCGGCGATGGGAAAACCTTTCGCCGAAGCAATCAAAATCGGAGAAATGGTAGAAAATGGCTTGAAAACAGGGCGAATTTTGAGTCAAGCGGCCATTCGGGCTACTTCCCAAGCCATTCAAGGCGGGTCTGGAGGGATGCCTAGAAGCAAGAAAAAAGAGGAAACTACCATGGCGGCAGTAGAAGATAGGAGATATCGGACTTCAAGATAGGTATTCTCCGACAGGGCCCCCCAGCATTACTATCCACCTCATAGCATGGCTTATGCTCCTCCGCCTCCACCTTATGCAGTCATGAACATTCAACCTATGGCACGGCCACAACCACCAGCCAACAGGAATCCACCTCCTTTCCAGAGAAACCAACCCCCTTACCCGAACCAGTATAATCCATGGCCAAACAACACCCGACACCGTGAGCAACCCAAAATGAGCTTTACACCGATTGGGGAGCCATATTCCACTTTTTTCCCAAAACTCAGGCAAGAAAACCTACTGCAGCCTGTTCCGCAGAACAGGCAGAATCCAGATTCTCCTGCCTACCAGAGAGGAATATATTGTGCATATCATTCGGGTGTCGAAGGACACAGTACTGACAATTGTTGGACATTGAAAAAGGTAGTGCAAGAATTGATCAATCAAGGGAGGATTGTCTTCGCAGATGAAGACATCCCAAATGTGACAAAGAACCCATTACCAGCCCACAACAATGGGCCAGTGATTGGAATGATTTGTGACGACAAGGAATTTGACCCAGCTTTGAAAGCGATAATCGCCATTGCCAACATAGAGAAGCGGCCTGAGGCTCCCCCAAAACAAGAGAAAATGGGGAAAAAGGTTAAAGTTCTCGAGACTAGATCTGAAAAGACGATTGAATTGAAAGCATCGTCTCAAAAGAGCGGAGTCCTTTACCTCCCACGAGGTCGGTCGGAAAAACCATTGTCTAGGTACCCCCAAGAAGTTCCACTTAAAGAGAGAAACATCAATGTATGTACCAAAAGGAACTTATGTGGCCTGAAAACCGGATGAACCCGTGATTATTGCACGCGTGCAACAAAAACCAATGACAGATCCGTCTGCAGTACCCTGGAGCTACCAACGAACACTTGTTACGCGCAAAAGGAAAGAGGTTACGGGAAATTCATCTGAGAACATCCTAGGGCAGAAGTACTTAAACACGCAGGAGGTAAATAACGCCACACAAAGGCGCTTCCCATCAAAGAAACCTGTAAGTGCTGAAGAGGCAGAGGTCTTTTTTCAAAAGATGCAAATGCCTGATTATGAGGTGATAGACCAACTGCGCAAATGCCCAGAACAGGTGTCGATGTTGTCCCTTCTAATGAAGTCTACGGAACATCAGAAGGTTTTGCTAAAAGCCTTGAATGAGGCGTATGTGCCTATTGAGACTTCATCCGAACAACTTGAAAGAATGGCAGAGAGATTCTTCGCGATCAATCAGATTTCTTTCAGCAAAGCTGATTTGCCTTTGGAGGGTGCCGCCCACAACAAAGCTTTGCATTTGACTGTCAAATGCGAAGGCTACTATATGAAGAGGGTCATGGTTGATGGGGGTTCGGGGGTAGACATATGCCCGCTTTCCACTTTAGGCTGCATAGGAATCGGAGCTGAAAGGATTCGGCCTAACAACATATGTGTGCGAGCCTTTGACGGGGTAAAAAGAGATACTGTCGGAGAGATTGATGTAATTATGACCATCGGCCCGGTGGACTTCGAAGTGACATTCCAAGTTTTGGATATGGACACTTCTTACAATTTTCTTCTGGGGAGACCATGGATTCATGCGGCCGGAGCTGTGCCCTCTACCCTCCATCAGATGTTAAAATTCGAACACAAGGGACAAGAGATTGTGGTCCACGGGGAAGACGAACAATCAATTTATCGAGATCCGTCCATCCCTTGCTTAGAAGCGGAAGCGGGAAGCGAAAACATTGTCTATCAAGCTTTCGAGATTGTGTTGGCAGATCAACACGAAGAAGGGAACCCTCTCCCCCAATCTTTCTTGTCTAATGCCTCCATCATGGTGGCAAAATAAATGATTAAACATGGCTTCCAACCGGGAAAAGGTTTGGGAAAGTCCTTACAAGGAATGCCGAAGATGATAACCTTACCCGTAGCTGAAAATTTCTTTGGAGTAGGCTTTCGCCCAACCCCTGAAGATGAAAGATGGGCCAACAAGAGAAAGGAGAAAGGATGGGTTCTGCCGCAACCATTGCCACATCTGTACCAAACTTTTTTCCGACCAAGGTACATTGAAGAAGAAGAAGACGAGGTCTTCACGGCGGAGGAAATTGAAGAAATATGCGGGGCCATGAGGCAAATACTCTATGATGTTAATATGGTCCAATCGGGAGAAGGAACGAGCACCACTGAGGTGCTGTATGTGGGCCCTGAAGCTAAATTGCAAAATTGGAAAGCCACGCCCTTCCCAATCAGGCGGGAGTTCTGGTAGATTTGTCCTGTCGTTTTTCCTTCATCATAAGTTACTTCAGGACGTAGCTTGGATGATTTTCTTTGTTTTCTTGTATTTTTTGGTTTCCCCAATGTAATTTTGTTTGTTTTCAGAAAATTCCAAGAAAATAAAATAAATATTTCCTCATTTTTGCACTCTTTCTAATTTTGTTATTTATTCTTCCTTTTCAGTCCTAATAATGCGGCTTTAAATAACATGACATGCTTGCGGAACTCATGCTCAAATCCGAACACGCCACCTAATCTAGAAATAATGAACCAAGAACTGGAATACGATGAAGACGAGGCTTTTAGGGAAATAAATCGAGAATTGGAACATTTCGAGAATAAACCTAAGCCGAACTTGAATGACACCGAACCGGTTAATTTGGGAACTGATGAAGAGGTCCGAGAGACCAAGATAAGCATCCACGCAGATGAGAAAACACGAGATGCAATAATCCAACTCTTGTTTGAATTTAAAGACGTGTTTGCTTGGTCTTACGACGACATGCCAGGATTAGGAGCTGACCTAGTGGTGCACAAATTACCAATCTACCCTAACTGTCGCCCGGTGCAACAGAAGCAAAGAAAGTTCAAGACTGACATCAGTGATAAAATCAAAGAAGAAATCACTAAGCAATTGAAAACAGGGGTAATTCGAGTGGTACAATACACCACGTGGTTGGCTAATGTTGTGCCCGTGCCAAAGAAGGACGGAAAAACTCGAGTGTGTGTTGACTACCGAGATTTGAATAAAGCGAGTCCTAAAGATAACTTTCCTTTACCGAACATCCACATCCTTGTTGATAATTGTGCCAAACATGAGATACAGTCGTTTGTGGATTGTTATGCGGGATATCATCAAGTGTTGATGGATGAAGAGGACGCCGAGAAGACTGCTTTTACCACACCTTGGGGGACTTACTGTTACCGAGTCATGCCATTCGGTTTGAAAAACGCGGGAGCAACATACATGAGAGCTATGACTGCCATTTTCCACGACATGATGCATCAGGAAATAGAGGTGTACGTGGATGATGTGATCATCAAATCCAGAACTCAGGGCGATCATGTGCGAGACTTGAGGAAATTCTTCGAGAGGTTGCGGAAGTACGATTTGAAGTTGAATCCAGCCAAATGCGCTTTTGGAGTCCCGTCAGGTAAACTTTTGGGTTTCATAGTCAATAGAAGAGGTATCGAATTAGACCTCACAAAAATAAAATCCATCCGGGATTTACCTCCTCCCAGAACAAAGAAAGATGTAATGAGTCTTCTAGGCCGACTGAACTACATCAGTAGGTTCATCGCTCAGTTGACTTCTACATGTGAACCCATATTCAAGTTGTTGAAGAAGGACGCTGCAATTAAATGGATAACAGAATGTCAAGAAGCTTTAGATAAAATCAAAGAATATTTGTCAAACCCTCCGGTGTTGGTCCCGCCAGAGCCAGGGAGACATCTTTTCTTGTATTTAACAGTCTTGGAAAACTCTTTTGGGTGTGTCCTCGGACAACGTGATGCGACGGAGAAGAAAGAGCAGGCGATTTACTACCTGAGCAAGAAATTCACTAGTTATGAGGTCAAGTACACTTTGCTGGAAAGAACGTGTTGTGCTTTAACTTGGGTCGCTCAGAAATTGAGACACTACCTCTAAGCCCATACGACTCACCTCATTACTCGGTTGGATCCTTTGAAGTATATATTCCAGAAACCGATGCCCACCGGAAAGATTGGCAAAATGGCGAATCCTGCTCACTGAGTTTGACATAGTCTATGTCACTCGCACGGCAATGAAGGCCCAGACCATTTGGCCGAGAACCCGATTGACGAAGAGTATCAACCATTGAATACCTACTTTCCTGATGAAGAGGTAAATACGACCGAAGTTGTTTCGGAAGACAGTCATGCTTGGAAAATGTTTTTCGATGGGGCGGTAAACGCTAAAGGTGTAGGGATTGGGGCAATTTTGATCTCTCCTGCTGGTCAGCATTATCCGGCCACGGCTAGGCTCCGTTTCTTCTTGCACGAACAATACGGCTGAGTATGAAGCTTGTATCATGGGTATAAACATGGCAATTGATCAAGGTGTCGAAGATTTGTTGATCATGGGAGATTCGGATCTAATTATCAAACAATCTCAAGGTGAATGGGAAACTCGAGACGTTAAACTCCTCCCTTATCGACAGCACGTGAACATTCTTGGCAAGCGATTTGCATCGATAGAGTTCAGGTATATCCCACGATGTCACAATGAACTAGCCGACGCACTTGCCACTTTAGCTTCAATGCTACCTTATCCGGGCAACGCCCATGTCAATCCCTTGGAAATTCAAATCAGGGAAAGCCACGGTTATTGCAATGCAATCGAAGAAGGACCAAGCATCAAGCCATGGTATTACGATATCAGGAGATTTCTGAAAACGCAAGAATACCCAGAACATGCTACTGGAGATCAAAAGAGGACCATTAGGAGACATGCAGGTGGTTTCTTTTTGAGCGGCGAGGTCATGTATAAAAGAACCCCGGATCTTAACCTTTTAAGGTGTGTTGATGCCGAAGAAGCAGGAAGAATCATGCACGAAGTACATGCAGGAGTATGCGGACCTCATATGAATGGGTATGTCTTAGCCAAGAAGATCCTTCGAGCAGGTTATTATTGGATGACCATGGAGAAAGATTGTTTTGGTTTTGTCCGAAAATGCCATCAATGTCAGGGTACATGGAGATCTGATTCATGCACCTCCAACTGAGCTGCATCCTATGTCAGCGCCGCGGCCATTTGTCGCTTGGGGAATGGATGTCATCGGCCCGATTGAGCCGAAAGCTTCGAATGGACACCGATTCATACTAGTGGCTATCGATTACTTCACGAAATGGGTCGAAGCCGTCACTCTCAAATCAGTCACTAAGAAAGCTGTGGTGGATTTTGTACACTCAAATCTTATCTATCGTTTTGGTATACCTGCAACTATTATCACAGACAATGCTGCGAATCTGAATATTCATTTGATGGAAGAAATATGCGAGCAATTCAAAATAACGCATAGGAACTCCACTCCTTATCGGCCCAAAGCCAATGGTGCCGTGGAAGCAGCGAACAAAAACATTAAGAAGATTTTGAGAAAGACAATCTAAAGTTCTAGACAATGGCATGAACAATTACCGTTCGCTTTACTGGGATACCGTACTACAGTACGCACATCGGTAGGAGCAACTCCATACCTGCTAGTCTATGGAACCGAGGCCGTGATACCGGCAGAGGTAGAAATTCCTTCACTTCGTACAATTGTTGAAGCAGAGATTGAAGATAGCGAGTGGGTTAAGACTCGATTGGAACAATTAACTTTGATCGATGAAAAGCGAATGGCTGCAGTCTGTCATGGACAACTGTACCAACAAAAAATGGCTCGTGCTTACAACAAGAAAGTACGACCAAGAAATTTCGAAGTAGGTCAGTTGGTTTTAAGACTCATTCTTCCACATCACGAGGAAGCGAAAGGAAAATTCGCCCCTAATTAGAAAGGACCATACATCATCAGAAAAATACTGCCGAGAGGAGCGTTATACTTGGGAGACATGGAAGGAAAAGATCCTGAAACAACTGTGAATGCAGATGCTGTGAAAAGGTATTATGTCTGAATTTGCTTTGATGATGTCCTTACAAGTCGAAATGATTGAAGGCTTTTATTCCCACTACCCAAACACTGCCAACCCTTTTGTGAACCCTTTGAGCCGGTTACCTTTCTTTGGCTACCCTCTTTGGAATCCAAACAAAAAAAAAAAAACAAACAAAATAAAACAAAAACAAAGTTCCTGAACTACGTTCTGACTTGATTCCGAAAGGATACGTAGGCAACCTCTCCCCGAGGTTCAGTCACACCAAACCAAAAATCCCAGTTTCCCCAAAAAATGAAACTGGGGCAGATGATATTGTTGATTCGGTTTAAGGTCCGTCAAGATGATTCCAAAGTTGTAATTTTGTCCATAATTCTTGTTACCCAAACCAAGTACAAATCCTTCAAGATCGATTGGAAGCTGTGAAAACATCATTGTTGCAGTCCGAAGTTCCTGGAATGAAAAGAAATAAAATGAGAGAGTCTTATTGGTGAAAACCTTCGGGCACCATAAGACGATGGAAGTAGAGAAATACAAAATGAGAGAGCCTGTTGGTAAAAACTCGCAAAGAGTGCTATCTGGCGATGGTAAGAAGAGAAATGAGAGAGGTCGATTGGCGAAAACCCGCAAAAGGGCGCTATCAACCGAAAAGGTTGTTTTCACCACAAGAGGTCCTGGCACGGCTCCTTAGCTCGGAAATATAGACCCGTTCTGGTTCATAATAAATTGGGAGTTTGTGACGATCAAGAATCTAGTCCGAGAAGCATGTCATGTTGGTTAAAGTCGGCATATACCTCAGATAAGTCATTCTTTTCCCCCGAAAGGGACTCCTCTATCTTCGATACGCTTTTCCATTCTTTGTTCATTTTTCTTTGAATCCCTTTCGGTTTAATTTTAATTCTGGAACTATTATAAAGGAAGGCGACAGGACCGGTTTTATAGGACTCCGCCTGGTAAAGAAGAAAAGAAAAACAGCCTCAGTGGTGTATTGATACAATCCCTGATTGGATCGTAACGATCAATTGTTTCCAAAGGAACGGAGTTTAGAAAGGAAATGGAAATCGAAGGCTAAGGTCTTAGAAGAAACGGAATAAGGCAGAAGGATAAAAACCACACAGAAAATCCTCGTGGAATCCCGGGAATGAACCCGGTCAGTTTGAAAAGAAGTCACCCCAAAGACAATTGGTAGCAAACTTCTCAATGGAAATGGGAAAACGATCAAGCAATGAAGATAATCAAGGCCAAAAAGTCAACCACTTTTTCAACTGATAAAATGTTCTTTGTTGAAAGCAGGTCTATTTAATTGTGCAAGAAGAAGGTACAACTCAAAGAAGTGAAGTACGCAAGCATTAAAATGGCTTTGGAACAAGGAAAACACACAAAAAGGGAAGTTTCCTTTTAGAGCTTTATCTTATGCATTTGTCGATGGTTAAAAAGAAAGCCTAAAAAGGCCCAAAAGGAAAAATAAAAGAAAAGAAAATGAAAACTCCAAAAAAGAGAATCAAATCATATCAGTCCAATATCTGTTTGGACCCCGGTCAGAAAAATCGAGGGTCTTTCCGGCCTGAAAGCCGTGAAACTATTATCCCCGGTCAGAAAACCGAGGATCTCCCAGTCAGAAAACTGCGCCATTTACTTTAACCCCGACCAAAAAACCGAGGGTCTGGCGACCAAAAACCGTTAGACATTGTTTGAATTCCGGCCAGAAAGCCGTGAAACTTTTATCCCCGGTCAGAAAATCGAGGATCTCCCAGTCAGAAAACTGCGGAGCCATTTATTTTAACCCCGGCCAAAAAACCAAGGGTCTGGCGGCCAAAATATTGTTAGACATTGTTTGAATTCCAGCCAGAAAGCCGTGAAACCTTTATCCCCCGTCAGAAAACCGAGGATCTCCCAATCAGAAAACTGCGGAGCCATTTATTTTAACCGCGGCCAAAAAACCGAGTGTCTTGCAGCCAAAAAACCGTTAGACATTGTTTGAATTCCGACCGGAAAGCTGTGAAAATTTTATCCCCGGTCAGAAAACCGAGGATCTCCCAGTCAGAAAACTGCGGAGCCATTTATTTTAATCCCGGCCAAAAACCGAGGGATCTGACGGCCAAAAAACCGTTAGATATTGTTTGAATTCCGGCTAGAAAGCCGTGAAACTTTTATCCCCGGTCAGAAAACCGAGGATCTCCCAGTCAAAAAGCTGCGGAGCCATTTACTTTAACCCCGACCAAAAAACCGAAGATCTGACGGCCAAAAAACCGTTAGATATTGTTTGAATTCCGGCCAGAAAGTCGTGAAACTCTTATCCCCGGTCAAAAAACCGAGGATCTCCAAGTCAAAAAACTACGGAGCCATTTACTTTTACCCCGGCCAAAAAACCGAGGATCTAACGGCCAAAAAACCGTTAGATATTGTTTGAATTCCGGCCAGAAAGCCGTGAAACTTTTATCCCCGGTCGGAAACCGAGGATCTCCCCAATCGAAAACTGCGGAGCCATTTACTTTTACCCCGGCCAAAAAACCGAGGGTCCGACGGCCAAAAAACTGTTAGATATTGTTTGAATTCCGGCCGGAAAAGCCGTGAAACTTTTATCCCCGGTCAGAAAACCGAGGATCCTCCAGTCAGAAAACTGCGGAGCCATTTACTTTTACCCCGACCAAAAAACCGAGGGTCTGACGGCCAAAAAACCGTTAGACATTGTTTGAATTCCGGCCAGAAAGCCGTGAAATTTTTATCCCCGGTCAAAAAAACCGAGGATCTCCCCAGTCAGAAAACTGCGGAGCCATTTAGTTTATCCCCGGCCAAAAAACCGAGGGTCTAGCGGCCAAAAAACCGTTAGACATTGTTTGAATTCCGGCCAGAAAGCCGTGAAACTCTTCTTCAAAATCCCGGCCAGAAAGCCGTGGAACGTTTATTTGTGAAATTGTGATTTTCTTACCCAATACCAAAGAGTCTTTTTAATTGCTTTCTGTGTCACAACTAACTCACAAAAGTTTCCTAGCAAAACTGGGGCAGAAAAATTTCGTTCGTTTGTTTGTTTTGTTGTCTAAATAGGTTTGACCTCGGGACGCAAGGATCTAGATAACCTACAAATGGAACATCAATCCAGAGTGAAGAAAAGAAGAAAAGAACCAAAAGAAAAGAGTTCAAATATTGGAGTAAACAAAGGCACGGATTGCTCAGAAGATGATTGAAGTAACAAGCTCCGCCGACTCCGTTTCACTCAATGTTACAGAAATAAACAAACACGTACAGTTTGTTGAGCATCAAGATTCAGATCGAGGTCTACAGCAAATCAGCTAAGATTCAAGATCAAGTTTTCAAAAGAATCATAGATAGAAATCTTGTAACTCATAGTTTGATAGCATAGCTAGTTCGGCTTTAATTTCTCTTTTGGTGTAATAAGGAGGTCAGTAAGCAGTAAGCAGCAACAACAGCAACGATAGCAACAGTAACAGCAAAGTGTCAGTCCACGGTAGTCCCAGCTACCAAAACTTCCCGAACTACATTGACCTGATTCCTGTTTAGCCAGGATATGTAGGAAGCCTCCCGAAGCAAAGGCTCGGTGAAGATCTTTTTAAAATGCTTTGCACGGAGTGCTCAAAACAGGCAAAAAATCGCTCATATTTGCTCATTATTCTTTGCACGAAAAACTCTTCGTGTTTACGCACAAAGAGGGTCAGCTATGAGCACGTGATTTTTGCCCTACGTGAGAATTACTCCTAAAAAATTCAAAAAAATAAATAAAATAGTTTTGTGTTGTGCGTAATTTTTGTGATTTTTGTTATTTTTTTATTATTTTTGCATTTGTTTTTGTGTGTGCATGTCTATTGTTTAAATTAATATAAAATACAAAAATGTTTGCATTTGCATGTAAATTCATGTTTGTAATTTAGAGTAATTAAGTTTGTTTTACGAAAATGAAAATAACAAAAATTTAGGTATTTTTGCATTTTTTACCATTTATTGTCCAATTGTGTGATTTTATTTTATTTGGTATTTAATTATGTATGTTTAATTGTTATTGGTGATCAATTAATACTTTTAATAAGTTAATTTTATTTTGTGATTAGGATTTTAAATTTTAGTTTGAAATGATTTAAGAAAATTAAGAAAAAAAAACAAAAGAGATGAAAAAATGAAAACAAATCGGATTTGGGCCAATTTTCTAAATCAAAAACCAGGCCCAAATATTGAACCCTTACCCAAAGCACAACTCCCCTGCCCAACCCGTCCGTCTCCCAAACCCGGAAACCCGGTCAGCCCAACCCCATATTTTAATCCAAGTCGTTCAGATTGTTTGATCCAACGGCTTGGATTAATTAGACCATTTTAATATCCAAAACCCCAAAGACCCCCCACCAAACCCGGCTAAACCATTTCATTTCTCATCTCCCATCTATTTCCCCCAAAATCAAAATCCCTCTCCCAAAAAACCCTAGAGCCGCCGCACCCTTCCTCCACTTTAAACCGACGGCAATCTTGCCAAATCACCCAAAACTTACACCATAACACCCCAAGATCCCCTCCGTTCCAACCATGAACTCGCTTCCCTTCAAATCACGCCGAAATCGCTCGAATCTCCAAATCCAGGCATGAACCCTAGCCGCCGCCGCGAGATTCCGGTGGCGGCGCCTTCCCTTTAGCCCTAAAACTCGCACAAAACCTTCACCTCGTCTCCCTCACACCCAAACCAGCCTTTATTACATTCGAATCCAACCAGAGAATCTCGAATCACAAATCGAGGCCAAGAACCCTAGAAAGAAAATCGAATTTAAAGTCTCTGCGAAAGACAAAGAATTGGGGTATCAATTGATTTTAGCCGATTGTTTTTAGTCGAAAACAATCGTTTAAAGTCTATTTTTGCCTCAAAATGGCCCGAGTCAGAATCCGATTTCGTTCGTCCAGTTGTTCGACTTCTTTTGGGGTAATTTTCTTTTCCTATTTGTTCCAATTGGATACTTGTTTGTTTCGTATATTTGTTTAGTCTAATTTCGTTGAATTCTTCTCAAATTTTTGCCCATTCTTTCTTCTCCTCAAAGACCTTTATTTGGTCAATTGCTTTTCTGTCTTTATTTGTTTGATTACGTATGTTGTCGAATACGTGTTCGCGTCGATTAGCGTCGTCGAACAATTAACTTTGTATTCCCCAGCATTGGCCGAGAATTCCTTGATTCACTATTTTGAGATTGATTGTCTATCGATTGGACGTATCGTAATCGATTGATTGTTGTTTGTTGTTTAGTATGCGTATTCGATGCGATTAATATAGTCGAATGATTTTTAGACCTTGTCCTGTTCTGCCCGGAAGTACGGGTCGTTTGATTCACTGTTCGTCGATTATTGTTTATCGATTATGCGTGTTGTAATCAACTATTCGAATGTCGTCGATTAATTCTGTGAGTTCATTTTGTTAGAACAATGGACCATGGTTAGCTGTTCAACTGGCTGTTAATGTCGTTGTTGGTTTATAACTGTCGAATTATAGTTTGTTAACTATCTGTGATTTCACTGGATTCATAGCTGTTTGTTTAGTAGTTGTGATTGTTATGATTCTCTGTAGGTCTGAGTTTTGGATTTCAGATTAGGAAATGTTGAATTGGATATAGCTGTTATAGATTTTAGTTTAAAAGTTAGAAGCCAACAGCTAGGGATCAAAGTGCAATGCACATGACTTGTTTTACAGCAGGATAGACATTAGGTTTGGACTGCAGATTAGTTTTAAGTAGAAAAGGGGCTGGCCTGGATGGTTTTAAATAGAATTGGCAGTCTTTATAGGCTGGATAAGATCTGAACATGGGAAGAAATTAGTTTTCTTAATAGGTCTAGTTCATTAAAAAGCTGAAAAGTGAAAAAGTGGGAGTAACATGGTTTGGACAGATCTGAAACTAAAAAATGGGGCTGTTACTTTGGTCATTTGGAGGCTATAAAAGGGGTTGAGACTCACTGGAACAGACACATTGAGACACACTGGGATACAGAATACATTGGGGAGTTTAGTTGAGGATCCTGTGAGTTTAAAGAAAAATCAGAGAGAGTTTTTGAAGGGAAAACACACACACATTGAGACATACACAAAACACTCACTGGAAAATACACACACATTGAAAACTAGCAGAACACTTGAACACACAGAGAATATACACTTACTGGCAGATAGAGCTGTTTGAAAGGTTCTTTTGAGTTCACTTGAGTCTTTGCTGGTTTGCTACTTGATTTTCTAGGGTTTGCTGTGGTTTTTCTTAATCCCTTGTTGCTTCGAGTTATCCCGGGAATCCCAATTCGATGCGTTTGCTGTTATAAAGCTGGGTTTGTGTTATTGCTGTTGACTCGCTGTGCTGTTAGTCTTGATGTAGTGCTGCTTACATTGTTGCTGACCATTCCTCTTCTCCTATTTCCATTGTCCAGGTACAAGTGTAAACTCCTGATAACATATGCTTAAATGGATTGAATCAAATGGAGAAGGCTTCTAAATTTGTTGTTGATTGACTCTATTTCCCTTTGCTCCATTTGCATATTAGTTGATGTTTTAGCTCATTTAAAGTTAGAAAGGCATAGTGTTGTAATTATGATAGGATAATTCGTATAACTTGAATCACATCATGTACATGTTAAACAAAGTTTCATATGTTGTTTAACATTACTTTAACATTTTTAAACTCATAGCCTTACATGGTTGAATCTTAGTTAGCCAATTAAAAATTAATTTCAGTTACATAGGTCGTTTCTTTATGTGTGTATTTGTGTATGTTTCCAGTGTGTATGTGAGAATCAACCCAAAAAAATAAAAAATAAAAATAAATAAATAAAAAAAATATAATGCAAAATTGTACAAATTCAGCTAGTTTACATGTTATTGGGCCATTTTTGATATATAGAAACTACATGATTGGGCCTTTAGTTAAATGTACTCATTTCGAAATAATTTTGGCATGTCGTCTTATATAAATTGCGTGGCCTTCACTCAACTAATGCTATATCGGTCTTAGAATTCGAGGTGCGCCGTTAACGAAACACGACTCTAGATAAAACTCATAATTTAAATCTAGTAAATTGATAAATACTCATAGCTTTGCTCTACGACCAATTTAGGTTAACATTACGATTGTATATACGCTCGCGTAATTCAATTCTTTAAAATGCGAGTAATTCAAGCAATTAAAAGTGGTTAAAAGTTAAAAATTAGCACATAAGTTAAAACATGTTATAAAATCAGATAAATAAGCCAAATATGATAATTAAGCGACCGTGCTAGAACCACGGGATCCGGGGGTGCCTAACACCTTCCCTCGGGTCAACAGAATTCCTTACTTAGAATCTCTGGTTCGCAGACTTCATTTGGAAAGTCGTAAATTTCCTCGATTCGGGATTTAAATAAATCGGTGACTTGGGACACCTTAATTTATTCCAAGTGGCGACTATGAAATAAATAGAATAATCCCGTTTCGAATATTGTCACTTAAATTGGAAAAACTCCCTTGCGCTTATACCCCCGGGTAGCGGGCGCGCCAAAAGGAGGTGTTACAGCTATGCGACAGGAATGCGGTCCGCATAGCAGATCTGCGGTCGCATTCCTGACCGCACAATCGACACTTTTCTGGAAAAATTGACTCTTTACATTTTTGAAACTTAAATTACTACCAAGGGTCCGAAACGCATACCTAACACATTATTCGGACCATCACACCACAGCTACTAGGTTTTATGCACAAAAAGTTTACGGGGCCTTACACCAATAATCCACTACCCGCTCACAATAATAGGTCAGTAATCGGGATGATTTGTGAAGATAGGGAGTTTGATCCAGCCTTAAAAGCTATAATTGCTATTGTTGATGCGGAAAGAAAGCCAAAGGTGTCCCCGAAGATTGAAAAAGGGAAAAGAAGAGCGAAATCACCAAGACAGAACCACAAAAGAAAGCTGATTTGAAAAAGGAACAAAAATGTACGGAATCAAGCAAGCATATGTGGTGCGGGGGACAGTCAAACCACCTCGGCTGAGTAAGCCATTGGTTACTGGATGCGTACCACAGAAGACCTGGATGAGCCCTGTTGCGGTACCATTGAGTTATCATCAGACAGTGGTAACATACGAGGGTAAAGAGATCTTGGGTTGGCTGCTAGACAATTTCCATGTTGAGGTAAATAATGCCACCAGAAGGCGTTTCCCGCCTAAGGATCATGTGAGTGCTGAGGAAGCAGAAGTGAAAAAATGAAAAGGGCCGATTATACAATGCCCCATCTATATGAGACCTTTGTCTAGCCTAAGTATAGTGAAGAGGAATAAGATGATGAGGTTTTCACAGCTGAAGGAAGTGAGGAAATATGTGGAGCTATGAGACAACTACTTTATGAAACCAACATGGTTCAACCGTGAGAGGGCACTAGCACCGCCGAGGTGCTCGGCATGAGACCAAGTGCCAAGCTTCAAAACTAGAAAGCCACTCCATTCCCGATCAGGCGGGAGTCGTGGTAGACCCGTCCTGTCACTTTTTCTGCATTCTAAGGTATTTTAGGGTGTAACTCGGATGTTTCCTTTAGTTTTGTGTCTTAAATTCCCGAATGTGAACCCTGTTATCTTCAAATTTCCAATAATAAAATCAATATTTCATCGTTCATTTTCTTTATTCTTTCTGATTTTTCTATTTTTTCTCCTTTATTTCTTTTATTTAATTCTAATAATGCAGCTTTAAATGAAATGACATACTTCTGGACTTCATGCCTAGATCCCGAAATGCTGTCAGATTTCAAAATAATGAATCAAGAGTCGAAATGCAAAGAAGGTGACCTTGAGAAAATAAAACAAAGAATTGGAACAATTGAAGGAAAATTGGTTTGTGTACATTACAACGAAAGAGTGTGTTGTACCCAGGGAACACCGAGTAGTTGTATCAATAAAGAATGTCTCATGCTTACAACAAGAAAATGTGGCCCAGGAATCTTGAAATAGGACAACTGGTGTTAAGGTGCACTTTGCCTCATCACCAGGAAGCAAAAGGAAAACTTGCTCATAATTGGAAGATTCCATACATCATCTGGAAAATATTTCTGAGGTGAGCATTGTATCTGGGAGACATTGAAGGAAATGATCCCAAAACAGCAGTCAACAGTAAAAAGGTACTATGTCTAGACCTCCTAGGTGATGGTTTTGGTGTAATTGAGATGAGAAGTCTTTCCTTCCCGCTACCCCCAAACACTATCAATCCTTCGTAAACCCTTTGATCCAGTTATGCTTCTTTGATTGCCCTCTTTGGAACCCAGAAGTACCAGCAGAAAAAGAAGAAGAAAAGAAAAGAAAAACGAAAATAAAAGAAAAAAACGAAGAAAAAGAAAAGAAAAGAAAAGAAAAAGAGCAAAAAGAAAAAGAAAATAAAAACAAAACAAAAACAAAATTTTTTTTGAACTACGTTCGACTTTATTCCAAAAGGATACGTAGGCAGTCTCTCCCTAAGGTTCAATCACCCCAAACAAAAATCCCAATTTCCTCCAAAATTAAAACTGGGGCAGATGATATAATGGTTCGACTATGAGTCCGCCGAAATAGTTCCAAAGTTGTATTTTCGCCCAAAATCCTTTTACCCAAAGACCTTGTTCAAGTCCTTTCGATCAATTGGCAAAGGCAATGAAATGAAAAATGTCATTGTTGGGATCCGATGCACTTCAAATTGAGAGAAATAAAATGAGAGAGTCCTATTGGTGAAAGCCTTCGGGCACTATAAGGCGATGTTGAGTAGAGAAACTTAAAATGAGAGAGTCCGCTTAGTAAAAACTTGGAAAGAGAAATATCAGGCGATGGTGAGAAGAGAAATGAGAGAGGTCGATTGGCGAAAACCCGCAAAGGGCGCTGTCGGCCGAAAATAAGACATCTCACCATAAAAGAGTCCTAACAAGGTTCCATGGTTTTGAAATGTGGATCAATGATTTCACGAGAAGCTGGAAAGTTTGTGTGGGTCGGGCATCCAGTCCAAGAAGCATGTCATGTTCATTTGAAGCTAGCATGCGCACCCTAGATAAGTCCTTCTTTTCCCCCAAAAGGGACGCTTCTCTTTAAACTCACATGCTTTCCTTTTGCATAATTTTCTTTGAATCCCCTTCGGTTTAACTCTTAAATCGTAACTACTACAAAGAAAGGTGGCAGGACTGGTTCTTACAGGTCTCCGCTTGGCAAAAGTCGGAAAAAATACCCAGCCTTAGTGGGGCGTCGGTCCAATCCCGATTGACCATGGTGGGTGATGCTTTCGTAGCAAAGACATTGGAAAAGAAAGAAAATCAAAGGCAAGGACAGAATAAAGTGAAAAGTCTAGAGCCCGTACAGTCGAGTCATAATAAAATCCTAAGGCTGAACCCGATCGGTTTGAAAAGAGATTCACCCTCAAGCAGCAAAGTTCTCAACGGAAAGGGGGGCGGGATCGAGCAATTGGGATGATCAAGGCCACAAAACCAACCAATGTTTCAAATTGACTAAGTGTTCTTTGTTGAAAATAGGTTCCATTCAAAGCAACCATGCAAGAAGCAGGTGCAACCCAAAAAGAAATATAATGCGCATGTGCTGAAACAACTTTGCAGCAGGAAAAAGACCAAAAAGGAAGTTTCCCCAAAATTCTATCATGCGTTTTGCTAAATATAAAAAGAAGAAGAAAAGAAGAAAAAAAGAAGAAAAAAAGAAGAAGAAATGAAAATGAAAACCCCAAAAGAAAAGGAAAAACAAATCATAGTAGCACATGAGCATTTTCTCTCCAAATTCCGGCCAAATATCGTGGAGCTTTTCTTTCCAAATCCCTGCCAAAAAATCGAGGATCTCCCGGCCAAAAACAATCGAGGATCTCTCGGCTAAAAAAAAATGTGGAGATTTTTCTTTCCATGTTACAGCAAAAAAACCGAGGATCTCCTAGCCAAAAAACCGTTGAAGTTTTTTCATTCCAAATCCCGGCAAAAAATCGAGTATCTCCCGACCAAAAAACCGTGGAGCTTTTTTTTAAATCCCGGCCAAAAACCGAGGATCTCCAGGCCAAAAATCGTGGAGCTTTTTCTTTCCAAATCCCGACTAAAAAATCGAGGATCTTCCGGTAAAAAACCGTGGAGCTTTTTCTTTCCAAATCCCAGCCAAAATACCGAGGATCTCCCGACCAAAAAATCGTTGGAGCTTTTTCTTTCCATATCCTGGCCAAAAAATCGAGGATCTCCTGGCCAAAAAATCGTTGGAGTTTTTTTTCCAAATCCCGGCAAAAAAACCGAGGATCTCTCGGCCAAAAAACCATTGGAGCTTTTTTCCAAATCCCGGCCAAAAAATCGAGGATCTTTCGGCCAAAAATCCGTGGAGCTTTTTCTTTCCAAATCCCGGCCAAAAAAACCATTGGAGCTTTTTCTTTCTAAATCTCGGCCAAAAACCGAGAATCTCCCGGCCAAAAAACAAATTGTGGAGCTTTTTCTTTCCAAATCATGGCTAAAAAAGCCAATGATCTCCCTGGCATAACCCAATGAGCTTTTTCTTTTTCCGGCATAACCCAGTCATCTTTTAGCATAATGTGGAGAACACAATCTTGATTTAATCGCTTAGATATGTGTCACAACTAACTCACGAAATTTTACTAGTGAAAACTGGGGCAAAAAATTTTGTTTGTTTGTTTGTTTTGGTATCTTAAGTAGGTCAACCTTAAGACAAGGTGTGAAATGACCATTGGAATAAATCTTAATCCAGAATCAAGAAAGAAGAAAATAACAAAAAAATAAACTCAAATGTGATGCAAGCGAGGTTGCGGAGTGGTCAAAATCTGAGCAAAGTCACAAGCTCCGTTGATCCTGTCTTAACCCAATGCTGCATGAAGAAGTAAACACCTACAACTTACGAGCATCAAGATTCAGATCGGAGCCCACAGCCAAATTAGCCAAGACCCAAGATCAAGTTTCAAGAGAATTATAGATAGGAATCTTGTAACTCATAGTTGTTAGGCATAGCTGGCTTAGCTTTGATTTCCCTTTTGGTGTAATAAGGAAGTCAGCAAGTAGTAGTAGCAGCAATAGCAGTGAAATTCACAACCCTTGGTAGTCCGAGCTACCAAAACTTTCAGAACTACACTGATCTGATTCCTTTAAAGCCAAGGATATGTAGGCAGCCTCTGAAACAAAGTGCGACCAGGCTCTTTTCAAAAACGCTTCTCATGGAGTTGCAGACGAGCAAAAATCCCTCTTATTGCTTACTTTATCTTTGCTCGAAATCTCTTCATGTTTTCGAGCAAAAAGTGGTAGCTGTAAGAACGTGAATTTTGCCCTACATGAAGATAACTCCTAAAAATAGACCAAAAATAATTTTTATTGATTTTTAGGACTTTTTCTTTATTTAGTTGAATTTCATGCATTTTTTATATTTTAAAATCATAGAAAATCAAAGAAAAATTGTCATATTTTAATTTCAGGCCATCTTAGGTTTAATTTGCATTTACGAATTAATTACATTGCTAAGTACATTACTTAAATAAATAAAAATCAAAAATTGCTTTCTTAGGTTAATTAATTAGTTGAATTAATCCATCATTAGAAAAAAATAATTGAATTGGCTAGCCATGTAAAAGTTAGATTAAATTAAATTAGAGTCTAAAATGGCTCACATTGCCAAAATCCCGCAAGAGGAAGAAAGGGTGTTGACTTGGTCTTGTTTTTAAATTGGGCTAATTTCTAAATGGTCTAATTGATTTTCAGTCAACCAGCTCAAACTACCAACCAGCCCAATTTCCCAGCACAGAAACCAGATCCAACCCGCATACCCAACCCTTTTGACCCAATCTATATCTATATATACTTAAAAGCCTAAGATAATGACTTCTCATTAAGTCAAGTGTCACATCTACCAATAAATACGTGTCACATTAGGACAATTATCCTAATTTATAGGAATTTTGAAAAAACCAATAACAATTTTTGTTAAATTAGGATTGGGGGAAGATTAATTTTTATTTATAAGAAATAAACAAAAGTCAAAACATTCCTTCCAAAACCTTCAATGCTCCTCTCTATAAAAATCGTCAGTTCTCCTTTTTTTTTTGAAATTAAATACAAGGAAAACTAATTACAATTTAAATTATGATTAGTATAATAACAGTAATTTAATTTATTTTAAATAAAAAAGAAAAACTAATTACGAATTAAAAAACAATCAAATGCAATTAAATTTTGATTAAGATTATGATAGGCACTGAAATTTAATTTATTTTAAATAAAAAAACTACCCATTCTTTCAGAACCATCAGTTTTCTTTCAAATTTATAGGAAGTTAAAAAAAAGAGTTACAAATTTATTTTTATTAGAATTAGGATATGAAGAATATTTTTTTAAAAGTGTAATTAAAAACGATTAAATTTGCCTTATAATCATCATTTTTTTTCAAATTTATATGAACTAAAAAATAGGAATTACAATTTTATTTTGAGTATTATTAGGATAGGAAAATTATATTTATTATTTCGTTAAAACCTAGACCTAACACACATTATAGGGGCGACCCTTGAAAAAAGATCAAAAATGGCTAAAATCCAAGCAGAGAAGGAACTGCGCAAATCATGGGCTTCTTCTCGATTTTCTTCTGAAAACAAAAAACGAGAATGGATAAGGAGGCCATCTCTTCAACAAATTAGTAGCACTTCAAAGGAAGAGAGGATAAAAAAAGAGATGAAAAGACCGTGTAGATTTTCGCTTCATGGTTTGATTATTTCTGGGTTTCGAGGGCTGTTTGTGTTATAAATTGGTTCTTCGTCTGCTGATTTTGTTGTTCCGGCTCACTTCCGTCGAGTTTACATTTTGTATTCAACAGATCTTCATGTATATAAAAAGAGGTCCGAATATGTTGGTTTGTCGCTGTTGAGTTTCTGCCATAACAACATGGCTGAGTTCGTTTTTCAGTTTTCCGACCTTACATTTTATTTCCGGTGCTATTTTTGAGGTAATATTCTATTGCCTCACATATTGTCTCCTTATGTATTGAAGTTTGATTGTTTTCAGATTTATTTTAATATGAGATTATTGCCTTCCATTGATTTATGCACGTTGATTAGTTCCTAGCATGAGACACTTGTCAGCTGTTAAACGTCTAAAATCATGGTTCATTAGTGATGCCTCTGTTAGTATTGTTTGGATTCAAGTGATTTTAAATTTAGTTTTGACGCAAGGTGAAATGCTTATGAACTCGATGAAGATATATGAAGTATGAGCATTCTGTTTGGTTTACTCCCAGCACATCTCTGTATTTCATCGTTTCAAATTAATTTTAGCTACAATAAGATCAAGGCATGTTGTTTTGTTCATAAAGTTATGTTGTCTAAAATGCTAAAATATGGATTTGAAGGCTGCTGTTCAAATGAATTTCTTTTACTGCATTACAGGTTTGTGTATCAATATATTTTATTCCTCCATGCTCTTGTTAGTTTGTTAAAGTTGGGCTGAAATCTGAATGTCTCCTCAGAATGACTGTTTTTACAAAACTGCCACAGCATAAATGCCATTGCATAAATGACCATTTACTCAATAATAAAGAGCAAAAATAAAGAGGGAAAATTAATGGGTAGTTAAGTTTCTGTTACAAAAATAGAAAAAACTGAAATTTGGATTTAATATTACTATTTATTTAATATTAATATTCTGTTATTAAAATAAATATTTAATAACATTTTTGTTAATATTTTACTATTAACAAATAAATTTGGTCCAAAAAGTTAATCAATCAATCATTTGACCAAATCCAAATTCGAATCCGAATTCGAATCCGAAGCCGAAGCTGAAGCCGTTGCCGTAGCCGTAGCCAAAGCCGAAGCCGAAGCCGAAGCCGAGCCGAGCGAGCGACGACGACGACGACGACGGCGCGAAGCTTTCTTTCTTCTTAACTCTTTAAGAGCTGCAAGAAGAGCAATTGCTTATATACCCATAAAAAACCTCTTCCTCTTCCAATATGGGACAATGCCCATTTACCAAGGAGAGAGAACTTGAAATTTCACTCAAAATTTCATTTCCCTCCATTTCCCATTCACTCTCTTTTAACTCTTTAATATATTAATTAAATATATTAAAAACTCAACAATCCCCCACATGAATAGGGAATGACTATATCACAGAAGTATGCATGAAAAATTGTGTGATTCGCAAGTAAGGATTTTTTTTCATCTGGATAAGTAGGTTTCCCTTTGAACTTTCCGTAGTGAACTTATGTCGGATATACTCGATCAATCGGTAGATTTTTGAACCGTCGAACTTTGGTGTATACCTAGACAACCACAAGTCACACAACCAACCCTTAACCGTCTTTGATTCTTATTGTTGTGTTCGTTTCAGCCATGAACACCGCCTGGTTTCATAAGTGCGTAGAGAACTGGCCTTACAAAATTCTCCTTGAAGCGGCTAACACTTCACACTTACATAGATGATTCCTAAATGTGTCATCGCGTAGATACACTATTTGATATACCCCGTATCAAATTTAGAAATCATTAAAAAGCCTTAATGCTTTATCCTTGGTACCGAACATTGTCTTATAAGAGAATGGACCAAAAGTTTATTTAACAATGTTGAACCGTCATAAATGACTTTGTTTGATCTTCTTGAACCTAGATCTTGGAATCTCTAGTCTTCTAAGTAGAGTTACCGTCACTATGACTTGTTCTCGGCCAGAGTCCCATTCCTCTTGATGATTTCTCAACTACATCTCTAGTTAGGCCTTTTGTAAGTGGATCCGCCACATTATCACTTGACTTTACATAGTCAATCGTGCTAATTTCTCTAGAGAGTAATTGTCTAACGATTTTATGTCTTCGTCGTATATGACGAGATTTACCGTTATACATAACGCTCCCAGCTCTTCCAATTGCCGCTTGACTATCACAGTGTATGCATATTGGTGCCAAGGGTTTGGGCCAAAATGGAATATCTTCCAAGAAATTCCGGAGCCATTCAGCTTCTTCACCGGCTTTATCCAAGGCTATAAACTCAGCCTCCATTGTAAAGCGGGCAATACAAGTTTGTTTGGACGACTTCCAAGATACCTCTCCTCCACCAATTGTTAATACATATCCACTTGTGGACTTGGAATCAATTGATCCGGTGATCCAATTTGTATCACAGTATCCCTCAATGACCGCATGATATTTATTGTAGTGCAAGGCAAAGTCCCGGGTATGTACCAAGTACCCCAAAACTCGTTTCATAGCCATCTAATGAGATTGACATGGATTGCTCGTATATCGACTCAATTTACTTATAGCACATGCTATATCTGGTCGTGTACAGTTCATGATGTACATTAAATAACCCAACACACGAGCATAATCCAATTGTGATATACTTTGGCCTTTGTTAATGCAAGATTCACGTCAATTGGAGTCTTTGCAACTTTAAAGCCCAAGTGCTTGAATTTTTCAAATACTATCTTGATATAATGAGATTGTGACAACGCCAGACCTTGAGAAGTCTTATGGATCTTAATTCCCAGAATTAAATCAGCAACTCCCAAGTCTTTCATATCAAACTTGCTAGTTAGCATACGCTTAGTAGAATTTATATTGGCAATGTCATTACTCATTATGAGTATATTATCCACATATAAGCAAACAATGACTATGTGATTTGGAACATTTTTAATGTACATACATTTATCACATTCATTTATTAAACCCATTTGACAATATTGTTTGGTCAAATTTCGCATGCCATTGTTTGGGTGCTTGTTTTAATCCGTAAAAGGACTTAACAAGTCTACATACCTTCTTTTCTTTACCTGGAACCACAAACCCTTCTGGTTGTTCCATGTATATTTCTTCCTCCAATTCTCCATTTAAGAAGGCCGTCTTAACATCCATTTGATGAATTTCAAGACTATAAACCGTAGCTAATGCTACTAACGTTCCTATGGACGTAATTCTTGTAACTGGAGAGTATGTATCAAAATAATCAATACCTTCTCGTTGTCTATACCCTTTGACCACAAGTCTTGCCTTATATTTGTCAATAGTGCCATCATCTTTCATTTTCCTTTTAAAGATCCATTTAGAACCCAACGGTTTATTTCCAGGAGGAAGATCAACCAATTCCCATGTATGGTTGTTCAATATGGATTATATTTCACTATTGATTGCCTCTTTCCATAACAATGATTCCGAAGAAGACATAGCTTCTTTAAATGTTTGAGGCTCATTTTCCAATAAAAAAGTCACAAAATCTGGTCCAAATGAAGTAGACGTTCTTTGACATTTATTACGCCTTGGATCTTCCTGGTTAAGAGTACTTTCTTTTGCTTCTTCCCGAGGTCGTTTAAATCCTTCACTAATCGAATCACATTCCTTTTTATACGGATATATATTTTCAAAGAACTCAACATTATCTGATTCTATAGCCGTATTATTATGAATGTCAGGATTTTCTGATTTATGAACCAGAAATCGATATGCTTTACTATTAGTCGCATATCCTATGAAAACACAACCAACGGTTTTCGGTCCTATTTTTATCCTTTTGGGTTTAGGAACTTGCACTTTTGCCAAACACCCCCACACTTTAAAATAATTCAAGTTGGGCTTCCTTCCTTTCCTTTTTTCATATGGAATGGATTGTGTTTTGCTATGGGGTACTCGATTTAATATTCGGCTAGCCGTAAGTACGGCTTCCCCCACAAGTTTTGTGGCAAACCAGAACTTATCAATAATGCGTTCATCATCTCCTTTAATGAACAATTCTTTCTTTCTGCAATCCCATTGGATTGGGGCGTGTAAGGGGCCGTTGTTTGTTGAATAATTCCCTATTCTAAACATATTTGTTCCAAAGGATATTCTTATTCACCACCCGTATCACTTCTTATCATTTTGATTTTTTTGTTAAGTTGTGTTTCAACTTCATTTTTGTATTGCTTGAATGCGTCTATTGCTTCATCTTTACTATTAAGTAAGTAAACATAGCAATATCGAGTACTATCGTCAATAAAAGTTATGAAATACTTCTTTCCACGGCGAGATGGTATTGACTTAATGTCACAAATATCTGTGTGAATTAAGTCTAAAGGATTTGAATTCCTTTCAACCGACTTATAAAGATGTTTAACATACTTAGATTCCATACATACTAGACATTTTGATTTGTCACATTCAAATTTAGGCAATACTTCCAAATTAATCATTTTTCGTAAGGTTTTATAATTGACATGACCCAAACGTATATGCCATAATTCATTTGACTCAATTAAGTAAGACGAAGCTAAAATTTTATTATTATACTCAACAACCATTACATTCAACTTGAAAAGGCCCTAAGCGAGGTAACCTTTTCCTACAAACATTTCATTCTTACTTATTACAACCTTATCGGAAACAAAAACACATTTAAAACCATTTTTAACAAGAAGTCCAGTAGAGACCAAATTCTTCCTAATCTCGGGAACATGAAGGACGTTGTTCAAAGTCACCACTTTGCCGGAAGTCATTTTGAGAAATATCTTCCCACATCCTTCAATATTGGCCTTAGAAGCATTTCCCATAGAAATCGTCTCGTCGGGTCCAACGGGAGCATAAGTAGCAAACGTTTTCTCTAACAGCACAAACATGGCGAGTGGCTCCAGAATCAATCCACCACTCTTTAGGATTGCCTACCAAGTTGCGTTCGAAAAGCATGGCACATAAGTCATCAACATCATCATGCTTTTCAACCATGTTTGCTTGACCCTTGTTCTTGTTTTTCTTCAGAGCATGACACTCCGTAGATTTGTGTCCGGGTTTTCCACAGTTGTAGCAGTTTCCACTGAACCGCTTCTTGCTTGGGTTGTATTTTGGTCCAGAAGCCTTCTTCCTATTTTTGTTCTCTTCAACAGTATTTTCTCCCATTATTGTTGAGTTTCCACGGCCTCTCTTTTCAGCAGCTTTATTGTCCTATTCGATTCTCAACCGAACAATGAGATCTACAAGGGACATCTCCTTGCGTTTGTGTTTCAAGTAGTTTTTGAAGTCCTTCCACAAAGGAGGCAACTTCTCAAGCATTGCTACTACTTGGAATGCTTCATTGATAACAAGACCTTCAGCAAGGAGATCGTGAATAATCACTTGCAATTCCTGGACTTGGGTAATAACAGACTTGCTATCTACCATTTTGTAGTCCAAAAACTTTGCAGCAACAAACTTCTTCAACCCGACATCTTCAGTTTTGTATTTCTTTTCAAGCGCAGTCCAAAGTTCCTTTGACGTTTCTATGCCACTGTAGACGTTATACAAAGCATCTTCCAGCCCGCTTAGAATATAATTCTTGCATAAAAAATCTGAATGCTTCCACGCCTCAACGACGAGAAAGCGTTCGGTTTTTGGAGTTTCGTCGGACAAAACAAAAACATCTTCCTTGATGAACTTCTGGAGATTTAGAGTAGACAAATAGAAGAACATCTTTTGTTGCCAGCGCTTGAAATCGATTCCCGAAAAATTTTCCGGGTTTCTCCGCCGGTGCCGATGCTGCCGGAGTCGTTCGGCTTGTTGAGGCATTAGCAGTCACCATTGGAGCAGCTTGGTTCTCATTCCCGTTAGTCATTTTTGCAAAAGAATGACATAAATATTAAAATCACGTAGATTTTAATAGAGTACAAAAACACAAAGGTTTTACTCTTCCAGAAACAGTAAAAACAAATACAGAAATATATTAAATTCCTTAAGCTTGTTATTACACTATATTTGTAAAATAATTCTGGAAATATAAATAAATACAAATAAAAATATGCATAAACAGAAATGAAGAAACCAATTCGAGCCCACTGAATTCACAGTGTTTCCTTAAGGAATTTAATACCCTCCTAGTACCCAAGGTTATGGATTATTTTCTCCCAGGATAGAACGAATTACACATTGGTGTAGTAGTACTTCAAACCCCAGTGTTTTAGCGAACACAAAGTTCGGTAGAAAATCACACTTACTTTTTGCTTTGTTTGATGCTAAAAGTATGCAGAAGAAAGGAGGAGAAACTCAGAAATTCGTAGTGAAATTCTGAGCAGAATAGTATTGTATTTATAGCCAAAAGTTGGGCTGAAATCTGAAGAGTCTTTTCAGAATGACTGTTTTTGCAAAACTGCCACATCATAAATGCCATTGCATAAATGACCATTTACTCAATAATAAAGAGGAAAAATTGATGGGTAGTTAAGTTTTTGTTACAAAAACATAAAAAATTGAAATTTGGATTTAATATTAATATTTATTTAATATTAATATCCTGTTATTAAAATAAATATTTAATAACATTTCTATTAATATTTTACTATTAACAAATAAATTTGGTCCAAAAAGTTAATCAATCGACCGATCATTTGATCAAATCCAAATCCAAATTCAAATTCGAATCGAAAGCCGAAGCCGAGCCGAGCGACGACGATGACGACGGTGCGAGGCTTGCTTTCTTCTCAACTCTTGAAGAGCTAGAAGAAGAGCAATTGCTTATATACCCATAAAAAACGTCTTCCTCTTCCAATATGGGACAATGCCCATTTTCCAAGGAGAGAGAACTTGAAATTTCACTCAAAATTTCATTTCCCTCCATTTCCCATTCACCCTCTTTTAACTCTTTAATATATTAATTAAATATATTAAAAACCCAATATATGAATCCATGAAAGTCCTTTTTTTGTTGTTGTAATTATCCTATTACTAAGTATGCCTTTAATGATATCTCTTCATTGATTACTGCTCCCGTCTCTTTCTTTAGTGTACTTTGTAGGTATTTATTATATCATACGGAATTAAGCTTACTAATTTTTCTGAAATGGATTAGTTGGAATGGGCAATAATAGTATAATGTAATCCAATTTAATTAATGCCATTGTTCGACTCATTTTGTTCGCAAGCATTTTTGAATTCAAAGCAATCAATAGAAATGAAGTGCCAATCATAACAAGTCGTAATATATATGAAATTTAATAAGGAAAAGATAACGGAAATGATTGTATGGACAACAGAGAATGTTGGTGATCTTTTATTCATGATAATAGACCGATCTGCCTCTCCATGAAGAGGTTCAGATCTTTACAACCATGTTTTTGAAGGATCTACCGTTACTCTGTTGTTTGTTTTGGGGTTCTCACTCTGTATTTTCCTTTGTATTTCTTAGAGTGCCCATGAGAAAAGAGTGGAACCCCTTTTTTGATATCTGCTCCTGTATTTATAGACGCTTGTTGTGCGAGTTGACTTTCTTGGAGATCGGGCCCATGCCAAGGGATTATTTCGGACATATCCGGAAAATGTTGCCTTCGGCCAAGGCTTTGGGCGGATACGGGTAATAGTCTCGGTCGAGGAGGTCTTGGCGCCTATTATGTTTATACTAGTTATAAAGGGCAGTCAATATGATTGACTATCGTGGAGTCAAATTATGACCCATACAGTTAGTCCCTCCGCTTATCGTGGTCGCCTCGAGGCAGACCCCAGTAAGCGGATATGATCGATCGAAGAGCGACCCCTTTCTAGACGGGGGGGGGGGAATAATAATGGCTTGTGACGCCTCGTCATTACTTCCTTTCGTATGATGGGGGTACGATCCCGTGTTCGAATATTCTTGGCGAATGGAAATGGTCAATACACCGTAATCATGGTTAGGATGTTTCACCCGCACGAATTTTGGGGATGCAGGGTCTGGTCGCCTCGATTGATGAGGCACTTGCGTTTACATGGTATCCGAAGTGGTGACCACGATTTCGGCGCATGCTCTTTGGTTCTGATTGTGGTGGCGGCGGTTTTGGTGAAACTGAACCATTTTTCGACGGTTGGGTTACGCATTTAAATGCGCTTGTCGATTTTCCGAGGTTTGATTTAGTTGCTTGTAAGAAGGTTTGAGATATTTGATTCTCAACACTCCTTGTTTTATTTGCAACTCTCATTTCTAGTGAACTTCAAAAGATTCTCTTCTCTCTACGAAACGTTGTTATTCATTCTCAGTTGGACTCATCACTCTTCCTTTATCTTTCAAGTTATTTTGATCAATGGCTAGTTCTTCTTCTCATGACGGTCTTCCGACACTGGTACCGGTTAGCCCTCCGGTGATTGAAGGCTGTCTCCGGTGCTCGTGGATGGTGGACGGAATGAGGCTGAGAGAGTCCCGACAGTAGATGAAATTCTCCCGGCAACGGGAAACTTAGCGGTGGACTTCACCGCTGACGGAGGAGATAACTCGATGGATGAATCCCCGTTAATGGGGGAAGTGGGTATGACCAAGTTACGTGAACAAGGGCTCATCCCTCCTCATGTTGATATTGTGCTAGCCCGGCCGGAGGAACGGGTCCACACTGATCATGCCGGATACTGTGTATTTAATTCTTATCCTCTCAGACTGGGGTTTAGGGTCCCCCTTCCAAACCTGGTAGTTGATTTTTGCCGATATTATAATGTGTGTCCGGGGCATTTTACCCCATCCTTGTACAAGCTTTTGGCAATGTTGCTGAAATTCGCGGAGCTAGCTGGCCGGACTGTTATGCTGCAGCATGTGCTTGCTCTATACGCCCCTCAGCGAGTTCGGGGGAGTATGATCCGGATGGTCCCGCGTGGGTCGCAGGGTTTGGTGGCTGCTCTGGATGACGAGGTCGAGCCTTATCAATTTGAACAATTTTTCTATATTCGGACCGAGCACTTGGTGGCGCCCTCTCCCAGATTTCCAGAGGCTTGGAATCACAGGCGTAAGTTTTAATCCACTTCTTTGATAGGATCAACTTCGTTCCCTTTCTTTATTTTCGGATGGTCACTGTTTCGTTGTTATTTCTGCAGCCGACAGATCGCCCCCGTCTTTATTCACCAGTCTGCGCGGATGGCTCGAGGTTATCCTTCCGCACACTGAGGGGATCCGTTCGTGGTTGTCTTTCTGGAGGAGATACGGCCGGGGGCCGGCTGTAGGTAAGAGGTTTGCTTTCTTTGAGCGTATTTTATTCTGGTCGTTGCCATGAATTGGGACTGACCTGATTCTGTATTTGTCGGGAGGGTGTACCGCATCAGGGCTCCCCAGTTAGTATTCAGGTGGCCTGGTGCGATTGCCAGATTCTTTGCTGCGCCGGCGGCGAACCAGGTGCCAAGGGCCGCCTTGGTCGAATCTTCCGCGGCGCTGTCTCCTGTGCGCCCTTTAATTAGTGGCGGGGGTCTGTCAGGGACAGTTCACCTGCGAGAGGCGTCGCCTTCTTGTGATGAGGAGGAGAGGCCTTTAATTAGGCGTAGGGTTTTGTCCCCTTCGGCCACTTCAGCGGCTCGACCCGCTTCTATTGATGTGATAAATGTGGATTTCTCACCCCTTTTCGGAGCGAGGGAGGATGTGGACGCGGTGCACGCCCCAGGTGGTGGGCCAGATGAAGCTTAGGCTCGAGAGGAGCGAGATGGGAGTGCTGTCCCTACTGCTCAATCCTCTACTCACAGGTTTGAGGTGGGAGAGCCTTCTCGAGTGGTTGTGGATATTGGTGGCTCGAGTACTCCTTCGACAGAAATGGCGGCGGCAGGAGAGGGATCAACGTCCGACTCTGATTTGGATTTTGAATACGTCCGCATGTTTCGTGATGAGGTCACGAATGCTACAGTCCATCCGGATGGGAGGCCGCGTGTGATTGAGATTCCTGTGAACAAGAATCTGTTGCTAAGGGATTCTACTTTAGTGTCGCTGCATGGTCAGTTGTGTTCTGCGGTAGAAAATGAGTCACTAAAGGGGATGACGGATGTGGGATTGATGAATGAGGTGGCGGCGTTGGGAATGAGGTTATGTGCTCCAGGGTGACTATTTGCTTGCGAGCGCCTCATTTCCCATCTTTTCATGAACTTCCGTATGCTTATCTGACTCCTTCGTTTCTTTTGTTTTGTTTTGCAAGTGTTTTTGTTGCATTTAGAGAGACTTCGTCGGGCCAATGATCGGTCCGGGGGGCTTCTACGGGTTCTTGAGAGGTGTCGTCGGTATCGGAACAGGTGCAGGGAGCTTAACGAATGCATAAGGGCTGCTTCCCGTAATCAGGCACTGGTTGAATAGCTGGCACAAAAGGAGTTGCAGAGGAGTCAGGCGCTTGGTCGTGTGGAGGCCTTGGAAGATCAGTTGCGTCGGATGAGATACAAACTTGAGGCTGGGCGGAGGCGTCGTTGGAGAGTGAACACGTGTGTCTGACCAGGGTGACAGAGGTCACTTCGGAGTAGAGCGGGAAGGTCGCCGCGCTAGAAGGGGAAGTAGCCGTCTTGAAGTGTAAGCTGGCTGAAGCCTCCGCCCCGGCGGACGAACTCCAAAGGGTTATCCGTGCCAACGATTCCCAATTGTCGTTGGTGAAGGATGCTGCCGCTTTCAGAGAGAGCGGCCTTGAGGAGCGGATTAGGGTTCTGGAGCGGAATGTTCAGGATGCAGCAGGGAAAATTGCACTCCTAGAGGAGGAGAACATGCGTATTCAAGAACAATCTGCATTTATGGGTAACTCTCGTGAAGCTTGGGTTTATGCCGAGACCCAATGGGACATATATAAGAACCTGTTCGAGGCTGGTATCATCTCCGAAGCAATCTTTGAGTGCGCATGCCAAAGTGCACGGGAAGCTCGCGAGGAGTGCGGCTTTGATGCTGCGACACCCGGTATTGATGATGGCGCCAATGGGATTTTGGCTGGAGCTGGTAAAGACATGGGCGCTGCGGGTGCTGGCGAGGGTGGAACAGGCGGTGAAGCGACGAGGGTAGGTGACGTTGCGACTGGCGCAGGCGGTGGTACTAATGGTCTTGAGTGAAAGATGATTAGTTGATGACTTTCTTGACGGTTGTTGCCGTGTATTGTTATGTTTCTCTTCTTCCTTTTTTTGCTTTATTTTCGAACAAGGTTTGAACTAGGATGGGCGGACACAGCCCGCATCTGTCTCTTTGAATTAAGGGGTGGATTCCCCTTTTCATATTGTTTCTTTATTGCTCGCTCCATCTTAGTTCAGCCGTTGATTGTCCCTGGTAGAGGGCTCATGGCCCAAATTCTAAACCATCTATGGTTGAATCAATTTGGCGGGGGCTCGCGGTCAAGACCTCGGCTTGACTTGTCGTCAAGCATAGATAGAACGCTTTCGCCTTGAGGGCTCGTAGCCCGAGTATTAGTTTAACTTAGGTCGGATTAATATGGCGAAGGCTTGTGGCCTGAGTCCTAGTTCAACCGTAGTTGAACTTTGTTGATTCTTTTGAATCGAGGGCTGGCGAAGGCTCGTGGCCCGAGTCCCAGTTCAACCATAGTTGAACTTTGTTGATTCTTTTGAGTCGAGGGCTGATAGCCCAAGTATTACTTCGACTAAAGTTGGACTAATATGGTGAAGGCTCGTGGCCTAAGTCCCAGTTCAACCGTAGTTGAACTTTGTTGATTCTTTTGACTCGAGGGCTCATAGCCCAAACATTAATTCAACTGAGGTTGGATTGATATGGCGAAAGCTCGTGGCCTGAGTCCCAATTTAACCGTAGTTGAACTTTGTTGATTCTTTTGTGTCGAGGGCTCATAGCCCGAGTATTAATTCACCTCAGGTTGGATTAATATGGTGAAGGCTCGTGGCCTGAGTCCCAATTTAACCGTAGTTGAACTTTGTTGATTCTTTTGAGTCGAGGGCTCATAGCCCGAGTATTAATTCACCTGGGGTTGGATTAATATGGCGAAGGCTCGTGGCCTGAGTCCTAGTTCAACTATAGTTGAACTTTGTTGATTCTTTTGAATCGAGGGCTCATAGCCAGAGCATTAATTTAACTGAGGTTGTATTGATATGGCGAAGGCTCGTGGCCTGAGTCCTAGTTTAACCGCAATTGAACTTTGTTGATTCTTTTGAGTCGAGGGCTCATAGCCCGAGTATCAATTCACCCGAGGTTGGATTAATATGGCGAAGACTCGTAGCCTGAGTCCCAATTCAAAAGTAGTTAAACTTTGTTGATTCTTTTGATTCGAGGGCTCACAGCCCGAGTGTTACTTCAACCGAGGTTGGACTAATATGGAGAAGGCTAGTGGCCTGAGTCCCAGTTCAACCGTAGTTGAACTTTGTTGATTCTTTTTAGTCGAGTTCTCAAAGCCCGAGTATTAATTCAACTGAGGTTGGATTAATATGGCGAAGGCTCGTGGCCTGAGTCCTAATTCAACCGTAGTAGAACTTTGTTGATTCTTTTGATTCGAGGGCTCAAAGCCCGAGTGTTACTTCAACTGAGGTTGGACTAATATGGAGAAGGCTCGTGGCCTGAGTTCCAGTTCAACCATAGTTGAACTTTATTGATTCTTTTGAGTCGAGGGCTCATACCCCGAGTATTAATTCTACTGAGGTTGGATTAATATGGCGAAGGCTCGTGGCCTGAGTCCTAGTTCAACCGTAGTTGAACTTTGTTTATTCTTTTGAGTCGAGGGCTCATAGCCTGAGTATTAATTCACCCGAGGTTGGATTAATATGGCGAAGGCTCGTGGCCTGAGTCCCAGTTCAACCGTAGTTGAACTTTGTTGATTCTTTTTAGACGAGGGCTCATAGCCCGAGTATTAATTCAACTGAAGTTGGATTTATATGGCGAAGGCTCATGGCACGAGTCCCAGTTCAACCGTAGTTGAACTTTGTTGATTCTTTTGATACACCATTTGTCGAAGAAGTCGGTTGTATTTTGTTCTATGAACTATCGTCCATTATCGCATGTTATCTCTTTGGGGATGCCGAAACGATATATGCCGTTCTTCCATATGAAGGCTATGACCTCTTGCTCGCGGATCTGGGCGTAGGCACCTGCTTCCACCCACTTGGAGAAATAGTCAGTTAAAACTAATAAGAAGCGTACATTCCCTCGTCCGATAGGTAGTGGTCCGACTATGTCTATTCCCCATTTGATGAAGGGCCATGGTGACGTGACTGAGTGGAGGGGTTCTCCTAACTGATGTATCAGAGGGGTGATCTTTTGACATTTTTCGCATTAGCGAACATACTCTGCTGCATCTTTTTTCATGGTGGGCCAGTAGTATCCAGCCCGTATTAGACATTACACGAGCGTTTGGTTGCCTGTATGAGTGCCGCAATGACCTCCGTGGACCTTTTCTAACATCGACGTCGTCTGGTTGGGGCCTAGGCACTTAGCCAGGGGCCCTCCAAAAGTTCTCTTGTAGAGGTTGTTATTCACCAAATAGTACCTCGCTTCTTGTGTGCGAAGTTTTGTTGCTTTTTTTCTTCGTGTAGTATGTTTCCATCCTCCAAATATGATACAAATTGATTGTGCCAGTCCCAAGTCAGATGCAGGGAGAGTACCTTGGTGTTGTCGATGACAGAGTGTAGGAGGGTGACAATGCTCTCTTTATTCAGGTTGGTGGCTGCATCGGCCAATTTAGCCAATCTGTCTGCTTCACCGTTGTGTACCCTGCGAACTTGTTCGAAGTAGCATTCGTCGAATTGAGCCATCAGTTTGCATATCTCCGCTCGGTATTTTGCAGCCTCTATTCCTTGACCTGATAAGTCCCGGTGACTTGATTTAGCACAAGTTGTGAGTCGTAGTGTAGGACCAGTCGGCGAGCTCTGTACCTGATGGCTAATATTAAACCTACAATAACAGCTTTGTACTCTGCCTCGTTGTTGGTCATCTCGGGACATCGTATGGACTAGCGAATGACTTCGCCAATGGGGACTTTGAGGACTAGTCCCAGTCCCGATCTCGAGGCATTTGTGGCTCCATTGGTGTGGAGTATCCAGGGGTCGGTGTTTGGAGCGACTTGCAGGGCTTCCTTCTCTGCCTCAGGTGAGATTTTTATGCTGAAATCGGCCAAGAAATCGGCGAGGACTGTGACTTGATGGCGGTTCTGGGGATATAGGCGATGTCGTGCTCGCTGAGCTCTATGGCCCACCTAGCGAGACGGCCTGATAGTTCAGGCTTATGCATGATGCTTCTAAAAGGGAAAGTGGTCACTACTCGGATGAGATGGCACTAGAAGTAGGGTCTCAACTTTCTGGAAGCCGTGACCAGTGCCAATACCAATTTCTCGAGGTGCGGGTTCCGGGTTTCGGCGTCCACCAGGGTTTTGCTAATGTAATAGATAGGTGATTGCGTACCTTTTTTTTCACTGACGAGCACCGCGCTGACCGCGACCTCTGATATGGCCAGATATGTTAGTAGGGGTTTACCCGACTTTGCTTTTAACAGCAATGGTGGTGACAATAGATGTGCCTTCAGTTCTTGCAGGGCTTTGACGCATTCGTCATTCTAGTGGCATCCGTTGTCTTTTCTTAACATGCTGAAGAATTTGTGGAATCTATCCGGCGACCGGGAGATGAAGCGAGAGAAAGTGGCTATTCGGCCTTTCAACTTCTGAACCTGCTTCTTGCTGCTGAGTGTTTCGGGTATCGAGGCGATCGCCTTGATCTGGTTGGGGTTGACTTCGATCCCTGTTTAAGATACGAGAAAACCAAGGAACTTTCCTGACGCTACGTCAAAGGCACATTTCTCGGGGTTCAGCTTCATTCCTCATTTGTTCAGTATCTCGAAGGCTTCTTGCAAATAATCGATATGATCCTCCTTCCTTGCCGATTTTACTAGCATGTCGTCAATGTAAACATCCATGGTTTTCCCAGGTTGATCCTTGAACATCTTAGTGGCCAGCCTTTGGTAAGTAGCCCCTGCGTTCTTTAGCCCGAAGGGCATTACCCTGTAACAGTAGGTACCTTGGTGTGTGATGAATGTGGTTTTCTCCCGATCTTTCTCGGCCATTAGGATTTGGTTATAGCCAGAAGTATGCATCCAAGAAACTTAGTAGTTCGTGTCCGGCAGTGGCATCGATCAGTTGATCGATGTGAGGTAGGGGGAAGGAATCCTTAGGGCAGGCCTTGTTTAGGTCGGTGAAGCCCACGCACATCCTCCATTTCCCGCTCTTCATTTTTACCATCACTACGTTGGTGACCCACTGCGGGTATTTCGATTCCCTGACGGAGCCGTTGGCTAGCAACTTATGTACTTCTTCGCGGACTACCTCATTGATTGCGTCGTTGAATTTTCTCCTGATTTGCTTTACCGACAGATGTAATGGGTCCACGTTGAGCCGGTGGGTGGCGATATCTGGCGAGATCCCCGGCATGTCTGCATGGTAAAAAGCAAACGTGTCTGCATGTTTAGTTAAAAAAATCATGATACTTACCCGGGTCGGCGAGCCCGTGGCTGATGTATGCCTTCTTTTCGGTGTCATCACGATTTAGTTGAACCGGGTCGAGATCCTCGACTGTAGCTTTGCAGGCTTCCACTACGTCTGGGTCTCTTATGGCATTGGCCATTGGGTCCGCTTAGGTGCCGGACATGGCTGATTGCTATGCATCTACGCTAGCCTCAATTAATTGTCGGGTGTGGGTGCAGTCTTGTGTTATTTTATAGCACTCCTGTGCTGTGCGTAGCTCTACTTTAATGCTGAATATTCCCCATGGGGTAGGGAATTTGATCACTTGGTATAGGCTCGAGGGGACCGCTCGCATGTCATGTATCCATAGGCGCCTGATGATGATGTTGTAGACTGTCTCCTGGTTCATCACATAGAAGGTAGTCTCCAGGGTGACTCCCCCTGCGAGGACGGGTAGGGTCACCTCCCCTGATGTGCGCTCCATTGCATTGTTAAAACCAGTTAGAGTTATGCAAAGTGAGGTTATCCTGTCTCCGAGTCCCATCTGTGAGAGGACTCTTGGATGGATGATGCAGGCACCGCTTCTGTCATCGATCTTGACTCTCCTGACATCCGTATCGATGATACAAAGTAATAACTAAAGCATCATAATGAGGGAAACACAAACCGTCGTCTTCAGACTTATCGAAGGTGATACTTCCTTCGAGGTCATCATACCGTTTGTGGGAGATGGTCCTCTTCAGTCTGTCCGTGTTGGCAAATTTGATGTGATTAATGGAGACGTCGTTCCCTTCTCCGACGATCATGTTCACCGTACGTGTCGGAGAGGGTGGTTTTGGAGGTCCGCGAGAGTGCTCTCTTCCGCGTGCAAAATTGGCTTTCCCTTTGTCGATGAGTAGCTCCTTCAGGGGCCCTTGGTTTAGCATCCTGACGACTTCTTGTCATAGGTCGATGCAGTCTTTGATCCTGTGCCCTCGTTCCTGGTGGAACTCGCACAAGACGTTTGATTTTCTTGTGGCGGGATCTGATTTCATCTTTTAGGACCACTGCACCTTGGTGCCAAGCTTCTCTAGTGCGTACACTATTTCTGAAGGAGAGACATATAAGTTATGCGAAGAAAGTAAAGGGGGCGTACCTAGTTCATTCTTGAGTGGGGCGAGGTGGCATTGCAGAGCATCCACATGGCGAGGGGGCGGAAGAGGGGACCTCATGTAAGGTTGGTGTCGCTCTTTATTGGGGTGAGGGGGAAGTTCTCGGCGTCCCTCGTGTTGTCGATCTCTCCTTGTGTCCGGATGTACGGCGGCTAGCCGTCGGGTCGGTCCGTTGAGATCCTTCTCGTCTACCCGTACCTCGGCGCAGTAGTCATTGTGAATCTCATCCCAAGTTGTGGGGGGATACTTCATGAGCCGACTCAACAGTTTTTAGTAGCTCTGGAGCCATCCCTGCTGAGTCCGTTCTGGAAGGCCGCTACAGCCATGCCTTCTGACACGTTCGGTAGGCTCATTCTTACCCTGTTGAACCTGGCGAGGGAGTCTCTAAGGCCCTCGCCCGTGGTCTGTCTTACGTTGAAGATGTTGTTTACCCTTGCTTCTGCCTTTTTAGCACCGGTATGTGGTGTGACAAACTTATCCGCCATCTCTTTAAAGGTTGAGATGTCTTTGGCGGGAGTTGGGAATACCAGGTCAGGGCTCCCCCGGTCAGTGTTTCGCCAAACTTTTTCAGTAGCACTGACGGTACCTGTTCCTTAAATAATTCATTACCTTTCATGGCGGTGACATAGTGGATGAGATGATCCTCAGGATCGGTGGTTCTATCGTACACCTTCAGGTGGGGGGCATCTTGAAGGTCTTCGGGATGGTGTAGGGTGCAGCTTCTTTAGAGTAGGGTTGTTCCACAAACCTCCCTACGTCCCGTTTGGGTAGCAGTTTAGGTGCTCCGAGGATCTTGTCAACCCTGTCTTGGTGCTCCTTCATTTGGTCACGGAGGGCCCGATTTTCCCTTTCCATTTCTTCCATCTTCCTAAGGATAGAGGCCAACGTGTCATCGTGTGTTTGTGTTTCGAAGGGTTGGCCGTTGGTTCGTGTTCGTTCCTGTTCATCTGTTGCGGTGGTGTTGCTTGTTGTTGGTGCTGCATTCTCATAGCCTCGTGGTGGCTTTTCCACTACGCCGCTCAGGGTGTTGGTCAGCCATTCCTCCAGTAGCTTCTTGAATGCTGGGGGTGCTTCTCCAGAAGTGGAGATGTCTTTTTCTTGCGGGGTTGCAAGATTCCCAAAGGGGGAAGGTGAGACTTTTTCCTCGGGTGTGACATCAAGGGTAGCGTTGATGGCAGCGCTACCACCGGCCGCGTTCATGGAACTCAGGAGGTTGGTCGTAACTCCTACCACAGCTTTGGATTGAGTGTCGTTTTCGCCCATTTCCGGGCTTTTTCCAATGATCGGATCTTGTGGATGTATACTATGAGTTTGATTCCCCAAATCCCCATAGATGCGGCCAAATTATTCGACTCATTTCGTTCGCAAGCATTTATGAATTCAAAGCAATCAATAGAAATAAAAGGCCAAGCATAGCAAGTCGTAACATATCTGAAATTATAAGGAAAAGATAATGGAAACGATTGTATGGATAGCAGAGAATGTTGGTGATCTTTTATTCATGATAATGGACTGATCTGCCTGTGATGACCCGGCCCGTCATCACGGGAATTACCACCTCGTTATGTTGTAATTACATGTTTTGTGTTTTATATCACTGTTGGAGTCTATCGGGTGAGTTAGGAGTGAATTTGATTGAAAATGAGGCATATAGCCTTTTTGAAGGAAACTTGAATAAGGAAAGTTAACCCGGAGTTGACTATTTAGTTAGAGGGCTCGGAATCAGATTCTGATGGGTTGGTTAGTTCTGGCAGGTGATTTGTGACTTAGGGGAGTGATCAGAATTGAATTTGTTGGCCCGGTGTAGAAATAGGCTTGAATTGGCTAAGGTTGAATTTTGGCAAAATCCGAACGGTAGGTGAGATTTTGATCCGTGGGTCGGAATGGAATTCTGACAATTCCTGTAGCTTCAATATGTGATTTTGGATATGTCCGCAAAATTTCAGGTCATTCGGACGTCGTTTGGTCGGGTTTTTGATCGAATGTTAGTTTCGCAAGTTTTGAAGAAACTTAGGCTTGAATCCGTGTGTAGTTGGTGATTTTGATGTTTAGGATGGTGTTTTTATGCTTGGAACAAGTTCGTATCGTGTTTTGGAGTATGTTGGTGGTTTTCGTTGGGGTCCCGAGGGCCTCGGGGAGTATCTGGACCATCATCCGGAGTTTTTGGAACATGAAAAGTCTGATGTAAATTGCAGATCACTGGGCACCATTTAAGCCTTCGCGTTCGTGAGGGCAAGGCCCGCGTTCGCATAGGCAGGGCATCTTGGTCATCGCGTTCGCGAGGGGAGGCACGCGTTCGCGTAAGAGAAGGAAGGGAAGCATCGCGTTCGCGATGGTTCGGGTCGCGTTCGCGTAGCTGGAAAGGGCGAAGCATCGTGTTCGCGTGGACAGGGACGCGTTCGCGTAGAGTAAAAATCCGGAGGTTGTGGAGTTGGCCTTCGCGGACGCGTGACATCATGTCGCGTTCGCGATGAAGGAAAGGATCAAGGCATCGCGTTCGCGTGAGGTACATCGCGAACACGTAGGGTTAAATTGCCTGGCAGTGAAATTAAAAACCAGAACTGGCCAGTCGCGGGTTTAACACCCCAAAATACCATTTTTGAGTTCTAGAGAGAGAGACTCACGGGAGATTGCTGGGAAATCATCGGGGTTTCATAGGAGGTAAGTTTTGTGGCTTAATTACATCATTTTAACATGAAATCCTTGGTTAATTCTCTGTAAATGGAAGATTTAAGGTGGGTTTGAGCCCTAGGCCTAAAATTGAAGAAAAACACAAATTTGAGTGGGCAAATGGAGTCCAACAACAACAACAACTACCCAGTATGTTCCCACAAAGTGGGGTCTGGGGAGGGTAATACGTACACAGGCCTTACCCCTACCCGAAAGGGTAGAGAGGCTGTTTCCGGCCGACCCTCGGCTCAGAAGTGGGCAAATGGAGTCCGATTTTGGTAAATTGTATATTCCTAGACTCGTATCGAGATGAGGAATCCAAATATGTGACTTTTGTAATTTTTCGAGAAGCGTACCGAAAGTCGGGTTTTGGCAACTTTGTGAATTTCGGTGTAAATTGAGTTGTTTTGACTGGGTATCATTCCATTGGTCTAATTTGATGTGTATTTACTGTATTTGATCGGATTCTACGCGTGCGGAGCTTGATTCTCGTGGCAAGGGCATTGCTGAGTAGTCGTCGCGCTGTATTGAGGTGAGTAATAGATGTGGGTGATGACCAGTGGGTTCGAAACCCCGGTATACCACTTTGTGACGCTGTATAGCGGCGAGACACATACTCTCTTGTGAGTGCGGGGTCGATTGTGATTTGGGGACTATGGTTTAGTCCGACCTGTTGTTACTATATTATGATATTGGCTATTCTTGAGCCGTCGAACCTCATTCTCGGATGGTTGCATACTATATTATGATATTGGCTACTCTTGAGTCGTTGAACCTCCTTCTTGGACGGTTGAGTATACTTGTGGGTTGTGAGCCAGTTATTGGATCATGCGAGGATCGTTATCATTGTCTTATGATATTGACATGCTAGTTTACAACCAGTCCATAGCTATTTCTGTTATCATGCTATTTCCAACCTCTAGAACCTGATATTACTGTTTTCCAACTGAAAAATGATAAAAGAGTTTTCAAAACTACTTTTGAGCCTGCAAGGCAGTATTTGCATATTAGCTGACTGGTAGTGGATCGAGCTGCGCGCCGCGGCGGTATATATGTTGGATCGGACTGCACGCCGCAGTAATATTGTGCTTGGGCTGTAGGAGCCCCTCCGGAGTCTGAACCCCCACAGTGAGCACGGGTACCCAAATTGGATCGGGCTACGCGCCGTAGCGGTCATATCATGCATTGCATTGCATTTAGCTACATCCGATAGTTGTTATACTGTTTTGCTGGTACTTGTTGGTACAGGTACAATTGATATTGATTCTGTGACAGGGTATTTGATGACAGCTTTACATAGTGCTTTATTGCGGATTTCTTATCTGCGCTTACCCCTGTTTATTACCACTGAGTCTGGCAGTACTCATTTTACTCCCTGCAACTTGTGTGCAGATCCAGGTACCTCTCAGCAGTGATCCGGTAGCTGTGCGAGGCGACTTCTGTAGGATATCCGAGGTAGCTGAAGAGTCCGCAGGACCCGATATTCCTTCCTACTGTCTTTTGATTATGTATTGGTATTTCTTTCCGCACTTGGTATCTTGTAAACCATTATTACACTTATGTTCATTAGAGGCTCATGACTCTTGACCCTTCGGTCTATGGGAGTTGGTATGTGTTGGGACTTGGTTCCCCGTTTTCGATATATATATCACTGTTGTTTCATGTTTTGATATGTTAATTGGGATAAAGTGAGCTCCTAGCTCCGTTATTGTTATTGAGTGGTCAGGCTGGCCTAGCAGTGTGCTTGGCGCCATCGCGACCGGATTTGGGGTCGTGACAAGTTGGTATCAGAGCCTAGGTTTACTAGGCCTCATGAGTCTTGAGCCGGTTAGTAGAGTCTTGTGGATCGGTACGGGGACGCCTGTACTTATACTCGGGAGGCTGCGAACCTTTAGGAAACACTTCACTTTTCTTGAACTCTGTCGTGCGATCTTGTCATCCTGAAAAATGAACTTCTATATTCTATTCTCTCGCAAATGGCGAGAACGCGAGCATCAGGATGAGGTGGATGACCTCCATCGCCACCTGCTAGAAGCCGTGGGCGTGGTCGTGCTAGAGAAAGTGGTAGGGAAGCTGAGGTAGTGCCAGATAACCCGCTCGTTGTACCAGTTCAGGAGCAGCCCCCAGTGGTTGATGCTCCAGTAGTCCTAGTTCAGGGCCAGACTGTATCTATTGCTATTCCTGGTCTTCAGGAGACTCTTGCTGAGATATTATCGGTGTGTTCCGGTTTGGCTCTGGTAGTTTCAGCTACCGCTACTGCAGCGACATCTCAGACAGGGGGTGGTCAGCAGACCCCTGCAGCTCGCACACCTGAGCAGGTTGTTCAGGGACTTCAGACGCCAGAGGCGGTCCCCGCTCAAGTGGTTGCACCGGTTATTCCTCCAGCTGCACCTGATCTACCTTGGATCTTATGTGGACCGAAGGCAGCAACCCAAACTCTACTCATGAGGTCCGGCATCGAAATCTTCACAAAAAGTGCATAGTGCAGTATAAGAAAAACCGAACACATGTATTGGTAAGTGCTGAGCCTAACCTCGAGTCCAGCGGAGTTTCATTTACTACCTTTCAGTTTACTGGTCCCGCATTTGATTGGTGGAAGGAGTTTGAGAGGCGTAGGCCTGCAGGAGCAGTACCTCTCACATGGCAGCAGTTCTCTACTCTCTTCCTAGAGAAGTATGTACCACGGTCCCGTCGCGAGGAGCTTCGTCGCCAGTTTGAGTGGTTGGTTCAGGGCGACATGTCAGTGACCCAGTACGAGCTTAGATTCACACGGTTGGCTAGGCATGCCACATGGATGATCCCTACTGATAGGGAGAGGATCAGAAGGTTCATTGATGGCCTCAACTAATCTATCCGCATTCTTATGACCAGAGAGAGAGTACTATCATCATCTTTCAAGCAGGTTGTTGATATGGCACGCTCCATTGAGGCGGATCGTCACCGAGAGGGAGAGGAGAGGGAGGCCAAGAGGCCTCGTGGTTCTGGCAGTTTCAGTGGTGCTCCATCTAGAGGGCATTTCCAACAGGGCAGAGGTCGCTAATCTCGACCTTCTCATTCAGGCCGCCCTGAGCAGAGCAGAGGTTCTTATGGTCGTGGTCGACAGGGATTTCAGCAAGGTCAGTCTTCACTTAGTGCCCTTCCAGCCCAGAGTGCAGCACCTACTTTTTCAGCCCAGGGTTCTTCTGCGGCGAGGGGTTCCCTTCAGTCCCCTTCTCCAGCACCAGGTGCATGTTATGAGTGTGGTGAGTTTGGCCACATGAGGAGACAGTGCCCTCGACTCCGTAGGGACATGACTCGGCAGAGGGACCAGCCCTCATCTTCAGCACCATCTCAGTCTAGTAGAGGTGGAGGTCAGTCTTCTCGTGGTCACCCCAGGGGCGAGGAGAGATCTGGTGGAGGCCAAGCATGATTCTATGCACTTCCTGACAGGCGTGATGCAGTTGCCTCCGATGCAGTGATCACAGGTATCATTTTTGTCTGTCACAGAGATGCCTCTATTCTATTTGATCCAGGGTCCACATATTCTTACGTGTCCTCTTATTTTGCACATCATTTGGGTGCGAATCGTGGTAGTCTTGATTTACATGTTCATGTATCCACCCCCGTGGGTGATACGATTATTGTGGATCATGTCTATAGATCTTGTGTTATATCTATTGGGGGTCTGGAGAACCAGGCAGATTTGTTATTGTTGGGTATGGTGGACTTTGATGTTATATTGGGTATGAACTGGTTGTCTCCGTACCATGCTATATTGGATTGTCATGCTAAGACAGTTACGTTGGCCATTCCTGGTATTTCTCAGATTGAGTGGCGGGGTTCGACTGATTTCGTCCCTAGCCGTGTCATTTCGTTCTTAAAAGCTCAGAAGATGGTTGAAAAAGGGTGTTTATCGTACTTAGCTTTTGTGAGAGATGTGGGAGCGAAGTCTCCTAGAATTGATTCTCTACCTGTTGTGAGGGATTTTCCAGATGTATTCCCCTTAGACCTGCCGGGCATGCCGCCGAACAGGGATATTAATTTTGGCATTGACTTGGTGCCGGGCACTCAGCCCATATCCATTCCTCCTTATCGGATAGCATCAGCTGAGTTGAAAGAACTAAAAGAGCAGCTTCATGTGAGCACGTGATTTTTGCCCTATACGAGAATTACTCCCAAAATTCAAACTAAAATAATTTTTATACTGTTTGCAATATTTGTGGATTTTGTGTTACTTTTATTATTGGTTGCATTTGTGTGTACATGACTATTTGTTTAAATAAACAATTAAACATATATATATATATATAGACGGTGCCATCGTAGTTACAGTTTAATCGGACAATTTGGAATTAATTAGTAAACTAAGTATTTTATAAAGTGGAAAATATTAATAATATTGTATCTTACATTTTAGTATTTAATTGTGTGATTTTCGTATAACACTGGTGTTTAATCATCTGTGATAAAGATTAGTAAGAGTTAATTAATATTTTCGCTTTACAAATTATCTTAGAATTTTTGGTAATTAAGAATTAAAAGGAAAACAAAAAAAAAGTAGAAGAAAACAAGTAAGGATGAACACAAATCGGAACTGGGCCATTTATTTGGACCCAAAACCAGGCCCAACGCCCCAACCCAGTCCAAATAACCCTCAGCCCATCTCTCCTTACCCGCCCAAACCAAACGAACCGACCCACCTCCCCATTGATCTGAGCCGTTGGACTCCTTGATCCAACAACTAAGATTGAAACTGTAATTTTAATTACCCAAAACCCCCCGAACCCTAATTCATATTCATTTTTATCGTCTCCCACAGAGACTCTCCGCCGCCGCCGCCATGCTCCGCCGCCGGAAATCGTCTCCGCCGGTGGCAGTGGTCCAAACACCACCATTTTAACACCGTAGAACCTCCCGACCACCCTGAACACGAATCCACAAACCGTTTCCCTCGAATCATTCCCTATCTTCTCGAATCTTCATTTGAAGATTCGAGCTAAAACCAAATCTATGCCAAACCGTCCCAAAATCTCTCCCTAGCACCTCGGGACTGTCCGCACACCCAAATCATCTTTGGTTTTGTTCGAATCCAACCGGAAATCTCAAAATCCCAAAAGCGGCCGTATGAACCCTAAAATTCAAAATTAGGATTTTTCTTCAAATTCAAAGGAAAGTGAAGTCTAATAGAATTTAATTGGGATGTTTTCGTTTGAAAACATCTCAATTAGAGTCCGTTAGACTCCAAATTCAAGTCCAAGCTCCGGATTCTATTTTGGTTTTGATTTCTTCTCCTCTTGAGGTAATTTCTTTTTTCCTGTTTATTTCAATTAGGTGTGTTTGTTTTGTGTATTAGATTGAATTCTTCTCATTTGTTTCGGCCGTCCCTGTTGTCATTTCTTCTCAAAGACCTTTTATTTGGTCAATTACTCTTCTGTATTGTTTGTTTGATTGCTTATGTTGTCGAATGCGTATTCGCTTCGATTAGCATCGTCGAATACTTAGTTTCATTTTTTCGGCCGAGATTTTTAGAATCACTGTTTATTGGTTTTGATTTGTTATCAATAACACATGTTATAGTTAATTGAATGTCGTCGTCTAATCTCATAGAATTTGTGGTGTGAAAGCCCGGGCAGTGGGTTATCATTGTTTTGAATTGTATTGAGTTGGCGATTTGTTGATTCATGTTGTTGATTGACATTGATTCTGTTAGTTACTGAATTGGTTATAGCTGTATCCCTGATATAAGTTTCAATGTTGTTTTGGTATTCAAAAATTTGAAATGGTTGGTGTTATGTAATCTGTTGGAGGATAATAGTTGGATCACTTATCTTAGTACATTAACACACCTTTAGTGTTGGAAAATAGAAGTAACATGGGAGCCATTTCGCAGGGTAAGGGGTTTTGAATAGAAAAACAGACTACTAGTACACTTTTGGATTAAAAATGAGATTAGACATTAAGTAGTGGGCTGGGCAGAGAATATTAGGGCAAGAAATCATTTTTTTTACACTGTTAAGTGCTCTTAAGAGCTGGACAATCAGAGGACACATGGGGAGGGAATAATTTGAAAGGTTAAGGGCTGTGTTTCTTGGTCTATAAAGGAGGGCAGAATACACACTGAAAAGGAAGAGATTTTGGTGAGCCTGTGAGTAAGGGACAGTGAGAGTAGAGGAGATAGACATCAGGGATACACATCTGGAGAGCTTTGAGATTTGAAAACACACAGTAGGGAGATACATTTAAGAGTATTCTGAAACAGGGGGAGCTCATTAGAGGAAAGAAAGAGGTGAGAGTTTAAGAGAGGAAAGGAGAGTTTAAGGAACAGAATTGGTGAACTTTTAAGGGGATACGAATCTGAAAAGAAAAAGAGTAGTCTCAAAAGCTGGGAGAGAGTTTAAAAAGATGGATATACAATCTGAGAGAACATAGACACAGAGATTAACAGAGTTTTAAAGACAGACAAGAATATCCTAAAAAATACTGTTTCATTGATTCTTTCTGCTGATTTTAAAGTTTCTCCTAGTGGTTGAAACAATGTTGAGTAATTGGTAACATAAATAAACTGAAATCGAGTCTGCGTAATTGTTCTGGTTTACTGCTAGGATCGATACTGTTTTGGGCTGTTTACCTCATTCTTCTGGGTTAAAGCTGGGTTGCAAACTGTTGATTGTTGCTGATATACTGTATGTACTGCTGATCCATATCCTCTCTTCAATTTCCTTCTCATTTCAGGTACATTTTCGTTGACTTTAAGTTGGATGTCTGATCTGTTTTTGTATGAATCACCTATGGAATCTATAAAATGAAGAGCTGGCCATTGTTCATATTGAATTCATTTTTAGTTATCAATCAATTAATGATATGTAATATAAATTTGCTTTAATAAATTCAATGCCTTGTTTTGACTGTATTAGTAAACTGTTTTTTTTCTTATTAGTTAAAACTATTAAATGGTAAGACTGATAGAATAATCGCATTTGCTTAGTTAGGTATGTGGTATTCAGACAATGTTCTTTTTTGATTGATTCTCTCACAAAGATTAATATGTCACGAATATAGCCATGCGTGAAGTAATGAAGTTTGAGATATGAACAGAACCAAGTTTGGTTTGCAAAAGGCTACAACACTCATTTCTGTTAAAATAGCAGGTTGTTATAAGTTTTTCTCATGACTAGAAGTTATTGTCCATTTGTTCTATTAATGTTCTTTTTAGCTTTAGTAGATGAAACATTAATAGACCATCAGCCTGCTTGTGTAAATTGAACGCTTGAATTTTTTTTACTTCATAATGTAAATGACAAATTCCTTGGCTTTATTTTGTTATAAATTGATCCACGAGTTTCGTTAATATAGACTTGCCTTAAAGGCTTCAATGTATAGTTTTAAAATATCAATAAATTAGGACCTTTGTTTGTTATTAGAGTCCAATTAAATAAAAAATCATAGTTTACTTTAGGCTTGCCTGTAATAAAGTTGTGACGAGCCTCCAAATAAAATGCACAAATTACGGGGCCTTCGTTAATTGTATATATTAGAATACTTATATTTCGGGAGGAGCCGTTTAGCGAATTTTTACGGCCATACCCAAAGATAATAACGCGTTAGTCTCTTTAGGCGCGTGTTAATAATCTTACTTTCTTGAACTCGGGTGCACATTTATGTGACCCAAATCCAAATCTCAATGAAGTCGAAATGCGTTAAAGATCAGAGGCGTACTGGTACGGTGTGATCCGAAATACATTTTCACGACGTTGCAATTCTTGTAAAAATAATAATAAAAGCGATAAAAGAATCTTAATTTGCATTAAGTACATAACTATTAAAATTAGATAAATAAGCTGAATATGACAGTTGAGCGACCATGCTAGAACCATGGAACTCGGGAATGCCTAACACCTTCTTCCGGGTTAACAGAATTCCTTATCCGGATTTCTGGTTTGCGGACTGTTAAACGGAGTCATTCCTTTCCTCGATTCGGGATTCGACCGGTGACTTGGGACACCATGAATCTCCCAAGTGGCGACTCTGAACTAAATAAATAAATCCCGTTTCGATTGTCCTTTAATTGGAAAAACTCCCTCGCGCCCTCGCGGGTCGCGTAAAAAGGAGGTGTGACAGCTCTGGCGACTCTGCTGGGGAATAATAAACCCAGAACCACTGGTTCAGGGTTTAAGAATTCGAGCTTGGAATAATTGTCGTATTTGACTTATTTATTATCTGATTTTATTATATGTTTATATTAATGTGCAAAATGATATGTTTATCGCTTTGATATTTCTTGAACTGTATATATAAACTGTGCCGAAACCCTTCTCTTCTCACCTATGGGGATGTGCTTACTGGTTGAGACTCCCTATTCTGTTAGTGTCTTACCCAAAAATAAGAAAGAGGCTCGAAAAGTTTCTAAGCCGGCTGGCCTTTTGGTTCCCGGAAAGGAGCTCCTTCCTCGACTCGAATTGTCCGCTCGAGTACACGGTCTAGAACAAATACCCAGGTTTTGAACTTAGAATAACGTGACTTCATGCCGGATCCCTAGTAGGAACGCTTATTTGCATTATGTTGCATTTGCCTTAGGGGACTCAACACAGGGGTTGGGTCCGTCTAGGACAGGTGACCCGGTAATCAAAGACCGAGCATATTATATGTTACATTTATTTGTCCTGTATTATTATGCTGATTGGTTAAATTCCTGAAAAACAAAAGAAAGAAATTTGGAACAGAAAAGTATTGAAATATTGACGAAACTCAGTCGAAAATTTGAAAAGAAAAGTTTGAAAAATAGGTAGAACAACTTTGTTGAAATAATTGGTCATAAGATAATCTGACCGAACTACGCAAGTTTGATTCTCGCCATTAGGTGGGATACGTAGGCAACCCTCATCGGGTCCAACCACCCCTTTAAAAAATAAAAAAAAATGTGTGTTTAATTTTGTCAATAAAATCAAAGTGATGCCATTTTTGCAAATAGCCGAATGTTCCGAAAGGACGCCGGAAGGCTGTTTTTGCAAAAATAACCACTTTGAATCTTTATAAATATTTTTTTGGGCACAACCTTGAAATATTCCCTCGCGGAAATGTTGAAAGGTCGTAGCCGCAAAATCAAGTTTAGGTTACCACCCTTTTTAAAAAAAACATCAAAAATGTTGAATTTTAGTTTTCAATAAATCGAAGTAACGCAGTTTCTGAAAATAGCCAAACGTTCCGAAAGGACGCCAGAAGGCTGTTTTGTTTTTGCAAAAATAGCCACTTTGAATCATTTTTAATAATTTGCAGCCACAGCCTTGAAATATTCCTTGTGGAAATGTTGCAAGGCCATAGCCGCAAAATCAAGTCCGGGTTCACACCCCTTTTGCAAAAATAACCAAAAAATGTTAAATTTTTGATTTTGTTATAAATAAGTCGGGTGATGCTATTCTTGCTCAAAATATGCCGAATGTCCCTCAAAAAGACACCGGAAGGCCATTTTTGAAAGAATAGCCATTTTGAGTCATTTTAAATAATTTGCGGGCATAGCTTTGAAAAATCCCTCACGGAAATGTTGAAAGGTTGTATCCGCAAAATTAAGTTTGAGTCATCACTCAACTTTTAAAAAAATAATCACTTTATCAAACAAGCCATTACATGACCGAAATTTTGCTGAAATAGCCATATTTTTTTTAACTTCCTTAGTCTTGTGTTGGTTTATGGTGATGCCGAATGATGCCCCATGAGCCACAGGATAAAAAAAAAAAATTTCAAGCCTATCTTTCTTAAATAAATTTTGCAAAAATAGTCATTTTGTCAAATAAGCCATTATGTGGCCAATTGTATAGAAATAGTCATAATTGACACCAAAAATATTCTTATTCTTGTAGAAATCTCCTACACAAGTTTGTAGTTGGAATCCGCTTCTATAATTTTCCTTCAAAGAAAAAGAAAAAAAAAATCAAAAAAATCATATAAACATCTCTTTATTCTTGCATTAATTTGCAAGAACTACGCTCGGTCTGATTCATGCAGGGTCATGATACGTAGGCAATCTCCATAAGATTCGACCACAATTGTATATGTATATATATATATATAAAAGGAAAAAAAATGAAAGAAAAAAGAAAAGAAAAAAGAAGTAAGCAAAAAATGGAATGACGCATGCGGTGAATACGTATATGGTTAACTGGCTAGGTGCATTGCATCCTATGTGATATAACATATCTGTTAAACTCAGTAAGCTAACAAGTTTGTTGCGATTTCAGAAAAGTTTAGCAGTTGACTTGACAGAATATACTGGCCAACCACCATTACCGCACTAGATCTAAAGGGCCAATTCCAGCAAGCATGTCTAGTTCCGGTAAAAGTCTCGAGGAAGAGAAATCAGAGATACAGATCATGAAAGAAGAGGTAGATCGGTTGAAACGACAGATAACAGAGATGCACCTAGCGTGGGCTAGGGGACAGTTATCACTAAACCTTCCTACTCTCACACCAGCACCAGAGCGTCCGCCTATTGATCCCTCGACAAGTGCACCGATCTATCCATATTATCAAGGGGAAAACCCTTATACATCCCAGGTTCCACCAGCTAGACAAAATACTCCTCCTCCGGTCACCCCTGTTTTCGTGGCACCTCCACCTGCTACTTTACAGAAGTCGTCCAGTGAACCGCTTTTCCAAATGCATGACAATCATTGTTATGATCCCGAGCCTACCTTTAAGGCTCCTTAACCGCATTCACACACCCCTCACTGGGATAACCCGGCAGAACCGGAAAAGCACTTCAAAAGTTTGGAGCATGAGGAGGTTATTGGGAAAGTTAAGAGCCTGGAGCAATCCTTCAGGAATATGCATGGTTTGGGCAACCAAGTCAGTGTCGCTTACAAAGATCTGTGTCCATTCCCAGATGTCCAGTTGCCAGCCGGGTTCAAAATGCCCAAGTTTGACCTATACGAGGGGCATGGTGACCCGGTAGCCCATCTTCGAGGTTTTTGTAGCAAAATGCGAGGAGCCGGAGGGCGAGATGAAATTCTGATAGCTTACTTCGGTCAGAGCTTGGGAGGGTCTGCACTAGAGTGGTACACCAGGCAGGATCCCAGCAGATGGTTTACATGGGATGACCTGGCCCAAGCATTCATCGGCCAGTTTCAATATAATCTTGAAATAATCCCTGATCGCTTATCATTGCTAAAACTAGAGAAGAAACCCGCTGAAAGCTTCAGAGAATTTGGGTTCCGCTGGAGGGAACAGGCAACAAGGGTAGATCCACCGATGAGAGAGAACGAGATGGTGGATTATTTCTTGCAGACACTGGAGCCAACTTACTTTAGTCACCTGGTGACATCGGTTGGTAAATCTTTCAATGAGGTGGTTAAAATGGGCGGAATGATAGAAGAGGGACTTAAGTCCAATAAGATCTTGAGCTATTCCGCGTTAAAAGTAACAACACAAGCTATTCAGAATGGCACAGGGGTTGCATTCGGGAAGAAGAGAAAAGAAGAAGTTGCAACAGTAGAGGAGGGTACTTGGTCCAGATCGAAAGGTCCTTCACCTCATTACCAAGCCGGACCCTACCACCCAAATCACCCTAATCACCCTCCCCGAAACACATATCCACCACCAAGGGCTTACAATAATCCTCCAGGACCAGGTTTCTAAGGGAATCATGCCTTCAGAAAGGAAAAGACACAAAGAATCTTCACTGAGTTGGGAGAAACTTATACTGCTCTGCTCCACAAATTGAAGCAGATAGGTTTGTTAAGTCCTGTTGAGACAAGATTGCCAAATCCCCTACCCCCAAATGTGGATCGCTCGGTAAGCTGTGAGTATTGTTCAAGAGCTCCCGGACATCATACCGAGAAATGTTGGAAACTGAAACATGCAGTGCAAAATCTTATTGACAACAATAAGATCGAGGTTCAGACACCAGAGGCACCCAACATTAATCGGAATCCATTGCCAGCTCACCCTTAGACCCATATGATCAAATTGATACACAAGGGAAGGGAAAATTAAGAAGCTCAATCTGTATTCCAAAGCAAAACCAATCGGCAAAAGTTGGTATATGAGAAGTCATGCTTGGTAATCGGGAGGAGTTTTCGGTGGTTTGTTTTTGTTGTCATTTCTTTTGTCCGAGTTGTTTCCAGAGTTGTGACCTAGATTTTGTCTTGTAGTGAAGCCCTCTTTCTTTCCATTTTTGGTCATTTCAGTTTGCCTAGTCTTATCAAGTCTCGTTTCAGGTTTGTATTTTTTGGTTTTGCTTGTTTGTATTTGAACCTTTTCTCCGTTTAATGGAACTTTCGGTCTTTTATTACCCAGTCGTCTTTTGTTTAGTTCTTCTGTATTTAGATTTTTCATCTGTTCGAACGCTGATTCTAGTGACATGACATGCACACATAATTGTGGCCTAATCTTAAAAGTTAATCATGAAGGAATCGGAATATAGTCATGGCATTTTAAAAGAAATAATGATTTGAGATTATTCGGAACCCGAGTCACGTGAAATTTGGGGCGGGTAAAATACAAAGAAAGCCTTAAGGGCAAAATGACCATGCTGACATGGGGTTCGCTCGTGATACTGAAATGGAAGTGTCGTCCAGCAATACTTTAAAATGGCGGATGAAAAAGGAGAATGAACGATATGGTTATCACTCCTAGCACAACCAGAAGATGTCGTGAATATGTTGTTTGTACTTGGCACGTTTTGAAGATTGGAATGACGAAGGCATTTTGTTCTGCTACCCAAACACTTTATCCTTCGTTAACCCTTCGAGCCTTATTTTGATTTCTTTCATACCCCTCCTTCGGAATCGGTACCAAAATTAGAAACACAAATGGGGAAGATAAAGAAAGAAAAAAAAAAAGAAAAAAAACAAAAACAACCAAAAAGGAACGAAAAAGAAAAGAAAAAGAAAATGAAAAAATGATGAAAAAAAAATGAAAAGAAGGAATTGGGAACTACGTTTGACCTGATTCCTTAAAGAGGATACGTAGGCGCTTCACAGCTCGGTCATAGTGTAAATAAAGTAATAAAAATTCCCCAAGTAAAAACCGGGGCAAAGAAAAATTGTGTTGATTATAAATAAATTTAGGTCCGAAGGTTGTAAATTTTGAACCCAGAATTGATTTTGTTTTGAGCCTTCAATACCCTTTCTTTCTAGCCCTATCCAAATCCCACATTACGGTCCAAAGAAAGACCTTCTGATCAGTCTTCAAAAGATGCCACGTCAGGCGAGTGAGAGAGTCCTATCAGAATATAACACTCTGATTTTCAGCAGAAAAGACTCTGATTCCCAGCAGACAGGAAACACGAGAGAGTCTTAGCAGTGACACCCCAATCAAAAGTGATACAAATGAGAGAGTCTTACGGGTGAAAACATTCACAGGCACCATAAGGCGACGAAAGCTGAGAGAAAATCAAAATGAGAGAGGCTTGAAAGTGAAAACCCTTCGGGCACTACAAGTCGAATAAAGGTGATAATCTGATGGAAATCACGAGACAGAAATCGTGAAAGGAAATTAACAACGGAGGATAGGCCATATGTGCATGTCATGATCAGTAGAGTTGGTATTCGCGTTTGATAAGTTTTCATAGTTATTTCTTGTTAGAGAGTCATTTTTCTTTGTCTTCTATTTTGTTTCTTTTTATCTTTCTCATTTTATCAAAAATTCCCCATCAAAGTTTGTCTAGTCAGAACAAGTGAGAAATGACTTCAAAACTGGCCACCAACTTTCCAATTATTATGCAAAGCAAGGAAATGCCATTGACGGCGGAGAAGTAGGGTGCAAAGAAGATTATTAAACTGGGGCAGAAAATTTTCTTTTCAGTTTGAAAATTTTCTGGAAGTCAATACCCACTTGGGGAAGAAGGAAAGTCTTAAGGGGAATGGTCTTCGAACCAGTGTCATCCTCAACCGCCTTCAAGAAGAGTGAAACACCAATTTGGAGGAAATGAAAATCCCCCAGCAATGTTATCTACAGCAAGTTCTGAGGTGGTCGGACAACACAGAATGATAAAGGAAGAAAGGAAATTCCATCTTCAACATAATAACCCCCAGCAAGTTGAGAAACACAGAACGGGGAAGGGATAAATGGAAAAACCCATCCCCAGCAGGAATATCATCTCCAGCAAATGAAATCATTCCCCAACAATGTTTTGGGAACCCCGAGCGAGGGAAAGGAGAAAAGGAAAAAACCACCCCACGGGAGCGGCACAACCGCTCACAATGTTTTGAACTAACAAATTTTCTTTGATTTGAAACGGGGAAAGAAAATGCTATTGATAGCAGAAAGTCATGCCACAAGGAAGAACACCAATACTGGGGCAGAAAATTTTCTGCCGTTGTTGAAAATTTCATCGGAGAAACGAGAAGGTAATTCAAGATGACGTGTCAGGTTTGTCCACCTTCAAATAGGACGTCTCAGGTTTGTTCACTTTCATACATTGATACAATGGGAGTATTCGCCCTCGAATAGGATACAATGGGAGTATTCGCCCTCGAATAGAATACGATGGGAGTATTCGCCCTCGAATAGGATACAATGGGAGTATTCGCCCTCGAATAGGATACAATGGGAGTATTCGCCCTCGAATAGGATACAATGGGAGTATTCGCCCTCGAATAGGATACAATGGGAGTATTCGCCCTCGAATAGGATACAATGGGAGTATTCGCCCTCGAATAGGATACAATGGGAGTATTCGCCCTCGAATAGGATACAATGGGAGTATTCGCCCTCGAATAGGATACAATGGAAGTATTCGCCCTCGAATAGGATACAATGGGAGTATTCGCCCTCGAATAGGATACGATGGGAGTATTCGCCCTCGAATAGAATACAATGGGTGTATCCGCCCTCGAATAGGATACAATGGGACTATCCGCCTTCGAATAGGATATTTTACGTTTGTTTTATTTTGCATATTTTGTAAATTATTGCCAACATGCATTTTAAATTCAAAAGTTGCTACTAAAAGCAGGCGCCTACCTGTATAACAAGAGGCAAGTCTTCAGTCTTTACATTGCAGGTCTTGAAACCAGTAACCCACCATAAAGCAAAGGGTTACAACAAGAGATCCCAACGCAAATTCAAGCGCATGAGTCAAAGGAGAGGAGGTAATGAAGGAAAATTTTCCCAGCATCATTATCCTCAGCAGGCAAGTAAACAGTTCTAAAGATATCCCCAGCAGTCAGGAGGGAAAGCAACATGACCCAGGAGGAAAGCAGTTCCGAAACAAGGTAATTTAGGAGAAATGATGGTTCAAGAGTCGATGCAGCAAGAATAAAATGGTACAAGAAGCAAAGGAAGGCGATCTAGTTCTGAAGTTGTAGTTGAAGTTAGGGAGCCCGCCTGAAGAATGGAGTGGCGATTTATTTTGAAGCTGTAGTGGAAGTCAGGGAGCCCGCCTGAAGAATGGAGTGGCGATATATTTTGAAGTTATAGTTGAAGTCAGGGAGCCCGCCTGAAGAATGGAGTGGCGATTTTATTTTGAAGTTGTAGTTGAAGTCAGGGAGCCCGCCTGAAGAATGGAGTGGCGATTTTATTTTGAAGTTGTAGTTGAAGTCAGGGAGCCCGCCTGAAGAATGGAGTGGCGATTTTATTTTGAAGTTGTAGTTGAAGTCAGGGAGCCCGCCTGAAGAATGGAGTGGCGATTTTATTTTGAAGTTATAGTTGAAGTCAGGGAGCCCGCCTGAAGAATGGAGTGGCGATTTTATTTTGAAGTTGTAGTTGAAGTCAGGGAGCCCGCCTGAAGAATGGAGTGGCGATTTTATTTTGAAGTTATAGTTGAAGTCAGGGAGCCCGCCTGAAGAATGGAGTGGCGATTTTATTGTGAAGTTGTAGTTGAAGTCAGGGAGCCCGCCTGAAGAATGGAGTGGCGATTTTATTTTGAAGCTGTAGTTGAAGTCAGGGAGCCCGCCTGAAGAATGGAGTGGCGATTTTATTTTGAAGTTGTAGTGGAAGTTAGGAAGCCCGCCTGAAGAATGGAGTGGCAATTTATTTTGAAGTTGTAGTGGAAGTCAGGGAGCCCGCCTGAAGAATGGAGTGGCGATTTATTTTTGAATTTGGTTGAGGAAAGCGGTTGAGTATAACGGAAATCCCCGGCATGAATCCAAGTTCGTAATCAAAAGGAAAGCAACAAGGATCAGAAAGATGGGTCCAGACTTCGAAGGAGAATAGTTCGACGATCACAAAGAAAGGACCAATGGTCGGAGTTCGGCAATCAAGATAGGCCGAGATAACAATTGTCAGAGGAGAAGAAGCATGTGAAGAAACATCAGAGTCAGCAGGACAGCAAGAAACATGACAAGATCAAGTTAAAAGGATTGATAAGAATTTGCAGTATTGTAACTTAGTCTAGCTTCTTATGTTTGTTTAGCACGGTGTAATAAGGAGATCGGTTAAGCAGTGGCAACAGCAGCAACATCATGTAACATCAAGATCACAGCAGTCATGGTAGTCCCAGCTACCAAAACTTCCCGAACTACATTGACCTAATTCCCTTTTAGCCAGGGATATGTAGGATACCTTCGAAGCAAGGTTCGGTCAAACTTCTCCAAAAAATGCTTCATACGGAGTGCTTGAACGGGCAAAAATCACTCGTATCCGCTCACTTATCTTTGCACGAAAACTCTTCATGTTTCCGCGCAAAGAGGGGCAGCTGTGAGCACGTGATTTTTGCCCTATACGAGAATTACTCCCAAAATTCAAACTAAAATAATTTTTATACTGTTTGCAATATTTGTGGATTTTGTGTTACTTTTATTGTTGGTTGCATTTGTGTGTACATGACTATTTGTTTAAATAAACAATTAAACATATATATATATAGATGGTGCCATCGTAGTTACAGTTTAATCGGACAATTTGGAATTAATTAGTAAACTAAGTATTTTATAAAGTGGAAAATATTAATAATATTGTATCTTACATTTTAGTATTTAATTGTGTGATTTTCGTATAACACTGGTGTTTAATCATCTGTGATAAATATTAGTAAGAGTTAATTAATATTTTGGCTTTACAAATTATCTTAGAATTTTTGGTAATTAAGAATCAAAAGGAAAATAAAAAAAAAGTAGAAGAAAACAAGTAAGGATGAACACAAATCGGAACTGGGCCATTTATTTGGACCCAAAACCAGGCCCAACGCCCCAACCCAGTCCAAATAACCCTTAGCCCATCTCTCCTTACCCGCCCAAACCAAACGAACCGACCCACCTCCCATTGATCTAAGCCGTTGGACTCCTTGATCCAACAGCTAAGATTGAAACTGTAATTTTAATTACCCAAAACCCCCCGAACCCTAATTCATATTCATTTTTATCGTCTCCCACAGAGACAAAGCCGCTGCCAGCGGCAGTGGTCCAAACACCACCATTTTAACACCGTAGAACCTCCCGACCACCCTGAACACGAATCCATAAACCGTTTCCCTCGAATCATTCCCTATCTTCTCGAATCTTCATTTGAAGATTCGAGCTAAAACCAAATCTATGCCAAACCGCCCCAAAATCTCACCCTAGCACCTCCAAACCGTCCTCACACCCAAATCACCTTTGGTTTTGTTCGAATCCAACCGGAAAACCCAAAATCCCAAAAGCGGCCGTATGAACCCTAAAATTCAAAATTAGGATTTTTCTTCAAATTCAAAGGAAAGTGAAGTCTAATAGAATTTAATTGGGATGTTTTCGTTTGAAAACATCTCAATTAGAGTCCGTTAGACTCCAAATTCAAGTCCAAGCTCCGGATTCTGTTTTGGTTTCGATTTCTTCTCCTCTTGAGGTAATTTCTTTTTTCCTGTTTATTTCAATTAGGTGTGTTTGTTTTGTGTATTGGATTGAATTCTTCTCATTTGTTTCGGCCGTCCCTGTTGTCATTTCTTCTCAAAGACCTTTTATTTGGTCAATTACTCTTCTGTATTGTTTGTTTGATTGCTTATGTTGTCGAATGCGTATTCGCTTCGATTAGCCTCGTCGGATACTTAGTTTCATTTTTTCGGCCGAGATTTTTAGAATCACTGTTTATTGGTTTTGATTTGTTATCAATAACACATGTTATAGTTAATTGAATGTCATCGTCTAATCTCATAGAATTTATGGTGTGAAAGCCCGGGCAGTGGGTTATCATTGTTTTGAATTGTATTGAGTTGGCGATTTGTTGATTCATGTTGTTGATTGACATTGATTTTGTTAGTTACTGAATTGGTTATAGCTGTATCCCTGATATAAGTTTCAATGTTGTTTTGGTATTCAAAAATTTGAAATGGTTGGTGTTATGTAATCTGTTGGAGGATAATAGTTGGATCACTTATCTTAGTACATTAACACACCTTTAGTGTTGGAAAATAGAAGTAACATGGGAGCCATTTCGCAGGGTAAGGGGTTTTGAATAGAAAAACAGGCTACTAGTACACTTTTGGATTAAAAATGAGATTAGACATTAAGTAGTGGGCTGGGCAGAAAATATTAGGGCAAGAAATCATTTTTTTACACTGTTAAGTGCTCTTAAGAGCTGGACAATCAGAGGACACATGGGGAGGGAATAATTTGAAAGGTTAAGGGCTGTGTTTCTTGGTCTATAAAGGAGGGCAGAATACACACTGAAAAGGAAGAGATTTTGGTGAGCCTGTGAGTAAGGGACAGTGAGAGTAGAGGAGATACACATCAGGGATACACATTTGGAGAGCTTTGAGATTTGAAAACACACAGTAGGGAGATACATTTAAGAGTATTCTGAAACAGGGGGAGCTCATTAGAGGAAAGAAAGAGGTGAGAGTTTAAGAGAGGAAATGAGAGTTTAAGGAACAGAATTGGTGAACTTTTAAGGGGATACGAATCTGAAAAGAAAAAGAGTAGTCTCAAAAGCTGGGAGAGAGTTTAAAGAGATGGATATACAATCTGAGAGAACATAGACACAGAGATTAACAGAGTTTTAAAGACAGACAAGAATATCCTAAAAAATACTGTTTCATTGATTCTTTCTGCTGATTTTAAAGTTTCTCCTAGTGGTTGAAACAATGTTGAGTAATTGGTAACATAAACAAACTGAAATCGAGTCTGCGTAATTGTTCTGGTTTACTGCTAGGATCGATACTGTTTTGGGCTGTTTACCTCATTCTTCTGGGTTAAAGCTGGGTTGCAAACTGTTGATTGTTGCTGATATACTGTATGTACTGCTGATCCATATCCTCTCTTCAATTTCCTTCTCATTTCAGGTACATTTTCGTTGACTTTAAGTTGGATGTCTGATCTGTTTTTGTATGAATCACCTATGGAATCTATAAAATGAAGAGCTGGCCATTGTTCATATTGAATTCATTTTTTGTTATCAATCAATTAATGATATGTAATATAAATTTGCTTTAATAAATTTGATGCCTTGTTTTGACTGTATTAGTAAACTGTTTTTTTTTCTTATTAGTTAAAACTATTAAATGGTAAGACTGATAGAATAATCGCATTTGCTTATTTAGGTAAGTGGTAATCTGACAATGTTCTTTTTTGATTGATTCTCTCACAAAGATTAATATGTCACGAATATAGCCATGCGTGAAGTAATGAAGTTTGAGATATGAACAGAACCAAGTTTGGTTTGCAAAAGGCTACAACACTCATTTCTGTTAAAATAGCAGGTTGTTATAAGTTTTTCTCATGACTAGAAGTTATTGTCCATTTGTTCTATTAATGTTCTTTTTTAGCTTTAGTAGATGAAACATTAATAGACCATCAACCTGCTTGTGTACATTGAACACTTGAATTTTTTTTACTTCATAATGTAAATGACAAATTCCTTGGCTTTATTTTATTATAAATTGATCCACGAGTTTCGTTAATATAGACTTGCCTTAAAGGCTTCAATGTATAATTTTAAAATATCAATAAATTAGGACCTTTGTTTGTTATTAGAGTCCAATTAAATAAAAAATCATAGTTTACTTTAGGCTTGCCTGTAATAAAGATGTGACGAGCCTCCAAATAAAATGCACAAATTACGGGGCCTTCGTTAATTGTATATATTAGAATACTTATATTTCGGGAGGAGCCGTTTAGCGAATTTTTACGGCCATACCCAAAGATAATAACGCGTTAGTCTCTTTAGGCGCGTGTTAATAATCTTACTTTCTTGAACTCGGGTGCACATTTATGTGACCCAAATCCAAATCTCAATTAAGTCGAAATGCGTTAAAGATCACAAGCGTACTGGTACGGTGTGATCCGAAATACATTTTCACGACGTTGCAATTCTTGTAAAAATAATAATAAAAGCGGTAAAAGAATCTTAATTTGCATTAAGTACATAACTGTTAAAATTAGATAAATAAGCTGAATATGACAGTTGAGCGACCATGCTAGAACCATGGAACTCGGGAATGCCTAACACCTTCTCCCGGGTTAACAGAATTCCTTATCCGGATTTCTGGTTCGCGGACTGTTAAACGGAGTCATTCTTTTCCTCGATTCGGGATTCAACCGGTGACTTGGGACACCACAAATCTCCCAAGTGGCGACTCTGAATTAATTAAATAAATCCCGTTTCGATTGTCCTTTAATTGGAAAAACTCCTTCGCGCCCTCGCGGGTCAGCTGAAAAAGGAGGTGTGACACTTCAAAAGCTTCTGGATAAGGGTTTCATCCTCCTAGTGTGTCCCCGTGGGGTGCGCCGGTGTTATTTGTTAAAAAGAAAGATGGTTCCATGCAAATGTGTATCGATTATAGGCAATTAAACAAAGTAACAGTGAAGAACAAGTACCCTCTACTGCGCGTTGATGATTTTTTTGATCAGTTACATGGTGCGAGAGTGTTTTCTAAGATTGATATTCGTTCAGGCTATCATCAGCTAAAGATCAGGGACTCGGATATTATGAAGACTGCATTCAGGACCCGATATGGTCACTATGAGTTTCTTGTGATGTCTTTTGGGCTGACTAACGCCCCAACAACATTTATGCATCTGATGAACAGTGTGTTCAGGCCCTACTTGGATTCATTTGTGATTGTGTTCACTGATGACATTCTAGTCTACTCCCGTAGTCAGGAGGAGCATGCTCAGCATTTGAGTATTGTGTTGCAGAGATTGAGGGAGGAGAAGCTATATGCTAAATTCTCCAAGTGCGAGTTTTGGCTCGAGTCCGTAGCATTTCTGGGACATGTGGTGTCTCGTGATGGTATTCAGGTTGATCCAAAGAAGATAGAGGCGGTGCGGAGTTGGCCTAGACCGTCCTCAGCTTCAGAGATCAGGAGCTTTCTTGGCTTGGCGGGATATTATTGCCGGTTTGTTCGGGGATTTTCATCCATTGCTTCTTCGTTGACTAAATTGACCCAGAAGGGTGCACCATTCGTGTGGTCGGATGAGTGCGAGGAGAGCTTTCGGAAGCTCAAGATAGCTTTGACCACAGCTCCAGTGTTAGTATTGCCATCAGCTTCAGGTTCATATACTGTTTACTATGATGCCTCGAGAGTGGGGATAGGTTGTGTGTTGATGCAGGAAGGTAAGGTGATTGCTTATGCTTCTCGACAGTTGAAGCCACATGAGAAGAACTATCCTGTTCATGATTTGGAGCTAGCTGCCATTGTTCATGCCTTAAAAATTTGGAGGCACTATTTGTTCGGCGTGTCTTGTGAGGTGTATACCGACCATCGTAGTCTCCAGCACTTGTTCAAACAGAAAGATCTTAATTTGAGATAGCGGAGATGGCTTGAGTTGCTGAAGGATTATGACATTACTATATTATATCATCCGGGGAAGGCCAATGTGGTGGCCGATGCTTTGAGCCGGAAGGCGGTCAGTATGGGGAGCTTGGCATATATTCCAGCTGAGGAGAGGCCATTTGCTTATGATGTTCAGGTGCTAGACAATCGGCTAGTGAGGTTAGATATTTCGGAGCCCAGTCGGGTATTGGCTTGTGTTGTATCTCGGTCATCTCTATATGATCGTATTCATGAGCGTCAGTATGATGATCCACATTTGGCTGTCCTTAGGGACAGAGTTCAGCATGATGATGCTAGAAATGTCACCATTGATAGTGACGGCGTATTGAGGATGCAGGGCCGAATATGTGTGCCCAATATTGATGGCCTTCGTGAGTTGATTCTGGAGGAGGCCCATAGCTCGCAGTATTCTATCCATCCAGGAGCCGCGAAGATGTATCAAGATTTGAAACAACACTATTGGTGGAGAAAGATGAAGATGGACATTTTCAGACGTGTAGCACGGTGCCTCAACTGTTAGCAGGTTAAGTACGAGCATCAGAGGCCCGGTGGTGTGTTTCAGCGCATTGATATTCCCGAATGGAAATGGGAGAGGATAACTATGGACTTTGTTACTGGATTCCCTCGGACAGCGAGAAAGTTTGATTCTATTTGGGTGATTGTGGATAGGCTGACCAAGTCAGCTCACTTTATTCCAGTTAGTACTACCTACTCATCGGAGCGATTGGCAGCGATCTTTATTCGGGAGATTGTCCGGTTGCATGGAGTCCTAGTGTCTATCATATCCGATAGGGGTAATCAGTTCACTTCTCAGTTTTGGAGAGCTTTTCAGCGAGAGATGGGTACGCGGGTTGAGTTGAGCACCGCATTCCACCCCCAGACAGACGGACAGTCTGAGCGCACCATTCAGATCCTGAAGGATATGTTGTGAGCATGTGTGATTGACTTTGGTTGTTCATGGGATGAGTTCTTACCACCTGCTAAGTTTGCCTATAACAACAGTTATCAGACGAGTATTCTGATGGCCCCGTATGAGGCATTGTATGGCAGATGGTGTAGATTCCCCATGGGATGGTTTGAGCCTGGTGAGGATAGATTGATAGGGACTGAGTTAGTTCAGGATGCTCTGGATAGAGCAAAGTTGATCCAGGAGAGGCTTCGCACGGCACAGTCTCGCCAGAAGAGTTATGCAGACCGTAGAGTTCGAGAGTTTTCTTTCATGGTTGGCGATAGAGTATTGTTGAAGGTTTCGCCCATGAAGGGTGTCATGAGGTTCGGGAAGAAAGGGAAGTTGAGTCCCAGGTACATTGGTCCTTTTGAGATACTCAGGAGAGTTAGAGAGGTGGCATATGAGTTGGCCTTGCCACCCAGCTTGTCCAGCGTTCATCCAGTATTCCATGTGTCTATGCTCCGGAAGTACATCGGGGATCCGTCTCATATATTAGACTTCAGTACCATTCAGCTTGATGGTGATCTATCCTATAATGTGGAGCCTATTGCTATATTGGGTCGTCAGGTGAGAAAATTGAGGTCCAAGGAGATTGCATCGGTTAAGGTTCGGTGGAGAGGTCGACCCGTGGAGGAGGCTACTTGGGAGGTTGAGCAGGAGATGCGGAGCCGATATCCTCACTTGTTTGAGACTTCGGGTATGTTTCTTGAACCGCTCGAGGATGAGCGTTTGCTTAAGAGGGGGAGAATGTGACGACCCATCCCGTCGTCACGGGAATTTCCACCCCGTTATGTTGTAATTTCATATTTTATGGTTTTATATCGGTGTTAGAGTCTATCGGGTGAGTTAGGAGTGAATTGGATTGAAAATGAGGCATATAGCCTTTTTGAAGGAAACTTGAATAAAAAAAGTCAACCCGGAGCTGACTATTTAGTTAGAAGGCTCGAAATTGGATTCTGATGATTAGGTTAGTTCCGAGAGGTGATTTGTGACCTAGGGGAGCGATCGGAATTGAATATGGAGGCCCGGTGTAGAAATAGGCTTGAATTGGCTAAGGTTGAGTTTTGGCAAAATCCGAACGGTAGGTGAGATTTTGATCTGGGGGTCGGAATGGAATTCCGACAATTCCTGTAGCTTCGTTATGTGATTTTGGATATGTCCGCAAAATTTCAGGTCATTCGGACATCGTTTGGTCGGGTTTTTGATCGAATGTTAGTTTCGGAAGTTTTGAAGAAACTTAGGCTTGAATCCGTGTGTAGTTGGTGATTTTGATGTTTCGGATGGTGATTTTATGCTTGGAACAAGTTTGTATCGTGTTTTGGAGTATGTTGGTGGTTTTCGTTGGGGTCCCGGGGGGCTCGGGGAGAATCCGGACCATCATCCGGCATTTTTGGAACATGAAAAGTCTACTGTAAATTGTAGATCACTGGGCACCATTTAAGCCTTCGTGTTCACGAGGGCAAGGCCCGCATTCGCGTAGGCTGGGCATCTTGGTCATCACGTCCGCGAGGGGAGGCACGCATTCGCGTAAGAGAAGGAAGGGAAGCATCGCGTTCGCGATGGTTTGGGTCGCGTTCGCGTAGCTGGAAAAGGCGAAGCATCGCGTTCGCGTGGACAGGGACGCGTTCGCGTAGAGTAAAAATCTGGAGGTTGGGGAGTTGGCCTTCGCGGACGCGTGACATCATGTCGCGTTCGCGATGAAGGAAAGGATCAAGGCATCGCGTTCACGTGAGGTACATCACGAACGCGTAGGGTTAAATTGCTTGGCAGTGAAATTAAAAACCAGAACTGGCCAGTCGCGGGTTTAACACCCCAAAATACCATTTTTGAGTTCTAGAGAGAGACTCATGGGAGATTTCTGGGAAATCATCGGGGTTTCGTCGGAGGTAAGTTTTATGGCTTAATTACATCATTTTAACATGAAATCCTTGGTTAATTCTTTGTAAATGGAAGATTTAAGGTGGGTTTAAGCCCTAGGCCTAAAGTTGAAGTAAAACACTAATTTGAGTGGGCAAATGAAGTCCGATTTTGGTAAATTTTATATGCCTAGACTAGTATCGAGATGAGGATTCCGAATATGTGACTTTTGTAATTTTTCGAGAAGTGTACCGAAAGTCGGGTTTTGGCAACTTTGTGAATTTCGGTGTATGAGTTGTTTTGACTGGGTATCATTCCATTGGTCTAATTTGATGTGTATTTACTGTATTTGATCGGATTCTACGCGTGCGGAGCTTGATTCTCGTGGCAAGGGCATTGCTGAGTAGTCGTCGCGCTGTATTGAGGTGAGTAATAGATGTGGGTGATGACCAGCGGGTTCGAAACCCCGGTATACCACTTTGTGACGCTGTAAAGCGGCGAGACACGTACTCTCTTGTGAGTGCGGGGTCGATTGTGATTTGGGGACTATGGTTTAGTCTGACCTGTTGTTACTATATTATGATATTGGCTATTATTGAGCCGTCGAACCTCCTTCTCGGATGGTTGCATACTATATTATGATATTGGCTACTCTTGAGCCGTTGAACCTCTTTCTTGGACGGTTGAGTATACTTGTGGGCTGTGAGCCAGTTATTGGATCCCACGAGGATCGTTATCATTGTCTTATGATATTGACATGCTAGTTTACTACCAGTCCGTAGCTATTTCTATTATCATGCTATTTCTAATCTCTGGAACTTGATATTACTGTTTTCGAACTGAAAAATGATAAAAGGGTTTTCAAAACTACTTTTGAGCTTGCGAGGCTGTATTTGCATATTAGCTGACTGGTAGTGGATCGGGCTGCGCGCCGCAGCGGTATATATGTTGGATCGGACTGCACGCCGCAGTGATATTGTGCTTGGGCTGTAGGAGCCCCTTCGGAGTCTGAACCCCCACAGTGAGCACAAGTACCCAAATTGGATCGGGCTACGCGTCGTAGCGGTCATATCATGCATTGCATTGCATTTAGCTACATCTGATAGCTGTTATACCGTTTCACTGGTACTTGTTGGCACAGGTACGGATGATATTAGTTCTGTGACTTGGTATTTGATTACAGCTTTACATAGTGCTTTATTGTGGATTTCTTATCTGCGCTGTCTTACCCTTGTTTATTACCATTGAGTCTGGCAGTACTCATTTTACTCCCTGCACCTTGTGTGCAGATCCAGGTACCTCTCAGCAGTGATCCGGTAGCTGTGCGAGACGACTTCTGTAGGATATCCGAGGTAGCTGCAGAGTCCGCAGGACCCGATATTCCTTCCTACTGTCTTTTGATTCTGTATTGCTATTTTTTTCAGCACTTGGTATCTTGTAAACCATTATTACACTTATGTTCATTACAGCCTCATGACTCTTGACCCTTCGGTCTGTGGGAGTTGGTATGTGTTGGGACTTGGTTCCCCATTTTCGATATATATATCACTGTTGTTTCATGTTTTGATATGTTAATTATGATAAAGCGAGCTCCTAGCTCCGTTATTGTTATTGAGTGGCCAGGCTGGCCTAGCAGTGTGCTTGGCACCATCGCGACCGGATTTAGGGTCGTGACACTGCCTCTCCAATAAGAGGTTCATATCTTTACAACCATGTTTTGAAGGATCTACCGTTACTCTGTTGTGTGTTTTGGGGTTCTCACTCTGTATTTTCCTCCGTATTTCTTAGAGTCCCCATGGGAAAAGAGTGGAACTCCTTTTTTGATGTATGCTATTGTATTTATAGATGCTTGTTGTGCGAGTTTACTTTCTTGGAGATCGGACCCATGCCATGGGATTATTTCGGACATATCTTGAAAGTATTGCCTTGGGCCAAGGCTTTGGGCAGATACGGGTAATAGTCTTGGTCGAGGAGGTCTTGGCGCCTATTATGTTTATACTAGTTATAAAGGAAAGTCAATTTGATTGACTGTCGTGGAGTCAAATTATGACCCGTACAGCCATGTTAGTAAGTCTTCAATAAAATCTTGTCATTAATCCATGGCCCTCAAAGACTAAATCAAGAATATTTAAGAATAATTTGAGGTGCGTCGCGCCAAATAAAATCTCAAATGTGTGGCCCTTATTTAATTGTTTCTTTAAATTCCTTAGAATTCGGGACATGCCGTTTAGCGAAATTCACAGTCTCCCGCAAAGATAATAACACGTTAGTCGCTTTAGGCACGCTTTTTAATAATTACCTTCCTAAATACCGGTGTGCATTTCAAACATCCCAAATCCAAAAACGTTGAATAAGAATGTGTCGATGACCCGGATGCATTTTATGTGACGTGATCCAAAAACATATTTTTAAACGACGTTTACTTTCGTAAAAACTTAAATAAAAGTGATAAATAATCTTAAAATTGCGCTATAGGTTGGAACATGTATAATAATTAGTTTTTAGCCATTTATGATAATTTAAGCAACCGTGCTAGAACTACGGGCTCCGAGGGTGCCTAACACCTTCCCTTTGGTCAACAGAATTTCTTACACAGAATTTCTGATTCGCAGACTCCAATTGGGAAGTCGACAATTTTCCTCGATCTGGATTTATATTAAACCGGTTATTTGGGACACCAACAACTTGTCCTATCCCAAGTGGCGACTCTAAAAATAAATAAGTAATCCCAATTTAAATAATATCACTTTAAATGAAAAAACTACCTTTATACATTTATCTTTCGGGGTAGGTATAAAAAAAGAGATGTGTCAGTCAACGTTATTATATTAGTGTTAAATTTTGCGATCTGATCCCAGTAAAGGAATTCGGAGGTTGCTGTTTGCTTGTTGTACTTGTAAACCAGCAGCCAATGCTATAACGATACGTCCCATAAAGCTCGTGGGAGCAAAAGGGTTATGCAAACAATGGAGATTTGACGGCCAAGAATGGAGGACGGTCCAAGGCATTCCCACGTCCCTCTCTGCTACACTGCTACTTGTATTATTTCTCAAAGGTTGGGCGGAGGACATACTAGGTTTCTGAAAGAAAAAAAACCGTGAATGGCATATACTACTAGTTCCATTTCGTTTGACCATTCTTAACTTGATTTAGGCATAAAGTATAAATATGTTAAAACAAGAAAAATAGTCTCAAACTAATAGGTTCTGAACTTAGGCTAAGAAGCCCAAAAGTTAAGGATAGGCAGTCCAACTTACAGTTACAAGTTCAAAAGTTAGGACAAACAACAGTTACAAGTTCAAAAGTTAAGGACAATAGGTCCTTAACTTTGGTTTCTAAGTTCAAAAGTTTAGGACAGGCAGTCTTTAACTTACAGTTATACATTCAAAAGTTAAGGACAATAAGTCCTTAACTTTGACTTACAAGTATAAAATTTAAGGACAAACAGTCCTTAACTTTCAGTTATGCATTCAAAAGTTATGGACAAACAAGTTCAAAAGTTAAGGACAATAGGTCCTTAACTTTGACTTACAAGTTCAAAAGTTAAAGACGCTTGGTCTTGAAGTTTAAGTTCCAAGTTCAAAAGTTAAGGACATATAACCTTGAAGTCCTGAACTTAGAGTTCTAAGTTCAAAAGTTAAGGACGTGTTGTCCTGAAGTCCTGAACTTAGAGTTACATGTTAAAAAGTTAAGGACATGTAGTCGTGATGTCCTGATCTTAGAGTTTCAAGTTCAAAAGTTAAGCACATGTCGTCCTGAAGTTAAGAACATGAGCATAAGGATATTTTCGTCCGGTCAGTTAAAGTTTATTAAACCACTGGCTAAAGTCTAAAGACATTTAAAATACTGGCTTTAAAATAAAGACACGAACTGTTAGTGGCTATTTGTGCACATCGCCCTGCAGTTTACCAAAATCTAGTGAGGCACGTGGGATGGATACACGTGGAACAAAGCGGTGTCAGGTAATATTGCTTCATCAAATCGATGAAACATTTGTATAAATAATACGAGCAAACGAATAACAGAAAGAAAATAATACTACTTGATACAAATCGTCTCATGACGCGTTGGTTATATTTTTTGTTTTGCTCTTAGAGGTTAGATGTTTGAACCTAGCTACAAAATATTTTTGGTAAATCGTTGAAAGAGCCTCTATTATTAAAAATAGTAGATGTATGGAATTGAACTCCAGACTTTTTCTAACTTAAGATTCAACCAAATCAGTGGTTTAAGGTTACTTCTTGTTTAGAAATGTGATACATTATGTTATTCATTCCCCACTCTTTTATAAATATCGACACCCTTTATAAAAAATCCTACGTACCCCCCGAATTAGGTACCAACTAGTCTGATTAATTTGAATTCATACTATGTAAAACTCATTAAAAGTAGGGATGACAAGCGGTACAATGCAGTTGTGAGGGAAACCCTCATAAACCTGCGAAGATCTCTATCTGCCCCACATAGCATTTTCACTCGCGTCCATCCGCCCCCACATAGACCCACATCCACCTGCCCGCACCAATTTTTATTTTTTACTTATTTCTTTTTATATTTTGGCTGGAATTTTTAACTTAATCAACCAAAAAATTAAAATAATTTTTGTTTCTTTACTGTTGAATCTCAATTAAAAAAGAAAAACAATATTAATTCTAGCATAGTGATTTTGGAAAGAAAGGAATCCAAACGAAGCAATGTATGATGACATAATATGTGATCATAGTAAAATAGTGTTACTGTAATATTATTTCTTAGTTTTTGTGAAACTATTATTTCCATATTATTAAAATATCGCTAAGTAGTATTAACTTATTATCTTTAATGAACTATGATAATTGGTGAATTTTACTATATTCATGCCCTAAATAATAACATTCTTAAGTCGTTTTGATAATATATATGATGACAAAATGCTCTTATTAGTATTTTTCATTAATTATAGGTACAAATGGTTAAGGAAGGCTAAGAAGCAATTTTGGAGTCAAAAGTAGAAGAAAAAGGCCATTTATGTAAAAATCATAAAACCACGCTAGAACAGCCCTGAAGATTCAGAGAACATGTTCTACCGCGGTAAAACCGCGGTGGGTGAGGCCTGCTGAAAATATGAAGATTCGTAGAGTTGATTTCACCGCGGTGACAGGCGCAAACCTGTGGGACTAAAGTGTAAAAACGAGATTTTAATACCCTAAACCCTATATAAAACCTTAGGATTCGCCCAAAGAAAGCAAGCATTGTATTTTTGATTACTTTCGCAAGGAAACTAGTGTGAGAGAATTCTCTAAACATATCTCTTACTTTTTCATTTGAATTTTCATCATGAATTCTATTCTAGCTTTTGTTTTCATAGTTGAGTAGCTAAATCTATCTAAGGTTTTGATGGAACCTATTAGTTGATGAACTTCTGATTTACGTGAATACATATTGTTAGTTAATTTCTATTTGTTCAACTTCATTCTTGTTGTAGTTAATTGACAGGATCCTTAATTAGCCGAGCCTATTTAGTGTGCATAACTTGGAAAAGAATGCATATTTAGGTTATTATTGAACAACACCACTCCTAGATTATTAGAGGGGTCTATAATTGCGGGTTTAAAGGTGAAATTAGGAATAACGAAATCTTGGGTGTAATCTAAAGTGAATTGTAAAAATTAAAGCAAGCTAGCGTAACTCGGAAGAGTGAAATAGTAAATTACTATGATTAATCAGGAGAGATTTATGGTAGGATTATTGTTCACGATTGATAGAGAGATATTGATAAATTTGTATGAGCATAAACAGAAGGGATTCCATCAATAGGGAAAATCATTACCCTAGTCCTTCTCATTCTTGTTTACAACATATTTAGTTATTTTTCTAGTTATTTAGTTCTTTGCAAAAGTAGTTATTAAGAAACACTCAAAAGGATATTTGAATATTTGGGAAGCTGATTCGAAAGATTATTGGGTTTTGAAGATCGTAGTTGGTAGGTTAACTCTGTGAGGATTCGACCCCGTGTGAAATACTTGGTTTATATTTGTTGCGACCGCATTGTCCTTTTTAGAAGGCATAGTTGGGCGTGATCAAAATTTTGCACCGTTACCGGGTAGTTAGCGAAATTATCAATTGCCATTGACAGAATTACAAGATTCTTATTGTAGTCAGATTTCTCTCTACCCAACCTTTGATTGAAAATCTTGATGATTGTTGAATTGGTTGCTCAGGTACATGCCTAAAAATTCTACAAGGACTTGAGAATTACTTGAAGGACTTTCAGACCCAGAGCAAACATTCTGGCCACTGAACCGTACAAACAAACGAAATCAACAATCCCAACAGACACTGAAATTCGACATTGACATGGGAGACATGAATAATCCCAAACAACAAGATGGGTTAAACCCTAGGGAAGAGGCACCTCTTGTGCCTGAGGGTGCACTTTATGATTAGTCACAACAAACTGCTGACAACTTAGCTACTGCCATTGTTGTGCTCGTAATACAAGATGAATCATTCCAGATCACAAATAATATGCTACACTTGTTACAAAACAGGGAACTCTTTTCTGGGACACAAGTTGAAGACCCTCAGCAGCATCTGGAAAATTTTCTCTCTATATGCAAAACGCAAAGACAATCCAATGACACCGGAAGCAATCAGGCTATTGTTGTTTCATTTATCAGTTACAGGAGCGGCACAGGTATGGCTTAACTCACTCCCTATCAACTCTATAGAAACATGGGATGAGTTAATCAAATAGTTCCACAACAAGTTCCACCCGCCTAACAAAACAGCTCAACAAATTGATGAGATCGTAAGCTTCAAGCAAAAACTAATGGAGGCTCTACATGAAACTTGGGGCGCGTTTAAGGGAATATTAGTCATGTGTCCTCACCATGGTGTTCTAGAACAGATGTTGGGACAAAGGTTTTACATGGGGTTGTTTGATAGCATGAAGAATATAGTTGATACCTCATCAGGTGGAGCTTTTCTGAGCAAGACCAGGAGAGAAGGCCAAAATTTGATGGACAAGATGGCTCAAAATTCAGGATGGACAACTAGGAATGCACCTATCACTCTAGTGGTACACTGTGTGCCTCTGGACCCTTCCAACACTATGGCAGAAAACATGGCCACTCTATTGACACAGATGGGCATCCTCACTAAAAAGGTGGAAGAATCTAGAGTTAAGCAGCAGGTGCATATTATAGATACTACCAATGGGGGCTTATGAACATCTTGCATTAGCCATCCCATGGGTAACCCATGGACTGCAGAACATGAACATCATCATCAGCATGAAGACATGAATTATGTGGCTAACTATGGCGGTCAGCGACAGGAAAATCAGAAGTGGGGTCAGCAGGCTCCACAGCAATACATGCCACCTTAGCCACAATACAATGCAGGAAATATGGGAGGTATGAGGCCACCTGTCACGACCCTGGTTCACCAATCGTGAAACCTGTCATGACGGCATCCAGTCTTCGCGACTAGGTAAGCCTAGTGCAATTGCAAAATTTACAGCTTTCACGAACAACTAAATATAACAGCGGAATAACATAGAAAAATGTAATAGGTTCCGCGGCACATACACTTTACAACAATTTCTAAAATATATAATCACCAAGACCCAAAAAGTCATGGGCAAACACAGGCTGAAGAGAGTAAAACTGTGGCTCTATCGACCAAGGGTATTTATACAATTGAAACAAAGGGAAATAACTAGTGTCACTAGGGAAGAACAGAAGAAGACTCTCCAGATCTGTTGACGCAGTAGATGCATACCTCGAGTCTTCTGAAATATCTCCTCGATCACAGGTAGTGTGCCTAATCATATGGACCTTGATCTGTACAAGATAAAGTGTGAAGAAGAGTAGCATGAGTACACCACGGTGGTACTCAGTAAGTGCCAAGCCTAACCTCGATGGAGTAGTGCGAGGGAGGTCAGGGCCCTACCGAGAATAATAATAATAAAATATCGAACAGCGTAAAATATGAGTAAATCTGAAACAATAGCAAAATAAGAAAGAAACTACAAGTCATCTACAATTAAGCTAACAAGGAAAAATTAACACAACAAGTACATAATCAATTGCATAGGATCTCCGGGAATTGAACACGCAGTCCATTTATATTAGTGACCAGGATCTCGGGGAATTGAACCCGCAGTCCTTTTGTATCAGTATCATAGGATCTCCGGGAATTGAACCCGCAGTCCTTTTATATCAGTATCACAGGATCTTCGAGAATTGAACCCGCAGTCCTTTTATATCAGTATCACAGGATCTCCGGGAATTGAACCCGCAGTCCTTTTTATCAGCATCATAGGATCTACGAGAATTGAACCCGCAGTCCTTTTATATCAGTATCACAGGATCTCCGAGAATTGAACTCGCAGTCCATTTATGGTAGTAGCACCGAATCTTCGAGAATCGAACCCGCAGTCCACATAACACAACACAATCAAACAAAGAGAATACACAGAGAGAAATGAAATACACTGCTATGATTAACAATTTAATTCAATCTCAACATGTTCCACGAAATACAATTAAGATAAATAGGCATTTAGACAGTTAATCCTATCTAATCATGCTTCCCTAACTAACACATGATAAGTCTTGCAATTAAACCAGTCGAATAAAAGAGATTACACCGATTGAACAATTCAAGTAAAGTGGATTTTCTACAATTTGCAAGTACATGCCCGTCACCTTGCGTACAAGGCATTTAAATCACCACGTAATATATCCTAAGGGGAGAGGTCCCCCACACAAGGTTAGACAAGCCACTTACCTCAATTTCGGTACAAAACCGCTAATAAATAATGCCCTTGCCACGAGTATCCGACTCCGAGTGGCCCGAATCAATTCAAACCAATTACATAGTGTAAATAACATCGCAAGTAACTAATTACATTGTTAAAATTAAAGCTAAGGTGTGAAAATAGGTAAAATGATCAAAATACCCCTCCATCCATCAGCTCAGAATCGAAATATTTTTATGTTTTCAGAACCCTCGTACTCTCACGAGTCTAACCATATAAAATTTATCAAAATCAGAGTCCGTTTGCTCATTCAAATCATCCATTTTTATTCTCTAAGGCTTGGAGCAAAATCCTCCATTTTTACACATTAATCCCTCCATTTTCTGAGATTAATTCCATGATTTATCAATATAATCACATAATTTGGGACCAAGAGTTCTTACGTGATGATACTCCTCAATTTTCTCCTCAAAATCGCCCAATTCGTCTTTTAGTTCGAAACCCCAATTGATTCTAACACTTCTGAATTTTTGAATAAGATGAAGCATTAAACCTACAGTGGGTTTCACTTCTGCGAGATTGGGGTCGCTTCTGCGGAGAAACAACCGCTTCTCTGGCTATCACTTAAAATCCTCGACTTCCGCTTCTGCAGAAATCCTCCGCTTTCGCGACCTCCGCATACGTGGACAAAAGTTTGCTTTTGCAGAAACCTCCCACCTGACCAAATTTTTCTTCTACAGCGTTTGCTCGCTTCTGCGGACTCGCCTAAGAGAACACATGTACGCTTATGTGGACTCAGCTGACCAACTCAAATCTCGCGCCTACGCTCCACCTGCCACTTCCGCGGACTCGCTTCTGCGGTCCAAATTTCGCAGAAGCAAAACTATCAGGAGACATAAAAACATAGACCTGATGCATTAACCAAAAATTCTTGTTTGGCCTTCCGTAATCATCCCAAGGCCCCCCGGACCTCAACCAAAAATACAAACTCATTCTAAAACATCATACGAACTTGTTCCAATCGTAAAATCACGCCCTTAAACACAAAAATCACCAAATTACCGCGGATTCAAGCCTAATTTTTCCATAGAACTTCCGAAACCTACATCCAATCAAAAACCTGACCAAACGATGTCCGAATGACCTAAAATTTTGCAGACATATCCAAAATCACCTAAAGAAGCTACTGATACTGTCGGAATTCCATTCCGACCTCCGGATCAAAATCTCACCTATCAACCGGATTCCTCTAAAATTCCAACTTTGCCAATTAAAGTCTATTTCTACACCGGACCTCTAAATTACATTCCGAACATGCTACCAATACTGAAATCACCTAACGGAGATAACAGAACCATTGAATTTCCATTCTAAGGTCGTATTCACACTATTTCAATTACGGACCATTTTTCAACTATTAAGCTCTCATTTAGGGACTAAGTGTCCCTGTCCCAAAACTCTTTGAATTCTAGAACCGAACATCCCGACAAACCAAAATAGCAGAAATGAACTTAGGGAAAGTAGTTAATTAGGGATAGGGGCGTAAATTCCAAAAACGACTGGCCCGGTCGTTACATCCTCCTACACTTAAACATTCGTTCGACCTCGAACGAGCATAGAAAACATACCTGGGGTAGCAAAGAGATGAAGGTACTGACTACGCATATCCTGCCCGGTCTCCCAAGTGTCCTCATCGGACGACTGGTCCCGCCACTGGACCTTCACCGAAGTGATGTTCTTTGACCTCAACTTTCTGATTTGCATGTCCAAAATGGCCACTGACTCCTTTACATAAGATAGATCCTTGTCCAGCTGGATTGAACTGATATCCAACATGTGCGACGGGTCACCATGATATCTCTGAAGCATAGAAACATGAAATACCGGATGGACTCCGGCTAGGCTGGGATGTAAGGCCAGCTCATAAGCAAGCTCGCCAACTCGCCTCAAAATTTCAAAAGGCCCAATAAATCTCTGACTCGGCTTCCCTTTCTTTCCAAATCTCATGACGCCCTTCATGGGCGAGGCCCGAAGTAGAACCTGCTCGCCAACCATAAATGCCACATCACGAACCTTCTTGTCCACGTAACTCTTCTATCTGGATTGGGCTGCACAGAGTCTATCCTAAATCATTTTGAACTTTTCCATTGCATCCTGGACCATCTACATACCTAATAACTTGGCCTCGCCCGGTTCGAACGAACCCACCGGGGACCTGAATCTCCTACCATATAGGGCCTCATACGGTGCCATTTGAATGCTGGACAGATAGTTGCTGTTATAAGCAAACTCCGCCAGTGGCAAGAAGTGATGCCATGAACCTCCAAACTCAATCACACACGCACGAAGCATATCCTCCAAAATCTGAATAGTGCGCTCAGACTGCCCATCCATCTGGGGGTGAAATGTCGTGCTCAGCTCCACCCGAGTGCCTAACTCCTACTGCACGGCTCTCCAGAACCGCAAAGTTATCTGAGTGCTTCTGTCTGAAATGATGGAAACTGGAATACCATGTAACCGAACTATCTTCCTGATATAAATCTCTGCCCATGACTCCGATGAATAAGTAGGGCACACAGGTATAAAATGGGCGGAGTCAGCCGATCCACAATGACCCAAATAGAATCAAACTTCCTCACAGTCCGTGGAAGTCCAGATACGAAGTCCATGGTGATGCGCTCCTACTTCCACTCTGGGATCTCAATCTGCTGTAGCAACCCACCAGGATGCTGATGCTCGTACTTTACCTGCTGGCAGTTGAGGCACCTAGAAACATAGTCAACTATATCCTTCTTCATCCGCCTCCACCAATAGTGCTACCTCAAGTCCTAATACATCTTTGCGGCACCCGGATGGATGGAATACCGCGAGCTATGGGCCTCAGCTAGAATCTACTCTCGAAGATCATCCACATTGGGCACACAAATACGCCCCTGCATCCTCATCACTCCATCATCCCTGATGGTAATATCTCGAGCATCACCACACCGAACTCTATCCTGAAGAACAAGCAAATGACGGCCATCAAACTGCCGTTCCCTGCTGGGATCAAATAGAGAAGACCGAGAAACCACACACGCTAGAACCCGGCTGGACTCTGAAAGATCCAATCTAAAAAACTACCTTCCAAGGCCTGAACATCTATCGCCATAGGTCTCTCCGAGGCTGGTAGTTATGCCAAACTCCCCAAAATCTCCGCCCGGTGACTCAAGGCATCGACAACCACATTGGCCTTGCCTGGGTGATAAAGAATAGTAATATCACAATCCTTTAACAACTCTAACCATCTCCTCTGATGCATATTCAGGTCCTTCTACTTAAGCTAGTGCTGCAAACTCCGATGATCAGTGTAAATCTCACAAGGAACCCCATACAAATAATGACGCTAGATCTCCAAGGCGTGAATAATGGCAGCTAGCTCAAGATCGTGGTCAGGGTAGTTCTTTTCATGCACCTTTAGCTGTCGGGACGCGTAGGCAATCACCCTACCGTCCTGCATCAATACTGCTCTAAGTCCAACCCGTGAGGCATCACAATAAACTGTATAGGACCCCAAACCGGTAGGCAACATCAAGATTGGGGCCAAAGTGAAAGATGTCTTAAGCTTTTGGAAGCTCGCCTCACACTCCTTTGTCCACTAGAAAGGGGCACCATTTTGGGTCAATCTGGTCATAGGTGCTGCGATCGAAGAGAACCCCTCCACAAAGCGACGGTAATAACCCGCCAAGCCAAGGAAACTACAAATCTTAGTAGCTGAAGAGGGCCTGGGCAAACCCTGCACGGCCTCCACCTTCCTCGGATCCACTCGAATACCCTCGCTCGACATCATGTGACCTAAGAATGCCACTGAACTCAGCCAAAACTCACATTTAGAGAACTTTGCATATAATCGCTTCTCCCTCTGAGTCTGAAGCACTATCCTCAGGTGCTGCTCATGCTCTTTCCGACTACGGGAAAATACCAAAATATCATCAAATGCATGAAAGCTGCTGGGGCATTAGTCAGCCCAAAAGATATAACGAGGAACTTGTAATGACCATACTGAGTCCTGAAGGCAGTCTTCAGGATATTTGGCTCCCGAATCATCAGCTGATGATAACCAGAGCGCAACTCAATCTTGGAGAACACATGTGCGCCTTATAGCTGATCAAATAAGTCATCAATACGTGGCAAAGGATACCGGTTCTTCACTGTAACTTTGTTCAACTGGCGATAGTCAATGCACATACGCATAGAACCATCCTTCTTCTTCAATAACAACATAGGAGCACCACAAGGCGAAACACTAGGTCGAATGAAATGCTTACCCAACAACTCATGTAATTGATCCTTCAACTCCTTCAACTTAGGAGGAGCCATGCGGTACGGGGGAATAGAAATGGGCTGAGTTCCCGGCAACAAATTAATACCAAAATCGATATCTTTATCGGGGGGCATGCCCAGGAGATCAGCCGGAAACACATCAGAGAAATCGCGAACCACCGGGACTAAATCAATAGAAGGGTGTCAACACTGACATCCCTCACATAACCTAGATAGACAGCACACCCCTTCTCAACCATACGTCGAGCTTTAAGAAAGGAAATAACACGGCTGGGGGTGTGATCTAGAGTACCACTCCACTCAATACGTGGAATGCATGACATAGCAAGCGTCACGGCCTTGGCATGACAATCAATAATAGCATGATGGGCCGACAACCTGTCACGCCCCAAATCGGGGAACATGATCGGCGCCTGACCGGGTTGCCCCAGTCAAGCGGACCTGGGTGCCTTTCATTCCCACGCGTTACCCCTGTGTTTATTTTTTTCTCATCAATCAAATATCTTACTAACCATGAATGATTTCACATTAAACAAATAAAACCATACGAGTGATTCATTAACAAGTTTGCAGTTTTTACAACGCCCGACATAACATAATGTATACATAAGACTGGAGTCCCACAGTTTACATGTCTACAGAGCCTCTAGGATACAAAAAGGGAAATACAATACTTGTCGGTAACAAGGCTCCGGCTATACCTTACAAAACCAAAATGAAATCTAAACCGGAGTGGCATGAACCACACAAGGCCCCGAGGAAGAAAGGGGCTCACCAAAACGGGCAGTGGAAGGAGAAGGATACTACTGCCGATGAGCTGAAGTGCCTGCTACTGATCCACCTACAATCATAAAACGAATGTAGCGTCCCCGGCAAAAGGGACGTCAGTACACTTGAATTGTAGTGGTATGTATGGACAAACTTTGTCCCAAGTAAACTCAAGCCATTAAATTACATCAACAATTAATTAAGCCAGCCAACCATGTTTCCACATTTTCCTCATTTCAAATAATTCTCAACACAAAGCACTTTCTACGATCAACCAATTTAACAATAACCAATCAATCACATAAAGCACAAGTAGTCAAACAAAGGGGCAATCGGTGCCCCACAGGTTGCAAACTCTCCTGCTGTCTCCTTTCACATTTTCACATTATTGATTTCTGTATCAATTTTCAATAGCGATTTCGATCGCTTTCCATCCTTATTGCCCCCGACCACCCTTATTACCTCGGCCACCCTTATCACCCCAACCCACACCTTATTTCCTCATGTTGCGGCGCGCAACACGACCCCGCCTTACAGTTTAAAACACAACAATTTCAAACAGGCAGATAAGGTACTACACACAATTTCAACAAGTTCAAATAAGCAACTTGCACATTGTTTCATGTTCTCAATTATATTTCAAATCAATATCACAACCATGTTACAATATTTCCACAATTCAAGTGTTTCATCTCTTTTCACAATAAACAAATTCTCAAGCGTTTCGTTTGTTTTACACAAGGTGCCATATAGGCCATCATAATCATTATTCACAACTCTTTACCCATTTCGACTCTCATTTAACCTTCGATTCATATTCCATACCACATCACTCATATTTCAACAACAACTTTGAGAATTTCACACAATTTGTCAAATTAACATTAACCAAGCAATTTTCACACATGTAGGCGATTTCACAAGAATCAAAATTAGCCATACATACCTGGTGATGAGTTTTCTTCCTACTTTATGCTTACCCAAGATATCCTACTCTTGCCAACCTTGTTCTTGAAGACTCTTACTTCTACTCACTTCTTTTTACTAGAAATCAAGTTCAATAATCATGCATGAGTGTAAAAATTCTATTTTCAAAAGCTATTATATGCAAACCTCTCTTTACCCAATTTAAAGCTGAAAATCAAAGAAAATAGTTAGGGTTTTTACCTTGAAAAGATTTGGGGAAGTTGAATCTTTGCCCTAGAATCCTTTGAACTAAGATGGTTGGAACAATCTTTGAAGATGAAAGATTTCTCTCTCTAAAAACCCTCTCTTCTCTCTCTAATTTTGGTAAGATGATATGAAAAAAATGAAGAAGAAAGGTGTTATATTAAAGAAGAGATCGGGTAAAAATGTTACAAAAATCTAGGCCGGGGCAAATCTGCGGTGCACTTTACGACCGCAGAATCAACATGCGGTCCGCAGAGTGACCGCAAAATGGCCTCAAAATTACGCAGGTTCTGTTACAGAATGCAGCCATTATGCGGTCCGCATTACCGATCTGCGGTCGCAAAGTGGACCGCAGATTCACTATGCGATCGCAATTTCGACCGCATTATTGACGCGATCTTTGGGAGACTTTCTGGAAAGTTTTGCGGCAAGAATGCGGTCCGCATATCAGGTTTGCGGTCGCATTCTTGACCGCATATTTGACACTTTTCTGGAAAACTTTATTCTCTACATTTTTGACACTTAAATCACTACCAAGGGTCCGAACCGCGGCGAGCAAGCTCGCCGCGAAGAATTCTACGCATTCCTAACACATTATTCGGACCATGACACCACAACTACTAGGTTTTATGCACAAATATTTTACAGGGCCTTACACAACCAGTCCATGTGAAGAATAATATCGAAGTCAACCATACCGAGCAATAAAAGATCAGCCCTGGTCTCAAAACCACAAATAGTGACCAAACACGACCGATACACACGGTCCACAACTAGAAAATCTCCCACCAGAGTAGAAACATAAATGGGGGAACTCAAAGAATCCCGAGGCACACCTAAATGTGAAGCAAAATAAGAGGACACATATGAAAAAGTATAACTAGGATCGAATAGAACCGATGCCTCTTTGTGACTAACCAAGATAATACATGTGATAACAGAATCAGAGGCGACAGCTACAATGCGACCAGGAATAGCATAAAATCTGACATGGCCCCTCCCTCGAGGGAGGCTTCTATAACCCTGATCCTCACCCCTGGCTGGCTGGGCAGGTTGGGTGGCAGCTGGAGCTGGAAAGATGGCCTGTTGACCTTGTGAACTATGATGAGGCTGTGAAGTATGTGGAGGTGCTCCGCTCCCACGCCTGGGGCACTCCCTAACTAGATGGCGAGTATCCCCGCACTCATAAAAAGCCCTGGGAGGATGTGATGGCTGTGACCGACTGGCCCCGCTCCCGCTAGACTGACCCTGGAGGTACCCCACGTAAGAGGCGCCCTGGAAACTGGGGGAGCATAGTAAGGCTCCTGAGGCACTGAGGAAGCTGTAGTACCACCGGCTGCTGGCAATGTTGAATTAACTGGATGACCAAAATAACCCCTGCCATATCGACCGGCTGCAGCAGTACGAGCACCAGAGAAATGACCCAACTCACGAGACCTCTTGGCCTCCCTCTCTGTTCGCTCCCTAGCGAGCATACCCTCAATCCTTCTGACAATACTCATCGCCTGCTGATACGGCACATCCATATCTAGATCTCTATCCATATGGGATCGGATAGGCAGAATAAGACCCTCAATAAACCTCTGCACTCTCTCCCGGGCCGTGGTGACCAAAGCCAGTGCATGTCTGGCTAATCGGGTGTAGCTGATGGCATACTCAGATACTATCATAGAGCCCTGGCGCAACCGCTCAAACTCCACACGCCAAGCATCCCAAGGCTCTAGGCAACGAACTCGGTCAAAAATATGTCAGAGAACTGTGTCCAAGTCAGCGAGGCAGACTTGACTGGACTATCCAACTCAGATGTGCGCCACCAATAATAAGTGGCTCCTCGAAGCTGAAAAGCAATAAAAGAAACCCCACTAGACTCCACTATACCCATAGTACGGAAGATGCGATGACACTCCTCTAGAAATTCCAAGGCATCGTCTGAAGCTAAACCACTGAACACTGGAGGATCATACTTCTTGAACCTCTCAAACCTGCGCTGCTCGTCCTTAGAGGCAGCTGACCCACCTCTGGGCTGTACTGGTGTGACAGGCAGTATAGGAATAACCTCTAGGACCTGCTCCATGGGCACTCGCTACTTAGGAGTGTGGGCTACGAGAGTTTGGGCCCCTCCTCCGGCCTAAGATATGGCTGCAGCGAGAGGAAGCAACTCCGCCTGAGCCAGAGTAGTGTACATGCTCATAAACTGAGCCAGAGTCTCCTGGAGTGCTGGGGTCGTAGTAGCTGTAGTAGGTGTACCAGGTGCCTGTGCTCCAACCTGATCCACTGGAAGCGCTACAACAGTAGCGCGCGTGGGTGCTGTGGCTGCACATCAGGCGCGTCCTCAACCCCTACCCTGGCCCCAGCCTCTGGCGGCGGTAGCAGGGGGTACGGGTGCCGGATCCTCGCGTGTAGAATGTGTTCTCACCATCTATGAGAGAATAGAAGATAGAAGTTTAGATTTGGTGTCAAAATATCACATGACAAGGAATTCAAAATAAATGAAGATTTTCCTAAACAGTTACATAGCCCCTCGTAGATAAATACAGATGTCTCCGTATCGATCAATGAGACTCTAATAAACCGGCCTGTGTCCCGTGACTCCTATGAATCAAGAGCTCTTATACCAACTTGTCACGACCCTGGTTCACCAATCGTCAACCTGTCATGATGGCACCTAGTCTTCGCGACTAGGTAAGCCTAGTGCAATTGCGAAATTTACAACTTTCATGAACAACTAAAAATAACAACGGAATCACATAGAAAAATGTAATAGGTGCTGCTCGGCACATACACTTTACCATAATTTCTAAAATATATAACCACCAAGACCCGAAAACTCACGGGCAAACACAGGCAAAAGAGAGTAAAACTGTGGCTCTATCCACCAAAAGTATCTATACAACCGAAATAAGGGGAAATAACTAGTGTCACTAGGGAAGAACAGAAGAAGACTCTCCGGATCTACGGACGCAGCAGATGCATACCTCGAGTCTCCTGAAATATCTCCTCGATCACCGGTAGTATGCCTGATCAGATGGATCTGGATCTGTACAACAAAATATGTGTAGAAGAGTAGCATCAGTACACCACGGCGGTACTTAGTAAGTGCCAAGCCTAACCTCGATAGAGTAGTGACGAGGAATGTCAGGGCCCTACCGAGAATAATAATAATAAAATATCGAACAACGTAAAGCATGAGTAAATTTGAAATAATAGCAAAATTAGAAAGAAACTACAAGTCATCTACGATTAAGCTAACATGGAAAAATTAACACAACAAGTACATAATCAATAGCACATGATCTCCAGTAATTGAATCCGTAGTCCATTTATATCAGTGACCAGGATCTCCGGGAATTGAACCCGCAGTCCTTTTATATCAATATCACAGGATCTCCGGGAATTGAACCCGCAGTGCTTTTATATCAGTATCATAGGATCTCCGAGAATTGAACCCGCAGTCCTTTTATATCAGTATCACAGGATCTCTAGGAATTGAACCCGCAATCCTTTTACATCCGTAGTCCTTTTATATCAGTATCACAGGATCTCCAGGAATTGAACACGTAGTCCTTTTTTATCAGCATCACAGGATCTCCGAGAACTGAACCCGTAGTCCTTTTATATCAGTATCAAAGGATCTCTGGAAATTGAACCCGCAATCCATTTATGGTAGTAGCATCGGATCTCTGGGAATCGAACCCGCAGTCCACAGAACACAACACAATCAAACAAAGAGAATATGTAGAGAGAAATGAAATACACTACTTTGATTAACAATTAATTCAATCTCAACATGTTCCAACAAATTCAATTAAGACAAATAGGCATTTATACTGTTAATCCAATCTAATCATGCTTCCCTAACTAACGCATGATAAGTCTTGCAATTAAATGAGTCAAATAACAGAGATAACACCGATTGAACAATTCAAGTAAAGTAGATTTTCAACAATTTGCACAAGTACACGCCCGTCACCTCGCGTACAAGGCATATAAATCACCACATAATATATCCTAAGGGGAGAGGTCCCCTCCACAAGGTTAGACAAGCCACTTACCTCAATCCCGGTTCAATACCGCTAAGAAATAATGCCCTTGCCATAAGTATCTGCCTCCAAGTGGCTCAAATCTATTCAAACTAATTACCTAGTGTAAATAACATCACAATTAACTAATTATATTGTTAAATTAAATCTAAGGCACAAAAATAGGTAAAATGACCAAAATACCCCTCCAACCATATGCTCGGTATCAAAATATTTTTACGTTTTCAGAACCCTTGTACTCTCACGAGTCTATCCATATAAAATTTATCAAAATCAGAGTCCATTTACTCATTCAAATCATCAATTTTTATTCTCTTAGGCTTAGAGCAAAATCCTCCATTTTTACTGTGAGCACGTGATTTTTGCCCTATATGAGAATTACTCCCAAATATTCAAAATAAAATAATTTTGTGTTGATTCCAATATTTATGGATTTTATGTTATTTTTCTCTTATTGTTTGCAATTGTGTGTCCATATTTATTTGTCTAAATAAATAAAAATATAAAAATATACTGCATTTTGCATTTAGAATTTAATTTTACAACTAGGAATAATCAAGTTGGCTTTACAAAAAAAATAATAATCATAAAAATAATGTATTTTTGTATTCTTAGTGTTTGATATCAAAATTATGTGATCTAATATGTAATTGTGTGATAATTATTATTTAAAGTTAAATTGGTATTTTTTTTAAGGTGATTTTAGTGTACAATTAGAATTAGGATCAGATTTGGGCCAAACCACCTCACAACCCAAACAAATCCTCCTAAAAAACAAACCCAGTACTCGTTACCCATCCAACTGACCCGGTCTGCCCAATCCCAAACGACCCCGTTTTATTAAAAGGTTGATCTGGGCTGTTGGATTCTCGTGATCCAACGACTAAGATTAACTCTTGCATTTTTTATATGCCAAAGACCCCAAAACCCGGTTGTTTCCCCATTTTCCCTTCATCTTTGTTTCCAAAACCCTAGAGATAGAAGTCCCGCCGCAGACCGCCGTCCCCACCCACCAAAAATAGCCTCACGGCGGTTCCTGTGGGCCAAACCTCCCCATTGTTACACCACAACACCCCCATAACCTCCTCATTCCAGTCCTTAGCTTAGCTTCCTTCGAATCACACCTCAATGCTTTGAATATTGAATCAAAGAACGGCCATCAAACTTCGCCGCTGCCATTTACCCCCAAACTTGCACCAAGTATTACCCTAGCCTCCCTCACACCCAAACCATTCTTGGTTTCGTTCGAATCAAGACCAAACCACTCAAGCCCCAAATTGATCCCTCAAGAACCCTAGAATTCAAAAACTAGGGATTTCGTCCAATTAAAAGGAATTGAAGTTAATAAACTGTAATTGGTATGTTGTCGTTTGAAAACATTTCAATTAAAGTCCGTTCGACTTCGAAAAGGTCAAATCCGTTGGTCCAAGTCCATTCGTTTATGATTTTTTCCATCTCCGAGGTACTCTATTTCTTTCCCTCTTTCCTCTGCCTTTTAATTGTCTTTGTATTTGTGTGTTAATTTAGCAATGTTATCATTTTTCACTTTTTTCGATTTTTCATTATTTTTTCTATTTTTCTTCTCCATAAGACCTTTTTATTTGGTCAATTTTCTATGTTTGTTATTAATTGTATGCGTTATAGATTATATATTCGATTTGATTAACATCATCGAGTAGTTAGTTCACTTTGGTCCCCTATTTTGCCCAAAGCCACTGAATTCATTAGGTGGCCTGTTTGTACTGTGTGTTTGTTGTCTGTTATGGCTCATATAGTCGATTGATTAAATGTCGTCAATTAGTTTCTTGTATTTGAATACCAGAATCACATGATTATAGGTTCATTTTTCCAGTATGTTGGTCATCTTGTTCTTTATGTTTGATTAGTGCGATCTAGATGAGTTTATGAATGTGTTCAGCTCCTCTTTTGGATCAAACGATTGCCCATTTGAAAATCACCCATGTTTTCTATATTGGATCACCTGCATTGGTTTAGCTCTGTATGAATCACTGCCTAAATGCGACTAGAATTGGTTATTGCTGAATTTGGACTAGATGGTTTTGAGTTAATTAATTTGATTGAATCCGGCTAGCATGTTTGGTTATCTTGGGGACTGTTAATATAATTGGTTATCATAGAATGTTCAGTGTTTTTAATAGTTGGAAAGCAGGGTAACATGGGGAGCATTTAAAAAACTGAAAAGATATAAGTGTAGTTTAATGGAAAAAAAGGGGGTAGTGGAACTGGCACTCTGTCTTTAAGAGCCGGAAATCAAAACTAACATGGAAAAAGGATAAAAACGTTTAAATGGGTGCACATGGGAGGGGATAAAGAAGCTGGAAAAGTGAACTATTGAATGGAAAAAGAGTTTTGTTTTATCTACAAAAACCGAAGAAAAAAAACAGAACTAAAGGGGAGGGGGGTCTGAGATTAGGGAGAGGTTTTAAGCATAGGAGGAATAGACCGAAAACTTAAAAAAAGGGGAAAACACTTAGAGGTCTTAGGATAAGTCTTAAGGAAGACTTTCAAGAGAACACACTGGAGGGGGACTGAAAAACACACTGAAAACAGACACAAAGGGGAATACATGGGAATTTTGGGAGTTTGAGTGCTTAGGAGATAGGAGAGTTTAAGGAGATAGGGAGATAGGACAGATACTGGGGGAGTTTGAAAACAGAAGTGGAAAGAGTTTAAGGAGGTTGAAGAGTGAAAGCTTAAAAGAACTTAAAGAAGATAGAGATTCTGATAGATTGAGGGAGAGAAAGAACAAAGAGTATTTGAGAGGATAGGTATATTGAGAATTGGATACTAATGTTGCATCAGTTCTTATTGTTCCATTGGTTTTGCATCTCGGTTTCAATTGTTGTGTAACTCCTAGGTCATTTGGGAATTGAAAGTTGTTTGAGTTTGGGTTACTCAACTTTGGTTTATGTCTGCTAATGTGCTGTGGGTCTGAAACTGTTTTCTATCACCTTCTGGGTTCGAAGTCTCTTTAAATAGGTGCTAGCTGGTTGCTGCTGTTGTATATTGCTTCCTCAATTCTCTTTTTTTTTTTAAATTCCAGGTATTTCTCTAACACTATGGAAATCCATTGAATGCACTTCAAAGTGTAGATCTGATGAGACATACCTAAACATGTTGTTTATTTGAAACTTTTCAATAATAAGTTAATTTCTTACTTTATTATTTTTGAATTTTCTCTTCATTTCATCGTTATTAGGCTTCAACTATTGTTATCAGTTTGTTTGTTTTGATTATGTTCTTAGGTTGTTTCATTTGTGTTAAAGTTTTCACACAACCTTTCTTTATGGTCATTAAAATATTTTGACATCATTGTATGAAATGCATAACTTGAGTAGGAATTTGTATGTTACATGCTGCCCATATTCTGAAATTACTTCAATGGTTGGGCCATGGGGTGTTGGCGCATACTGGCCCAATTTATATTTGAAATAAGTTGAGTAGTTCTGCCTTTGCAATCCGATGATTTCAAATTGAGCTTAGGCATCTGTTTTAGATAAATTCGAAAACCCTTTAGCTTTAATTAACTAGACTCTTTTTATCTAGAATCCGAGGTGTGCCATTAACAAACTTACATGACCTTCGTATTAGGCTCATAATTTAGATCTAACAAATTGATAAATATTCATTATTTGCTTTCAGCCCGATTTATATTAGTATTACGATTATATATACGTTTCGCGTAATATAATTGTAAATGTAATTCTAAAAAATCACTTGGGAGTATGCGTTAGCGTAAAATTGTCTAAACTATTTCTTAATAAATAAACAGAACAATATTAATTGTGGACACATTTGCGTGGCATAATTTGACGTGTCAAAAAGAATGAGTATACATTCACGTAATTCAATTCTTTAAATACGAGTAATTCAAGTATTAAAAGTGGTTAAAAGTTAAAATTTGCACATAAGTTAAAACATGTTATAAAACCAGATAATTTAGCCAAATATAACAATTGAGCGACCGTGCTAGAACCACGGAACTTGGGAATGCCTAACACCTTCTCCCAGGTTAACAGAATTCCTAATCCGGATTTCTGGTACGCAGACTATTAAATATAGTCATTCTTTCCTCGATTCGGGATTCAACTGGTGACTTGGGACACCACAAATCTTCCAACTGGCGACTCTGAATCAAATAAATAAATCCCGTTCGATTGTCCTTCAATTGGAAAAACTCCTTTGTTCCCTCACGGGTAAGCGAAAAAAGGAGGTGCGACAGCTCTGGCGAGTCTGCTGGGGACAAATCCAGAACCACTGGTTCAGGGTTTAAGAATTCGAGCTTTGAATAATTGTTGTATTTGGCTTATTTATTATCTGATTTTATTATATGTTTGTATTTAATGTGCTAAATGTTTCTTTTACCGCTTTGATTTTTTGTGAATTGTATATAAATTGTGGCGATGGCCATTTTCTCTTTTGAGTCTCTTTAAAATATAATATCGGGCATTTGCAAGACATAGCCCATTTTCTCAAGATAGCTGTGGTGCTTGGTACCCGGTGAAGGATTTTTAGTCACACATGTTTAGGCGGGGAGTATTGTCAATTAAGTCGGAAAGCCATGCTACCGGCGCACTGACACTCCTCGGCTCGAGTTGTCCGCTCGAGTAAAGCCAGTCTAGATACCTTTTCCAACTTGATAATGACGTAGAATAACAAAACCTCATGCCGGATCCCCGATAGGAACGTCTATTTGCATTATGTGCATATTTGACATAGGAGGCTCAACACAGGGGTTGGGCCTGTCTAGGACAGGTGTACCCAAAACAAAAGACCAACTTGATGCATCTTTGTCCGTGCATTTATTTGTTTCGATCCTGCATGCTGACCGGTTTATTACTAAAAACAAATTTGTTAAAAATAGTTTATTTTCTTTTGTTAAAATTATTTAGTTCATTTGAACCGAACTACGCGGGTTTGATTCTTACAGGGTGTGGGATACGCAGGCAACCTTCATCGGGTCCAACCTCCCCTTTTGCAAAAAATAGCCAAAAATATTGAAATTAATTTTTTGTCGTAAATAAGTCAGTGATGCCATTTTTAGAACAGCCGAATGCTCCCGAAAGGGATGCTGGAAGGCTGATTTTTTATAAATAGCCACCTTTGGGTCAATTTATTAAGGTTTGATCGATTGACCCACATAGCCTTAAAATCGTCGTCCCCGAAGTGTTGAAATGCCATGTTTTCAAAAACAAGTTTTTTTTATTATTATTTCAAAAAAACAAGAAAAGAGTCGTTGATCAAATGAATGTCGTTTGCATTCTTGGTCAGAATAAGCTAAGCCAGCTTCGGTGGTGTTTTAAACCGTTCTCGCCGAGATAGCCTTAGAGTATCTTTCAGTTGTCGAATGGATATTTTTTGTAGAAGAACGAATAAGTTTGTGAAGTAATCTTTCCCGGTCTAAAAATTTAAGTGAAATTGAGAAGGGGCCACGTTTGCAGAAATAGCCATCAGGTTGAAATTGGCAAAAAGGGAAGGAATATGCCAGTTCATTTTTTTAAATTCATATTTCTTTTGATTAGAGCATATGGTGTCTGATTTTTCAAGTATGGCAAAGTTTGTTAATATGGTCAGTTTTTAAATCTTTGTAATCAAGTTTGTTTTATCTTTAAAAAATTAAAAAATCTAAAAACATGTGTTTTATTCATTGACACGAACTACGCAAGGTCTGATTCATGCGAGGTCATGATACGTAGGCAATCTCCATATGATTCGACGATAAAAAAAAAGAATTTGTTTTTAAAAAAAGAACATAAAGAAAAAAACTTTAACAAGGAGGGACCAAATGGGTCCATTTCTAACATATTTTGTTTTGAATTGTTGATAAGATTAAGGTGGTTGGTTGTGGTATCTCTTTGTCACAACCCCACATCCGGTCGTGATGGCGCCCAGCACACTGCTAGGCCAGCCCAACCAATCAACAACAATCACGGAGCAACAAGCTCACTTTATCCAATTTAAGCATAACAATGATAGATATATTAAAAACAGGGAACCAAGTCCCAACACGTGCCAACTCCCATAGACCGAAGGGTCGAGAGTCATGAGCCTCTACAGAGTATACACAGTGTAAATAGCGAATATAACTGTGCACAAGTGTGGGATGATCAGAACAAAATACAGACAAACTGGAGAATCAGTCCTGCGAACGCTGGCAGCTACCTCGACTGTCCAAAAGCACTCCCGAGCCGCAATAGAATCAGCTCCACTGTGATGTACCCGGATCTGCACACAAGGTGCAGGGAGTCGGGTGTGAGTACTTCCAACTCAGCAGTAATAAAAGTAAATAATGCTGAAGGGAAGAAAACGATGATAGGCACTATCTCATGCTACACAATACAAAACTATCTTTTTATTCCTTTCAAGCATATGTGAGTAGATTATTTAGAAAATCTCAATTTTAGCTACTTTCTTTCATAATAATATACCAATACCTGGATACAATCTCAAGCCATGCAAGTCCGCACTCAAATAAGCCCCTCGGGCTCAGCACTCCTTATCAATTTACACCAGGAGATGTGGTCAATAAGGCAACTAATGCATGTGTGCCAATAATGTATGAGTGCTGAATGTTATGCCACGTAGTACACGTAAACCAATGTATGTATGCCATGCAATGCATATGACCGCTACGGCGTGTAGCCCGATCCAATTTGGGTACCCGTGCTCACCTGTGGGGGTTCAGACTCCGGAGGGGCTCCTACAGCCCAAGTACAATATTAATATCACACTTGCTGCGGCGCGCAGCCCGATCCGTATACCACTGCGGCGTGTAGTCCGATCCATGCATGTGTATGCATATGCTCACATAAAATGTCATGCCCTAACATATGGCCCTCGGCCCCAATCAGTCTAACAAATAATCAAGAAAGCCCTACGGGCAACAATATCATATTAGCTCACAGCTAAAATATTATTAAGACCTTGTTCAAGTTTTTCATAACCTTATAAGAATGCTGAATAGAAAAATACCATTTAAAACCTTAAATTTAGATAAAAATATGTACAATGTTATCAAGACAATGATACTAATCCCTGAAGGATTCAAATAATCAGCACGAAGCCCAAGCATGATAATTAGTCCAATTCATTTCAACAATTAGGTGTTATTATTTATTATGCGGGACGGACCAAGTCACGATCCCACATGGTGCTCTACCCCACGCCCGTTATCCGGCGTGCAAGTCACTTCAACACAGCACTAAGATGTGCAAGTCCGGGGTTTACCAACCCTCAGGACATCATTTACAAGTATTACCCACCTCGAACCGACGAAAGCTCATGCCCGCGACGCCTTAGCTCCTCGAACCAGCATCCACGCACGTCAAAACTAGCACAAATCAGCACAAATATATCAAAATAGGCTAATGGAACATAACCCAATCGAAAGAACTCGAAAAATATCAAAAATCACGAAATTTGCAAAACCCGAGCCCCGGGCCCACATCTCGAAAAATTTCAAAACTCATATTTCCAGAATCCTCGTCTCGCCACGAGTCCATATATATAAAATTTACCAAAACCGGAGTTCGATCGGCCTTTCAAAACCCAAATTTTCGTTTTCAATATCTTGGCCACAATCCTTCACAATTTCTACCCAAATTCATGAAGATTGATGTTAATTCTACCATAAAATGATATTTTTGAGTCAAGAAACTTACCTCCGATGAATACCCGATGATTTCCCAACGTTTTTCGATGATTTCTTCTCTCTAGGGCTCAAAAATGGTGTTTTGGGTATATGAACCCGTAAGCCCTCTGTTCTGCAATTAAACTTACTGCCTGAACATTTAACTTTACGCGATCGCAGCACTGGGCTCGCGATCGCGATGCACAAATCCTAGGCTGCCAACGTTTCCTCTACGCGATCGCGTGAACCTGGACGCTATCGTAGTGACCCACTTAACGACCCTACGCGATTGCATCAATACACCCGCGATCGCGATGCACAACCAGTCGACCTTACGCGATCGCATCACTCTTCCCGCGATCGCGAAGAACAAATTTCCGGCCTCACTCTGATACACTACGCGATCGCAGACTCAACCTTGCGATCGCAGAGCTTCCCAGCTTTACCCTACGCGATCGCGAAGCACAAAAATTCTCTGCATTTATTGCAGCAGAAGCAGCAGTGCCTTTGGCACAAATTGGTCCGTTTGGACCCCCGAATTCATCCCGAGGCTCCCGGGACCCCAACGAAAACCACCAACATACTCCAAAACACGATACGAACTTGTCCCAATCATAAAAACACCATCCTAAACATCAAAATCACCAATTACACACGAATTCAAGCCTAAGTTTCTTCAAAATTTCCGAATTGCTCATTCAATCAAAAACCCGACCAAACAACGTCCGAATGACCTGAAAATTTGCAGACATATCCAAAATCGCATAATGAAGCTACAGGAATTGTCGGAATTCCATTCCGACTCCCGTATCAAAACTCACCTACAGTTCGGATTTCGCCAAAATTCAACCTTAGCCAATTCAAGCCTATTTCTACATCGGGTCTCCAAATTCAATTCCGATTGCTCTCTTAAGTCATAAATGATCCCTCGAAACTAGTCGAATCATCGAATCCGATTCCGAGCACTCTAACTCGATAGTCAACTCTAGGTTGACTTTCCATATTCAAACTTCCTTCAAACATGCTATTTGCTTCATTTTCCATTCAGTTCACTCCTAACTCACCCGATAGGTTCTAACACTGATATAGAAACATAAGATATGTTAATGCAAAATAACGGGATGGCAATTCCCGTAACGACGGGTCGGGTCGTTACATTCTCCCCAACTTAAACAAACGCTCGTCCTCGAGCGGACTCAGAGTTGTACTGGAAGCAACCCAATAGCCGAATGACCTTACCAAGCATATACCCGGGCGATCATTCATCACCCTATCTCACATAAGTCCGAAAACACCCTATAGTCAGAATTTCACAGGCCATCTAAACCATAAATCACATTGCACTTTCTGAAAATCATATGCCAAATGCAAATCCCATGTTCACTACTCCGGATGAGATCATATGATGTATCGACAACCTCATCACTCGAGACGATAGTCTCTAATCACAACAACTGGCCACAATAACCAAATACTAGCTAAAAACCTCTTTCATTAGATAGAGTCTTATTCCAACACCTCCATATCCTGCCCACGGCAACCGAACACGCGATATATCGAACCCATCTCTCAGGTCAACCATTCATGAATCCATTTCACTTTTAACTGATACCACAACAGATTTCGGACCCAAATCTCGGTATTACCTTTCTAACCAGTTGAAATCACATATACTCACACTCACTATTGGCTCCAACGCTCATTTCGATCATAACACACCGCACTGGTGATTTGACAGCTCAACACCGACCTAAGCCACGACGAGCACAACATAGGCTCCAATAGAAACGTCTGAACACACTCAAATCATGACAACTGTCTCCAGCAAAAGAGCTGCAATTCAATTCCTTTGTGCCATCATAACATATAACTGAGATCGCGTCTCGCATTATAGAAATAGAGTACCTGAATCCTCCTCGAGAGGTCATAAAATCACGTAGCCTTGCCGCGATTCGTGATTCTACTCCAACATTATTACTCATGAAGCACCCCAAGCCACTAAGCTCAAAACGGTTAGCCACGCACAGATCTAGGTCTTGAACCCAAGCAATCAACCTCACCCACGGTGAAACAATTAACGTATGCTATTAAATCCTGAAAGGACACAACCGATGTGCCATTCGCCCAGCGATACTCAAAACGGTCTTTTCCTCAGAAGCGAGAAAGTATTGTATACCAGGTGGCTTATAACTAACTATATTTTCACACTATTCTGTTGCGGCGTGCAACCCGCTCCAATGACATACCCGTGGCGACGTGCCACCCGATCCAGATACCATACCTGTGGCGGTGTGCCACCCGATCCAAATAACCCGTGGCGACGTGCCACCCGATCCACGCATAAATCTCGCAAAAGGAAATGCACATCGAGTCAAATTACTCATTACGATAAGCATATATAGCCTAAAGCTCGGCCACACGAAATGCATCTGACAACGTTTCTCAATACTGGAACTGAATCAATGGTAGATACCTCTACACTGACATCCGCCACTAAGGTCCAACTGACAAAGCAATGCCTACCAGCTATCCGCTGGTCCTGGGTACAACTACTCTGTTGGAGCATACTCTGATGCTCTCTGCTACGCAATTTGTGCCATTTTCCGACATAGTCCATATCACATTAGTCTAGACAATCTGACCCATGACAACCAGTCAGCAATCAAGTATCAAAATCCGAATTCGTCTTATCAAGTCAAGAGAGAGCCTCTAGGGCTTTCGATTCCAATAATCACAAAACGGTGCCGATGCACACGATATACAACCACAGCCTAGGCGGATTAACGAGAACTTCAAGTCTCCTACACATATATAACACATGAATCACTATGCCTGATTCCGTATTCCACCGTACATATACATAACGCACATCAAGCGTCCATTCATACCACGACAGCCATTCAGAAATTTCACTATGCCATCAACGACTCAGTTATTATAGTCGATCCAACAAGAGAATACCACCATACCACTAGATATCATCAGTTTACATTACCTTGTCCTTTTTGGATCATATTCCCTGCTAAGTTAATAGAATAGCAGTACCATTTTCCTAAATTATTAGAAAGATCGATTCTTAATTCACCTGCAGCTGTCCGCGCTGCTCAATAATTTTATTGACTTCTCATATATTATGAACTTATCTCAAAACCTAGAATATACCATATTACACTAAGACAACACGGAAATTCATATCCCTTTCCTCCGCCTCAACATCGGCGCACTCCACTAGTCAAGGACTGTCGCGATCCCATATAGAATAAAAACTCATTACATATTCCACGCTTCGCATACCGACATGAATATACTCATTTTCAAACCATGATAAAACACATCACAAACTATTTCTTCCCATTCGTTGCATACGTTTAACTGACAGGACTGAGTCCTTATACCCATATCAAGTTACACAACTGCCAGCACTCAAGAGCTTTATTGCACAATATCTGCAAGACTCATTACTTCAACCACATACCAAGAATTAGTCGTATTCCTTATCATACCGCTTCGGTTTATTAACAAGTTGTTCCATTTACCCAGTTTCCTTTCTGATTCATCTTTTATTTAATATTAGCCATTACTGTAGCACCATAACACATCAATTCATTCCACACGAGACTCGTACATAAGACCATACGGTCTAAGACATATAGGCCATGAATACTCTCTCAATATTTCCCAGAAGGATCACATCCTACAATACTTTATTTTGAAGAACCTTTTGCGATTTGAATTCGTTATCATTACCTTCCAATACGGATTACATAGAATCCCATCATTCACATAATATAACACAAGTCTTGATCCCTTCTAACGAAAACACCATCTTTATCCACATACATAATCTTAAGACAGCTTACCGTTAGAAGCAAAATCTGGAACACCACAGGACTATTCTTGGGTGTCATTCACCCTTATTCAACTGTAATTCAACTGTCTTATGGAACAGAACCACTCGTGCCTTGCTAGAACTCTGACACTGCAGATCATGATTACATACGGATACAATTAGCTATCTTTCTTTTCTATACACCGAACATTCTTTACCAACATAAGTTCACAACATCCTAGTATTTCTTCACATCTACGTAGCACCATAACCCTTGTCGAAATTTCCCAACATACCTAGAGACAGAATCAACATAGCACACAATAGTGCAATCAGTTAATCAATAGAAACCTCCCCAACTTAGCTCGAAGCCATTCATCAAAGGACTTTCAACCACTCATATCATTATTACTCAAGTGATGCCGAAATGTTAATATGATATTAAACTCAAGCCATTTACAAGCCTTGACAGAGAGTCGAATCATCAGAGACCTTAGCTCTTCTGCAATTCTTGCAGATATACACGCACCACCAGTAAGCCCACTCTCTTTAGGTGACAGAAGTCTTTCTAAGTCCCAATTTTTCAAAAATTTCGGCAGAGTTTCCTTTGTAAATTGGCCTATCCACCTGCCAGAGAATCACCAAACCATTCTAACAATACATCCACAACTCAACAAGATATCACAATGTATTTCAATAACATTAAATCTCAATACTATACGAATCATATTATCACAATTTATACTTGAACCTGCGCTGTACCTGCTCGAATCATAACACATATCAAAATTACTTTAGTCTTCCTGAGTTTAAACTCGTTCCACTACACATAAGGCACTTTACCTTCCAGTTACGAGATATGATAATTATTCACTACGCCCATAGCTCGGGGCTACATATCAAATCACAACAAGAACTGAAAACCTTACAACTCTCCTATTATCAAACTGCCATTTGCACAATAAAGATCAATACCGATCGTATGAAGTTCATAATACCGACTCGCGAAATTAGTACCTTGGTGCTCAAGCCATAGACAAAGATCTGGCCTCAAGTCCTCCCGACTGGCCCAGCATGAATTCATAGAGATTATATCTCGCCCCTCGATCGGGGAATCACAAGCCTCAAGGCAATTATATTACTGAGCGCTCGAAGCGTACACGGACGTGTGGAAGGAATTTCAAAAATTATATCTCAAGCTGAATCAAGTGCGCACGATAAGAATTCCAAGAAATGTGAAGTGTTTCCTAAAGGTTCGCAGCCTCCCGAGGATAAGTACAGGCGTCCCCATACCGATCCACAAGACTCTACTAACCGGCTCAAGACTCATGAGGCCTAGTAAACCTAGGCTCTGATACCAACTTGTCACAACCCCACATCCGGTCGTGATGGCGCCCAGCACACTGCTAGGCCAGCCCGACCAATCAACAACAATCACGGAGCAATAAGCTCACTTTATCCAATTTAAGCATAACAGTGATAGATATATTAAAAATAGGGAACCAAGTCCCAACACATGCCAACTCCCATAGACCGAAGGGTCAAGAGTCATGAGTCTCTACAGAGTATACAAAGTGTAAATAGTGAATATAACTGTGCACAAGTGTGGGATAATCAGAACAAAAATACAAGCAAACTGGAGAATCAGGTCCTACGAACGCTGGCAGCTACCTCGACTGTCTAAAAGGACTCCCGAGCCGCAATAGAATCAGCTCCACTGTGATGTACCTGGATCTGCACACAAGGTGCAGGGAGTCGGGTGTGAGTACTTCCAACTCAGCAGTAATAAAAGTAAATAATGCTGAAGGGAAGAAAACGATGATAGGCACTATCTCATGCTACACAATACAAAACTATCTTTTTATTCCTTTCAAGCATATGTGAGTAGATTATTTAGAAAATCTCAATTTTAGCTACTTTCTTTCATAATAATATACCAATACCTGGATACAATCTCAAGCAATGCAAGCCCGCACTCAAATCAGCCCCTCGGGCTCAGCACTCCTTATCAATTTACACCAGGAGATGTGGTTAATGAGGCAACTAATGCATGTGTGCCAGTAATGTATGAGTGTTGAATGTTATGCCACGTAGTACACGTAAACCAATGTATGTATGCCATGCAATACATATGACCGCTACGTCGTGTAGCCCGATCCAATTTGGGTACCCGTGCTCACTGTGGGGGTTCAGACTCCGGAGGGGCTCCTACAGCCCAAGCACAATATTAATATCACACCTGTTGCGGCGCGCAGCCCGATCCGTATACCACTGCGGCGTGCAATCCGATCCATGCATGTGTATGCATATGCTCACATAAAATGTCATGCCCTAACATATGGCCCTCGGCCCCAATCAGTCTAACAAATAATCAAGAAAGCCCTACGGGCAACAATATCATATTAGCTCACAGCTAAAATATTATTAAGACCTTGTTCAAGTTTTTCATAACCTTATAAGAATGCTGAATAGAAAAATACCATTTAAAACCTTAAATTTAGATTAAAATATGTATAGTGTTATCAAAACAATGATACTAATCCCTGAAGGATTCAAATAATCGGCACGAAGCCCAAGCATGATAATTAGTCCAATTCATTTCAACAATTAGGTGTTATTATTTATTACGCGGGACGGACCAAGTCACGATCCCCAATGGTGCTCTACCCCACGCCCGTTATCCGGCGTGCAAGTCACCTCAACACAGCACTAAGATGTGCAAGTCTGGGGTTTACTAACCCTCGGGACATCATTTACAAGTATTACCCACCTTGAACCGACGAAAGCTCATGCCCGCGACGCCTTAGCTCCTCGAACCAGCATCCACGCACGTCAAAACTAGCACAAATCAGCACAAATATATCAAAATAGGCTAATGGAACATAACCCAATTGAAAGAACTCGAAAAATATCAAAATCACGAAATTTGCAAAACCCGAGCCCCGGGCCCACATCTCGAAAAATTTCAAAACTCATATTTCCAGAATCCTCGTCTCGCCACGAGTCCATATATATAAAATTTACCAAAATCGGAGTTTGATCGGCCTTTCAAAACCCAAATTTTCGTTTTCAATATCTAGGCCACAATCCTTCACAATTTCTACCCGAATGCATGAAGATTGATGTTAATTCTACCATAAAATGATATTTTTGAGTCAAGAAACTTACCTCCGATGAATACCCGATGATTTCCCAACGTTTTCCGGTGATTTCTTCTCTCTAGGGCTCAAAAATGGTGTTTTAGGTACATGAACCCGTAAGCCCTCTATTCTGCAATTAAACTTACTGCCTGAACATTTAACTCTACGCGATCGCAGCACTGGGCTCGCGGTCGCGATGCACAAATCCTGGGCTGCCAACTTTTCCTCTACGTGATCGCGTGAACCTGGACGCGATCGTAGTGACCCACTTAACGACCCTACGCGATCGCATCAATACACCCGCGATCGCGATGCACAACCAGTCGACCTTACGCGATCGCATCACTCTTCCCGCGATCGCGAAGAACAAATTTTCGGCCTCACTCTGATACACTACGCGATCGCAGACTCAACCTTGCGATCGCAGAGCTTCCCAACTTTACCCTACGCGATCGCATACATAGCTTCGCGATCGCGAAGCACAAAAATTCTCTGCATTTATTGCAGCAGAAACAGCAGTGCCTTTGGCACAAATTGGTCCGTTTGGACCCCCGAATTCATCCCGAGGCTCCGGGACCCCAACGAAAACCACCAACATACTCCAAAACACGATACAAACTTGTCCCAATCATAAAAACACCATCCTAAACATCAAAATCACCAATTACACACGGATTCAAGCCTAAGTTTCTTCAAAATTTCTGAATTGCTCATTCAATCAAAAACCCGACCAAACAACGTCCGAATGACCTGAAAATTCGTAGACATATCCAAAATAGCATAATGAAGCTACAGGAATTGTCGGAATTCCATTCGACCCCCGGATCAAAATCTCACCTACCGTTCGGATTTCGCCAAAATTCAACCTTAGCCAATTCAAGCCTATTTCTACATCGGGTCTCCAAATTCAATTCCGATTGCTCTCCTAAGTCATAAATGATCCCTCGAAACTAGTCGAATTCATCAGAATCCGATTTCGAGCACTCTAACTCGATAGTCAACTCTAGGTTGACTTTCCATATTCAAACTTCCTTCAAACATGCTATTTGCTTCATTTTCAATTCAATTCACTCCTAACTCACCCGATAGGTTCTAACACCTGATATAGAAACATAAGACATGTTAATGCAAGGTAACGGGGTGTCAATTCCCGTAACGACGGGCGGGGTCATTACACTCTTTCCCGCTAAAATGGAGACAACGGACAATGACGAGAATCTCAAGGCTGAGTGGGTTGATACTGATACCCGACAACAGCTGGTTGAACGGAACCACATATTAGTAGAAGAGGTCACAATATTGAGACAACATGTGGCGGACATGTATCGGGCGTGGATGGATGGAAAAGCACCACCCTCGACACCACCTAGCTTCCTGGACTCTGTCCTTACCCATACGCTGAACCCAATGCCTGATGATCCCCCATGCTCTCCATTTATACCCGCCTATCACAGCTTCTCCAACTGTTCGAGTAGCTCAATTACTCATCCTCCAGCTATGTTTTCCCAACGCTACTCTCGTCCCTAACACCACTATTCTCCCCGGGACACCCAAAATCGTACTTCACTTTCCAGGTACCCAGCTCCACAAAAGGCCTTCCAACCCTGACGAACATACCGGAAGCCCCCTGGGTCAGGTTTCAGGCCGAATAAGGCATTCAGGGAGGAGAGGTTGCTGAAACGAGAAACGGCTCTCACCCCTATCGGAGAATCCTATGCAAGTCTGTCTGAAAGGTTAAAACATGTCGGCCTGATTAAGCCTCTCCCCGGATATACTCTAGACCCGTGTGCAAGATGCTTCGATCCTACTGCGCGATGCACATACCACTCCCATGTCAGAGGGCACGACATTGAGAGTTGTCGTACTTTGAAAAAGGAAGTAGAAAGAATGATTCAAAAAGGGTGGTTGATTGTGATCAAGGACGATGACGAGGAGAAGATGAATCCTCTTGGGAATGTATTGACTGAAGCTAAAAATGTTGACGCAGATAGCAGCCTCAGCAGTGTGGATGCAGAACTTAGTGGCTAAAATGTTGTGCTTGGTAATTAGAAAGACACTCCATCTGTTGGTCAACTAGATGGAGCTTTTGTGGTTCATTTTGTTGTCGTTTATGTTGTCCAAGTTATTCCCAGGGTTGTAATTCGGATTTTTTCTTGTGGTCAAACCCTCTTATCCTTCCATTTTTGTCATAGCAATTTGCTTTGTTTTGTCCAGTTTTGTTTCCGGATTGTACTTTGGTTTATTTCGCTTGCTTTGTCGTTGAACCATTTTGTCGTTAATCTAATGAAGCTTTCGGTCTTTTGTTACCTTTAGTCATCTTATTTGTTTATTTCTTTTTACCCTTTAGATTTGTCTTGGGTTCAAACGCCGATTCTAGTGACATGACATGCGCGCATAGTTTGGGCCTAATCTTAAATGTTAATCATAAAACCATTTGGAGGTGAAAAGGGAATTCGAAGGAAATAAAAGCAATTTGAGATTATTTGGAGCCTGAGTCATGCGAAATTGGGGCAAGTAAAAAGAAACCTGTTAAAGGCAAGTTGGCCATGTTGAAGTTCGTTCGTAGTAATAAAAATGAGATTGCTACCCCATAGTGCTTTAAAGATATGATGAATATTAATCGTGTTGCTTGCGCTTGGTATGTTTTAAAGATTGGAAGGACGAAGGCTTTTTGTTCTGCTACCCAAACACTTTATCCTTCGTTAACCATTTGAGCCTTATGTATTTTCTTTCATACCCCTTCTTCGGAATCAATACCAAAATAAGAAACACAAACGTGGAAGATAAAGAAAGAAAAAGAGAAAAGGAGAAAAAGAAAACAACGAAAACAACTAAAAAGAAACGAAAGAGAAAAAGAAAAAAAAAGAAAATGAAAAAAAAAGAACGAAAAATGAAAAGGAAAACTAGAAAAACGAGGAATTGGGAACTACGTTTGACATGATTCCTCAAAAAGGATACGTAGGCACTTCACAGCTCGGTCATAGTGTAATAAAAATAAAAAATTCCCCAAGCAAGAAACTGGGCAGCAGAAGTTGTGTTTATAAAGGAAAATGTAGGATTTTGAAGGTTGTAATTTTGAACCCAATTTATTTTATGTTGAGCCTTTAAATACCCTCTCTTTCTAGCCCTATCCAAATCCACATTACGGTCCAAAGAAAGACCTTTTGACCAATCTTCAAAAGAGGCCAAGTCAGGCAAATGAGAGAAGTCTTATCAGAACATAACAATCCCATTCCCATCAGAAAAGACTCTGATCTGCAGCAGAAGAAATATGAGAGAATCTTAGCAGTAACACCCCTAATCCCCAACTGAAAAGTAACACGAATGAGAGAGTCTTAGCGGTGAAAACCTTCACAGGCACCATAAGGCGATGAAAGCTGAGAGAAACCAAATGAGAGAGAGACTCGATAGTGAAAATCCTTCGGGCACTACAAGTCAAACAAAGATTGAAAATCAGATGGGAGGGTCAGACGAAGGTTACAAAAGGTGGTTTAACGATGGAGGCGAGGCTATATGTGCATGTCATGTCCATTAGAGTTGGTATCCACGTTTGATAGGTTAATTTTTGATTTTTTCCTAGATAGTCGTCCTTTTCCTTTGCCTTCTATTCGTTTCTGGTTATCTTTCTCCTTTCATAAAAATTCCCCAATAGAGTATGTTGTGTGGAATGACTTCAAAATTTGCCACCAGCTTTCGAATTATGCTAGACTAGATCTAAATGGTACAACCAAGTGGTATAAGACATAAGGGAACAAGCTCAATGCCAATGTCCAAAAGGATGTTCCCCAACAAAAGGAAGTTGACAAAGGGGTAGACCAGTATCATAAAAAATACCTCCATAAAAAAGTGAAGGTTAATGACCTCGAGGCCAAGGCCAACGCGACTCAAAGGTCGGGGAAACACCACAAAAGAAGGGAGGACATCCCCAGCAGAAGAGGTATTTCCAGTGACAAGGGTGAACATAGAAAATGGTTCACCAGTAAAACATGCAAGGTCTTCACACAGGGTCACTGTCATATGAATTTGGGTGATCAGGATAAAGAGTCGTCAAGGAGGGCGGGGAGCAAGAAAAGGAAAAACCTATCCCCAGCAGGAGTAGTCTCCCCAGTAAATAATAACACCCTAGAAAGTTCTGACAATGAAACGTAGAGCAGGGACAGAGGAGGAGAACCATCCCCAGCAAGAGCACCACAACCAGCTACCACATTTTTAAAACTAACAAAATTTCTTTGATTTAGAGTAGGAAAAAGAGGGTTTGTTGGCAGAAAAGCATGCCGCGAAGAAGATTCTCAAACTGGGGCAGAAAAGTTTCTCCTGTTGCGAAACTTTTCTCGAAAACCAAACACCCAGGTGGGGAAAAATGCCAGACAACGCGAGGAAATGATCTTTGAACCCAGGTTGTCCTCAGCAGCTTTGAATGAACGAAAACAACAAGCTGTGATAGAGGAAATTATACCCCCAGCAGACAGCACAAAATGAGGAAACTTGTGTTCAGAAAGGAAAGAGGCCGGTATCACCCCCAGCAGTTCTCAAAAAATGAAACACTAATTTCGAGAACTCCCCGGCAACATTATATCCTACAAGTTTTTCAAGGGAGCAAAGCGCGAGTCTTGGAGGAGGTTTGGAAAGAGGAAAAAGGAAAAGGGATCCCCCGACAGTGTAATCCCCAGTTGATGACATTTCAATCCCCAGCGATCTCGGGAAAGAATAAAGGTTTTGACAGAAGTAGAAAAGGAGGGAATAAAAAATGATTTCGCAGCGGTATTATTCCCAGAAGGTAAGTAAACAATTCCAATATTATCCAGCAGTCAAGAGGAAAACAACACAACTCAGGAGGAAAGCAACTTCGAAACAAGGTAACTCAGAAGAGAGGATAGTAAGAAGAAATGCAGGAAGAAGGAAGTGATTCAGGAAGCAAAGGAAGGCGACGTCAAATGGGAGAATTTAGTAAATCATTATTGAGGTCAGGCGCCCGCCTGAAGAATGGAGTGGCGATTTATCATTTGGGTTTGGCAATGAAGTCAGGTGCCCGCCTGAAGAATGGAGTGGTGATTTATTATTAGGGTTTGGCAATGAAGTCAGGTGCCCGCCTGAAGAATGGAGTGGCGATTGATTTTTGAAGTTTGTTGTTGAAGTCAGCTGCCCGCCTGAAGAATGGAGTGGCGATTTATTTTCGAAGGTTGTTGTGGAGGTCAGGTGCCCACCTGAAGAATGGAGTGGTGATTTATTTTCGGAGTTTGATGATAAAATCAGGTGCCCGCCTGAAGAATGGAGAGGCGTTATCTTTTAAGTAGAAGTTTTCAAGTTTATTATTGAATTCAGGTGCCCACCTAAATGTGACGACCCAAAGGGTCATCACTTATTTAATTAATCATTTTGAGCTTCTGAGGCCTTGAAAACCTCATTCTATGTTGCCTCGATTTACGTGCACGAGCCGAGCTTGTAGCCGGAAAGATTTTGTGATAGAAAATATGAATTCTATGAGAAATTTGGATAAAAATGATATTAATATTGATATGGTTGACTTCGGTCAACATTTTTGGTAAACGGATCCGGACCGAGATTGGATGGTCCCGAGAGGTCCGTAGAAAAATATGGGACTTGGACATGCGTCCAGAGTCGAATTCGAGGCCTAGAGCCCAAGTTATGAATTTTTATGTGAAATTGTTTTTAATGCAATTATTAAAGGAAATAAATTAATTGACCTTGGTATCGGGCTCGTATTTTGGTTCCGACGCCCGGTACAAGTCTTAAATATTATATATGTGATTTACTGTAAAGTTTGGTGACATTTGGATGTCTTTTTAGATGTTTTGGACCTTGAGTTCCAATGTTAAGAAGTTTTGAAAATCAAAAGTATGAAAATCATGATTTTGAGGCTTGATTTGATTAAAACGAAGTGATATTGGCGATATGATCGCACGAACAAGTCCATAATGTGTTTTTGAGGTTGTGTACATGTTTGGTTTGGAGCCGGGGGCTCGGGTAAAGATTTGATAGGCCGTTGGATGAAACTCTGAATTTTTGAACTGCTGGTTTTTCACCCAGTTGTTGGCTTCGCAATTGCGAAGTTTTCTCGCAATTGCGAAGGGGGACAGGCTCGCAAATGCGAACATTCATCGCAAATGCGAAGCCCCCTTTGGCCCGGCCTTGTTCGCAAATGCGAACAATTGTTCGCATTTGCGAAGGTCCCCAGTGCCAGCCTATGTTCGCAAATGCGAACAAAAGTTCGCAAATGCGAACATTCCCCATTATGCCTTGGTTCGCAAATGCGAACCATTGTTCGCAAATGCGAACATTGCCTTATACAGCATGTGTTCGCAAATGCGAACATTAGTTCGCAAATGCGAACTTCCCACCCGAACTTCCCACCCTTAGCTTATTTTTCAAACTCCAGAAATTGGTCGGGGTTCGCAATTGCGAACCCATGTTCGCAAATGCGAACACAGAGAACTGAAAAACACGAATTTCAGTCATTTCTTCACATTTTACAAAACCAAAACACCCATTTGCGATTCTTCAAGGATTTCTTCTTCATCAAAACGATTGTAAGTCACTTTTTACTTAATTCTTTCAATTCATAACATCATTAAACATGTTTTTCATAAGAAATCAAAGATTTTCATGGTAAAATTCTTGTTTTTGTTAGAAAATAGGGTTTTTCATAAATTGGGGAATTGGACCTCGAATTGAGGTCCGATTTTGAAACAAATTATATATATGAACTCGTGGGGGAATGGGTAACCGGATTTTGGTCCTAACCCCGAATTCCGACCATGTGGGCTCGGGGTTGAAATTCACTATTCATGGCAGAATGTTGTAAAAGTAGTATTTGGTATTAAGAATTAGTTTGTTGAGTAGAATTGATGATATTAAATCAATTGTGTATAGATACGGTTGGATTGGAGCCAAATTGAAAGAAAAGACATTTCCACGGAGTGAATTGTTCATATGCATTCGAGGTAAGTGTTTGTTCTATCCTAGCTTGAGGGAATAGGATTATGTGTTATGTGTTATGTGATCGAGTGCGGTGTATGGGGGCTGTGGTGACGAGCATCCATACACTGGCGTCTAGTATGACCGTGAGTCGTTGGAAAATGATATTTTGAGATATATTACAGGTGAATTGTTATTGTTCTCCCTTGTTGGGACTTGTTGTGAAGATAATTATTGATTGCCCTTGATGGGACGATTTATGAATTGTTGTTTCTTTCTCTGCCCTTAACTGTGATTGTTATTTGGGTGAGGAAGAGTGATAATGCACGAAGGGTGATGCCGTGCCATGTTTATTTATTTATGCACGAAGGTTAATGCCGTGCCATGTTTATTTATTGATTATGCACGAAGGATCATGCCGTGCCCTGTTATTGAACCATGTACGAAGGATGATGCCGTACTATGGATGTGAGGATGAGAGTAAAAGCACGAAGGGTGATGCCGTGTACTTTATTTGTTTGTTTGGTGAGGATGAGAGTAAAAGCACGAAGGGTGATGCCGTGTACTTTATTTGTTATTTGGTGAGGATGAGAGTAAAAACACGAAGGGTGATGCCGTGCAATTGCTTGCTATTTCTTGAAGTGATATTATTCGTGTTTACATTATACTTTGTTTTCTTTGTGAAAGTATTAACTCTGTGGTTAATTGTTGAATTCTTTAAGATATTCCTTATTGTGTTATTACTTGATTATTTCTTGTTATTTTGTGGTACACACATATATATTGAATTGCACAGGTTTATGTGAGTGTATGGTCCTAGGCTTGTCACTACTTCGCCGGGATAGGCCAGGCACTTACCAGCACATGGGGTCGGTTGTGCTGATGCTACACTTCTGTGCGTTTTTGCACAGGTCCAGGTTACGATCAGGAGCAGCAGCAGGAGTAAATAGATTGCGTGGGAGTTGATCATATTTGAGACCGAGGTAGCTTGCAGACGTCCGCAGGCCCGGCGTCTCTCTCTTTATTTATGTTATTAGCTGTAGTCTCTTTGTTCCGAGACAAACAGAATTATGTTATATTTCCTTCAGACTTTTATGTGTAGTATTCCGTAGTAGTTCGTGAGTTGGTGACTCCACGTCTTGGGTAGAGGATTTCAGTATGATTTTCACCTTTATCTGATTTGTTATTTCCATTTCGATAAAGTATTTCGCATTTATTTAATTAAAATTATGTTAAAAATAGGATAGTATAAATACAGTGGCTTGCCTAGCTACCACGAGTAGGCGCCATCACGATCCCGATGTTGGGGGAAAATCCGGGTTGTGACAAGTTGGTATCGAGCTCTAGGTTACATAGGTCTCACCACTCACGAACAAGCTTAGTAGAGTTTGAGAGGTAGGTACGGAGACGTCCGTACTTGTCCTCCAGAGTCTATTGAGTTAGGAAAGAGTCTCTCATTTGTTCTTTCTTGTCGTGCGACTTGTTCCTCAATTACTGATTGAATTTCTACTCTGTCCTTTCGCAGATGGTAAGGACACGCGCTTCTTCATCCGCCGACCATCAGCCTAAGCCCCAGGCAGCTCCCGTGAGGGGCAGGGGACGATGCCGTATCGGAGGCCAGGGTAGGGGCAGAGCTTAGCCCCCGACAGCTATTCCAGAGGTGGAGCCTCATATTGAGACTGGTGAGGGGGTTCCAGTTCCAGCAGCTCCAATGGGCCCAGCTCAGGTCCCAGGAGAGACTTTATTTACCCCGGATCTTTGGGAGGCTCTGGTTAGGATAGCGGGTTTTATGGACAGCGCTGCCAGAGCAGGCTTATTACCAGTTGCACCAGCCGCTTCTCAGGCTGGAGGAGGGGCCCAGACTCCTGTTGCTCGTACGTCGGAGCCAGTAGCTCCTCAGCCTCAGGCACTAGTGGTTCAGCCAGCTGTGGCCACTCAGTCAGGTACCACAGCTCAGGCCGGAGATGGAGCGGCCATGACTTTTGATTCTTTATGGAGACTTGATCGGTTCTCCAAGCTGTTTACCACTACCTTCAGTGGTGCCGCATCAGAGGATCCTCAGGACTTCTTATTCAGTTGCCATGAGATTCTCAAGACTATGGGGATCGTGGAGACAAACGGAGTTGACTTCTGTACCTTCAGACTTGCAGGATCCGCCAAGACTTGGTGGAGAGATTATTGCTTGACTCGACCAGCAGGGTCCCCAGCTTTATCATGGGACCGGTTTGCGGAACTATTTATGGAGAAGTTTCTCCCTGCTACTCAGAGGGATGTACTTCGGAGGCAGTTTGAGCGCCTCCATCAGGGCACTATGACAGTTACACGGTATGAGACGAGATTTATCGACTTGGCTCGTCATGCAGTGGTGATACTTCCCACGGAGCGGGAGAGGTTCCGTAGATTTATAGATGGGCTTAATCAGCCGATTAGACTCCATATGGCTATGGGCGTGGGGAATGACATATCATTTCAGGAAGCAGCCAATGCAGCACGCAGAGTTGAAATGGCTCTTACTAGGGGTGGCGGCTATTCTTCAGATAAGAGGCCTCGTCATTCAGGCAGGTTTGGTGGTTCTTCCTCTGGTAGCAGAGAATCCTTTGATAGAGGCCAGTCCTCCGGGCCTTTTCATTCCGCCCTTCAGGCTTCACAGGGTGGATCAGGTGATCGTGGTTCTCGGGGGCATTATTCAGACCAGTCTCCTATTAATGCTCAGCCTCTTCAGAGTGTTCGTGGAGGCCATTCGGGTCGTCAGGGCCAGCAGCCCTATCAGTCTAAGAGTTGCTACGGTTGTGGTGACCCAGGTCATTTTATCGGGAATTGCCCTATAGCAGCGGGCAACTCTCAGCAGCGAGGTTCTCGTCCTATGATTCAGGCCCCAGCTGACCCTCAGCCTGCCCAGCCAGCCAGAGGCGGGGGTAGAGATTATAGAGGTGGAGGTCGAGACCGTAGAGGTGGAGACCGTCCGGCCAGAGGTAGAGGTCAGCCAGTTGATGGTCGTCCTAGAGACGCAGCTCAGAGGGGAGGTGCAGATCCCCGATTCTATGCTTTACCAGCCAGGCCAGAGGCAGAGGCATCAGATGTTGTGATTACAGGTACTATTCTTGTGTGTGGCAGAGGTGCTTCAGTATTATTTGACCCCGGATCTACATATTCCTATGTGTCTTCCTACTTCGCACCGTATTTGGCCGTGCCCAGCTATGCTCTGGATATTCCAGTTTATGTGGCTACACCAGTGGGTGACTCCATTATAGTCGATCGGGTGCACCGTTCGTGCGTAGTTATATTTGGGGGTCTTGAGACCCGTGTTGATCTGTTGCTTTTGGATATGGTAGATTTTGATGTCATATTGGGGATGGACTGGTTGTCCCCATACCATGCTATTCTTGATTGTCATGCTAAGACTGTCACCTTAGCCTTGCCGAATCACCCCGATTAGAGTGGAAGGGTACCTCAAGCCACTCCGTTCGCACTGTTATTTCCTATGTTAAGGCTCGACGTATGGTCGAGAAGGGGTGTCTAGCTTATTTGGCTTATGTTCGTGATTCCAGTGCAGAAGTTCCTTCCATTGATTCAGTCCCTATTGCACGGGAGTTTCCTGAGGTTTTTCCTTCAGACCTGCCGGGCATGCCACCCGACAGGGATATTGATTTCTGTATTGATCTGGCACCGGGTACTCGGCCCATCTCTATTCCACCCTATCGTATGGCCCCGCCGGAACTAAAAGAGTTGAAAGATCAGTTGCAGGATCTTCTTGAGAAGGGCTTTATCAGGCCCAGTGTTTCTCCCTGGGGAGCACCTGTGTTATTTGTAAAGAAGAAGGATGGCTCGATGCGGATGTGTATTGATTACCGGCAGTTAAACAAGGTGACTATCAAAAATAAATATCCACTGCCGAGGATTGATGATTTGTTTGACCAGCTCCGGGGAGCGAGGGTATTCTCTAAGATAGACTTGAGGTCAGGCTACCATCAGTTGAAGATCAGGGCGGCTGACATTCCTAAGACGGCCTTTCGCTCTAGATATGGGCATTATGAGTTCTTGGTCATGTCCTTCGGGTTCCAATGCCCCAGCAGCATTCATGGAGTTGATGAATCGGGTATTCAGGCCTTACTTAGATCTGTTCGTGATAGTATTCATAGATGACATCCTGGTATACTCCCGCAGCCGGGAAGAGCACGAGCAGCACCTCAGAGTGGTTCTTCAGACTCTGAAAGATAACCAGCTATATGCCAAATTTTCTAAATGTGAGTTCTAGCTGAGTTCGGTAGCATTTCTGGGTCACATTGTATCGGTGGAAGGTATTCGGGTAGACCCAAAGAAGATTGAGGCAGTCCAGAATTGGCCTCGACCAGCTTCAGTGACTGAGATCCGGAGTTTCTTGGGATTAGCAGGTTACTACCGTCGATTTGTAGAGGGTTTTCTTCTATTGCAGCCCCGATGACCAGGTTGACCCAGAAGGGTGTCCAGTTTCAGTGGTCAGAGGAGTGTGAGGCGAGCTTTCAGAAACTCAAGACGGCCTTGACCACCGCACCAGTGTTGGTACTACCTACAGGTACAGGGCCTTATACAGTTTATTGTGACGCATCTCGTACAGGGCTTGGAGCGGTATTGATGCAGGATGGTAAGGTTATCGCTTATGCTTCGAGGCAGTTAAAGATACATGAGAAGAATTATCCAGTTCATGATCTTGAGTTAGCAGCAGTGGTTCATGCCTTAAAGATCTGGAGGCATTATCTATATGGTGTGACATGTGAGGTGTACACCGATCACAAAAGCCTACGGTACTTGTTCAAACAGAAGGAGTTGAATCTACGACAGCGGAGATGGTTAGAGTTGCTAAAAGACTATGATGTTACTATATTATATCACCCAGGTAAGGCCAATGTGGTGGCCGATGCATTGAGTAGAAAGTATGCCAGCATGGGTAGTCTTGCATATATTCCGGTCAAGTCAGAGACCATTAGCTCTAGATGTTCAGGCCTTAGCCAACCGGTTCGTGAGATTAGACATTTCTGAGCCTAGCAGGGTGTTAGCCCGCACGGTCGCTCGTTCTTCTTTATTAGAGCGTATCCGTGAGAGGCAATTTGATGATCCTCATTTGCGTGAGTTGAGAGATACAGTACAGCGGGGAGGTGCCACACAGGTAAATCTAGATGATGATGGGGTATTGAAATTGCGGGGTCGAGTTTGTGTACCCAATGTCGAAGGGATTCGAGAGTTGATCTTAGCAGAGGCCCACAGTTCGCGGTATTCTATTCACCCGGGCGCCGCAAAGATGTACCAGGACTTACGGCAACACTATTGGTGGCGCATGATGAAGAAAGATATCGTTGCGTATGTCGCTCGGTGTCTAAATTGTCAGCAGGTGAAATATGAGCACCGGAGACCTGGTGGTGTATTCCAGAGGATTGAAATTCCCGAGTGGAAATGGGAGCGGATCACTATGGACTTCGTTATTGGACTTCCTTTGACTCGGAGGAAATTTGATGCTATTTGGGTCATTGTTGATAGGTTGACCAAGTCAGCACACTTTATTCCAATATCTGTCTCCTACTCGTCGGAGAGGTTAGCGGAGGTTTACATTAGGGAGATTGTTCGTCTCCATGGAGTGCCAGTATCTATTATCTCTGATCGGGGTACGCAGTTTACCTCGCGGTTCTGGAGAGCGGTCCAGCGAGAGTTAGGCACCCAGGTTCGATTGAGTACAGCATTTCATCCTCAGACGGATGGCCAGTCCGAGAGGACTATTCAGATTCTTGAGGACATGCTTCGAGCCTGTGTTATTGATTTCGGAGGCTCGTGGGATCGGTTTCTACCATTAGCAGAGTTCGCCTACAATAACAGTTACCAATCTAGCATCCAGATGGCTCCGTATGAGGCGTTGTATGGTAGGCGATGTCGATCTCCAATCGGATAGTTTGAGCCGGGAGAGGCTCAGTTGTTGGGTACAGACTTAGTTTGGGAGGCCTTGGATAAGGTCAAGACTATCTACGAGAGATTGCGTTCAGCCCAGTCCAGAGAGAAGACTTATGCGGATCGTAAGGTTCGAGATGTAGATTTCATGGTTGGTGAGCGAGTGTTGCTCCGAGTGTCGCCTATGAAGGGCGTGATGACGTTCGGGAAGAAGGGCAAGCTCAGCCCTAGGTATATTGGTCCATTTGAGATTCTAGACAGAGTGGGAGGGGTGGCTTACGGATTAGCTTTGCCGCCTAGCTTATCAGCCGTGCATCCAGTTTTTCACGTATCTATGCTTCGGAGATACCACGGCGATCCCACTCATGTGTTAGACTTCAGTACTGTCCAATTGGACAATGATCTATCTTACGAGGAGGAGCGGTGGCTATTCTAGACCGGCAGGTTTGACAGCTGAGGTCGAAGAGTTATCCTTCTGTGCGTGTTCAGTGGAGAGGTCAGCCTCCTGAGGCATCGACCTGGGAGTCCGAGTCTGATATGCGGAGCCGCTACCCACACTTGTTTCCTGACTCAGGTACTTCTTTCTTTTGTCCGTTCGAGGACGAACGGTTGTTTTAGAGGCGGAGATTGTGACGACCCAAAGGGTCATCACTTATTTAATTAATCATTTCGAGCTTTTGAGGCCTTGAAAACCTTATTCTATGTTGCCTCGATTTACGTGCACGATCCGAGCTTGTAGCCGGAAAGATTTTGTGATAAAAAATATGAATTCTATGAGAAATTTGGATAAAAATGATATTAATATTGATATGGTTGACTTCGGTCAACATTTTTGGTAAACGGATCCGGACCGAGATTGGATGGTCCCGAGAGGTCCGTAGAAAAATATGGGACTTGGACATGTGTCCGGAGTCGAATTCGAGGCCTAGAGCCCAAGTTATGAATTTTTATGTGAAATTGTTTTTAATGCAATTATTAAAGGAAATAAATTAATTGACCTTGGTATCGGGCTCGTATTTTGGTTCCGACGCCCGGTACAAGTCTTAAATATTATATATGTCATTTCTGTAAAGTTTGGTGACATTTGGATGTCGTTTGAGATGTTTTGGACCTTGAGTTCCAATGTTAAGAAGTTTTGAAAATCAAAAGTATGAAAATCATGAGTTTGAGGCTTGATTTGATTAAAACGAAGTGATATTGGCGATATGATCGCACGAACAAGTCCATAATGTGTTTTTGAGGTTGTGTACATGTTTGGTTTGGAGCCCGGGGGCTCGGGTAAAGATTTGATAGGCCGTTGGATGAAACTCTGAATTTTTGAACTGCTGGTTTTTCACCCAGCTGTTGGCTTCGCAATTGCGAAGTTTTCTCGCAATTGCGAAGGGGGACAGGCTCGCAAATGCGAAGCTCCCTTTGGCCCAGCCTTATTCGCAAATGCGAACAATTGTTCGCATTTGCGAAGGTCCCCAGTGCCTGCCTATGTTCGCAAATGCGAACAAAAGTTCGCAAATGCGAACATTCCCCATTATGCCTTGGTTCGCAAATGCGAACCATTGTTCGCAAATGCGAACACTGCCTTATACAGCATGTGTTCGCAAATGCGAACATTAGTTCGCAAATGCGAACTTCCCACCCTTAGCTTATTTTTCAAACTCCAGAAATTGGTCGGGGTTCGCAATTGCGAACCCATGTTCGCAAATGCGAACACAAAGACCCGAAAAACACGAATTTCAGTCATTTCTTCACATTTTACAAAACCAAAACACCCATTTGCGATTCTTCAAGGATTTCTTCTTCATCAAAACGATTGTAAGTCACTTTTTACTTAATTCTTTCAATTCCTAACATCATTAAACATGTTTTTCATAAGAAATCAAAGATTTTCATGGTAAAATTCTTGTTTTTGTTAGAAAATAGGGTTTTTCATAAATTGGGGAATTGGACCTCGAATTGAGGTCCGATTTTGAAACAAATTATATATATGAACTCGTGGGGGAATGGGTAACCGGATTTTGGTCCTAACCCCGAATTCCGACCATGTGGGCCCGGGGTTGAAATTCACTATTCATGGCAGAATGTTGTAAAAGTAGTATTTGGTATTAAGAATTAGTTTGTTGAGTAGAATTGATGATATTAAATCAATTGTGTATAGATACGGTTAGATTGGAGCCAAATTGAAAGAAAAGACATTTCCACGGAGTGAATTGTTCATAAGCATTCGAGGTAAGTGTTTGTTCTATCCTAGCTTGAGGGAATAGGATTATGTGTTATGTGTTATGTGTTATGTGATCGAGTGCGGTGTATGGGCTGTGGTGACGAGCATCCATACAACTGGCGTCTAGTATGACCGTGAGTCGTTGGAAAATGATATTTTGAGATATATTATAGGTGAATTGTTATTGTTCTCCCTTGTTGGGACTTGTTGTGAAGATAATTATTGATTGCCCTTGATGGGACGATTTATGAATTGCTGTTTCTTTCTCTGCCCTTAACTGTGATTGTTATTTGGGTGAGGAAGAGTGATAATGCACGAAGGGTGATGCCGTGCCATGTTTATTTATTTATGCACGAAGGTTAATGCCGTGCCATGTTTATTTATTGATTATGCACGAAGGATCATGCCGTGCTCTGTTATTGAACCATGTACGAAGGATCATGCCGTACTATGGATGTGAGGATGAGAGTAAAAGCACGAAGGGTGGTGCCGTGTACTTTATTTGTTTGTTTGGTGAGGATGAGAGTAAAAGCACGAAGGGTGATGCCGTGTACTTTATTTGTTATTTGGTGAGGATGAGAGTAAAAGCACGAAGGGTGATGCCGTGCAATTGCTTGCTATTTCTTGAAGTGATATTATTCGTGTTTACATTATACTTTGTTTTCTTTGTGAAAGTATTAACCTGTGGTTAATTGTTGAATTCTTTAAGATATTCCTTATTGTGTTATTACTTGATTATTTCTTGTTATTTTGTGGTACACACATATATATTGAATTGCACAAGTTTATGTGAGTGTCTGGTCCTAGGCTTGTCACTACTTCGCCGGGATAGGCCAGGCACTTACCAGCACATGGGGTCGGTTAGGCTGATGCTACACTTCTGTGCGTTTTTGCACAGGTCTAGGTTACGATCAGGAGCAGCAACAGCGGTAAATAGATTGCGTGGGAGTTGATCACATTTGAGACCGAGGTAGCTTGCAGACGTCCGCAGGCCCGGCGTCTCTTTCTTTATTTATGTTATTAGTTGTAGTCTCTTTGTTCCGAGACAAACAGAATTATGTTATATTTCCTTCAGACTTTTATGTGTAGTATTCCGTAGTAGTTCGTGAGTTGGTGACTCCACGTCTTGGGTAGAGGATTTCAGTATGATTTTCACCTTTATGTGATTTGTTATTTCCATTTCGATAAAGTATTTCGCATTTATTTAATTAAAATTATGTTAAAAACAGGATAGTATAAATACAGTGGCTTGCCTAGCTACCACGAGTAGGCGCCATCATGATCCCGATGTTGGGGGAAAATCCGGGTCGTGACACTAAAGAATGGAGAGGCGTTATCTTTTAAATAGAAGTTTTCAAATCATTGTTGAAGTCAGGTGCCCGCCTGAAGAATGGAGTGGCAATTTATGATTAGAGTTTGTCGATGAGGTCAGGTCCCGCCTGAAGAATAGAGTGGCGATTTATTTTTAAAGTTTGTTGTTGAAATCAGGAGCCCACCTGAAGAGAGGAATGTCGATTTATTTTCAAAGGATGTTGACGTCAGGAGCCCGCCTGAATAGAGGAATGCCGATTTATTTTCAAAGGATGTTGACGTCAGGAGCCCGCCCGAAGAGAGGAATGGCGATTTATTTTCAAAGGATATTGACGTCAGGAGCCCGCCTGAAGAGAGGAATGGCAATTTATTTTCAAAGGATGTTGACGTCAGGAGCCCGCCTGAAGAGAGCAATGGCGATTTATTCTCAAAAGATGATGTTGAAGTCAGGAGCCCGCCTGAAGAGAGGAATGACGAGTTATTCTCAAAAGATGAAGTTGAAGTCAGGAGCCCACCTGAAGAGAGGAATGGAGATTTATTCTCAAAAGATGTTGTTGACGTCAGGAGCCCGCCTGAAGAGAGGAATGGCGATTTATTTTCAAAAGATGTTGTTGAAGTCAGGAGCCCGCCTAAAGAGAGGAATGGCGCTTTAATTTTTCTAAGTTGACGTTAAAGTCAGGAGCCCGCCTGAAGAGAGGAATGGAAATTTATTCTCAAAAGATGTTGTTGAAGTCAGGAGCCCGCTTGAAGAGAGGAATGGTGATTTATTTTCTAAAGATGTTGAAGTCAGGAACCCGCTTGAAGAGAGGAATGGCATTTTATTTTCCAAGTTGATGTTGGAGTCAGGAGCCCGCTGAAGAGAGGAATGGCGATTTATGTTCAAAAGATGTTGTTGAAGTCAAGAGCCTGCCTGGAGAATGGAAAGGCATACCTTTTAATTCAAGAAGTCAGTAGCCCGCCAGGAGAGCAAAAGGTTACAACAAAATGTCCCCAGCATTAGTCCAAGTTCAAAATTAGAAGGAAGGCAACAAAGGTCAGAAAAGATAGATTCAGACTTCGAAGGAAAATAGTTCGAAGATCACAAGGAAGGGACCAACGGTCGGAGTTCGGCAATCAAGATAGGCCGAAATAACAATTTTCAGAAGAGAAGAAGCATCGGAAGAAACATCAAGTCCGACAAAATAGCAAGGAACATGGGAAAGTCAAGATGAAGAGATAGATAGGATTTCGTAATACCGTAACTTAGTCTAGCTTCTTATTTTTATTTAACACAATGTAATAAGGAGGTAGGCAAACAGTAACAACATGCAACAACAGTAACAGCAACACCACAGCTTCATGGTAGTCCCAGCTACCAAAACTCCCAAACTACATTGACATGATTCCTGTTTAGCCCAGGATATGCAGGAAGCCTCCCAAAGCAAAGGCTCGGTTAAGATCTTTTCAAAAAAAGCTTCACACGGAGTACTCAAATGGGCAAAAATCGCTCGTATCCGCTCACTTATCTTTGCACAAAAACTCTTCATGTTTCCGCGCAAAGAGGGGCAGCTGTGAACACGTGATTTTTGCCCTATATGAGAATTACTCCCAAAAATTCAAAATAAAATAATTTTGTGTTGATTGCAATATTTGTGGATTTTATATTATTTTTCTCTTATTGTTTGCAATTGTGTGTCCATGTTTATTTGTTTAAAAATATAAAAATACAATGCATTATGCATTTAGAATTTAATTTTACAACTAGGAATAATCAAGTTGGCTTTACAAAAAAAAAAATCATAAAATAATGTATTTTTGTATTCTTAGTGTTTGATATCAAAATTATGTGATCTAATATGTAATTGGGTGATAATTATTATTTAAAGTTAAATTGGTATATTTTAAGGTGATTTTAGTGTATAATTAGAATTAGGATCGGATTTGGGCCAAACCACCTCACAGCCCAAACAAATCCTCCTAAAAAACCAGCCCAGTACCCGTTACCCATCCAACTGACCCGGACTGCCCAATCCCAAACGACCCCGTTTTATTAAAATGTTGATCTGGGCTGTTGGATTCTCGTGATCCAACGGCTAAGATTAACTCTTGCATTTTTTATATTCCAACGACCCCAAAACCCTGTTGTTTCCCCATTTTCCCTTCATCTTTGTTTCCAAAACCCTAGAGACAGAAGTCCCGCCACAGACCGCCGTCCCCGCCCACCGAAAATCGCCTCACGGCAATTTCGGTGGGCCAAACCTCCCCATTTTCACACCACAACACCCCTATAACCTCCTCATTCCAGTCCTGAGCTTAGCTTCCTTCGAATCACACCTCAATGCTTCGAATATTGAATCAAAGAACGGCCGTCAAACTTCGCCGTTTCCATTTACCCCCAAACTTGCACCAAGTATTCCCCTAGCCTCCCTCACACCCAAACCAGTCTTGGTTTCGTTCGAATCAAGCCCAAACCACTCAAGCATCAAATTGAGCCCTCAAGAACCCTAGAATTCAAAAACTAGGGATTTCGTCCAATTAAAAGGAATTGAAGTTAATAGACTTTAATTGGTATGTTTTCGTTTGAAAACATTTCAAGTAAAGTCCGTTCGACTTCGAAAAGGTCAAATCCGTTGGTCCAAGTCCATTCGTTTATGATTTTTTCCATCTCCGAGGTACTCTATTTCTTTCCTCCTTTCCTCTGCGTTTTAATTGTCTTTGTATTTGTGTGTTAATTTAGCAATGTTATCATTTTTCACTTTTTTCGATTTTTCATTAATTTTTCTGTTTTTATTCTCCATAAGACCTTTTTATTTGGTCAATTTTCTATGCTTGTTGTTAATTGTATGCATTGTAGATTATATATTCGATTTGATTAACATCATCGAGTAGTTAGTTCACTTTGGTCCCCTGTTTTGCCCAAAGTCACTGAATTCATTAGGTGGCATGTTTATATTGTGTGTTTGTTGTCAGTTATGGCTCATATAGTCGATGGATTAAATGTCGTCAATTAGTTTCTTGTATTTGAATACCAGAATCACATGATGATAGGTTCCTTTTTCCAATATGTTGGTCATCTTGTTCTTTCTGTTTGATTTGTGCGATCTAGATGAGCTTATGAATATATTCAGCTCCTCTTTTGGATCAAAAGATTGCCCATTTGAAAATCACCCTTGTTTTGGATATTGGATCACCTGCCTTGTTTCAGCTCTGTATGAATCACTGTCTAAATGTGACAAGAATTGGTTATAGCTGAATTTGGACTAGATGATTTTGAGTTAATTAATTTGATTGAATTACGCTAGCATGTTTGGTTATCTTGGGTACTGGAATTATAATTGGTTATCATAGAATGTTCAGTGTTTCTAATTGTTGGAAATCAGGGTAACATGGGGAGCATTTAAAAAACTGAAAAGATATAAGTGAAGTTTAATGGGAAAAAAGGGTAGTGGAACTGACACTCTGTCTTTAAGAGCTGGAAATCAAAACTAACATGGAAAAAGGATAAAAAAGTTTAAATGGGTGCACATGGGAGGTGATAAAGAAGCTGGAAAAGTGAACTATTGAATGGAAAAAGAGTTCTGTTTTGTCTATCAAAACAGAAGAAAAACAGAACTAAAGGGGAGGGGTCTGAGATTAGGGAGTGGTTTTAAGCATAGGGGGAATAGACTGAAAACAGAGAAAAAAGGGGAAAACACATAGAGGTCTTAGGAGAAGTCTTAAGGAAGACTTGAAAGAGAACACACTATAGGGGACTGAAAAACACACTGAAAACAGACACAAAAGGGAATACAGGGGAATTTTGGGAGTTAGAGTGCTGAGGAGATAAGAGAGTTTAAGGAGATAGGGAGATAGGACAGATACTGGGGGAGTTTGAAAACAGAAGTGGAAAGAGTTTAAGGAGGTCGAAGAGTGAAAGCTTAAAAGAACTTAAAGAAGATAGAGATTCTGATAGATTGAGGGAGAGAAAGAACAAAGAGTATTTGCGAGGATAGGTATATTGAGAATTGGATACTAATGTTGCATCAGTTCTTATTGTTCCATTGGTTTTGCATCTCTGTTTCAATTGCTGTGTAACTCCTGGGTCATTTGGGAATTGAAAGTTGTTTGAGTTTGGGTCATTCAACTTTGGTTTATGTCTGCTAATGTGCTGTGGGTCTGAAACTATTTTCTATCACCTTCTGGGTTTAAAGTCTCTTTAAATTGGTGCTAGCTGGTTGCTGCTGCTGTATACTGCTTCCTCACTTCTCTTTTTCTTTAAATTCCAGGTATTTCTATAGCACTATGGAAATCCATTGAATGCACTTCAAAGTGTAAATATGAGGAGACATACCTAGACATGTTGTTTGTTTGAAACTTTTCAATAATAAGTTAATTTCTTACTTTAATTTTTTTGAATTTTCTCTTCATTTCTTCGTTATCAGGCTTCAACTATTGTTATCATTTTGTTTGTTTTGATTATGTTCTTAGGTTGTTTCATTTGTGTTAAAGTTTTCACACAACCTTTTTTTATGGTCATTAAAATATTTTGACATCATTCTATGAAATGCATAACTTGAGTAGGAATTTGAATGTTACATGCTGCCAATATTCTGAAATTACTTCAATGGTTGGGCCATGGGGTAGTGGCGCATACTGGCCCAAGTTATATTTGAAATGAGTTGAGTAGTTCTGCCTTTGCAATCCGATGATTTCAAATTTAGCTTAGGCATCTGTTTTAGATAAATTCGAAAACCCTTTAGCTTTAATTAACTAGGCTCTTTTTATCTAGAATCTGAGGTGTGCCATTAGCAAATTTACATGACCTTCGTATTAGGCTCATAATTTAGATCTAACAAATTGATAAATATTCATTATTTGCTTTCAGCTCGATTTAGATTAGTATTATGATTATATATACGTTTCGTGTAATATAATTGTAAATGTAATTCTAAAAAATCAATTTGGAGTATGCGTTAGCGTAAAATTGACTAAACTATTTCTTAATAAATAAACAGAACAATATTAATTGTGGGCACGTTCGCGTGGCATAATTTGACGCGTCAAAAAAATTGAGTATACATTCACGTAATTCAATTCTTTAAATACGAGTAATTCAAGTATTAAAAGTGGTTAAAAGCTAAAATTTGCACATAAGTTAAAACATGTTATAAAACCAGATAATTTAGCCAAATATAACAATTGAGCGACCGTGCTAGAACCACAAAACTTGGGAATGCCTAACACCTTCTCCCAGGTTAACAGAATTCCTTATCCGGATTTCTGGTACGCATACTGTTAAATAGAGTCATTCTTTCCTCGATTCGGGATTCAACCGGTGACTTGGGATACCACAAATCTCCCAAGTGGCGACTCTAAATCAAATAAATAAATCCCGTTCGATTGTCCTTCAATTGGAAAAACTCCTTTGCGCCCTCACGGGTAAGCGGAAAAAGGAGGTGTGACATTTACACCTTAATCCCGCCATTATCAGATATTAAATCTATGATTTATCAATATAATCACATCATTTGGGTCCAAGAGTTCTTACCTGATGATACTCCTCAATTTTCTCCTCAAAATAACCCAATTCTTCTTTTTAGTTCGAAGCCCCAATTGATTCTAACACTTCTGAATTTTTGAATAAGTTGAAGCATTAAACCTACAATGGTTTTCGCTTCTACAACATTGGGGTTGCTTCCGCGCTCCCACTTCTGTGGAGAAAAAGCCGCTTCTGCAGCTCACTTAAAATCCATGACTTCCGCTTCTGTGGAAATCCTTCGCTTTCGCGACCTCGCATACGCAGTCAAAAGTCCGCTTCTGCGAAAACCTCCCACCTGACCAAATTTCACTTATCCGGCGTTTGCCCGCTTCTGCGGACTCGCCTAAGCGAACACATGTCCGATTCTCCGAACTCACCTGAACCACTCAAATCTCGCGCCTGCGCTCCACTTATCGCTTCTGCAGACTCGCTTCTACGGTCCAAATTCCGCAGAAGCGAAACTATCAGGATATAGAAAAACACAAACCTTATGCAATAACCAAAAACTTCCCATTTGGCCTTCCGTAATCATCCCGAGGCCCCCGGGACCTCAACCAAAAATACAAACTCATTCTAAAACATCATACTAACTTGTTCCAATCATAAAATCACACCCTTAAACACAAAACTTACCAAATTACCTCGGATTCAAGCCTAATTTTTCCATAGAACTTCTGAAACCTACATCCAATCAAAAACCCAACCAAATGATGTCCGAATGACCTGAAAATTTGCACACATATCCAAATTCACCTAACGAAGCTGCTGAAACTATTAGAATTCCATTCCAACCCTTGGATCAAAATATCACCTATCAACCAGATTCTGCCAAAATTCCAACTTTGTGAATTCAAGCCTATTTCTACACCGGACCTCCAAATTACATTCCGAACATGCTCCAAATCCTAAAATCACCTAACGGAGCTAACGGAACCATCAAATTTCCATTACGAGGTTATCTTCACACTATTTTGATTATAGACCATTTTTCAACTATTAAACTCTCATTTAGGGACTAAGTGTCCCAAAACTCTCCGAATTCTAGAACCGAACATCATGGTAAACCAAAATAGCATAAATGAACTTAGGGAAAGGAGTTAATTGGGGATAGGGGCATAGATTCCAAAAATGATCGGCCGGGTCGTTACACCACCCAACAATATAGCTCCATATCTTAGACCACATGCCTTGAACAATCAGCAACAAAGGTATCATCCTCCTCCACAATAGCTTGGGGGTAGACAAGAAGATGGGTTCGTAAGATTAGAAGCTATGATGTAGCAGGTTATTGGGTCCAATGCCAAGATCAATGAAAGAGTGGATGCACATGATGCATCCATTAAAAATATCGGGGTTCAAGTGGGCCAGATTGCTATGACATTGAACAATCGTCCTCAAGGGACATTACCTGCGGATACTCAAACCAACCCAAAAGATCAAGTCCCAAAGAAGCTAATGGCAGTTAGTCTTAGAAATGGTAGAGATCTTGATGTTGAACAAGAGAGAACTAGAGGTAATTTGTAGGCTGAGACACTTATTCCAGTACCCATTGAACTGGATTAGTCTACAGGATTGACAAAAGTTACAGTCCAGCCAACACTTGAAAATAATGATGTGCAACTGGAAACTGAGAATGCAGCTAAACAGGTGGAACAACCGGTTGTCGAACAAGTAGTAGAGAAGGAAAAATCCCAAGTGATTGGGAATAAGAGACCTACAGCCCCATTCCCTCAAAAGTTGGCCAAGCACCAAAAGGAAGAGCAATACCAGAAGTTCTTTGAAATGCTTAAGCAAATCCAAGTAAACATTCCTTTAATCGAGGCTTTGAAAAAGATGCTTCGGTATGCTAAAATGATGAAAGACTTGATGTTGTGGAAGTTTAACTTTCAAGACTTGGCCACAGTGAAATTTACTCAGACATGTAGTGCAGTAGTATCCAGACCCATAGCTGAAAAGGTATTTGATCCAGGTAGCTTTACTATTCCTTGCACTGTAGGGACTTTGCCTTTGCTAAGGTATTGTGTGATTTGGGGGCTAGTATCAATCTTATGCCCTTGGTGATTTATAAGAGGCTGGGAATGGGATAGCTAGACCCACTTCAATGTTGCTACAACTAGCTGACAGGACCGTGAAACGGCCATTTGGGATCTTAGATGATGTGCTTATTCAGGTGGGGAAGTTTGTGTTTCCCGCTGATTTAGTTATTTTAGACTGCAAAGTGGATGAGGAGATTCCTATAATCTTAGGAAGACCGTTCACGGCCACTGGGAGAGCATAGATTGATTGAGATACTAGGGAGCTCAAGATGAGACTAAATGAAGAAGAAATCATACGCAATGTGCAGAAATCTATGAGGCGCCCAAGTGAGTTCGCAAATTGCTCCCATATTGATGAAGTAGATGTGATAGTGGAGACAGATGATGAGGTGCTGATTGCTGAGGATCCCATAATAGCATGCTTAATGAACTTAGATGAAGTAAATGGGGAAAGTATGGCGGAATGGGTGTTAGCACTAGAAGGTAGGGGGTTCTGGTATAGAAATCTTGAGTTAGAGCCTCTACATCTAGAAAAGAGAGAGACCCCTCCAGCAAAACCATCCATTGAGGAACCACCCAAGCTGGAACTCAAGCCATTACCAGCTCACCTCAGGTATGAATTTCTAAGCCCTAACTCTACTTTACCTATTATTATCTCATCTGGCTTGCTAGATGTGCATGCTCAACAACTTATACAGGTACTCGAGGAGTGTAAAACTGCCATTGGTTGGACCATGCAGACACTAAGAGGATCAACCCCGCTTATTGCATGCATAAGATTCTGCTGGAATAGGGACACAAACCTTCCAGGGAACATCAGAGAAGGCTGAATCCAAACATGAAGGAAGTGGTGAAGAAGGAGGTAATAAAGTGGATAGATACGGGAATTATTTTCCCAATCTCTGATAGCAGCTGGGTTAGCCCAGTTCAATGTGTACCAAAAAAAGGTGGCATGACAGTGGTGAAGAATGAGAATAATGAGTTAATATCAATAAGAACTATCACCGGCTCGAGGATTTGCATGGACTACATGAAATTGAATCTTGCCACCCGTAAAGACCACTTCCCACTTCCATTCATTGATCATTTACTCGAAAGGTTGGCAAGGACGTCACACTTTTGTTTCTTAGATGGGTACTTAGGGTAAAATCAGATCTCCATTGCCCCTTAGGAAAGAGAAAAGACCTCCTTCACATGCCCATACGACATTTATGCCTTCCGGAGGATGCTATTTGGCTTATGCAATGCACCTGTTACATTCCAAAGGTGCATGATGGCCATATATACTGACATGGTGGAAGATATTATGGAAGTGTTCATGGATGACTTCTCAGTTGTAGGGAATTCGTTTGAGGAATGCCTGGTCAATCTGGCGCGTGTGCTGAAATGGTGCATCGAGACTAACTTAGTTCTAAACTGGGAAAAGTTCCATTTCATGGTATAAGAAGAAATAGTCTTAGGGCACTGGGTGTCAAGCAAGGGAATAGAGGTTGATCGAGCAAAAGTTTATGTCATTGCAAAGTTGCCTCCACCAACTTCAGTCAAAGCCATTAGAAGCTTTCTTGGACATGCCGGTTTTTATCGGAGGTTCATTAAAGACTTCTCCAAACTCGCCAACCCCCTCTGTATGTTACTAGAAAAAGATCACTCTTTTGTATTTTCTAATGATTGTAGGATAGCATTTGAGGAATTGAAGAAGAGGCTCGTCACAGCACCAATCATTGTTGCCCCCAACTTGGAGCAACCATTTGAGCTTATGTGTGATGCTAATGACTATGCGGTTGGGGCAGTGCTAGTCCAGTGAAAGGACAAATTGATGCATCCAATCTACTATGCTAGTAGATCACTGAGCGGAGCCCAGCTAAATTACACAGTGACGAAAAAGGAGATGCTTGCTGTAGTATTTGCTTTTGACAAGTTCAGGTCCTATCTGATAGGATCCAAGGTAATCGTATACACTGACCATGTAGCACTTAGATATCTAATTGAAAAGAAGGACTCTAAGCCGCGCTTGATTCGTTGGGTGCTGCTACTGCAAGAGTTCGATTTTGAAATTTGTGGCCGCAAGGGCACTGAAAATGAAGTCACTAATCATTTATCACGGCTTGAAGGAGCTGAATATGTTATAGAAAGTGAAGAAATCCTGGAAGCCATTCCAGTCGAGCATTTTCTTGCTACCACTCTTCTTGAAGCGCCATGGTATGCATATTATGCTAATTATATGGCCAGTGGTATTGTTCCTCACGACCTGCCATCGCTCTAGAAGAAAAGATTCTATCATGAAAGCCAATTGTACTATTGGGATGAACCCTACTTGTTTAGAATTTGCCTTGATAACATGATCCGAAGATGCGTCCCCGAGATCGAACAATCTTCTGTCTTGCCGGCTTGTCACGCTATGGCATATAGAGGCTATTTTGGAGGAATCCGCACAACAGTTAAGGTGCTTGAGGCCGGGTTTTTCTGGCCAACAGTATTTAAAGATGCACACTTGTGGGTAAAAGGGTGTAAAGAATGTCAATGCACTGGGAATATCTCCCAGCGTCACGAGATACCCATGAACCCAATCCAAGAGGTGGAAGTATTTGATGTCTGGGGGATAGACTTCATGGGTCCCTTCATCAGCTCTTACAGTAATAAGTATATTCTTATTGTTGTAGATTATGTGTCCAAATGGGTGGAAGTTGTAGCATTACCCACTAATGATGCTAAGTGGTAGTTGGGTTTCTCAAGAAAAACATATTCACTCGCTTTGGGACACCGCTGGCAATCATAAGCGATGGGGGCACTCACTTTTGTAATCGGACCTTTCAAAAATTACTGGCGAAATATGATGTGCGACATAAGGTGGCTACTCCATACCGCCTGCAGACCAGTGGACAAGTTGAAGTGTCCAATAGAGAAATTAAAAGCGTATTGATAAAAACAGTGAACGCCACAAGGACCGACTTGTCAAGGAAGCTTGATGATGCGCTATGGGCCTATAGGATAGCTTTCAAGATACCAATCGGCATGTGACCATACAAGTTGGTGTTTGGGAAGGGTTGTCACTTACCGGTTTAATTGGAACATAAAACATGGTGGGCACTAAAACAACTAAATCTTAACTTGGAAGATGCGGGCAAAACAAGAGTCACTGTATTACATGAGTTAGAAGAGTTCTGATATTTGGCTTTTCAAAGCACGAGGTTATATAAGGAGAGGATGAAGTGGCTGCACGACCAAAACATCATGGAGTGTAACTTCAAGTCCGGGGACAAGGTATTACTTAATAACTCAAGACTATGATATTTTCCGGGTAATTGAAAACAAGGTGGTCTGGCCCATTTCATGTGATTAAAGTATTTCCGTCCGAAGCTGTGGAAGTTGGTACTAAAGATGGCTCTCGCACATTTAGAGTCAATGGTCAGCGGTTAAAATTTTACTTGGGCATGGACGAGTCCAAGAAGAAGTCTGAGTTGTATTTTAATGATCCACAAAGGTCGAGCGAGCCTTAAATGCGCTAAGTTGAGTCGTGCCACGACTTTAAATCAAGCGCTACATGGGAGGCAACCCATGAAATTATTGTAATTGTAAATCTTATAGTTTAGAGAAAAACAAAAAGCTACTAACAGGCGTAAGAATCAGAGGAGGCCATCTACCACGGTTCCACCACGATCGTGGTGAAACCGCGGTCAAACGACCTCTCTGAATCCCCATGCTCGAGGTTCTACCGCGATCGCAGTAGAACCGCGGTGGACCGCGATGGACCCAGGTAAGTGCTGAATTTTTTTTTCAATTTAACCCCTCCGCCCCTTAAATTACCCAACCCTAAAATAACCCTTCCCCCTCTTATTTTCTTCCCTTCAGCCGCCCCCCGCTCTCTTTTCTCCCCATTCTCTCTAAAATTTCCCCACTCGCTCTCTTCCCTTCGTCTTTTTCTTCCTCCTTCACTTTCCTCTCAACCCACCTCCATTACCAACTTCACCCTTCTCTCTTCAAATAAGTATTTCTCTCTCTTCTATATTTCTTTTAGTTTAAGTAGTATAATTTAGTATAATTTGAAGTTTTTAGTTAAACCTTATATAGGATTAGTATAAAACATGAATTTTGCCCTATTTGAATATTGCCATTGTTATATATGTTGTTATTGCAATTATTGGTGCTAGAATTGGTTGGTTCTCCAAAATTGTTTAATTGTGATGTTAATTTGGTTGTGTGGAGACCCACAATTATGTTTTTTGTATTGTAATGAGGAATTTGAGCTATGGGTTGGCATTGTGTTGAATAATTGTGGGGTATTTTATACCCATGTTTGGTTTGTTTGTTGTAATTATGGAGGCTATATATAATTGTGTGGGGGTTGTGTTGTCATGAAGGAATGATATGTATATGGTGGCTATGTAAATACGTTTAACTTTGAAAAGAGTAAGTGTGGGGTGAACTATGTCAGAAATGGTGGAAAAAGTAGAAAATAATTGTGGGAGTGTAGTAGTCATGGTATGATTGCATTGAAGGAGTAGAATTGTAGTCATAGGGTGGTGAAGTCTGAGTAACCATCCGAGTGACTATTGTTATGGACATATTTTTTATATAGTGTGCTTCTTATGTGCATAACTATGGAACCCAAACGAGCACGACAAGCAGCTGGGCCATCTAGATTTACTTCAAAAGTGGAAGAGAATGACTTTCATGCCAAAGCCACAAAGGCATTTCTACAAGAAATTCTGATTGATCGGATGGCCCTTCATGCGGAGAAACTAGAGATGTATGAGGAGATAAGGCACCGGGATATGGAGTTCTTATTCCAGGACCCAACATCTGTCAAACAAATGTTGGTGCGTGAGTTCTATGCTAACGCTACCTTCCACATGGCCAGGTAGGTGTTTGTTCGGAGCAAGTATGTCTATGCTAATAGGCCTAGTATCCGGCAGGTGTTGAGATTACCTCCATTTAGTAGTGACATGGACTATTACTGTAAGGCCCCGTAAAATTTTTGTGCATAAAACCTAGTAGCTGTGGTGTCATGGTCCGAATAATGTGTTAGAAATGCGTAGAATTCTTCGCGGCTCGCAAGCTCGCCGCGGTTCGGACCCTTGGTACTGATTTAAGTGTCAAAAATGTAGAGATTAAGTTTTCCAGAAAAGTGTCAAATATGCGGTCAAGAATGCGACCGCAAACCTGTTATGCGGACCGCATTCTTGCCGCAAAGCTTTCCAGAAAGTCTCCCAAAAATCGTGTTGAAAATGCGGTCGATATGCGATCGCATAGTGAATCTGCGGTGCACTTTGCGACCGCAGATCAAGAATGCGGACCGCATATTGGTCGCATTCTGTAACAGAACTTGGGTAATTTTAAGGCCATTCTGCGGTCACTATGCGGACCGCATGTTGATTCTGCGGTCGCAAAGTGCACCGCAGAATTGACCCCGGCCCAGATTTTTGTAACATTTTGACCCGATCTCTTCTTTAATATAACACCTTTCTTCTTCATTTTATCATATCATCTTACCAAAATTAGAGAGAGAAGAGAGGGTTTTTATAGAGAGAAATCTTTTATCTTCAAAGATTGTTCCAACCATCTTAATTCCAAGGGATCCTAGGGCAAGGATTCAACTTCCCCAATCTTTTCAAGGTAAAAACCCTAACTATATTCTTTGATTTTCAGTTTTAAATTGGGTAAAGAGAGGTTTGCATATAATAGCTTTTGAAAATAGAATTTTTACACTCATGCATGATTATTGAACTTGATTTCTAGTAAAAAGAAGTGAGTAGAAGTAAGAGTCTTCAAGAACAACGTTGGCAAGAGTAGGATATCTTGGGTAATCATAAAGTAGGAAGAAAACTCATCACCAGGTATGTATGGCTAATTTTGATTCTTGTGAAATCGCCTATATGTGTGAAGTTTGTTTGGTTCGTGTTAAATTGACAAGTTGTGTAAAATTCTTGATGTTGTTGTTGGATGTTTAAAGTTTGTTGTTGAGCTATGAGTGATGTAAAATGAGAGTTTAATTTGGTAAAAGAATTGTGAATAATGGCTATAATGGCATATATGGTACTTTGTGGAAAAGAAACGAAACACTTGAGGATTGGTACGTCATTGAACAATACGGTATGAATACTCTTGATTTATGGAACATTTGTAACTTGGTTGTGATATTGGCTTGTGAAGTAATTGTGATCATGAACCAACCTGTGAGTTGCTTATTTGAACTTGTTGAAATTGTGTGAAATGCCTTATCTGCTGTTTGTACTTGTTGTGTTTTAAAACTGTAAGGCGGGGTCGTGTTGCGCGCCACAACGTGAGGAAATAAGGTGTGGGTTGGGGTGATAAGGGTGGCCGAGGTAATAAGGGTGGTCAGGGGCAATAAGGATGGAAAGTGATCGAAATCTCTATTGAAAATTGATACAAAAATCAATAATGTGAAATTGTGAAAGGAGACAGCAGGAGAGTTTGCAACCTGTGGGGCACTAATTGCCCCTTTGTTTGACTACTTGTGCTTTACGTGATTGATTGGTTATTGTTAAATTGGTTGATCGTAGAAAGTGCTTTGTGTTGAGAATTATTTGAAATGAGGAAAATGTGGAAACATAGTTGGCCTGGCTTAATTAATTGTTGATGTAATTCAATGGCTTGAGTTTACTTGGGACAAAGTTTGTCCATACATGGCAGTACAATTCAAGTGTACTGACGTCCCTTTTGCCGGGGACGCTACATTCGTGTTATGATTGTAGGTGGATCAGTAGCAGGCACTTCAGCTCATCGGCAGTAGTATCCTTCTCCTTCCACCGCCCGTTTTGGTGAGCCCCTTTCTTCCTTGGGGCCCTGTGTGGTTCATGCCACTTTTGTTTAGATTTCATTTTGGTTTTGTAAGGTATAGCTGGAGCCTTGTTACCGGCAAGTATTGTATTCCCTTTTTTGTATCCTAGAGGCTCTGTAGACATGTAAACTGTGGGACTCCAGTCTTATGTATACATTATGTTATGTCAGGCGTTGTAAAAACTGCAAACTTATTAATGAATCACTCGTATGGTTTTATTTGTTTAATATGAAGTCATTCATGGTTAGTAAGATATTTGGTTAATGAGAAACAATCAACACAGGGGTAATGCGTGGGAATGAAAGGCACCCAGGTCCGCTTGACTGGGGCAACCCGGTCAGGCGCCGGTCATGTTCCCCGATTTGGGGCGTGACAAACTTGGTATCAAAGCCTAAGGTTTTAAAGTGTCCTAGGATGTCACGGAGCCGTGTCTAGTAGTGCCTTTCTTATCGGTGTGTTGTCGACCACATTAGATAAGTTGGGGGCTACACGGGCATTTTGGAATTTACCTATTTCTTTGCTAATCTATATCGTGCGGTAAAGTGCAATGTGGAAATATTTGTGTCTAATTCGCGCCTTGTTCCCAAATTTTCAGAATATGGCACCTAAGAAGAAGGCTAGACTCGGCCTTAGGGCCAATGCCGGCCCAAGTGCGGTTGTTAATCATGTACCCGATGCCGTGGGAGAGAATGACCCACCAGTCCCGAATTTGCCTGGCCCATCTGTTCAAAACCCAAGTGTCCCTATTCCAGCTGCGGCAGAGGATGCCACCATTCCTCCTGCCGGTGTTCCTGACTCAGATACAGTTCCCGCTTCGGGCTTTGGTATCTCTAATGAAGATCTTAGGGCAGCCATTCATATGTTAACATAGTTAGTGGCCGCCCAGGCCCAGAGATCCCATGATACCCCTGCATCCTCCAGCGGACAGGGAGATTCCTCCGGCTCCAGAGTCCACCAGTTCTTGCGATTGGCCCCTCCAGAATTCTCAGGTACCGATCCAGAGGCTGACCCACAGGACTTCCTTGATGAGATATACAAGACCCTCAGAGTGATGAAGGCTACAGATATAGAGGGGGTAGAGTTGGCCTCTTACAGGCCGAAGGGAGCGGCACGTTCATGGTTCGAAATGTGGGAGGATTCCCGTGAGGAAGGGAGCCCTCCGGCCAGATGGGATGAGTTCGTGGATGCATTTATGGACCACTACTTACCTACTGAGGCAATGGCAGCCCGTGCCACTGAGTTCGAGGTTCTCAAACAGGGCAGTATGAGTGTTTGGGAGTATCGCATGGAGTTCGTAAGGTTGTCCAAGTACGCTCCTCATTTAGTGTCGACCATGGATGCCCAGGTTCGACGGTTTGTTCAGGGCCTTAGTCCTTTGGTAGTGAATGAGGCCGCCACAGCAGCTCTGCACTCAGATATGAACTATGGGAGGATCGTGGGGTTTGCTCAGGCCACAGAGGCCAGGAAATTGAAGATTCGTGCAGAAAGAGAAAGTAGCAGCAGGGCCCGGTCAATGGGTCATTCAGGGAGATCACTTCCAGGGAAAGGGTCATCAGGGCCATCCCAGTCATATGCTCAGCCCTCCGCGAGTGCACCGCCATCCGTGCACGGTCATCAGCAGGGCAGTTACTCGAGACCTGGTTCGGACAGCAGGAGGTCTCGTCAGTCTGGTCGTCCCTGGGGTGAGATCCCGGCAGCAGGGGAGACCTACATGCCCCAAGTGTGGGAGATTTCATACGGAGACTTGCTACCTTGACCTTCCAGTGTGCTTCGGGTGTGGGGTGAGAGGTCACATTCAGCGAGACTGTCGTGCACCCCGTCAGGGTATAGGTAGGGGATCTGCTCAGTCATCCGGTTCTTCAGCTGCTACATCATCAGCGCGTACTCCAGCATCAGCGGGGCGTGGTGCAGCTAGGGGTGGAGCTCGGGGTAGGGGTGGACCTAGCCGATTCTATGCATTGAGTGGCCGCCAAAATGCCGAGGCTTCTCCAGATGTTGTTACAGGTATCCTGTCTGTTCAGACTATTGATTGCTATGCCCTTATTGATCCAGGGTCCTCCTTGTCTTATGTTACTCCATTCATTGCTTCAAGTTTTGGGATAGAACCCGAACGGCTTCATGAGCCGTTCTCTGTGTCGACTCCAATTGGTGATTCTATTACAGCCTCACAAGTCTATAGGAATTGTGTTGTTACAGTGGGTGGTCGTGATACCACAGCTGATCTTATTGAGCTTGGGATGGTAGATTTTGATGTAATTATGGGGATGGATTGGCTCTATTCGTGCTTTGCCAAACTTGATTGTCGAACGAGAGTTATGAGGCTCGAGTTCCCTAACGAGCCAAGTTATTGAATGGAGAGGAAATGGTGTAGTGCCAAGGGGTAGGTTTATTTCCTACCTTAAGGCTTCGAAGATGATTAAGAAGGGGTGTATCTATCATTTGGTTCGGGTGACGGACACCACCTCAGATGTGCCTACCCTCGAGTCCGTGCCAATTGTGAATGAATTTCCTGAAGTGTTTCCGGATGAGCTTCCAGGCATTCTGCCGGATAGGAAGATTGACTTTGGGATCGATGTATTGCCGGATACTCAACCAATATCCATTCCACTATACAGAATGGCGCCAGCAGAGTTAAGGGAGTTAAAGGAGCAGCTGAGGGATTTATTAGAGAAAGGGTTCATACGACCGAGTGTGTCGCCGTGGGGTGCTCCGGTTCTCTTTGTCAGAAAGAAGGATGGGTCACTTCGAATGTGTATTGATTATCGGCAGCTCAACAAAGTCACCATCAAGAATAAATATCCTTTGCCTCGAGTGGATGATCTGTTTGACCAATCGCATGGAGCGAAGGTTTTCTCAAAGATTGATTTACGGTCTGGGTACCACCAGTTAAAAATTAGGGAGCAGGATATTCCTAAGACCGCCTTCAGAACTCGTTATGGTCACTTCGAGTTTTTGGTCATGTCTTTTGGGCTAACCAATGCCCCAGCAACTTTCATGGACCTTATGAATCGGGTTTTCAAGCCATTCCTAGATTCCTTTGTAATTGTATTCATTGACGACATCCTCATCTACTCTCGGAGCAGGGAAGATCATGCCATTCACCTCAGAGCAGCATTGCAGACCCTTCTTCAGCATCAATTGTATGCCAAGTTCTCAAAATGTGAGTTTTGGTTGAAGTCCGTAGCCTTTCTAGGGCATGTTATTTCCAATGAGGGAATTCAGGTGGATCCTCAGAAGATTGCGGCAGTGAAAGATTGGCCTAGACCCACGACCCCGATAGAGATACGTAGCTTCTTGGGTTTGGCAGGGTACTATCGGAGGTTTGTAGAGGAATTCTCAACCCTCGCTTCCCCATTGACAAAACTGACGCAGAAGGCAGTTAAGTTCTAGTGGTCCGAAGCATGTGAGAAAAGTTTCCAGGAATTGAAGTCAAGATTGATCTCGGCACCAGTATTGGCCTTGCCAGAAGGCACAGAGGGATTTGTGGTTTATTGTGATGCCTCCAGGGTTGGTTTGGGATGTGTATTGATGCAGCACGGGAAAGTCATATCCTACGCTTCCAGGCAACTCAAGAACCATGAGAAGAATTATCCGACGCATGATTTGGAGCTTGCAGCTGTTGTGTTTGCCTTGAAAATATGGCGACACTATCTTTATGGGGTACATGTAGATGTGTTTTCGGACCACAAGAGCCTCCAGTATTTGTTCAAGCAGAAAGAGCTGAATCTGAGACAGCGGCGGTGGTTAGAACTGCTCAAGGACTATGATATGAACATATTATACCATCCAGGAAAGGCAAATGTGGTAGCCGACGCTCTTAGTCGAAAATCCATGGGTAGTTTGGCTCATTTGGGTGTGGATCAGAGACTCCTGGCTCGAGAGGTTTACCAATTAGCCAGTTTGGGGGTTCGTATCTCGGCGTCAGACGAGGGGGATATTTTGGTGCATAATGGAGCAGAATCATCATTGGTCGCGGAAATCAAGGAAAAATAGTTCATGGATCCAGCATTGGTTCGGGTAAAGGAAGCAGTCATGAATAACAAGACCTCAGCATTTGTACTCAACAGCGAAGATGATGTATTGCGGTGTCAAGATAGGCTATGTGTTCCGGATGTGGACGAGCTTCGGGAAAGGGTAATGGCAGAGGCTCATATTTCCAAGTATTCGGTACACCCAGGTTCCACAAAAATGTATCATGACCTTAAGGAGATTTATTGGTGGAACAGTATGAAAAGGGATGTAGCAAGCTTTGTAGCTAAATGTCCGAGCTGTCAACAAGTGAAGGCCGAGCATCAACGGCCCGGTGGATTAACTCAGCTTGTAGAAATACCAAGGTGGAAATGGGAGATGATCAATATGGATTTTGTGGTAGGGTTACCTCGCACTCAGCATAAGTTTGACTCAATATGGGTGATAGTGGATCGACTCAACAAATTAGCTCACTTCCTGCCTGTCAAGTCCACTGATACTGCGGAGCAATATGCAAGATTGTACATCAAGGAGATAGTAAGACTTCATGGCACTCCACTTTCTATTATCTCGGATCGCGGGGCTCGGTTCACAGCTAACTTTTGGAAGAAGTTTCAGCAAGGTTTGGGAACTCAGGTGAATCTCAGCACAGCTTTCCATCCGCAGACCGACGGCCAGGCCGAGCGGACCATTCAGACGCTCGAAGATATGTTACGGGCTTGTGTCTTAGATTTTAAAGGTAATTGGGATGAACACTTGCCAATGATAGAATTTGCTTACAATAATAGCTATCATGCTAGCATTCAGATGGCCCCATTTGAGGCATTGTACGGGAGAAGATGTAGATCGCCAATCGGGTGGTTTGAGGTAGGTGAAGCGGAATTGCTAGGGCCGGATATGGTGTACGAAGCTATGGAAAAGGTCAAGGTTATTCAGGAGAGAATGAAAACAGCACAGAGTCGTCAAAAGTCCTATGCAGACGTTCGTCAAAGAGATTTGGAGTTTCAAGTTGATGATTGGGTGTTCTTGAGGGTATCTCCTATGAAGGGAGTCATGCGATTCGGAAAGAAAGGGAAATTGAGTCCTAGGTATGTCGGGCCCTATCGGATCGTTCAAAGGATTGGACAAGTTGCTTATAGGCTAGAGTTGCCTCCTGAGATGTCATCAGTGCATCCGGTATTCCATGTGTCCATGTTGAAGAAAGTGATTGGAGATCCATCCACCATCATGCCAGTCGAGGCTATAGAGGTTAATGAAGATTTGTCGTATGAAGAAGTTCCAGTCGCCATTCTTGATAGGCAAGTCCGTATGTTGAGAAATAAGGAAGTTGCCTCTGTTAAAGTATTGTGGCGAAGTCAACAAGTTGAGGAGGCCACATGGGAAGCGGAAAAAGAGATGAAGGAAAAGTACCCCCATTTGTTCGATCAAGCCTAGAAGAAATTAGGTGACCCTCCTACTCCTAGTAATTGCTATCTTGTCCAAGTTGTTTCCCTCTTAGTATTAGTAAAGTCTCCTTCATTTTGTAATGAGTTAAATGTGTTGTTGCCTTGGGTCACTTGAACCGATCTTGATAAATGAAAGCCTTATAAATATTCGCGTGTTAAATAAACAACTAATAGTAAGTGTATATTGGTAATGGTTTGTTGAGTGTACATGGTGTTAAAATGGTTAAATAAGGTAAGAATTCATTGAAGTGACTAGTTTATGTGCAATTGTAACAATGTGATAGAATATGTGCATTCGTCGAGGTAAGAAAGTGTATACCAGTTGTGAAAAGTGTTGTATTTATGTATTGTTGTTTGGTAACGTGTTTCGGGGGCCCTCTGACAGGTGGATATGTCCATAATACAAAGGAAACTCTGGCGAAATTTTTCTAAAATATAAGAGTTAGTCAAAATTTTGATAGTTTGCATAGCATGTCTTTCAAAGCCAACTCATTCTCAAATCCTCATTCGAGGACGAATGATCTTAGGGGGAGGATGTAAGGCCCCGTAAAATTTTTGTGCATAAAACCTAGTAGCTGTGGTGTCATGGTCCGAATAATATGTTAGAAATGCGTAGAATTCTTCGCGGCTCGCAAGCTCGCCGCGGTTCGGACCCTTGGTAGTGATTTAAGTGTCAAAAATGTAGAGAATAAAGTTTTCCGGAAAAGTGTCAAATATGCGGTCAAGAATGCGACCGCAAACCTGTTATGCGGACCGCATTCTTGCCGCAAAGCTTTCCAGAAAGTCTCCCAAAAATCGTGTTGAAAATGCGGTCGATATGCGATCGCATAGTGAATCTGCAGTGCACTTTGCGACCGCAGATCAAGAATGCGGACCGCATATTGGTCGCATTCTGTAACAGAACTTGGGTAATTTTGACGCCATTCTGCGGTCACTATGCGGACCGCATGTTGATTCTGCGGTCGCAAAGTGCACCGCAGAATTACCCCGGCCCAAGTTTTTGTAACATTTTGATCCGATCTCTTCTTTAATATAACACCTTTCTTCTTCATTTTATCATATCATCTTACCAAAATTAGAGAGAGAAGAGATGGTTTTTATAGAGAGAAATCTTTCATCTTCCAAGATTGTTCCAACCATCTTAATTCCAAGGGATCCTAGGGCAAGGATTCAACTTCCCCAATCTTTTCAAGGTAAAACCCCTAACTATTTTCTTTGATTTTCCGTTTTAAATTGGGTAAAGAGAGGTTTGCATATAATAGCTTTTGAAAATAGAATTTTTACACTCAAGCATGATTATTGAACTTGATTTCTAGTAAAAAGAAGTGAGTAGAAGTAAGAGTCTTCAAGAACAAGGTTGGCAAGAGTAGGATATCTTAGGTAATCATAAAGTAGGAAGAAAACTCATCACCAGGTATGTATGGCTAATTTTGATTCTTGTGAAATCGCCTATATGTGTGAAGTTTGTTTGGTTCGTGTTAAATTGACAAGTTGTGTGAAATTCTTGATGTTGTTGTTGGATGTTTAAAGTTTGTTGTTGAGCTATGAGTGATGTAAAATGAGAGTTTAATTTGGTAAAAGAATTGTGAATAATGACTATAATGGCATATATGGTACTTTGTGGAAAAGAAACGAAACACTTGAGGATTGGTAAGTCATTGAACAATACGGTATGAATACTCTTGATTTATGGAACATTTGTACCTTGGTTGTGATATTGGCTTGTGAAGTAATTGTGAACATGAACCAACATGTGAGTTGCTTATTTGAACTTGTTGAAATTGTGTGAAATGCCTTATCTGCTGTTTGTACTTGTTGTGTTTTAAAACTGTAAGGCGGGGTCGTGTTGCGTGCCGCAACGTGAGGAAATAAGGTATGGGTTGGGGTGATAAGGGTGGCCGAGGTAATAAGGGTGGTCAGGGGCAATAAGGATGGAAAGTGATCGAAATCGCTATTGAAAATTGATACAAAAATCAATAATGTGAAATTGTGAAAGGAGACAGCAGGAGAGTTTGCAACCTGTGGGGCACCGATTGCCCCTTTGTTTGACTACTTGTGCTTTACGTGATTGATTGGTTATTGTTAAATTGGTTGATCGTAGAAAGTGCTTTGTGTTGAGAATTATTTGAAATGAGGAAAATGTGGAAACATGGTTGGCTGGCTTAATTAATTGTTGATGTAATTCAATGGCTTGAGTTTACTTGGGACAAAGTTTGTCCATACATGCCAGTACAATTCAAGTGTACTGACGTCCCTTTTGCCGGGGACGCTACATTCGTGTTGTGATTGTAGGTGGATCAGTAGCAGGCACTTCAGCTCATCGGCAGTAGTATCCTTCTCCTTCCACTGCCCGTTTTGGTGAGCCCCTTTCTTCCTTGGGGCCCTGTGTGGTTCATGCCACTTATGTTTAGATTTCATTTTGGTTTTGTAAGGTATAGCCGGAGCCTTGTTACCGGCAAGTATTGTATTCCCTTTTTTGTATCCTAGAGGCTCTGTAGACATGTAAACTGTGGGACTCCAAGTCTTATGTATATATTATGTTATGTCGGGCGTTGTAAAAACTGCAAACTTATTAATGAATCACTCGTATGGTTTTATTTGTTTAATGTGAATTCATTCATTGTTAGTAAGATATTTGGTTAATGAGAAACAATCAACACAGGGGTAACGCGTGGGAATGAAAAGCACCCAGGTCCGCTTGATTGGGGCAACCCAGTCAGGCGCCGGTCATGTTCCCCGATTTGGGGCGTGACAATTACCACGATAGGCCAGGTGTCACTTGGGAGACTATGATTGAGGCCTTGTGCGTAGTGGGCGTCCTCTCTGGATAAAGGACCAAATAACACTCAACTCCACATCTTTCACGCATTTGGCCAAATGGTGTCTCACTGTGATTTGCAACCGGTTCCTCCCTTCAAGTAACACCATATATGTCAATTTCAACAGGGCAGTTTTAACTTGGTGTTTCTTCACCCAAAAAGAGTTTGATGCCGTCCGAATAATCAGTGATGAGATAATACTTAGGGGCCCTCTGAAGTCAAAGGGATTCTATTTCCCTTTCTTGGTCACTGCACTCTGCCTAATGCACCATACACCCACCTTACCAACTGATGGCGACTTGCCATAAAAAGCCCCATTCAAGGCTTCAGGTATTCGGGTGGGATGAAAGTACCAGCGACCCAGTTGATATTGATGATGAAAATGATGACCCTGTCCCGGTTGTCCAGTCCAGGAGGTCCAGAGACAGGGAGCTAGCCTTTCACGTTCGCAGTCCACGAGACCTATGCTTAGGTCTTTCGAAGAAGAAGTGGCAGATCTACGCTCTTTAGTGGATGGCTTGCACACTCACATAGATGCGATGTCCCAGCGGCAGTCCAGGTCTGAGAGCCAATTTATGGCTTGGTTTAGAGCATTGGGTTGAGCATGCCACATCGACCCCGCTACAGTCTCCGACTCTGATTGAGTCTCAAGGAAGTCTTCTCACCCTTCTATGCTTTATTTTGTTTATATGACATGGGGACATGCCATGATTTTAAGTGTGGGGTGGGAGACTTACTCTATTTATATGTTGTAAATTGTATAATTATGTAGAATATAATTTAGTTGTATAAATTAGAGTAAGTAGCTTAATATTAGCTGGCTTGGCCCGACGATGGATACTTGTTGACGGGTTTCTTGATGGTCGAAGTTAGAAGTTAAAAAAATACCCGAAAACAAAAGTAGAGGACTCTTCCCGATGACAGACTACTTGGACAGTACTCTTGAGGTAAGTAGTCCATGTAGATTTTTTTGTTTTTAATTTTCTTTTTCTTAGATAATGTATTATTTCCCCCTTGGTATATTCTTTTGACCACTGTTCTTTTACAAGGGTTTCTCTTGAACCGGGTTAGGTAGGTTTTTCCTTTTTCTAGTTTTAGGTTTAGAAGGGTGAAGGTTAATATGTAACCCCGAATATGCACACTTGCAATAGCTAAAAGCAACTTGAGAGTGTATCATCTAAGCTTGATTGTAAATTCTAAGATATGCCTTAAGTTTGCACAATTTGGGTTGCTTGAATACTTGTATGACTTTGTTGATGAACTAATTTGAAATGAGTTGCATGCTAAGTGTGTGTCAGGTTTTTACTTGCATTATGTGTTTACAGATGATACTTAGAACTTGCCATGTGTGTGTGCAAGGCGAAATAGAAGTCATTTAATTGTAGAGATGATAGAGGCATTTCTTTGTGCAACCCCATAACAAAAAAAATTGTGAATCCACCTGTACATAATATCATAGTCAACCCCTTTGAGCCTTAAGCATGTTTTTTGATAATCCTATAATGTTCACAATGTCTATGTTGAATAAATACATTGTTGAACCTTACCTCCTAGAAGCACTTGAATTATTAATGAATATGCAAAAGTAAAAGTGTGGGGTTAGGGAGTAGTGAAAAAGGGAAATCAAGAATGAATGGTGGAATTGGTAATTGGCGTTTGTATAGTAACTGTCCTAAAAAAATAATATAGAATGAAGCCAGTTGCACCTAAAAGAAAAGTGGGGATTACAAATAAATCAAAAGGTGGAAGAATGGCTGGGTTGAGCATAAAGGTGAGACGAAAAGGAAGTTTGGTGTAAAAGAAGTGCTTAGGGAGGTTAGCCATTATATTCAAAAGTATCCTACCCGTCCCGTAGCCTACATTACAACCTTTAAAGACCTCTTGATCTTTGACTGAATGACTCGATTAGTAGAGTATTACACTAGGGAAAAGCTTATGGTGTGTCTATATGGCATGTGAATGCTCTTTGCTGAGAGTGAGTGAATTCTTTCTATATATAGTTCCTAGTTGTAAATTTTATATGTGTGGAACTTCTCTCAGATTTTGTATTGTGAGGGCATGTAACTCAAGAACAAAAAGTAAGTCTTCAAGTCTGTTAGAGTAATTAGAGTAAGCAATAATGTGTTTTGGCATAAGAGTCTACAATTGAGTAAGGATTGTGCACTACTTAAGTTAATCATGAATTGTAGCTTATGTGATGTATTTTGGGGAAAGACATTGAGAATGTAGGCCTAGAAGTGTTATTAAATTTGCTCGAAGAAGAGCAAAAATTTAAGTGTGGGGTGTTGATAATAAGTAAATTTTACTATATTCATGCCCTAAATAATCACATTCTTAAGTTGTTTTGATAATATATATGATGACAAAATGCTCTTATTTGTGTTTTTCATGAATTATAGGTACAAAATGGTTAAGGAAGGATAAGGAGCAATTTTGGAGTCAAAAGTAGAAGAAAAAGGCCATTTATGTAAAAATCATAAAAACCACGCTAGAACAGCCCTGAAGATTCAGAAAACATGTTCTACCGCGGTTCCACCGCGACCGCGGTGAAACTGCGGTGGGTGAGGCCTGCTAAAAATATGAAGATTCAGAAAGTTGATTTCACCGTGGTTCTACCGCGACCGCGGCAGAACTGCGGTGACAGGCGCAAACTTGTGGGACTAAAGTGTAAAAATGGAATTTTAATGACCTACACCCTATATAAAACCTTAGGATTTTCCCAAAGAATGCAAGTATTATATTTTGAGTACTTTTGCAAGGAAAATAGTGTGAGAGAATTTTCTAAACATATCTATTACTTTTCTTTTTAATTTTCATCATGAACTCTATTCTGGCTTTGTTTTCATAGTTATGAGTAGCTAAATTCTTATCTAAGGTTTTGATGGAACCTATTGGTTGATGAACCTCTGATTTATGTGAATACAAATTGTTAGCTAATCTCTATTTTTTCAACTTCGTTCTTGTTGTAGTTAATTGACAGGATCCTCAATTAGTTGTGCCTATTTAGTATGCATAACTTGGAAAAGAATGCATATTTAGGTTATTGTTGAACAACACCACTCGTAGATTATTAGAGGGATCTATAATTGTGGGTTTAAATGTGTGATTAGAAATAACAAAATCTTGGGTGTAATCTAAAGTGAATTGTGATAATTAAAGCAAGCTAGTGTAACTCGGAAGAGTGCAATAGTAAATTACTGTGATTACTCGGGAGAGCTTTACGGTAGGATTATTGTTCACGATTGATAGAGAGATATTGATAAATTTGTATGAGCATAAACAGAAGGCATTCCATCAATAGGGGAAATCATTACCTTAGTTTTTCTCATTCTTATTTACAACATATTTAGTTATTTTTCCAGTTATTTAGTTCTCTGCAAAAGTAGTTATTAAGAAACACTCAAAAGGATATTTGAATATTTGGGAAGCTGATGATTATTGGGTTTTGAAGATCGTAGTTAGTAGGTTAACTCTCTGAGGATTCGACCCCGTGTGAAATACTTGGGTTATATTTGCTGCCATCGCATTGTCCTTTTTAGAAGACATAGTTGAGCGTGATCAAACTATATATTAAAATTATTATTATTATAATAAACAAATTGTTTATACTGTTTTTTTTTCAAAGAGGATTAGCAAGTTTTATGGTCACGCGGTGATCACAGAGAACTCAAAATAAGAAGAAAAATTCTAATACCCGCGTAAATCTACATAAGAAGAGAAAAGGAACAAAGAGAATGAGATGGAAAAAAGAAATACAAAGAGAAAATAAGAGATTAGAAAGGAAAGAAACATTTAGTGAGCGTAGGAAGAAATCTATTTCGCTTTCGACCACTTCCCTTCTTATTTCTTTTTGTCAAATTAGGGAAGAAAAAAATGTTCCAATCCAAATTAGTTTATATTTGTGACATGAAGCTGCGAATGGAAATTTAAAAATCACATGCTATAAGTACATGGAAATTTGTAAAATTATGTACAAGTGTGGCGAATGGAGCGATTAAATGTAAATAATATACTCCTTTTATCTAGAAAGGCACTAACAAAGATACAAAAAAAAGGAATTGTACTGTATAGACATGTAAAATTATTAAATTTAGTTCATACAAAATTTGGAGTAAATTCTAAATTACTTTGGGTCGAAAAATTAATTTGGACTTCACAAATTAATAAGTCTGTTTTTAATTTCAAGCCCTCGGTCCGTTTTATCTTAAGGCCCAGGCTCATCCCATGTGTCAAGTGACATGGCATGTCCAGTCAACTGAAAGCCAACAAGATGACGCCACGTGTTAAATTATGTGGCAATCCTAGTAGAAAATAGTGACCAATCAAGAGTTGCCAAGCGTCTAAAATGACATGTCTTAGCCAATCACAAGCAAGCTTATCATATAGCTTATGTGATAAGATTGATGACCCAAGTTGGCCAATCAAATTGAAGGAAAAAGATATGTGTTTATCACAAGTTCTCTCCCTGCAACTATAAATAAGGGGGTCTCCATAAGGCCAAAGGGACAAGAAAAATATACATATTGAAGCTTTCCTCCACAGTGGTGATTGTCAAGTCTTCCACATAGCAAGAAGTCGTCGTCTCCAAGTGGTGAGCCGCAAGTTTTCCATCCTCCACGTTTGTGACCAATCCTAGCTCCGCATTCTTGGTCAAATCCTACTAACAAGTGATCCATCAATTCAAGAACAAGCGAAGCTCTCTAATTGACGGTCGTGAGTAGAAGAATCAGAGGATTACATATTTTAAAGTTAAGTCTAATTCAAAGATAGTAATCCGCGTAAATTATAGAAATATCAATACTTTTATTTATCGCTATATTTTCTGTCTTGATTATTATTTTCAGGAATGAAATTTTATTTGTTATAAACCCAATAGGACTATCTTTTCCTCTCATCTCTTCTCTCCAACAATCAAAATTCAAGAACGCTAAAAATGCTTCAAAGAAAATCAACTTCGGTTCAACTTCCACCAAGGCTGCTAACTCAAGGTTCTACGCTGATGTGGAAAGCATCCTCGATGTTAACTTTGGAAGCTTCAGACCAGTTATGAGGAGCAAAGCAAGCTCTTTAGGACAACAAGCACCCCAAGTGCCATCCGTGTCAACCCCTATTTTTGGATCTTCATCCTCAAAAGGAGCAAGATCTTCCACAAACGCATCTGAAAGAGGAAGCGATGTTGCTGAAAAGATAAAGAAAACTCTTTGTCACGACCCAAACCCTGGTCGTGATGGCGCCCAACACAATGCTAGGCAAGCCCGACCATATTATCTCTTAAACCAGCCAGTTTTTAATCAAATTAAACTTAAACAGTAAATGATCATATCAGGTGATAAGCGAAATGTAAAACATACAAAATACGGTCCCAACCATATCGTGGTGTCACGAGACTGAGCCTCTACAGAATAGCATCCTAATACAAACAAGTCTAGGCAAATAGGAAATCAACAAGATGATAAAGAAGGAGAAACAGGCTCTGCGGACGCTGGCAGCTACCTCGTAATCTCCGCAAAAGTAGACAAGGATCGGCAGCTACAATGTCTCAACTGCTCTCGGGCACCTGTAGATCTGCACAGAAAGTGCAGGGGAGTGGGGTGAGTATATTTCAACTCAGTGAGTAACAATAATAAATAATAACCGAAGGTAAGAACTCTTGTGCTATCACTTAGCATCACTATAGTAGTACTCTAACCTCCAATCTACGTTTACTCTAATCTCCAATCCACGTTTATCTCTACAAGATTCTACACTGATCCAACCCTCACTCGTACCCCTATGGTGTACGGCCATCTCAACATATAAAGACACATACCTATGTCTATAATGTATAAGTATTTAAGTAGATAGTAGGATATGATTAAGTATAATGCTACGGCGTGCAGCCCGCTCCAATACATATACCGCTGCGGCGCGCAGCCCACTCCATTTAACGTCGACGGCGCTCACTGGGGGTGTATACAGACTTCGGAGGGGCTCCCTAGGCCCAAGCACTATTATACTGCGGCGTGCAGCCCGATCCACACATGTATTACTGCGGCGTGCGGTCCGATCCAATATATATATGTATATATATTTATACTGCTGCGGCGCGCAACACGATCCCATAATATACACCAGTGCTCACTGAGAATGTGTGCAGACTCAGACTCCGAAGGGGCTCCTACAGCCCAAGCGCAATAATACTGCGGCGTGCGGTCCGTCCCACATGTATATTACATGTATATTACTGCGGCGTGCAGTCCGATCCAATATATATACTACTGCGGCGTGCAGCCCGATCCAATATAGGTATATATATAATACCCCATAATGGGTCCTCGACCCTATCCCGATCAGTATATACATGGCCTCTCAGGCCCAATATAATATATCACATTGGGTCCTTGACCCTGTCTCAGTCAATATAGACTTGGCCTTTCAGGCCAAATAAGCTAGAACAGGGAATTCCACATTAGATAATCTCTCTCAATGTACGCATCTAGTACTGGCTCATTTTATGCTATACAGCTAGAGCTACGGCTGAGTGAATGTTTCCAACACGATATTCGGGTCACCTAGCTCTATAGGTTCCCTAATGCTCTACAGATCGGCACAAGGCCCCAAACATGGCTATTAGCCCAATTGTACAGTTATAATCTCACTAGCAGTCATACAACACAGTATTCTATTAGTCGGGAAGGACCAAGTCCAAGTCCCCAATCACAATGTCACCACACTCGTCTCAAGACGTGTGTCTTATCTCGACATAGCACTGTGAATTGTTAGTACGCGGTTTCAAACTCTCCGTACATTGTTTACTACCACCACTCACCTCGAATCGGTAGAAGCTTCAATCCGCCTTGCGCTTGCCTCGCAAATCAATCTCCTCGGGTGCCAAATCTGCCCAAAATCATAGAGAATGCATCAATATATGCTAATTTCACGTAATTCATTAGAAATAACCCAAATTATATCAAAACCCACAAGTTGTCAAAACCCGACTTTTGGTGCACTTCTCGAAAAATCACGAAAATTATATATTCGGGTTCCTTATCTCAATACGAGTCTAGGCATATAAAATTTACCAAAATCGGACTCCATTTTCCCACTCAAATCGGTGTTTTTCTTCAATTTAGGCCTAGGGCTCAAACCCACCTTTAATCTTCCATTTACAGAAATTTAACCAAGGATTTCATGTTAAAATGATGTAATTAAGCCACAAAACTTACCTCCGACGAATCCCCGATGAATTCCCAGCAATTCCCGTGAGTTTCTCTCTCTAGAACTCAAAAATGGCGTTTTGGGGTATGAAACCCGCGACTGGTTCTGTTCTGTAATTAAACTCACTGCCAGACCCCATTACTCTACGCGTTCGCGTTACTGTTCACGCGTTCGCGCGATCGCGTCTCTCTTCCTGCGACCGCGTAGCACAAATTTCCCTGGACCCCATTTCTCTTCTACGCGATCGCGTAGACCCTCATGCGATCGCGATGGGAAACTGATGACTCTATGCGATCGCGTCCGTGCCCCCCTGCGATCGCATTGCTTCCGCTCTTGACCATATGCGATCACGTCACTCTTCCCGCGATCGCGAACAACAAACTTTCCGGCCTCCCGCCAATACACTACGCGATCGCAGTCTCACCCTTGCGATCGCAGAGCTTCCCACCTTTACACTACGCGATCGCAGACATAACTTCGCGATCGCGAAGCACAAAAATCCTCTACACTAATTGCAGCAGAAGCAGCAGTGCATTTGGCACAAAAATGGCCAGATGATGGTCCGGATTCATCCCGAGGCCCCCGGGACCCCAACAAAAACCACCAACATACTCCAAAACACGATACGAACTTGTTCCAATCATAAAAACACCATCCTAAACATCAAAATCACCAATTACACACGGATTCAAGCCTAAATTCCTTAAAACTTTCCGAATTACACATTCGATCAAAAACCCGACCAAACGACATCCGAATGACCTGAAATTTTGCGGACATATCCAAAATCACCTAACAAAGCTATTTCAACCGTCGAAATTCCATTCCAACTCCCGGATCAAAATCTCACCTACCACTCGGATTTCGCCAAAATTCAACCTTAGCCAATTCAAGCCTATTTCTACACCGGACCTCCAAATTCAATTCTGATCGCTCTCCCAGCTTACAAATGACCCCCCGGAGCTGACCGAATCATCAGAATTCGATTCCGAGCTCTCTAACCAAATAGTCAACTCCGGGTTGACTTTCCTTATTCAAGTTTCCTCCAAAAAGGCTATATGCCTCAATTTCAATCCAATTCACTCCTAACTCCCCCGATAGACTCTAACACTGATATAAAAGCATGAAATATGTAATTACAACATAACGGGGTGGTAATTCCCGTGACGACGGGCCGGGTCGTCACATTCTCCCCCTCTTAAGCAAACGCTCGTCCTCGAGCGGGTCAAGAAACATACCCGAAGTCTCAAATAGCTGAGGGTATCTGCTCCGCATCTCCTGCTCGACCTCCCAAGTAGCCTCCTCCACGGGCCGGCCTCTCCACTGCACCTTAACTGCTGCAATCTCCTTCGACCTCAATTTTCTTACCTGGCGACCCAAAATAGCAATAGGCTCCACCTCATATGATAGATCACCATCAAGCTGAATGGTACTGAAGTCTAATACATGAGACGGATCCCCGATGTACTTTCGGAGCATAGACACATGGAATACTGGATGAACGCTGGATAAGCTGGGTGGCAAGGCTAACTCATATGCCACCTCTCCAACTCTCCTGAGTATCTCAAAAGGACCAATATACCTGGGACTCAACTTCCCTTTCTTCCCAAACCTCATGACACCTTTCATGGGCGAAACCTTCAGCAACACCCTATCACCAACCATGAAAGACAACTCTCGAACTCTACGGTCCGCATAACTCTTCTGGCGAGACTGTGTTGTGCGAAGCCTCTCCTGGATCAACTTTGCTCTATCCAGAGCATCCTGAACTAACTCAGTCCCTATCAATCTATCCTCACCGGGCTCAAACCATCCGACGGGAGATCGACACCGTCTGCCATACAGTGCCTCGTACGGGGCCATCTGAATACTCGACTGGTAACTGTTGTTGTAGGCAAACTCAGCAAGCGGCAAGAACTCATCCCATGAACCACCAAAGTCAATCACACATACCCGCAACATATCCTCCAGGATATGAATAGTGCGCTCCGACTGCCCGTCTGTCTGGGGGTGAAATGCGGTGCTCAACTCAACCCGCGTACCCATCTCTCGCTGAAATGCTCTCCAAAACTGAGAAGTGAACTGAGTGCCTCCTGTCAGATATAATAGACACTGGGACCCCATGCAACCTGACAATCTCCCGAATAAAGATCGCTGCCAACCGCTCTGATGAGTAAGTAGTACTAACCGGGATGAAATGTGCGGACTTAGTCAGTCGATCAACAATCACCCATACGGAATCAAACTTCCTCGCTGTCCGAGGGAGCCCAGTAACAAAATCCATGGTGATCCTCTCCCATTTCCACTCGGGAATAACCATACGCTGAAGAACACCGCCCGGTCTCTCATGCTCATACTTGACCTGCTGGCAATTGAGGCACTTAGCTACATGCCTAACAATATCCATCTTCATTCTCCTCCACCGGTAGTGCTGTCTCAAGTCTTGGTACATCTTTGCGGCACCTGGGTGAATAGAGTACCGCAAACCGTGTGCCTCCTCAAGTATCAACTCCCGCAAACCATCAACATTGGGCACGCATATACGGCCCTGCATCCTCAGAACACCATCACTGTCGATAGTCACATCTCTAGCATCATTATGCTGCACTCTGTCCTTAAGGACAAGCAAATGTGGGTCATCATACTGTCGCTCCCTGATGCGATCATATAAGGAAGATCGAGAAACCACACAAGCCAACACCCGACTCGGCTCCGAAATATCTAATCTCACTAGCCTGATTGGCTAGGTCCTGAACATCATAAGCAAATGGCCTCTCTCCAACTGGGATGAAAGCTAGGCTGCCCATGCTAACCGCCTTCGGACTCAAGGCATCGGCCACCACATTGGCCTTCCCCGGATGATACAAAATAGTGATGTCATAATCCTTAAGCAACTCCAACCACCTCCGCTGTCTCAAATTAAGGTCCTTCTGTCTGAATAAATGCTGAAGGCTGCGATGATCCATGAACACCTCACAGGAGACACCATACAGGTAATGCCTCCAAATCTTCAAAGCATGAACTATGGTTGCTAGCTCCAAATCATGAACAGGGTAGTTCTTCTCGTGGGGCTTCAACTGACGAGAAGCATAAGCAATGACCCTACCCTCCTGCATCAACACACAACCAATGCCAACTCCCGAGGCATCACAATATACAGTATAAGAATCTGAAGCTGTCGGTAGAATCAAGACTGGTGCTGTGGTCAGTGCTGTCTTGAGCTTCTGAAAGCTCTCCTCGCACTCCTCGGACCATAAGAAAGGAACACCCTTCCGAGTCAATCTAGTCAAGGGTGAAGCAATAGAAGAGAATCCCTGAACGAATCGGCGATAATACCCTGCCAATCCCAGAAAGCTACGGATCTCAGTAACTGAGGTCGGTCTGGGCCAACTCTGCACTGCCTCGACCTTCCTCGGATCTACCTGAATACCATCACAGGACACCACGTGCCCTAAGAATGCCACGGACTCAAGCCGGAACTCACATTTGGAGAACTTGGCATACAGCTTCTCCTCTCTCAACCTCTGTAACACAATACTCAAGTGCCGAGCATGCTCCTCCTGGCTACGAGAGTAGACTAGAATGTCGTCAATGAACACAATCACAAATGAATCAAGATACGGCCTGAATACACTGTTCATCAGATGCATAAATGCTGCTGGGGCGTTGGTCAGCCCAAAAGACATCACAAGGAACTCATAGTGACCATATCTGGTCCGGAATGCAGTCTTCATAATGTCAGACTCTCTAATCTTTAGCTGATGGTAGCCTGAACGAAGATCAATTTTTGAGAACACACTAGCTCCCTGGAGCTGATCAAATAAATCATCAATACGAGGCAGAGGATACTTATTCTTCACTGTTACTTTGTTTAGCTGCTTGTAGTCGATACACATCCTCATAGATCCATCCTTCTTCTTAACAAACAGGACCGGTGCACCCCACGGCGACACACTCGGCCGAATGAACCCCTTATCTAGGAGTTCCTGGAGCTGCTCCTTCAATTCCTTCAACTCAGCTGGTGCCATACGATACGGAGGAATAGAAATAGGCTGAGTGCCCGGCACCAAATCGATACCAAAATCAATATCCCCTGTCCGGCGGCATGCCCGGCAGGTCTGAGGGAAACACATCAGGAAAGTCTCGCACAATGGGAACAGAATCAATACTGGGAGTCTGGGCCTCAACATCCCGCACAAATGCTAAATAAGAGAGACATCCCTTCCTAACCATTCGTTGGGCCTTGAGGAAAGATATTACCCTGCTAGGTACATACTCAGTCGTGCCTCGCCACTCGATCCTCTGAAGGCCCGGCATAGCCAAAGTAACTGTCTTAGCATGACGGTCCAGAATAGCATGACATGGAGATAGCTAGTCCATGCCCAGTATAACATTAAAATCAATTATGCTGAGAAGCAATAGGTCTACTCGGGTCTCCAGACCTCCAATAGTGACCAAACAAGACCGGTATACGTGGTCCACAACAATAGTATCCCCAACCGGGGTAGATACATGCACTGGCAGCTCAAGACTTCCCTCGGGTCGTGCCCAAATGAGGAGCAAAATATGTAGACACATAAGAATAAGTAGAACCGGGATCAAACAATACCGAGGCATCTCTGTGGCAGACTGAAATAATACCTGTAATGACAGCATCAGAAGCAACGGCCTCAGATCGGCCCTGAAAAGCATAGCATCTAGCCTGTCCGCCTGATCGGCCTCCCCCTCGAGAGCGACCCCTAGCTGTCTGACCCTCACCCCTAGCTGGCGGGGCGGGTGCTGAAGTAGAAGGACCAGATGACGAGGGCTGCCCCCTCTGCTGATAAGATCTGGAAACAAGATGGGGACACTCCCTACGGTGGTTCACAAACTCTCCGCACTCGTAGAAACTCCCCGGTGCTAGGGACTGAGACTTATAAGGACCCCTGGCGCTGGAGTGACCAGCTGATGAACTAGGCCGAGATGAACCCTGAGCAAATGGGACCTGTGAAGAACTCTGAGCTGGCATGGCACCGAGAGATGGTCTGCTCTGGTGTGAACCCTGATAACCCTGTCTAGAAGACCATCTGCGACGATCTGAGCATCTTGACTGCGAAGATCTGAAAGAGCGACCTCGGCTCTGCTGACTCTGGCCTCTGGTCTGAGTGCCACTGGAACTAGCTGCTCCTCGAGGCCTCTTGGCCTCCCTCTCATCCCGCTCCCTGCGATGATCTGTCTCTATGTCGCGAGCAATATCCACAACATCCTCAAATGTAAGACTCAAAACCCTCTCCCGAGTTATCAGAATACGAATGGGATAAATGAGGCCGTCCATGAAGCGTCCAATCCTCTCTCTGTCGGAATGAACCAACCACGGTGCATATCTGGACAACTCTGTAAACCTGATCTCATACTCTGACACTAACATGTCCCCCTGACGGAGACCCTCAAACCGCCTACGCATCTCCTCTCTCTGAGATCGAGGCACCCATTTCTCCAAGAACATAGTGGAGAACTTCGGCCATGATAGTGGTGCTGCTCCGGCTGGTCTGCGGCGCTCATAAGCCTCCCACCAAGCGAAGGCCGGTCCCTGAACTGAAAGGTAGTGAAAGATACCCCACTGGACTCCAATATCCCTGCCGTACGAAGCATCGAACGACACTTATCCAGAAAACCTTGGGCGTCCTCGCCTGTAGCACCAGTAAACACGGGAGGAGATAACTTGGTGAACCTCCCGAGACGACGCTGCTCATTATCTGTCATAGCTGGGACCCTGTCCCCCTGAACCTGATCTGCTGGCTGAACCGGAACCACAGGCTGAACTGGAGGAGCCTCTGGTGTCCGTATGCCCTGCACTGCTGGCTCTGGAGTGCGTACAGCGGGGGTCTGATGACCACCCCCGATCCCTGATGCAGCTGCCGCAGTAGTAACTGAAACCGCCTGTGCTAGGCCAGTGCAAACTGCTAATATCTGAGCCATGGTCTCCTGTAGACCCGGAATAACAATGGGCACAGCTGGTGCCTGATCCGGTGCTGCTGGCACCTCTGCAACTGGGGGCTGTGGGTCAGCTGGCACTGCCTCAGCTGCCCTAACTCCGCCACGACCACGACCGCGTCCACGGCCTCTAGCAGGTGGTAGTGGTGGTCGTCCTCCACGTCCGGATGATCGGGTTCTCGCCATCTGCGAGAGAATAGAATGTCAAAGTTCGGTTCAAGTCAAAAGTAATCGCACGACAAGAATTCCAAGAATTGAAACTTTTCCTAAAAAGGTTTGCAGCCTCCCGAGGATAAGTACAGGCGTCCCCGTACCGATCCACGAGACTCTACCAACCGTCTCATGACTCGCGAGACCTGTTAACCTAGGCTCTGATACCAACTTGTCACGACCCAAACCCTGGTCGTGATGGCGCCTAACACAATGCTAGGCAAGCCCGACCATATTATCCCTTAAACCAGCCAGTTATTAATCAAATTAAACTTAAACAGTAAATGATCATATCAGGTGATAAGCGAAATGTAAAACATACAAAATACGGTCCCAACCATATCATGGTGTCACGAGACTGAGCCTCTACAGAATAACATCCTAATACAACCAAGTCTAGGCAAATAGGAAATCAACAAGATGATAAAGAAGGAGAAAACAAGCTCTGCGGACGCTTGGCAGCTACCTCGTAATCTCCACAAAAGTAGACAAGGATCAGCAGCTACAATGTCTCAACTGCTGTCGGGCACCTGTGGATCTGCACAGAAAGTGCAGGGGAGTGGGGTGAGTATATTTCAACTCGGTGAGTAACAATAATAAATAATAACTGAAGGTAAGAACTCCTGTGCTATCACTTAGCAGTTCTAAGGCAATCCTCACAAGTACGTCATCACTATGGTAGTACTCTAATCTCCAATCCACGTTTATCTCTACAAGATTCTACACTGATCCAACCCTCATTCGTACCCCTACGGTGTACGGCCATCTCAACATATAAAGACACATACCTATGTCTATAATGTATAAGTATTTAAGTAGATAGTAGGATATGATTAAGTATAATGCTACGGCGTGCAGCCCGCTCCGCTCCATTTAACGTCGACGGCGCTCACTGGGGGTGTATACAAACTTCGGAGGGGCTCCCTAGGCCCAAGCACTATTATACTACAGCGTGCAGCCCGATCCACACATGTATTACTGCGGCGTGCAGTCCGATCCAATATATATATGTATATATATTTATACTGCTTCGGCGCGCAGCCTGATCCCATAATATACACCAGTGCTCACTGAGAATGTGTGCAGACTCGGACTCCGAAGGGGCTCCTACAGCCCAAGCGCAATAATACTGCGGCGTGCAGTCCGTCCCACATGTATATTACATGTATATTACATGTATATTACTGCGGCGTGCAGTCCGATCCAATATATATACTGCTGCGGCGTGCGGCCCGATCCAATATAGGTATATATATATAATACCCCATAATGGGTCCTCGACCCTATCCCAGTCAATATGTGCTTGGCCTCTCAGGCCCAATATAATGTATCACAGTGGGTCCTGGACCCTGTCTCAGTCAATATAGACTTGGCCTTTCAGGCCCACTCAGCTAGAACAGGGAATTCCACCTTAGATAATCTCTCTCAATGTACGCATCTAGTACTGGCTCATTTTATGCTATACAGCTAGAGCTACGGCTGAGTGAATGTTTCCAACACGATATTCGGGTCACCTAGCTCTATAGGTTCCCTAATGCTCTACAGATCGGCACAAGGCCCCAAACATGGCTATTAGCCCAATTGTACAGTTATAATCTCACTAGCAGTCATACAACACAGTATTCTATTAGCCGGGAAGGACCAAGTCCAAGTCCCCAATCACAATGTCACCACACTCGTCTCAAGACGTGTGTCTCATCTCAACATAGCACTGTGAAGTGTTAGTACGGGGTTTTAAACGCTCAGTACATTGTTTACTACCACCACTCACCTCGAACCGGTAGAAGCTTCAATCCGCCTTGCGTTTGCCTCGCAAATCAATCTCCTCGGGTGCCAAATCTGCTCAAAATCATAGAGAATGCATCAATATATGCTAATTTCACGTAATTCATTCGAAATAACCCAAATTATATCAAAACCCACAAGTTGTCAAAACCCGACTTTTGGTGCGCTTCTCTAAAAATCACGAAAATTATATATTCGGGTTCCTTATCTTAATACGAGTCTAGGCATATAAGATTTACCAAAATCGAACTCCATTTGCCCACTCAAATCAGTGTTTTTCTTCAATTTAGGCCTAGGGCTCAAACCCACCTTTAATCTTCCATTTACAGAAATTTAACCAAGGATTTCAAGTTAAAATGATGTAATTAAGCCACAAAACTTACCTCCGACGAATCCCCGATGAATTCCCAGCAATTCCCGTGAGTTTCTCTCTCTAGAACTCAAAAATGGCGTTTTGGGGTATCAAATCCACGACTGGTTCTGTTCTGTAATTAAACTCACTGCCAGAGCAATTTGCTCTACGCGATCGCGACTCGCCTCACGCGATCGCGATGCTCAAAAATCCGGCCTCACGCGATCGCGTCTCTCTTCCTGCGATCGCGTAGCACAAATTTCCCTGGACCCCATTTCTCTTCTACGCGATCGCGTAGACCGTCATGCGATCGCGATGGGCAACTGATGACTCTACACGATCGCGTCCGTGCCCCTCTGCGATCGCGTTGCTTCCGCTCTTGACCTTATGCGATAGCGTCACTCTTCCCGCGATCGCGAAGAACAAACTTTCCGGCCTCCCTCCAATACACTATGCGATCGCAGTCTCACCCTTGCGATCGTAGAGCTTCCCACCTTTACACTACGCGATCGCAGACATAACTTCGTGATCGCGAAGCACAAAATCCTCTGCACTAATTGCAGCAGAAACAGCAGTGCATTTGGCACAAAAATGGACCCGTTAGGCATCCGAAATCGTCCCGAGGCCCCCGGACCCCAACGAAAACCACCAACATACTCCAAAACATGATACGAACTTGTTCCAATCATAAAAACACCATCCTAAACATCAAAATCACCAATTACACACGGATTCAAGCCTAAATTCCTTAAAACTTTCCGAATTACACATTCGATCAATCACCCGACCAAACGACATCCGAATGACCTGAAATTTTGCAGGCACATCCAAAATCACCTAACGAAGCTACTACAACCGTCGGAATTCCATTTCGACTCCTGGATCAAAATCTCACCTACCGCTCGGATTTCACCAAAATTCAACCTTAGCCAATTCAAGCCTATTTCTACACCGGACCTCCAAATTCAATTCCGATCGCTCTCCTAGCTCACAAATGACCTCCCGGAGCTGACCGAATCATCAAAATTCGATTCCGAGTTCTCTAACTAAATAGTCAACTCCGGGTTGACTTTCCTTATTCAGGTTTCCTCCAAAAAGGCTATATGCCTCAATTTCAATCCAATTCACTCCTAACTCCCCCGATAGACTCTAACACTGATATAAAAGCATGAAATATGTAATTACAACATAACGGGGTGGTAATTCCCATGACGACGGGCCAGGTCGTCACACTTGCTCTACTTGACCTCTCCGGATCCAAGCACTCTACTATAAAGGAAGATGATGATGCTTCAAGTGATTGATCCTCCCCACTTACACCATATAGCGTGAGCAGATCAAGGATCAATCTGTGTGAAAATCCATATAACACTCTGCCGTCCACGACAATCATGCAAGCCATGGTGATAGATAATTCATCCGTGGAGGAGCAGTTGGCAAACTTGACGGAAGCGATCGCTAGCTTGATTAAATTCATGCAAAACCAAAAGGCTAAAATCGATAAGCTAACAAACAGAGTCAGAATCTTGATGGAAGAAGAATTTAACCATGCACCCAGCAAACTCCCAGAAGTTCTAGAGAGTGACTCTCCCCTAAGACAAGCAACATCCACTAAGTCCATCCATGTCTCATCAAAGGGATTGATTCTGATCGATCAACTGAAGAAGTTCATTAAAGGAACCATTAAGAACAAAGATGAATTTGCTGCCAAATCCTTTTTTACATATGCAAAGCCGTATACTACAAGAGTCGATATGTTGAAGATGTCTGCTAGCTATCAACTTCCAAAGTTTCAACAGTTTGATGGTTAATGTAACCCCAAGCAACATGTTACGCACTTCGTGGAGACGTGCAATAATGTTGGGACTTATGGGGATTACCTCATCAAGCAGTTTGTCCACTCGTTAAAAGGAAATGCTTTTGACTGGTACACGGACCTCGAGGCTGGATCTATCGATAGCTGGGATCAACTGGAGCAAGAGTTCCTCAATCACTTTTATAGTACAAGACGTACTGTGAGTGTGATAGAACTTAAAAACACTCATCAATGAAAGGGGGAACAAGTTATCGACTTTATAAATCATTGGAGGAATGCAATCCTCAGCTGTAAAGACAGGCATAGGGAAGTTTCAGGGATAGAGATATGCATCCAAGGCATGCATTGGGATTGTGCTACATCTTGTAAGGTATCAAGCCTGGCAGATTTGAAGAACTTGCAACTCGTGCCCATAACATGGAATTGAGCCTGGCCTCCGCTAGAAATGAAAGGCTGCCTATCTATGAACTTCGAAAAGGGAATGACAAGCAAGAAGTTAGGAAGTGGGGGCAAGTTCGTACCTAAGTCTGAAAGCAAAGAAGCTATAAATGTCAATACATCACCTACAAAGTTCACAATGAAGGTGAGCAAGAAGCAGAGTATGAAATCCACTTCTTTTCAAGAAATGCCAAGTGGAAAGTTGACTCTAAACAAATGTAGAAGAAAGAGTACCCACTCCTGGGTTCTGATGTGCCAGCCATTTTGAAGAACTCCTCGAATCAGATCTCACTGAGCTTCCGGAGATGAAGCGACCAAATGAAGCTAGGAAAACAAATGTCCAAATTACTACAAATATCATCGACTTGTAAGCCATCCACTGGAGAAGTGCTTTGATTTCAAGGACAAACTCATGTACTTAACTCGTGCCCATAACATGGAATTGAGCATGGACTCCGCTAGAAATGAAAGGCTGCCTATCTACGAACTTCGCAACCGCAAACCAAGTCTCTATTACGTAAGCACAAACCAAGTCTCTATCACCTTTGGCTTATTCAGTCCGGATGAATTATGTGATCTTCAAGAAAGTAAAGATGAAGAATTACTAGGGAGCGACAAAGCTAAAGAGAATCAACCTGATGATGATGAAGGTTGGACATTGGTGACTCGTCGTAGGAACCACAAAAGGAGCCCACAAAAAGAATCAGTAGAACAACCAACAAGGAAAATGATGGTGAAAAGACTAAGGAGACGGAATCCGATTAAATATTTGAAGAAAGCAAAAGTGGAGGTGCACCATCCCTAAAATCCATGGCATCCAGTGACCTTGAATGAGTTCTTACCAAGTTGGTTCCGCACGAAGATTTCCCATGAGGGTGTTAAGGCCTCTTGTTGCAACGTTGATAAAGGGGAAGAGAAGAGCGATGTCCTACCATTGTGACCACCTTTGGAAAAGCTCATCGAGTCCACTCCTAAATAAATTAATGCTTGTGAGGAAAAAGTCACATTCACAAATGACGATCTTCTGCTATGTGACACTCTTTATAACCGCCCATTGTACCTGATTAGCTATATGCGTGATGAAAAGGTAAATAGAATTTTGGTTGATGGAGGATCCTCAGTGAAATTTTTTCAAATTCGCACTATGAAAGAACTTGGTACTCTCTTGAATGAACTCTCAGAAAGTCATATGATGATCCAAGGATTCAACCAAGGGGAGAAAACAGCCATAGGCACAACCAGGCTGGAAATAACCATTGAATATATGCAATCAAGTGCATAGCTACATGTGATCGATGCAAAGACTTCATACAATGTCTTACTCGGAAGGCCTTGGATACATGAGAACAAAGTGGTTCCATCTACCTACCATCAATGTTTGAAATAATATGAGGGTGAAGTCGAGAAGAAGATAGTTGCTGATGATGAGCCATTCACTGAGGTTGAGTCACACTTCGCCGATGCAAAGTTCTATTTGAATAATCGCATTGTGATAAAAGTTGATGGTGGCATGAAAAACAAGAATGATGAGCCCATAACTAAAATATATGAGGTGACTATTGGCAAATCCAAAGTTGTTACTGAGAAGGTACACACCAATATGAATAAATCACATAAAGGGGGTACTACGTCTTATGGTAAGAAAGTAAGTCACATGCTCCAATATGTCCCTAAAAGGAAGCAAGACGAGGGCAAATCATCTAATTTCCAAACCAAGACACTAAAGGAGTTAACTCTTCCAGTAAAATGAATTGAGGCAGTAAAGTTATCCTCGAAATTGCTTGCAGGATTTGTAGCCCAAAATCATTGGCAGAATATGGAACTCCCTACAAAGTGAACAGATGAAGGTTCTGATACTAATGCTTACAAGCTATTTGCAAAAGCTAGATACAATCTCAATGAGTCATCGAAGTTAGGGAATCTCCCATCATAAGCTGCAACGAGGCAACCAAGTGAAGGTTTGGGATATAAGCAACCGTCACTAGTGCGCATCTTTATAAGAAGGGCGAGCAATAATTATATCACTGTAGAAGATGAATCAGCGGCTTCTAACAGTCCTTCAATGTTTGATCGACTTGGAAAATCACCTGTGAGGACCTCCGTGTTTGAAAGATTGGGCCCACTAAAGAAGGGGAACAAGTGGAGAAATTTTCAAGGCATAAGAACACTCGCTTCACCCCAAATTCAGGACATCTCTAAGGATTTCCAAACTTTGGTTCCTTCTAGAATGAGGCGAGAAACAAAACTTGTAGTTTCATGTGAAGAAATACTGAAGCCATATAGTGTGGTCTACACTAAGGAACGTGACGAGGATGAAAAAGTATGAGTTCTTCATATCATGTTACTGTACAAGTTGAGAATGACGTTCCATCTTCAATAGAGGGTAATGTGGAATTGGAGTATATTATCACATATCTTTCAATAACGGGGACCCTAAAAAAGATGAAAATGCGAAGGATGCTCTACCTGAACTTGAAGAATAAGTGAAAATAATAGTTGATGCCTTAAAAAAAGTTAACGTTGGTACTGATGAAGACCAAGACCCACCTACATAAGTGTTTTACTAAAAGTTGATGAAGAGGGCACTAATATTGAGTTACTTAAGGAGTTAAGGGATGTCTTCGCTTGGAGTTACAAAGAGATGCCTGGCTTGTACTCAAAAGTAGCAGTCTATCACCTTGCAGTCAAAAATGGTGCTTGCACTATTAAACAAGCTCAAAGGCGCTTTAGGATGGACTTGGTTCCCTTGATTGAATCCGAAGTTAACAAACTCATGGAAGCTGGTTTTATTCGTGAAGTTGAATACCCAACACGGGTTTCAAGTATTTTCCCTGTAAGGAAAAAGAATGACCAGATTCGAGTCTGCGTTGACTTTAGAGATCTCAAAAAAGCATGTCCAAAAGATGAATTTCCGCTTCCTATTCCAGAGCCGATGGTCGATTCTACTACTGGTTACGAGGCAATGTCTTTCATGGACGGTTCATCGAGCTATAACCAAATATGCATGGCACCAAAAGATGAAGAGCTTACTGCATTCCATACCCCAAAGAGTATTTATTGCTACAAAGTAATGCCTTTTGGCTTGAAGAACGCTGGTGCAACTTACCAAAGAGCTATGCAGAATATTTTCGACAATTTTCTCCACAAGAATGTTGGATGCTATGTTAACAACTTGGTGGTAAAATCAATAGAGCAGGGCAACCACTCGAAGGACTTGAGGATGGAATTTGAATTGCTCTGTAGGTACCAACTTAGGATGAATACATTCAAATGTGCCTTTGCATTTACTTTTGGAAAATTCCTTGGTTTCATTATCCGACATTGGGGGATCGAATTGATCAAGCCAAAGTGGATTCAATTTTGAAAATGCCTGAGCCTCGGGATATCCATGAATTGACAAGCCTGCAAGGAAAATTAGCATACCTTGGGAGATTCATCTCAAACCTAGATGGGAGGTGTCAACCATTCAGTCAACTTATGAAGAAAGGTGTCCCTTAGCATGCATCAATGCCTTTGAGAGCAAGAAATCCTACTTGTGGAAGCCTCCAATTTTAGCAGTCCCTATACCTGGAAAGCCATTAATACTATACATGACAACACAAGAAAGGTCTGTTAGAGAACTGTTGGCCAAAGAATATAGTGAAGGGAAAGAAAACTCTCTTTACTACTTGAGAAGGATGATGACATTTAACGAGCTCAATTATTCGCCAATTGAAAAGTTGTGTTTGATGCTAGTCTCTCAATTTAAAAGTTGAAGCACTACTTTCAAGCTCATACTGTTCGTCTTATTTCTAAGGCAAATACCATCAAGTTCGTGATGTCAATACCTGTTCTTTGTGATAGACTAGCGATATGGTACCTCCAATTTCAACAATTTGAGATTTTGTACATCCCTCAAAAGGCTATAAAAGGACAAGCATTGGCAGACTTCTTAGTAGATCATCCGATACCTGATGACTGGGAGCTAACCGACGAACTACCAGATGATAATGCAATGGTCATTGAAGTTCAACCTCCATAGAAGATGTACTTTGATGGTGCTACACATCATGGATTAGTTGGTTCTAGCGTAGTATTTGTCACTTCCCAAGGTGAAGTCTTGCCCAACTCTTCACCTTGACATAACTTTGTTCCAACAATGTTGCTGAGTACTAAGCATTAACACTTGGGCTTGAAATGATCGTTGATATAAAGCAATTGCAATTGCAACTATGTGGAAACTCCCAGTTAGTGGTCAATCAGCTTTTAGGTAGTTACGAGGTCAAGAAGCCTGAACTACGCCCATATCATGATTATGCTAAAACATTAATGGGGTGGATTAGTGACGTGACTATTCAGCATGTTCGAAGGAAAGAAAACAAAAGGGGGGATGCTTTAGCTGCCCTTGCTTCATCACCAACCCTACCTGATCAAGCGCAAGTTACTGTCTACCAAAATTGGGTAGTACCGCCGCCAAATGAGGCTGAAGGTGAAGAAAATGAACTCAAGAATCTTGTCGCTGTTTCTGAAGTCGAGAAATAGGAATGGCGACAACCCCTTATCGAATACTTATGCTATAGGATACTTCTAGAAAATCCGCAGAGAATAACTAAAATCCATCATCTTGCACCTCGCTTCCTTTACTATGAAAATACCTTGTACAGAAGATCATTCGAGGGAGTACTCTTGCGATGCTTAGTGAAGATGAATCACTCCAAGCTTTGCAAGAAGCACATTCTAGGGTATATGGGTCACACGAGTATGGACCAAAGCTCCACTTCTATATAAAAAGGATGGGATATTATTGGCCAACAATGGTAAAAGATTGCTTGGACTACGCTCGAAGATGCAAGGCTTGCCAATTCCATGAGAATTTTATTCATAAATGTCCTGAAGTGTTGCAGCTGACTGTGGCATCCTGATCGTGGCACGTATGAGTAGCTGTCACGAATCAAAGTTTCAAAAGCCAAAAGAGAGATTTTCCGACAAGAAAAAAGTTGGTTGAGACACGGGATGATAGGGCGGGCGGCCGACTTTCGGTACTTTATGCCAATGCTTGGGGAATGGATGTTGTTGGACCATAGCCGAACTCTATTGGTGGGCACCTATACATCCTATTTGCAACTGACTACGTAATGGGTTGAAGTTATTGCTCTTAACGAAGTAAAGAAGGAAAATGTTGCCAATTTCATCCAAGTAAATATTATTTATCACTTTGGCATTCCTTGTTACATAATAACAGATAATGGAACCATTCAATAATAGGTTGATGAATAAGGTTTGTGATCTCTTTGGCTTCAAGCAACGTAACTCTTTGATGTACAATGCTATCGCCAATGGTCTAGCTGAGGCATTCAACAAAACTCTATGCAACTTGCTAAAGAAAGTCGTCTCCAAATACAAACGAGATTGGAATGACCATACGAAAGAAGCTATATGGGCATATAGGATGATACACCACACGCCAACACAAACAACTCCTTATTCACTCGTTTATGGAGTCGAAGTCGTCTTGCCACTTGAGTGTCAAATACCTTCATTATGACTGGCTATTCAAGAAGGGATCACTTATGAAGAAAATGCTCGACTTCGATGAGCAGAGTTGGAGGCTCTTGATGAGAAGAGGTTGGAAGCTCAATAGAGTCTTGAATGTTATCAAGCTCGATTATCTTGCGCCTTCAATAAAAGAGTTCGCCCGAGATCCTTTCAAGTAGGATATCAAGTCCTTTCCGTACGAAGACCCATAATTATTTCCCATAAACCTATAGGGAATTTCACTTCGAAATGGGATGGGCCATATGTTGTATAAGAAGTTTACTCAAGTGTGTCTTACAAGCTGGTTGATGCAGATAACATGAGAATCGGCCTTATCAATGGCAAGGTTTTGAAAAAGTACTATCCTTGAAATTGCAACGCTCCTGGACGTACAAGCCTAAACTGCAAGTTATGACGCTCCATGATGCATGAGCCTAAACTGCACGTTGCTATACTCCTGGACCATATGTGTCTAAATTGTGTACGGCCAAAAACGTCTGCTAGGTTGAAAACCTCGCGAAAAATGGCCTAGGCAAAAATTAGACACAAAGAAAAAACAAAAAAAACTCAACCCTTTGGACTACATTATGATTTGATCCTCTTCACTGAGGTACGTAGGCAGCTTAGACTTTCATTCTAAATTCAATCGCATGAGTTTAAGAAAAATAAAAGTTTGGCATCATCGGATCATTACATTAATTCTTCCAAGTGCAAAGGCACATATCTATGAGGCAAAGGAGACGATTTGCTTTGACGTATAAAATATGTTTTATTGCTTCAATAGTACAAAAGTTGATACATCCAAAAATGTAGAGACAACAGGAACTAGACATTTTTCTATACAAAAGCCTAAATTATGAAAATGATCATAAACTAGGCTTTGTTGCTGATGTGTCTAAATGCTTTTCCAAGTCTGTATGACGTCTCCACATTTGATTCCATCCTTAATTTTTGGTTGAAGGTCCCAATCACCATGGGAGACACCATTGATAAACTTCAAGACTATCGTTGGTGAAGGGGTGGCTCCACATCTTGTATGATACCCGGTCTGATATCCAGACTCTTTGAGCTTCTTTACGAGACGGCAAAAGAAATAAATAAAAAGATAAGATTTGTGACGTACATAGCCAAAACTACTATATGCAAGACTATAGAGTTAATTTCAAGAAGGAAAAAAACATTTGTAGGACAACTCAGAGAGCATAGAGATGGAAAGCAAGCTCGACAGACGACAAGATCAACTTTGAAAAACTACTGCAGCCCATATTGAAGACGTTCTGCTCCTAACATTTTATATGTTGTAAAATTGGATGTTTAGTTTATGATAACATAAACTATTTTCAATTTGGTGGACCCGAGCTCAAGATATGATTTTTTTTTGCCGAAACTACACAAATCTGAAAGTTACTGCAGCTAGGTAGACTTTGAGAATATTTTGTTTCTACCTTGGAATGAGTTCTGCCATGAATCTCATATGTATTATCGCTCAACGAGTTACTTTCTAAGTGAACAAACAGATCTTAATTTGGAGTCTCCTAGCTCGAGATATGAATTTTTCAACAGGAGTGTGCAAAGCAGAAACAAACGCAAGATAGAAATCAATCATGAGCGACTTCAAAGTAATATCGCGAACAATCTAAAAGGATTTTTGCTGCAATATTTTCAGGTGTTGTAGGTCTCGAACTTATCTTTCCGATGTTGCATACGTCTTGGGATTATGACACCCATAGCTTGAGATATGAAGTTTTCTACAAAAGTGTGCAAAGCTGGATCGCAGGTGCAGCGAACATTAGGAGCAATTTCAAACTATTGTTACGGGCAATCCGAAAGGAGTTCGTCCATGATATCTTTGAGTGTTGCATTAATTGTAGTGTTCTCTCCACTGGTACATATGGCTTGTGATTCTAACACTTGTAGATCGAGATATGGAGTTTCCACGTGTGAACACAAAATGAATAACGAGTTTGACAGACATATGAGTGAATTTCAAGATATTGCTGCGACTAATCTGCTAGGAATCCTTCCATAATTTTTTGGGGAATTTCTTATCTTTGGGTCTTCTTTCTAGTAGCTCATACGGCTAGCAATTTGGACGTACCTTGTTTGGGATACATGCATTCTAATGACAACATGCAGTGTTGTGAAGCCGAAATGACAAACTTGTGCATTGCCTTTAAAAGTTCATTCCGACTTGTCTCGATGTAATTTGGCCTTAAATTTTGAATATGTCATTGTGGTGCAAATTTTGATTTTGTAGAACCAATCGGATTGTATTTTGGACACTCCTAGTTCGAGATATAATTTTTTGGGGAATTTCTTATCTTTGGGTCTTCTTTCTAGTGGCTCAGACGGCTAGCAATTTGGACGTTCCTTTTTTGGGATACATGCATTCTAATGACAACATGCAGTGTTGTGAAGCCGAAATGACAAACTTGTGCATTGCCTTTAAAAGTTCATTCCGACTTGTCCCGATGGAATTTGGACTTAAATTTTGAATATGTCATTGTGGTGCAAATTTTGATTCTGCAGAACCAATCGGATTGTATTTTGGACACTCCTAGGTCGAGATATAATTTTTTCAATGCAAGCATAAAATGTTATGATTTCAAAGTAGCAGAGATGCGCCAGGTGGTTTTTCGCTGAAGTTGGAAAGGCGTACTGTAGTTGTCCTTCTCGCTAACCTGTAAAGCTCGGATATGGCACATGTTCGCTTAGAAATAATGATTTATGGTCTCTTGAAGCCTCCAAGAGTAGGGATTTTATCGCCGAGATTGAAAGGATAATTCATGCGATCCTCTCGCCAAGCCGCAACAAATAGACTAGTGTTCCACTACAAGTCATATAGGCATCTTTTGTATCTCTTAGGTAAATCGAAGACCGCTGGTATTTTTACGTGAGACCTTAAAAAAAATACTTTGAAAGTTATTGATGCCAACAATAGGATACGTCACCAGCAATACGAAGCTGTTGATTACACATGATTGATTGGTGTCACGGCATCAAGTTTCAATTTGTCAGTAAGTATCGGTACTGTGGGGTCCAGCCCAGAAATTAAGGAAGTTGTTTTCTTCCTTTCTTCTTCATTTTCAAAGTTGGCAGGTATCATCCCATAAATCAAGGAAGAATGTTTCTTCCTTGATTAGCAGCAACCCACGTTTTGTTTTGTGTCAAATATAGTAGGTGTAGTAGGTGAAATTATACCTATAAAATGAGAGCTTCGGCCCTCATTTATTACACCAACAAAAAGAGAGAAAGAAAGACTGAGGCTACACAGACAGGGTATAATAAAATAGTCTGTGAGAAAAATAGAGAGTGAGCGATATTGTAGTGAGGTGGGAATATCAAAAAAGGGTTATTTATTTTGAGTGTTGTAGTGGTCTTTGGAGTATTTTACTCGGACCTACAAAGTGTAAAATTTATTACTATAGTAATATTTGTTGCTCCTCTAGGGGATGTGGTATTTTCCCTTATCAAAAGGGGTTTCCGCGTAAAAATCTCGGTGTCATTGTTACTCTTTTATTCTTGTAAATTACCGTATCTCGGTGCTACATTATTATTCCGCTTATATTACCGTGAATATTATTTCTGCGGGGGTTTATTCCCAACAACTGGTATCAGAGCACAGGTTTTGCTTGTTCACTAAAATATTATTCACTATCGGTAGTACTATACTCGGTGAAAAATAAAAAAATGTCCGGAGTAAAGTACGAGGTAGCAAAATTCAACGAAGATAATGGTTCCTCAACATGACAAAGAAGGATGAGGGATCTGCTCATCCAACAAGGATTACACAAGGTACTAGATGCTGATGCCAAAAAGCCTGATACCATGAAAGTTGAGGATTGGACTGACTTGGATGAAAGATCTGCTAGTGCAATCAGGTTGCACTAATCATATGATGTGGTAAATAACATCATTGATGAATTCACTGCACATGGAATTTGGACAAGGTTGGAAAGCCTATACATGTCCAATACACTGACAAATAAATTGTACCTGAAGAAGCAGTTATACGCCCTACACATTGGTGAAGGTATGAATTTTTTATCACATTTAAATGTATTTAACAGACTAATCACACAGCTTGCCAACTCGGGGTGAAAATCGAGGAAGAAGATAAAGCCATATTTCTATTAAACTCGTTTCCGTCTTCGTACAATAATTTGGCAACAACTATCCTGCACGGTAAGACTACTATTGAGTTGAAAGATGTCACATCGGCTCTTCTACTCAATGAGAAGATGAGGAAAAAGCCTAAAAATCAAGGACAATCTCTCATCACAGAAGGTAGAGGCAGGAGTTATCAAAGGAGTTCAAGCAACTATGGTAGATCCGGAGCTCGTGGGAAGTCAAAGAACCGATCCAAATCAATAGCCAGAAAATGCTACAACTGTGATCAACCAGGTCACTTCAAAAGGGATTGCCCAAATCCAAAGAAGGGAAAAGGTGAAACCAGTGGCCAGAAGAATGACGACTACATAGCTGCCATGGTGCAAAACAATGATAATGTTGTCCTTTTTATAAATAAGGAAGAGAAATGCATGCACCTGTCAAGTCCAGAGTCGCAATGGGTGGTTGACGCAACAGCATCTACCACGCCACACCGGTAAGAGATCTTTTTTTGCAGATATGTAGCAGGTGATTTCGACATTGTGAGAATGGGTAACACAAGTTATTCAAAGATTACAGGGATTGGTGACATTTGTGTCAAGACAAATGTCGGATGTACATTGGTTCTAAAGAATGTGCGGCATGTACCTGATTTGCAGATGAACTTGATCTCGGGAATTGCTGTAGATCGAGATGGATACGAGAAATATTTTGTAAATCAAAAGTGGAGACTCACTAAGGGATCATTGGTGATTGCAAAGGGAGTTGCTTGTGGCACGTTGTACAAGAAAAATGCAGAAATATGCCAAGGTGAATTAAACGCAACACAAAATGGGATTTCTGGAGATTTGTGGCACAAAACAATGGGTCATATGAGAGAGAAGGGATTGCATATTCTTGCCAAGAAATCACTCATTTCTTATGCCAAAGGTATAACGGTAAAACATTGTGACTACTGTTTATTTGGCAAGCAGCATAGAGTCTCATTTCAGACATCGTCTGAAAGAAAATTGAATATACTTGATTTAGTACATTCTGATGTTTGTGGCCCAATGGAAATTGAGTCAATGGGTGGTTATATTTTGTTACTTTTATTGATGATGCTTCACGAAAATTAAGGGTTTATATTTTGAAAACCAAAGATCAGGTGTTTCAAGTTTTCTAGAAGTTTCATGCTCTAGTAGAAAGGGAGACTGGTCGAAAGCTAAAGCATCTTCGAAGTAACAATGGAGGTGAGTACACTTCAAGGGAATTTGAAGAGTATTGTTCAATTCATGGGATTAGACATGAAAAGATAGTTCCTGGAACCCCATAGCACAATGGCATAGCCGAGAGGATGAACCGCATCATTGTGGAGAAGGTGAGAAGTATGCTCAGAATGGCTGAACTACCTAAGTTATTTTGGGGTGAAGCAGTCCAGACATCGTGTTACCTGATCAATAGGAGTCCATCAGTTCCATTGGAGTTTGATATCCCACAGAGAGTTTGGACCAACAAGGAGTTGTCCTACTCGCATTTGAAGGTGTTTGATTGCAGAGCTTTTGCACATGTACCAAAAGAGCAAAGAACAAAGCTGGATGATAAATCTGTTCCTTGGATATTTATCAGATATGGAGATCAAGAGTTCGGGTACAGATTGTGGGATCCTGTAAAGAAGAAGGTCATCAGAAGAAGAGATGTAGTCTTCCGAGAAAGTGAAGTTGGAACTGCTGCTGATATGTCAGAAAAGGAAAAGAATGGTATAATTCCTAATCTTGTTACTATTCCTTCTACTTCTAACAATCCCACGAGTGGAGAAAGTACGACCGACGAGGTTGCCGAGCAGGGGGAGCAACCTGGTGAGGTTATTGAGCAGGAGGAGCAACTTGATGAAGGTGTCGAGGAAACGAAGCACCCTACTTAGGAAGAAGAACAACCTCAACCTCTGAGGAGATCAGAGAGACCAAGGGTAGAATCATGTAGGTACCCTTCTATAGAGTATGTCCTCATTAGTGATGAGGGGGAGCCAGAAAGTCTTAAAGAGGTGATGTCCCATCCAGAAAAGAATGTGTGGATGAAAGCCATGCAAGACGAGATGGAATCTCTACAGAAAAATGGCACGTACAAGCTGGTTGAACTTCCAAAGGGTAAAGACCACTCAAATGCAAATGGGTCTTTAAACTCAAGAAAGATGGAAATGGCAAGCTAGCCAGATACAAAGCTCGATTGGTCGTTAAAGGCTTCAATCAGAAGAAAGGTATTGATTTTGATGAAATTTTCTCACCTGTTGTCAAAATGACTTCTATTCGAACAATTTTGAGCATAGCAGCTAGCCTAGATCATGAAGTGGAGAAGTTGGATATGAAAATTGCATTCCCTCATGGTGATTTGGAAGAGGAGATTTATATGGAGCAGCCAGAAGGATTTGAAGTAGCTGAAAAGAAACACATGGTGTGCAAATTGAATAGGAGTCTTTATGGATTGAAGCAGTCACCAAGGCAGTGGTACATGAAGTTTCACACATTCATGAAAAGTCAAACATACCTAAAGACCTATTCTGATCCATGTGTATACTTCAAAAGATTTTCTAAGAATAATTTTATTATATTATTGTTGTATGTGGATGACATGTTAATTGTAGGAAAAGACAAGGGACTGATAGCAAAGTTGAAGGGAGATCTGTCCAAGTCATTTGATATGAAGGACTTGGGTCCAGCACAACAAATTCTAGGGATGAAGATAGTTCGAGAGAGAACAAGTAGAAGGTTGTGGCTATCTTAGGAGAAGTACATTGAACGTGTACTCGAACGCTTCAACATGAAGAATGTTAACCCAGTCAGCACACCTCTTGCTAGTCAGCTAAAGTTGAGCAAAAAGATGTGTCCTACAACAATGGAGGAGAAAGGGAACATGGCTAGAGTTCCTTATTCTTCAGCAGTCGGAAGCTTGATGTATGCAATGGTATGTACTAGACCTGATATTGCTCACGCAGTTGGTATTGTCAGCAGGTTTCTTGAAAATTCTGAAAGGAACATTGGGAAGCAGTCAAGTGGATACTCAGGTACCTGAGAGGTATCACATGAGATTGTTTGTGCTTTGGAGGATCTGATCCAATCTTGAAGGGCTATACAGATGTTGATATGGCGGGTGACATTGACAACAGCAAATCTACTACTGGATATTTGTTTACATTTTCAGGGGAAGCTATATCATGGTGTTTTAAGTTGCAAAAGTGTGTTGCCCTTTCAACAACTGAAGCAAAGTACATTACCGCTACAGAAACTGGCAAGGAGATGATATGGCTCAAACGGTTCCTTCAAGAGCTTGGATTGAATCAGAAGGAGTATGTCGTCTATTGTGACAGTCAAAGTGCAATAGACCTTAGCAAGAACTCTATGTACCATGCGAGAACCAAACACATATATGTGAAATATCATTGGATTCGTGAGCAGGTGGAGAACGAATCTTTACAGGTCAACAAGATTCACACAAGCAAAAATCCTGCGGATATGCTAACCAAGATAGTACCAAGAGACAAGTTCGAGCTTTGCAAAGAACTTGTCAGCATACACTCAAACTATCACCTCTGATGTTACCTCCTTCGGGTGAATGAGACCGGAGGAGGAGATTTGTTGGGTCCAGCCCATAAATTAAGAAAGTTGTTTTCTTCCTTTCTTCTTCATTTTCAAAGTTGGTAGCTATCATCCCATAAATCAAGGAAGAAAGTTTCTTCCTTCATTAGCAGCAACCCATGTTTTATTTTATGTCAAATATAGTAGGTGTATTAGGTGAAATTATACCTATTGTGAGCACATGGTTTTTGCACCAGGCAAATAAGTTCCAAAATTAAAAAATATATATTTTTGAGTGCAATTGCATGCCTTATTTGATTATGGATACATTTTTGTGTGTTTGAATAATTGGAAATTAGAAAAAATAAAAACAAAATAGGCTAAGTACTTACTTTGTTTGAATTAATTAGTTTTAAGAAGAAAAATCATCCAAATTAGCTTAAATTAGTGAAAATTAAGGGGAAAATAGTAGAAACATTGCAAAAAATATCAGATAATTAGTGTAAGTAGGAAATCAAGTTTGTTTAATAATTCATAAAAGAAAAGAAAAAAAAAGAATATACAAAAGAGAGTGTTTAATAATTAAAAGTCAGAAAATACAAAGAATACTTTGGGTTTAAGTGTTTTGGGCCAAAAGAGTCAAGTGGAACGGCCCAAGTATGTTAACCCAAAAGATCAGGTTTGATCCGTTAAGGAAAATTGATCACAGTCGTACATCAGGCTGGATCCAACAGCTGAAATAATTGGGCAAATTTATTGGTTTAATTAATAAAAAGGGATTGATCTCAGCCGTTCGTTTAAAATTATCTAACGGCCGAGACCTTTGGTCTCCTTGGCAACCAAACGACATCGTTTATGTGACGCGATTGGTGGCCGTTGATCTTCATCAGATCAACGGTCCAGATAACCTAAGATGCCTTGCCTATAAAAGGCTTTGGTCTGAAGAGGTTGGCCATTTTTTTCAATTTCTAAACCTAGCCGCCTCAAGAAGCTCCTCTCACCGTCCTCTTCTTCATCTTCAACCTCCATGAAACCCTAGCCGGCCATGGCGGCCACCACTCTCCACGGTGGTCGCCGGCCATCCCCAACCCCTCTCCTCTCTCTTTTCTTTCATTCTCTTCTTTTTCCCCCACCAAACATCAAGAAACCCTAAGACAGACACTTCCTCTTCAAAACTCCGGTCACCGGAACCAACCACCGGTGACCACCAAAATATGAAACCCTTCTCCAAACCAATGCCAAAAGGACCGCCTTGGTCCGATCTGCACCCCTATAGCCTTGAAATCCCTCGAATGTTCCCAGAATCCCTCGAATATCCCAAAAAGGATCGCCGGAAACCTAACTCCGGCGACTCGGAACTTCAAACCCTATCAAGATCCGCCCTTTTTACCCTCCCAAACACCCCAGTCCAAACAAAAACCCTAAAGACTCCATCTTGAAGTCCAAAGCAGAAAAACAAAAAGAAAAATATGAGAAAAATGAAAAAAAAAAGAGAACACAAGTCTGGGGAAAAGATGTGAAAAGAAATAAAAGGGGAAAGCTTGGGGGACAGACCCTGCTAAGCTAAGTACCCCATCCCTTCTATGCTTCTTTTCTTCTTTATTTTGTGTTTTTCTGGTCTTACATGTTTCCATTCTGTATCTCATGCTTCACATGCTAGTTTAGGATTTTTTCCGCTTATCTTTTGTTCCTTTCTCTTTCTGTTCATCTTCTTTTGTTTCACATCATGTCCTACATATTCTTGCTGTGTTTCTTTGAGCCTATTTGTATTAGGGTTTATGTCTGTTATTTTCTTATTCTATCTATCATGATCTCTTTCATCAGAGTTTAAAGATCTTGTCTTTTCTTTGTTATTTATGATTTGTGGTTTCCGACTCATTTCAAATGTATGACTGTTGATTTTTGTTTATCTTTCATTCTCTTATATGTTTAGTAATTCAAAAGTGGCTTTGATTCTCTTCTTCTCTTCATTACTGATTAAGTCATTAGTTTTGATCCGTTTTGATTCTTATAGCATAACTTCTCTTTTATTGTCTTGCATACTCTGTCATCTGTTCATTCTTTATGTTGAGTCACTTCTGTGCAGTTTTCACTTTTGTCTATAAGTGTCTATGTCTGGTCTCTAATGTCTCATCTCTAGAAGTGAATATTGTGCTTTAGTTGTTTTATGTTTTCATTGTTTTCCCTCTTAATATGATTCTAAGGTTAGTCATTAAACTTTCATGCCTATTTAAGAACTACTGTGTCATGAACCTTGGTGATTCTGAAGTTTTTCAAATGTCATATGACTTGAACTAGGAGTAGTTAGGTCAGAATTGACATGGATTCATACTTTATCACATGTAGTCTAATAATATGAGTTAATGGACTGAAATTCAACCATATCAATTGTCTCCACTGAGTTTGGGTTGATTAATCCATTTAATTTGATCATGTGTGTTTCTGTGTGCAATACATGTTGAGAATGATTAAGTTTTGATAGTGTTTGTTGATTGTGAATGTCTGATTAACTGATTGAACCTTAGGGGATTCGTTATAGCTACTAATGTTGAGATTCCATGGAAATGGCTAGTTTTTAAATAGGCTTAAAACTAAAAATGAACAAAAATAGGCTATTAGGTAATAATTGACCAAAGAGTGGTCAACTTTGCAAAGTTGATTAACTCTATAAGGTCCAAACACACTAGCCCACCTCAAAAGGGGCTAGTTGTGTAAAACTGGTTAAGCTTGCAAATGCAGGCTAACCAAGGCTCATTTGAGCCCTGAATCTCAGGTGGCTAAGTCTGCAAAGACTTTAGCACAGCCTGTGATCAGTCAAAGGATGGAATTTCCAAAATTGGCTAAGTCTACAAATGCAGACTTGCCCAGGCTCTTTTTGAGCCCTGAACCTTAAGTGGCCAAGCCTGCAAAGGCTTTGGGCCCAACTAGGGTTCAGTAAATGGGTTTAATCACCCAAGCTAAGTCTCAACTTGAGACTGGCTAAAACTTAAATAATTTATGTGCATTAATAAAGCAGGCTAGTCCTGCAATTAGTTTTAAAAGGAATTAAATAGGTTAATTAGCTAAAAAATAAAGCAAAATAGGCTATGTTTTAAATAATAAAGCTGGCCAGTCCTTAAATACCAATGCAAGGACTGGCCATAGGATAAATAAGGCCCAAAAGCTGGATTCCAGACCTAGGTAGGTCGGGTAATTCAGCAGTGTCCCTAGTGGCATAAAAGGAAGCCAAAAAGGTAAATTGGTAAATAGTTTGAACCATGTGGGGTTAATGGAGTCATTTGTACCCCTGATTTCTGCAATTTTGCAGAAGTTTAAGGGTATAATGGTCTCCCTAAAAGGCAAATCTGTAAAAATCTTTAACCCCAAGGTTATATTAGTAAAAGGCCCCAAAAGGGAATCTTTAGAACCTTCCAGCACATGCTGGAAGGGTTTTGATAACAGAATTCTGGGGCTTAAGTGTAAGTTTTATAATTTTAAGAGGGGAGAAGTGGGATTTAATCCCAAACTTTCTCCCCAAGTCATCAGCCCACTCCCCTCTTATAAATACCTGCTGAAAAGAGTGAATCGGGGCGGGTTCTGAAATTTATTCCGGGGCTTCTTCAATTAATTCTTAGGCTGGCTTTTGAAGAAAAAGTTCAGAGAAAATAGCATTAATATAGCAATAGGCTTTTCCTGCATAATTTCGAGTGAGAACTTGTTGATATCCATCTGATCCTTGTGGGTTTTTGCTCGTGTATTTGCCTGGATTTCTACTTGCTCTTGCTGTGGTTTTCTATTTCGTGGATATTCAACCTCACTATTGCATTTGGCTGTTCGAGTTATTGCTGTTGCTTATTTGCCTGAATCCCCTTAGACTCATTGATCTCTTTTGCTGATTCAGGTACTCCTCTGTTCGATTAGAAGCTGTAATGGTGATTTGGTTGAATGAAAATGAAGCCTCAGTTTAATTTTTAGTGTTATTGTATACTGTATAGTTCAATATTATTATTATCTTTTGTATTAGTCTACATTTGAGGTTTTAATTGTATTGTAGAATGTAGTATGAGAAAACAAACACAAAAACTTTGTAATAGTATAATAGTAGGCAGTGTAGTGCAGCTAAGTATATCTCGCCTAGTTTAATTAGGTGAACCTTAAAATATAAGTAAATTAATCACAGTTTTAAAACCATTAATTGATCTTTACAGTAGTTTTCGTAAATTAAAATCACATAGCTAACCATACTGTCATGAATCCGTATATAGACATAAGTGGGATTTAAAGAAGAAAACGCTAGATTGAGCTGTGATTCATCTATAATTGGGCTAATAACTCTGTAATGAACTAGGTCATGGTAACGTCCGCTGTGTAGTTATGCTAAAGTCTTAATGCCATTTGAACTTAGGAATGTGAGTGTTCAATTGAGTAATTAGACTATAAAATCACTGCTCATGTAGTTAATTAATTTTTAAGGATCAGGAGTTCAGATTTGGCCAAGTTTTAAAAGGGAAATAGCTAGATAATATAACGACTTAATCAGAACAGATTGGTGATGACAAGGGGTTTAGCTCGTAACCAAATCAGTGATATAATTGCAACCTTGTGCATAACTCACACTAGTCTTAGACAGTTTGTAAGTAATTAGTCTAATTGTTCTTCAAACTTCTTATACAATCAAACCGCTTTCTCAGAACTAGTATGAACTTCAAGTGTTAGTGTAAACTCATTAATAGAGGTTAGACGAAGAAGTAGTCTGTAGTTCAAGCTTTTGTGTGCACTAGATAATTGATTCGTAGTTAATGTTGATAATTCGTGTACTGATTTTCTTTATTGATAAATAAAAGTGCAAGTTAATTCCTGTATTAATTTCAAATGTGTGGGCTTGTCTTCAGTCATTTACTTATACCATTATTATTCCTATTTGGTCTGGGCCTGAATAGTGTCGTGGGCCTGGACCATGTTCATACGACTGCTGGTCTATCAATTGAATGCCCAGGTCAGGTCTGGTTCTCTAAAGATCTGGACCTGCTTATAATGCAATGAAGCCCACTCCGGAGATCTAGGCCCAATAACAACAAAATTGACGGGCCTGGAATGTTTGGTAACAGAATAGATTAAGGAAAAAACATACGTAGAAAATATAGTTGAACAAATTGGATTTGGACTTTCAAAGAAAAATTGGGATGAGCCTCGCACGATATTAAACATCGGGGCCCCCTTTTGTAATAATATAATATAAGTAGACCCGGGATGGCTATTAGCAAATTCCATAGCCTCACCCAAAAAATAATTAAAAGCCGATAGACCTTTTAGGGCACGACTTAATATAATTTCCTATGAACGAGTGTGCACCTGGTGCAACTCAAATCTTAAATCTCGACAAAGCTGAAATATACCAAAAGTCACAGGCGTACTGGTTGCGGTGTGACTCGAGGTGTGTTTTTGCGATGTCGCAATTCTATAAAAAAATATTAAAGTAAAAGCACATATATGTTGTTGAAATCTGTAATGAGTCAAACAAGAGTCAAGAACGACAATTGAGCGACCGTGCTGAAACCACGGAACCCGGGAATGCCTAACACCTTCTCCCGGGTTAACAGAGTTCCTTATCCAGATCTTTGTTTCGCGGACATTAATAAAAGAGTCAATTTCCTCGGATTCGGGATTAACCGGTGACTTGGGACACCATTATTTTCTCAAGTGGCGACTCTGATAATTCAAAACAAAATCCCGAACCGATTGTCCTTTAAGTGGAAAAACTCCTTCCTCTATGCTATTATATCCATCTCGGGTATTTGAACATCGAGGCATACCCTACGAGCACATATTTTGTATCATTTCGGGGGTAGTAAAAAGGGAGGTGTGACACCTCTGGCGACTCTGCTGGGGATCCCAACCCTGAACTTCGGTTTCAGGGTTTAAGAACTCGAGCTCCTTAGAATTTCCGTTCTTGATATTATTTGATTTCGCTATATGATTTGAACAACATGCTATGTGCTTTATCGCTTTGATACTATGTGGATTGTATATAAAAATTGTGCCGAAAACCCTTCTCTTCTTCACCCCCGGGGATGTGCTTACTGGTTGAGACTCCCCTTTCTGTTAAGTTACCCAAAAATTAAGTAACAGAGGCCGGATAAGTTACAAAGCCGATTGACTCCGCGAGTCACCGGTACGTAGCCCCCTCCTCGATTCGAGTTGTCCGCTCGGGTACACGGTCTAGCATTCTATGAAACTATAAGATGTTGAACATAGGTCTAAGACGATTATTTGCATCATATCTAACTTAGGGGACTCAACACAGGGGTTGGGTCCGTCTAGGACAGGTGACCCGGTATTTGAAAAAGACCGAGCATATTATGTGTTGCATTTTTATTGTCCTTGATCGTTATGCGGACCGGAAAAATTCCCGAGGATAGAAAATTGTTGAAAAGAAAAGAAAAAGAGAGACAAATAAGAGTTGGTGAAAATGGGTATCCGGAAAATCCGAAAAATTGAAAAAAAAAATGGTTTTGTTGTTGAAATAATTGGTCAACTAATCTGACCGAACTACGCAGGTTTGATTCTTGCCATTCGGCGGGATACGTAGGCAACCCTTAAACGGGTCCAACCACACCTTTAGAAAAAGACCAAAAAGATGTTTTCTTTTTAAATAATCAACGTGATTGCAATTTTTGGAAATGGCCGAATGCCCCGAAAGGACGCCGGAAGGCTGTTTTGGCAAAAATGGCCACTTCGAGAGCCATGTTTCTTTCAAAAATGAAAATTTGCATTGAAAAAGATTTTTCTCTTTTCTAAAATAAAATTGCCTTAATAAATGTGCAGGATGAGCACAATGTTGAATGAACATTTCTCCTTAATGAATAAAATCCCTTTGGAGCTGAGACTATGGTGGCACGACATGGAAACAGAAAGTCAGGATTGGATCAAAGGTTACTTGAAAGATCTCACGGGGTTATTGGACATAATTCCCCGAGGCGACGTAATTAGAGCATTGGTCACATATTGTGATCCTGCACACAATGTACTACATCTTCCGAATTTTGAACTCACTCCTACTTTGGAGGAGATTGCTTTCTACATAGAGAAGAATGAGGTCCCCTTGAAAAGAAAATACCCGGTATCTCCGAGAGCAGTAACGGTGCATTGCTTTCTGGATTCTTTGAAAATTGCCAGGAAAGTCCACAATGAGGATTTAGCCAACGGATTTTGCTCCCTGAACTTCATCTATAGTAGGTACGAACATGTCGGTGGTTTCAACGACTCCACGAACAAGTTATGTAGCAAGTCCAACCGAGCAAAGTGGGAGGAGCATCGACAGTTTGCTTTCTTAGTGGCATTTCTCGGAATTATCATATTTCCGAGAAAGGATGGGCACATCAGTATAAAGGTTGCCGGGGTAGCAAGCACTTTGGTAGTACAAGACTATTGTACTCTCGCTCCAATGATTTTAGCTGACATCTACCGTGCCTTGACTGCATGCAAAGCTGGAGCCAACTTCTTCGAGGGATGCAATTTGATTTTGCAGATTTGGTTCATTGAACATCTATGCGATCATCCTTCGTTCTCAAATTATGGTCCGACTGGAAGAACATGTCTTGAAGAATTTTACACGAGAACAAAAGAAGTTAAATTGCCAGAGGGTGTAAAGGATTGGATTTCGCATCTTCGATCATTGACCGACGGCCAGATTGATTGGACATATGATTGGCTACGTCTTGATGAGGTAATTTATATGCCGACAGAAGGGTCACCTTTTTTTATCATGGGTTTAAAAAGCATCCAACCTTACGCCCCGTACATGGCCCTGCGATAGCTGGGTAGATGTCAAGTTATACCAAAAGATGGGGACCTCAGTTCACAAGTTATAGAAATTAGTCTGGATGGGCAATTCCCGGAAACAAAGGTCCGTCGAATTTGGAATGAATGTCAAAACATGAAGGTAGATACTTGTGTGCAAAATAGAGCTCGATGGGAAGTTTTGTCAGGATATTCCGCATGGTATCGACGGGGTATTGAGCACGAGCGGCCTTCGAAAAGACCTCACTTGCAAGATTTGGTGGAGAAATCTAAGGAAAACCAGAATTGGGCGGCCAAAGAAAGTGAATACAAGGCCAAGATCAGCTTGTTGGAAGAACAATTGAGAAATCTCCAGTTTGAAAGTGGTTTACAGGCAGCATCTGATGAAGGAGAGAAAAAGCAGCTAAAGAAAGAAAACGAAATGTTAAAGGCTGAGGTTGCTCAAATGAAAATTGCATCCGAGACCCCCATTCGCTTAGCCTGGGATGAGAAATTGGTTGAGACTCTTCGGCGCAAAGTGAATGACTACAGCTTCGACTTGGACAAGGCAGAAAAGGAATTATTCAGGGCTCGGAAGCAAATAACCAGAGATGCTAAGGAAAGGGCCAAGTTGGTTCAGCAGCTACATGATAAGCATGAATTTGAGGTAGCTCGACTAAGAAAGAAAATTGTTACAGCCACGGTTAAAAGTAACAAGGTTATCAAGGATCTCGAAGAAGAGAGAGAGCATTGTTACATAACTATGGCTTGATTAGAGTTGGAGCTGCAGCAAATACAGAAGGATAACCAACATACCTTAGATGCTCGCACTGAACAGATCAGCCGATTGCTCCAAGAAAAAGGAGTTATTCCGGAGAAGATTGTCCGTATTGCTCAATACATCACCCGGAAGAGTCAGCTGTGTGAGGATATGTCCCAAGGAACCTTTGTGTCAGCGGTGAAGTTCTTTGTGCAGCAAGTCATGTCTGACCTGGATAGGCTCCAAAAGGGATTAGCATATAGGCCCACGGCAAGACCAAACGATGTCTCGCGGGCACTAGGAGCATTGATGTATTCTTAGAGCATGCATTATATTTTTATGTTTCTTTACATTAGCATTACAACATCATCTTGTAAATCAATGTTTCTGAGCTATCAATAAAAATCAAGAGTTGTTATCAATCCTTTTGCTTTATGTTAATTCTTTAAATTATGATAGGAAATAAATAGGAACGCAATTATGAAGTGAAAAAAAAGAAGAGATGATTGGTTCAAATAAGTAAAGGCCGAGATGATGCATGACGATCCAAGGAAAATGTGTTTATTCTAAAATCGTTGCATCTTATCTCTTCATGCGCTAACCACTAACGGGTGTTGATGTTTGTGAGATTCAGATTCTAGTTGGCAACTGGCATTCTGGCTACTCACCCTTACAACACAAGATATAAGAAAATGACAAAGGCTGTGTCGCAAGAGATTGAAGCAACAGTCATGGATCCCGCCCAGGAGGAGGAAATTGTGGACGTGGCGGGGATGAAGGAAGAGATGTACAAACTAAAACAGCAGATGTCCGAAATGTATCAGGCTTGGTCGAGGGGTCAACCCTTGCCAACTTATCCTGCCAATCCCACATACATCCCTCCAACTAATCCCAACCCCGAGCCACCCACGATGAATTCATCCTCTACATACCCTGACTATCACCACTATTATGCTTCCATTTCCCAAGTGCCACCACCTCTGACAAAACAAGTACCACCCCATCCACCCCAGGTTGCTCCAGTATATGTGGCACCTCCACCTGCCACCCTACACAAATCATCTAGTGAACCAATATTCCACGTACAAGACCCCCACTACTACCCACCTGAGCCGACCTTCCGACATCACGAATCTCACACTCCGCTGATGGAGTCGAGCGAAGAGAAGCCTGCTAAAAATGCAGAGCAGGAGGAGATGGCCAGGAAGATGAAGAGTTTGGAGAACGCCTTTTGCAACATGCAAGGGTTGAGAGGACAAGTGAGCATGGCGTACAAGGATCTGTGTTTGTTTCCTGAAGTGCAGCTTCCTGTCGGATTTAAGTTGACGAAGTTTGATATGTACAGTGGACATGGAGACCCGGTGGCCCACCTCAGAGGATATTGCATTAAAATGCGAGGTGCAGGGGGCAGGGATGAACTTTTGATGGCGTATTTCAGCCAAAGTTTAAGCGGTTCCGCTTTGGAATGGTACACGCGCTAGGATCACACCAGGTGGTTCATCTGGGATGATCTCGCGCAAGCATTCGCGAACTATTTTCAATACAATTTGGAAATCATACCAGATAGATTGTCACTCACGAAGATGGAGAAAAAGCCTGGTGAAAGCTTCAGGGAGTATGGTTTTAGGTGGAGAGAACAGGCGGCGAGGGTAGATCCGCCGATGAAGGAAGGTGAAATGGTAGATTGTTTCTTGCAGGCTTTGGAGCCTACTTATTATGGGCACCTAGTGTCAACTATTAGGAAAAGTTTTAATGAGGTTGTGAAGATGGGAAGTTTCGTTGAGGAAGGTTTAAAAACCAACAAGATCATGAGTTTTTCGGCAATTAAGGCCACAAATCAGGCCATTTAGACTGGGAATGGAGGAACAATAGGGAAGAAGAAGAAAGAAGAAGTAGCAGTTGTGGAAAGCAAGCCTTGGAACCGCAACCAATATCATCACCCACCACGACCATACCAGCCATACCCACCGACCTCGTACAACCCGTCAACCACATATAACCCACCAACCTCATACAACCCACCAACCACATATAACCCACCAGCATCATACAACCCACCGCCACCATATTACCTACCAACTACCCCACACTACAACCACCCACAAGCCCAAACCGATCCACCACCACCACCACATGTATGGAGAGCCCAAGCCCCGCATAATGTTTACCACACACAAAACACATACCCTTCTTCAGAGCTTACAGAAACCCAAACAAACTTGCCTTCAGGCCTGACCCGGAGATAAGGAATAGGGCAAAGAAAACATTCACCCCGTTGGGGGAGTCCTATACTAGCCTCTATCACAGATTGAAGGAATTGGGAATGTTGAGCCCAATTGAGTCTAAGCTTCCAAACCCACCTCCGAAGAACATCGATCAGTCAGTCAGGTGTGAGTATTGCTCAGGAGCACCGGGACACGATACTGAGAAATGTTGGAATTTGAAGAACGCTATCCAAGAACTCATTGATAGCCGGAGGATTGAATTGCAGGCTCCAGAGGCTCCAAACATTACGCAGAACCCATTGCCGGCTCTCCATGAAACGCATATGATAGAATTGGTGCAAGAGGAGAGCAGTCGGAAGCCATCCCAGTCTAGCATGATGATTTAGGCCAGTAGCAAAATGGAGAAGGGAGATGAGAAAGGAAAAATGATTGTTGAAGAACCAGTGAAAAGGCAAACAGTCTAACTCGGTCCGGGAGGTGTTTTGCCCCGGAGGAGTTAAGAAAAATGAAGGTAGTGAAAGAGAATCAGTTGAAGAAGCCTGTGTCCGAAGAAGAAGCAGAGGAGTTCCTCAAAAAGATAAAATCTCAGGATTACTCCATACTGGAATAGTTGAGGAAAACACCCGCACAAATATCTTTGCTCTCGTTGTTGATCCATTCGGAAGAACACAAAAAAGCTCTGATGAAGATATTGAATGAGGCGCATGTCCCGGAGAAGATCTCGGTCTGTCATCTCGAAATGATTACCAATAATATCTTCGAGTCCAATAAGATTACATTCTCAGGTAGTGAATTGCCCGTTGAGGGAACCGAGCATAATAGGGCGCTTTATCTTACAGTGAAGAGCGAGGAGTCAGTGGTTACCAGAGTGTTGATAGATAATAGCTCAAGCGCAAACATTTGCCCGCTGTCAACTCTTGGAAAGCTGAATATCAGCCCAGACAGAATTCGGAGAAACAGTATAAATGTGAGAGGATTTGATGGTGGAAGTAAGAACATTTTCGGAGACATCGTCTTGGAGGTGACCATCGGGCCCGTGGATTTTACAATGGAATTTCAGGTATTGTACATTGCTGTGTCTTACAATCTATTACTGGGCCGACCATGGATCCACGCAGCCAAAGCCGTGCCGTCATCCTTGCACCAAATGGTCAAATTTGAATGGGAGCAACAAGAAGTCGTAGTGCATGGAGAGGAAAATACCTGCAATTTTGTGATGTCATTTGATGATGCTGATGGAGACAAAGGTCCTTGGGTGTACCAGGTGACGGATACCATAACAGTGAACAAAATTGCTGAGGGTGAGAAACTGCCAATCCCTACAGTAGCACCTACTGCTGTGATGGTGGCCCGGGAAATGCTTAAAAATGGGTTTGCACCAGGAAAAGGGCTGGGGAAAGCTTTGCAATGAATCACCCAACCAGTTCAGCTGCCAGTGAACAAAGATACTTTCATCTTAGGGTTCAAACCCACCTATGCCGACATCCAAATAGCCTACTGTGAGCACGTGATTTTTGCCCTGCATGAGAATTACTCCCAAAAATGCAAAAAAATAAAATAGCTTCGTGTTGTGTGTGATTTAGTGGATTTCCTTTTGTTGTTGTTATTTCACTTATTATTTATATTTCTCTGTGCATGTATTTGTTTAAAATTAATAAAAAATACAAAAATATGTGTCGCGCGTGCATTTCGGAGTTCAATTGCGCGTTTAGGAATTAACTGAACCGTGTTTAATTTCTTAAAGAAAGAAAAATTATAAAATCATATTTATTGCCTTTGTGTCGTTTAATATATAATTGTGTGATTTGGTATTTAATTATGTAGGTTAATTGTAGTAAAAATTAATTGTGTTACAAGTTAACATATATATATATATATATATATACATGTTGTATTATGTAAGACATGGAAATTAGATTGGGCCAAAACCCAATTCAATATAACAGGCCCAAACCACTGAACCGGTCCACCCCCCCACTAAACCAAACGACCCCGTTCTATCACCCCTAATCGATCTGAGCCGTTCAGATCATCTGATCCAACGGCTCCGATTGATCCGTTCATTTCAGTATGCCAAACACCCCCCCCCCCCCAGACCCATTTTTCATTTTCATTTTACTCTCGTCTCTCAACCTTAGAGACCAGCCCCATCGCCGCCGTGAGCCACCGTCTCCCGCCTGCCGGAAATCGCCTCACGGCTGTTCCGGTAGGCCAACGGCCACCAAATTAACACCAACCCTTCTCCTCACCTCCCTCTCTTCGAATCCGGCCTCCGTTAGTTTCGAATCCGCTTCGAGCGTGTCGAATATTGAATCAAAGGTCGCCGGAATTTGAAAACCATGCCAAACCTCACCAAAATCACACCATAGCTTCCCATCACCTCCCTCATACCCCCACCGGCCTTAGTTTTGTTCGAATCTTGCCAAAACCAGTCGAGCCCCAAAATCACGGCCAGGAACCTAAACTCGATTCCTGCCTAATTGAGGTCTAATAGACCTTAATTGGGATGTTTTCACTATTGAAAACATCTCAATTAAGGTCCATTGGCCTCAAAAATAAAGGTCCAAGCCCGAGTTGAATCCAAGATGGGTCCGAGGTTCGTTCGAGTGCGGTTTTTCTCCTTACATGGTGTTTTTCTTTCTTTCTTCATATGTTAGTGTGATTAATGATGTGAATTTTATCCTTTGTCTTTTCTTTTAGTTTTATGCTTTGGTCTTCATCTCCCAAGACCTTTATTTGGTCAATTTGCATTCTGTTAGTTGTTCGAATGTGCTTGTCATAGGATAGTTATTCGTTTCGATTAGCGTCGTCGAATATTTGTTTTTCATTTTTGCCGAGATTTTCAGAATCATTGTTTGGCCAATTAATTTGTTATCATTGTTATGTGTTGTAGTTGATTAGATGTCGTCGTCTAATTGCATAAGTTGATTTGTTTGAAATACCATACAGTGATTAGCACCCTTGAATGGAATAGGGGTGTTTGATTGATCTGAAACTGAAATTAGGATTCGAATTGGCTAACTAGAAAATTAAGGTTTAGCATTTAGAATATTTTAGTGCCCTGCACATGGAGCTGAGCAGTGGAACCTGCAGTCACCAGCAGGGCACTTAGCCTTGTCTGGATAGAGACCATAGTTAACTAATAAAGCCCATACATGGACAATGGATAGTGGGAGTTCAGGGACAATGGGCTGGGCAGAGAGAGGGATGGGCAAGGGGGTTTAATTTAAGGTCTTTGTACCATTAGGGGGAATGGTTTTAGCTATAAGTATAGGAGCAATCTGAAACAGTAGGGGACAGAGTTTGGATATCCAGAGATAGACTTGGAGAGCAAAAACAGTAATAAGAGAGCATTTTTGAGAAATACTATAGGAAAAGAGCAGGGATAGAAAAGCATATGAGGGTTTAGACATTCATACATATAGACCTGAGAGATAGAAATCTTAGACAGTGATAGAGAGATTGAAAAATAACTACTGTTTCATTGGATTTCCTATTGGAAGTTCACAGAGATCCCTTGCATAGATTTTGGGGTCGTTTGTTCTGTTTGCTGAAGTTGATTGTCACTGGTTTGCTGAAGTTGATTGTGTTTGGTTTGCTGAGTTGATTGTGTCGAGCCACTACTAGTGCTGTATTTGGCCACTGGTAGTATTGTGTTTTGGGCTACTGCTGTGGGTTTGTTTTGGCTGTTGTTTTGTTTGCTGAGTTTTGGACTACTACTGGTTGGTTGCTGAGTGTCTGTTGGTTGTTGCTGTGGTGTTTGTTGCTGTTGGTCTGCTGCTACTTTGCTTCATTGCCTTAGCTGATCTCTAATCTCCTACTTTGTTAACTTCCGGGTACACGGTTCAATCCTCTCTATGGCTTAAGACCTTTGGTTGACAAGGGATAGAGTAGTATCCTAATTAATTGAATTGTTAGTTGATATATTGATGTAGGTTTATTGTAATAATTAGACTGAAGTTGATCTATGTTATTTGGATTTTTGGAATATTGAACATGTGTTTAAACATTTAGTTGCACTGTATATACAAACTTTTGATGGCGTATTTCAGCCAAAGTTTAAGCGGTTCCGCTTTGGAATGGTACACGCGCTAGGATCACACCAGGTGGTTCATCTGGGATGATCTCGCGCAAGCATTCGCGAACTATTTTCAATACAATTTGGAAATCATACCAGATAGATTGTCACTCACGAAGATGGAGAAAAAGCCTGGTGAAAGCTTCAGGGAGTATGGTTTTAGGTGGAGAGAACAGGCGGCGAGGGTAGATCCGTCGATGAAGGAAGGTGAAATGGTAGATTGTTTCTTGCAGGCTTTGGAGCCTACTTATTATGGGCACCTAGTGTCAACTATTAGGAAAAGTTTTAATGAGGTTGTGAAGATGGGAAGTTTCGTTGAGGAAGGTTTAAAAACCAACAAGATCATGAGTTTTTCGGCAATTAAGGCCACAAATCAGGCCATTTAGACTGGGAATGGAGGAACAATAGGGAAGAAGAAGAAAGAAGAAGTAGCAGTTGTGGAAAGCAAGCCTTGGAACCGCAACCAATATCATCACCCACCACGACCATACCAGCCATACCCACCGACCTCGTACAACCCGTCAACCACATATAACCCACCAACCTCATACAACCCACCAACCACATATAACCCACCAGCATCATACAACCCACCGCCACCATATTACCTACCAACTACCCCACACTACAACCACCCACAAGCCCAAACCGATCCACCACCACCACCACATGTATGGAGAGCCCAAGCCCCGCATAATGTTTACCACACACAAAACACATACCCTTCTTCAGAGCTTACAGAAACCCAAACAAACTTGCCTTCAGGCCTGACCCGGAGATAAGGAATAGGGCAAAGAAAACATTCACCCCGTTGGGGGAGTCCTATACTAGCCTCTATCACAGATTGAAGGAATTGGGAATGTTGAGCCCAATTGAGTCTAAGCTTCCAAACCCACCTCCGAAGAACATCGATCAGTCAGTCAGGTGTGAGTATTGCTCAGGAGCACCGGGACACGATACTGAGAAATGTTGGAATTTGAAGAACGCTATCCAAGAACTCATTGATAGCCGGAGGATTGAATTGCAGGCTCCAGAGGCTCCAAACATTACGCAGAACCCATTGCCGGCTCTCCATGAAACGCATATGATAGAATTGGTGCAAGAGGAGAGCAGTCGGAAGCCATCCCAGTCTAGCATGATGATTTAGGCCAGTAGCAAAATGGAGAAGGGAGATGAGAAAGGAAAAATGATTGTTGAAGAACCAGTGAAAAGGCAAACAGTCTAACTCGGTCCGGGAGGTGTTTTGCCCCGGAGGAGTTAAGAAAAATGAAGGTAGTGAAAGAGAATCAGTTGAAGAAGCCTGTGTCCGAAGAAGAAGCAGAGGAGTTCCTCAAAAAGATAAAATCTCAGGATTACTCCATACTGGAATAGTTGAGGAAAACACCCGCACAAATATCTTTGCTCTCGTTGTTGATCCATTCGGAAGAACACAAAAAAGCTCTGATGAAGATATTGAATGAGGCGCATGTCCCGGAGAAGATCTCGGTCTGTCATCTCGAAATGATTACCAATAATATCTTCGAGTCCAATAAGATTACATTCTCAGGTAGTGAATTGCCCGTTGAGGGAACCGAGCATAATAGGGCGCTTTATCTTACAGTGAAGAGCGAGGAGTCAGTGGTTACCAGAGTGTTGATAGATAATAGCTCAAGCGCAAACATTTGCCCGCTGTCAACTCTTGGAAAGCTGAATATCAGCCCAAACAGAATTCGGAGAAACAGTATAAATGTGAGAGGATTTGATGGTGGAAGTAAGAACATTTTCGGAGACATCGTCTTGGAGGTGACCATCGGGCCCATGGATTTTACAATGGAATTTCAGGTATTGTACATTGCTGTGTCTTACAATCTATTACTGGGCCGACCATGGATCCACGCAGCCAAAGCCGTGCCGTCATCCTTGCACCAAATGGTCAAATTTGAATGGGAGCAACAAGAAGTCGTAGTGCATGGAGAGGAAAATACCTGCAATTTTGTGATGTCATTTGATGATGCTGATGGAGACAAAGGTCCTTGGGTGTACCAGGTGACGGATACCATAACAGTGAACAAAATTGCTGAGGGTGAGAAACTGCCAATCCCTACAGTAGCACCTACTGCTGTGATGGTGGCCCGGGAAATGCTTAAAAATGGGTTTGCACCAGGAAAAGGGCTGGGGAAAGCTTTGCAATGAATCACCCAACCAGTTCAGCTGCCAGTGAACAAAGATACTTTCATCTTAGGGTTCAAACCCACCTATGCCGACATCCAAATAGCCTACTGTGAGCACGTGATTTTTGCCCTGCATGAGAATTACTCCCAAAAATGCAAAAAAATAAAATAGCTTCGTGTTGTGTGTGATTTAGTGGATTTCCTTTTGTTGTTGTTATTTCACTTATTATTTATATTTCTCTGTGCATGTATTTGTTTAAAATTAATAAAAAATACAAAAATATGTGTCGCGCGTGCATTTCGGAGTTCAATTGCGCGTTTAGGAATTAACTGAACCGTGTTTAATTTCTTAAAGAAAGAAAAATTATAAAATCATATTTATTGCCTTTGTGTCGTTTAATATATAATTGTGTGATTTGGTATTTAATTATGTAGGTTAATTGTAGTAAAAATTAATTGTGTTACAAGTTAACATATATATATATATATATATATACATGTTGTATTATGTAAGACATGGAAATTAGACATGGAAATTAGATTGGGCCAAAACCCAATTCAATATAACAGGCCCAAACCACTGAACCGGTCCACCCCCCCACTAAACCAAACGACCCCGTTCTATCACCCCTAATCGATCTGAGCCGTTCAGATCATCTGATCCAACGGCTCCGATTGATCCGTTCATTTCAGTATGCCAAACACCCCCCCCAGACCCATTTTTCATTTTCATTTTACTCTCGTCTCTCAACCTTAGAGACCAGCCCCATCGCCGCCGTGAGCCACCGTCTCCCGCCTGCCGGAAATCGCCTCACGGCTGTTCCGGTAGGCCAACGGCCACCAAATTAACACCAACCCTTCTCCTCACCTCCCTCTCTTCGAATCCGGCCTCCGTTAGTTTCGAATCCGCTTCGAGCGTGTCGAATATTGAATCAAAGGTCGCCGGAATTTGAAAACCATGCCAAACCTCACCAAAATCACACCATAGCTTCCCATCACCTCCCTCATACCCCCACCGGCCTTAGTTTTGTTCGAATCTTGCCAAAACCAGTCGAGCCCCAAAATCTCGGCCAGGAACCTAAACTCGATTCCTGCCTAATTGAGGTCTAATAGACCTTAATTGGGATGTTTTCACTATTGAAAACATCTCAATTAAGGTCCATTGGCCTCAAAAATAAAGGTCCAAGCCCGAGTTGAATCCAAGATGGGTCCGAGGTTCGTTCGAGTGCGGTTTTTCTCCTTACATGGTGTTTTTCTTTCTTTCTTCATATGTTAGTGTGATTAATGATGTGAATTTTATCCTTTGTCTTTTCTTTTAGTTTTATGCTTTGGTCTTCATCTCCCAAGACCTTTATTTGGTCAATTTGCATTCTGTTAGTTGTTCGAATGTGCTTGTCATAGGATAGTTATTCGTTTCGATTAGCGTCGTCGAATATTTGTTTTTCATTTTTGCCGAGATTTTCAGAATCATTGTTTGGCCAATTAATTTGTTATCATTGTTATGTGTTGTAGTTGATTAGATGTCGTCGTCTAATTGCATAAGTTGATTTGTTTGAAATACCATACAGTGATTAGCACCCTTGAATGGAATAGGGGTGTTTGATTGATCTGAAACTGAAATTAGGATTCGAATTGGCTAACTAGAAAATTAAGGTTTAGCATTTAGAATATTTTAGTGCCCTGCACATGGAGCTGAGCAGTGGAACCTGCAGTCACCGGCAGGGCACTTAGCCTTGTCTGGATAGAGACCATAGTTAACTAATAAAGCCCATACATGGACAATGGATAGTGGGAGTTCAGGGACAATGGGCTGGGTAGAGAGAGGGATGGGCAAGGGGGTTTAATTTAAGGTCTTTGTACCATTAGGGGGAATGGTTTTAGCTATAAGTATAGGAGCAATCTGAAACAGTAGGGGACAGAGTTTGGATATCCAGAGATAGACTTGGAGAGCAAAAACAGTAATAAGAGAGCATTTTTGAGAAATACTATAGGAAAAGAGCAGGGATAGAAAAGCATATGAGGGTTTAGACATTCATACATATAGACCTGAGAGATAGAAATCTTAGACAGTGATAGAGAGATTGAAAAATAACTACTGTTTCATTGGATTTCCTATTGGAAGTTCACAGAGATCCCTTGCATAGATTTTGGGGTCGTTTGTTCTGTTTGCTGAAGTTGATTGTCACTGGTTTGCTGAAGTTGATTGTGTTTGGTTTGCTGAGTTGATTGTGTCGAGCCACTACTAGTGCTGTATTTGGCCACTGGTAGTATTGTGTTTTGGGCTACTGCTGTGGGTTTGTTTTGGCTGTTGTTTTGTTTGCTGAGTTTTGGACTACTACTGGTTGGTTGCTGAGTGTCTGTTGGTTGTTGCTGTGGTGTTTGTTGCTGTTGGTCTGCTGCTACTTTGCTTCATTGCCTTAGCTGATCTCTAATCTCCTACTTTGTTAACTTCCAGGTACACGGTTCAATCCTCTCTATGGCTTAAGACCTTTGGTTGACAAGGGATAGAGTAGTATCCTAATTAATTGAATTGTTAGTTGATATATTGATGTAGGTTTATTGTAATAATTAGACTGAAGTTGATCTATGTTATTTGGATTTTTGGAATATTGAACATGTGTTTAAACATTTAGAATTTGTGCATTGATCCTCCAACAATCTGTGTAGGCAGTATGGTTTGGCCGGATTGCAGGAGTTATTTTTGTATATTTAATGGTAGTAAATGAGGCATTAAGCATAGGCAGTAAGCATAAAAATTTAGAAACAGATTGAAACTACATGGGTAGTAAAATGATTGTCAATTCAATATATTATTCATGTTTTAGTACTAGATATAGATTTCATACAGATAGTATATTGTTAGGATATTTTTATATATTGATGAACCTACTTCGTATGTTAGTCAAATTCCACACACCTTTGATAATATCCTCGGATTCACTAAGTAGTTAATAATAAAATTAAATAGGTTTTTGTAAGGTAAAATGATGAATAGCTTCGTCACTTGAAAAGCTAAATAATGAATTTTCGGTATTGAATTGTTCAACGTATTTCTGATAACAAAAGTAATTTGAATCTCTTTGGGTTTAATCATTTGGGCATATTCACATCTTCCTTAAGAGATATAAATTTGAACTTACTTAACAAACAGGCCAGGTCCACTGTTATGACTATGTATGTTGGGTCTGGATTGAGAATCCGCTGCTAGCCCATCTTGGCATCAGTACGCGCAAATCTCGGTCGGTTTATTTGAATTCCAATATTACAATAATTAATTAGGACTTTTCTTTATTTCATTGGAGACGAAATGAGTAAAAATATAATAGGTTTCAGAAATGATTTTTGAATAAAATCAAGACGAGCCTCGCCAAATAAGATACGTAAATTGCGAGGCCCCGATACATGTTTATTTAAAATACTTAGACTTCAGGATGGACCGTTTAGCTAATTTCATGACCCTCCGCAAAGTAGTAATACGTAGTCACTTTAGGTGTGTTTTTTAATCATTTTACCTTTCTTAAATACGGGTGTGCATTTCATGCGACCCGAATTCAAACCCAACAACGTTGAATAAGAATGTGTCGAGGATCCGGGTGCATTTCATGTGACGTGATCCGAAAATGTGTTCTTAAACAACGTTCATTTTCTTAAGTAGTAATAATTGACAAAAAGCGGTAAATATTAAATTGCACTATAGATTAATATGCTTTAAATCAGATAAATAAGCCAAAAAGTACAGTTGAGAGACCGTGCTAAAACCACGGAATCCGGGAGTGCCTAACACCTTCTCCCGGGTTAACAGAGTTCCTTATCCGGTTTTCTAGTTTCGCAGACTATATTACAAAGTCATAAATTTCCTCGGTTCGGGATCAAACCGGTGACTTGGGTGGCGACTCTGAATTTAATAAAATGGATCCCGTCTCGATTGTCCTTTAATTGGAAAAACTCCCGCCCTCGCAGGTACGGTAAAAAGGAGGTGTGACAGCTCTGGCGACTCTGCTGGGGACTGAAATGCTCTGAATTTCGGTTCAGGGTCTAAGAATTCGAGCTCGGTTAAATTGTTGTTTTGTCTATATCTGATTTTACTACATGTTTAATTAATGTGCTACATGTCTACCGCTTTGATACTAGTTGCACTGTATATACAAACTGTTATATGTTTACCGCTTTGATATTGCGTGAACTGTATATAAAACTGTGCCGCAAACCCTTCACTTCTCACCCCGGGGGATGTGCTCACTGGTTGAGACTCCTTATTCTGTTAGTGTCATACCCCGAAATAATGAAGAGGCTCGGAAAGTTTCTAAGCCGGTTGGCCTTTTGGTTCCCGGAAAGGAGCTCCTTCCTCAGCCCGAGTTGTCCGCTTGGGTACACAGTCTAGATCATGCACCGAGGTTTTGAACTTAGAATAACATAACCGCATACCGGATCCCTAGTAGGAAACGCTTATTTGCATCACGTTGCATTTGACTTAGGGGACTCAACACAGGGGTTGGGTCCGTCTAGGACAGGCAACCTGAAATGAAAAGACCATCCTGCTATACCATGTTTGTTTCAAGCATTTATTCGAACTTGCATGCTGACCGGCTTTTAAATACTGAAGAGAAACGAAAAACAAAAGGAAACAATATGGGTAAATAGATATTTTCAGAAAATACAAAAATGTGTTGTACCAACAAATCAATAGTGCAGTTTGCTAATAAAAGACGACGGAAGGTTGACTTCGCCGACAATAGGTGTTAACAAAATGTGTTTTCTTTGTCGGTCAATAAAAGAAATGTGTTTCTTAACAAAATGTGTTTTCTTTGTCGGTCAATAAAAGAAAATAGTTTGTCTTGACGGACCGAACTACGCGGGTTTGATTCTCACCGGATGTGAGATACGTAGGCAACCCCCGTCGGGTCCAACTTGCCATTTTTCAAAAAAAAAAATATACTAAAATCTGTAAATTTTGAAAAAATCATTGCCAGCCAAAATGATCGTTTTCTTTAAATAAATGTGCAGGATGAGCACGATTCAAAATGAACCCTTTTCACTCATGACTAAAATCCCGATACAAATACGGCTATGGTGGGATGATCTAGGCAAAGAAGGGCAGGATGAGGTTAAAAAGTATTTGAAAGGTCTCACAGGTCTGCTTGAAATAAAACCTCGTGGGGACATCATAAGAGCATTAGTCACATATTGGGACTCCGCGCACAATGTCTTTCACTTCTCGGACTTCGAGCTCACCCCAACTGTGGAGGAGATGACCGGATACATTGGAAACACTGATATACCATTGGGGCATCAATATCTAATCGCCCCCAAGGTTGTCGCCATACACCGGTTTTTAGACTCCCTGAAGACAGCCAGAACGGTACGTAACCCGGATCTAGCACAAGGGTTTTGTACTTTAAACTTCATCTATCAAAGGTACGGTCACGTGAGATGTTTCGACAAGCCAGAAAACAAATTATGCAGCAAGGGTAATCGCCAGAAATGGGAGGAGCATAGACGAGTTGCTTTCATGATAGCCTTTTTAGGACTCGTGGTATTCCCAAGGAAAGACGGGAACATTGATATAAAGATAGCCGGAGTCGTCAGTACTTTGCTTAACCAAAGCGAAAGTACTCTTGCTCCTATGATACTGTCAGACATATATCGAGCCCTCACAGTCTGCAAAGCCGGAGGAGATTTTTTCGAAGGCTGTAATTTACTGCTACAGATGTGGATGATCGAGCACCTGTGTCACCGTACCCAATTCTCGAGATATGGGTTGGATGAGAAAACTTGCATAAGCGAATTTTATACAAGGATTGATAGGACTGTCCTGCCCGAGGAACATTGGCATGGAGGGCATACATCCAGGCTCTCAGCGCAAGTCAAATACAATGGACGTTGGGTTGGTTACAGATAGACAGAATCGTGTACATGCCAGCGGCTAGGTCCCCCTTTCTCTTAATGGGACTTAAAAGCATTCAACCTTATGCGCCCCATCGGGTGTTGAGACGGCTCGGGAGGTGCCAGATAGTACCCAAAGAAGAAGACCTGAGTACCCAGGTTATTGAAATTGGTCCCGATGGTCAATTCCCAGAAGCAAGGGTCCGCCAGATCTGGAGCAAATGCCAATATCTGGAGGCAAACACTTGTGTGCAAGATCGAGCTAGAGGAGAGGTTGCGCCCAGATATATTACTTGGTACAAAGGAGAAATATTGGGTGAAAGACCAGCCAAAAGACCTCACCTCAAGGAATTCGCTGAAGCGTCACAAGAACAATGGGACTGGTTAGCTAAGGAAGAGGTTTACCGAACAAAAATCGGTAAGATAGAGCAATGGGTCCAAGATCTCCAATTTGAAAAGGATATGCAAGCCGCCGCCGACGAGGGAGATAAAAAGAAGTTGGCACAAGAAAATGACTTTTTGAGGGCTCAGATCCAGCAAATGAAAAGGGACGCTGACAGACAATTGAGGAGTCGAGCAGACGAAAAATTGATAAAAGGTTTGAGAAGCCAAGTTGCCGATGTCCAAAGAGAATTGGAAGAGTCGAAGGCCCAAACAATGAGGGTCCGTGCTAGCTGGAAAAAGGAGGCACATCAACAAGCACTTCACCTGCAACGGATAGAGGAAGATTACACTGAGATCATCACTAGTCTAAGGGAAGCAAATGTTATCCTCAAGGAGCGGGTTTTCAAGCAAGCCCGAGATGCCAGAACAGACCTCGACCGTTGCCACAATTTGATGGCCCGACTGCAAGAACAAATAGACAGGATCCTAGACCAAGTCACCAACAACGCTCAAAGATTGGGGGTGAAAAACCAGCAGATAGAACAGCTACTCGGAGAAAGGGACATGATCAAGGACAGAATTGGAGAAATAGGGCACTATGTCACCATGAAGTGTTTAGCTTGCGAACAGATGCCCCGCCCTGCCCTTTTTGCTTCGGTTATGGGCTACGTTCATCGGATCATGAGAGATTTAAGGGGACTACACGAGGACCTCACACCAAGGCCCGCGGCAAGGCCGAATGATGCCTCGCGGGCCCCCAGGAATTTTAGAGCATTAGACTTCTGATTTAAAAATGTATTTTGAGTCGAGTTGGTTGGCATTTTATTTTTCTTTTTCGAGTCAAGCTTTCCTCTATTTTGTCGATTATTGTAAGACATGTTTTGTAACTTTAAGGCTTTATTTGATATAAAAGTTACTGAATTTTGCCACAATCTTGTTACCAGAACTACGCTCGGTCTGATTCACGCGGGGACGTGATACGTAGGCAATCCACATAAGATTCGACCACCACCACTAAAAAAAAAAAAAAGAAAGAAAGAAATAGAATATGAAGGTTAATAACAATAAGGCTTTCACGGATAGTTGAAAAAGAGAAAAGAAAAAGAAGAAAAAAAAGAGAAAAAAAGAAAAGCTGGAATGACGCATGTTACGAGTACATGTAGAAAGGGTTATTTGGTTAGGTGCATTACATCCAACGTGCTATAACATATCTGTTAAACTCGGTAAACTAACAAGTTTGTTGCATTTCCAGAAAAGTTTAGCAGTTGGTTTGACAGAATATACTGGCCAACCACCATTACCGTACTAGATCTAAAGGGCCAATTACAGCAAGTATGTCTAGTTCCGGTAAAAGTCTCGAGGAAGAGAAATCGGAGATGCAAATCATGAAAGAGGAGGTAGAACGGTTGAGACATCAGATAATAGAGATGCACCTAGCCTGGGCTAGGGGACAGTCCTCACCAAACCTCCCTACTCTCGCCTCAGCTCCGGAATATCCACCCATCGATCCTTCGACAAGCGCCCCGATCTATCCATACTTTCAGGGGGAAAACCCATATGCCACCCACACTCCACCAGCCAAACCAAATCCTCCTCCAGTCACCCTTGTTTTTGTGGCACCTCCACCTGCTACTCTACAAAGGCCGTCCGGCGAGCCGCATGTTCAGATCCATGACAACTCTTACTATCCTCCAGAGCCTACTTTTAGGGCTCCTGAACCGCAATCACACACCCCTCACTGGGATAATCCGGCAGAACCGGAAAAGCACTTCCAAAGTTCGGAACATGAGGAAGTTATTAGAAAAGTTAAAAGCCTGGAGCAGTCCTTCAGGAACATGCACGGTTTGGGTAACCAGGTCAGTGTCGCTTACAAGGATCTGTGTCCGTTCCCCGACGTCCAATTGCCGGCCGGGTTCAAAATGCCCAAGTTTGACCTATACGAGGGGCACGGTGATCCTGTAGCCCACCTCCGAGGGTTTTGTAGTAAAATGCGAGGAGCCGGAGGACGGGATGAGATTCCGATAGCTTACTTCGGTCAGAGTCTGGGAGGATCTGCGCTGGAGTGGTACACTAGACAGGACCCCGACAGATGGTTTACGTGGGATGACTTGGCTCAAGCTTTTATCGGGCAGTTCCAGTACAATCTTGAAATAATCCCCGACCGCCTATCATTGCTAAAACTAGAGAAGAAACCCGCTGAAAGTTTCAGGGAATTTGGTTTCCGCTGGAGGGAACAGGCAACAAGGGTAGATCCGCCTATGAGAGAGAGCGAGATGGTGGATTACTTCTTGCAGACACTAGAGCCAACCTATTTCGGACATCTGGTGACGTCCGTGGGCAAATCATTCACCGAGGTGATAAAAATGGGGGCTATGATCGAGGAAGGTTTGAAAGCCAACAAGATCATGAGCTACTCAGCATTGAAAGCCACCACTCAGGCTATCCAAAGTGGTACTGGAGGAGTACTCGGGAAAAAGAGGAAAGAGGAAGTCGCGGCGGTCGAGTCCGGGACATGGTTCAGAAACAGAGGCCCCGCACCCCAATATAGCCCGCCCTAGCCTCACTACCAAAATTACTTCCACAATCCATATAACCACCCGCAACATTACTATCCAACACCTGATCCCCATTTTACTGTCCATCACGCACAGTCCTATTCTGCACCTCCCGTCCATGCACCGTGGCGTGCACCAAGCCCGCAAAGTAATTACCCACCCCCAAGAGCTTACAGAAACCCCTCGGGCGCGAGTTTTCGTCCGAACCAGGCATTCAAGGGCGACAGGGCGCCAAGGCCAAAGACTTTCACTCCCTTGGGGGAGTCTTACACCAGTCTATTCCACCGGTTGAAGCAAGTAGGGTTGCTAAATCCGGTTGAAGCTAAGCTACCAAACCCTCTTCCAAAGAACCTGGACCATTCAGTAAATTGTGCATACTGCTCAGGATGTCCGGGACACGATACGGAAAAGTGTTGGAGGTTGAAAACGGCCATCCAGGAGCTCATCGACACTCGCAGGATTGAGGTCCAAACTCCAACAGAGCCCAACATCAACCAAAACCCACTTCCAACTCATCATGAGACCAACATGATCGAGTTGGTACGGGTGGAAGAAGGAAAGGAGAAAGCCTTTCAGACGGTAATGACGATCAAATCTAGCGGGGTAGGAATGAGAAAGGGGCCGAGCTTTGATGAGCCATCCATTTGCAAGAAGGACGTACCAGGAGGGTCAGAAGCAGAAAAGGGAAGTGTGAACAAAGTACCGGTGAGGCCGGGGGAAGCAAAAATAGTTGTACCAGGGATAGCAACCAAGCCCGTCTTGACGGTAGCGGGCGTTCGAATGGATCCCTTCATCATCAAGCCAGCAATACAGTTACCCATAACTGATAGCAGAGCTATTCCGTGGAATTATGCTCAGGTTACAACAACCTACAAAGGAAAGGAAGTGAAAGAGGAAGTTTGCGAAGCGCAAGGTTTGACCCGCTCGGGGAGATGTTTTGCCCCTGCGAAATTGAGGAAGATCACTCCGGCAACATTGAAAAAGCCGGTAATTGACGAAGAGGTAGAAGAATTCCTGAAAAAGATGAAGCTGCATGACTATTCTGTCTTAGAGCAGCTGAAGAAAATGCCTGCGCAAATATCATTGCTATCCTTGCTGATACATTCTGAAGAACATCGGCAAGCTTTGATGAAAGTTTTGAATGAGGCCCACGTACCTGATAAAATCTCAGTGAGTCATTTGGAGAAGATCACCAATAGGATCTTCGAAGCAAATCGGATCACCTTCACCGATGATGAATTGCCCGAGGAAGGCACCGAGCACAACAAGGCTTTATATCTTACGGTAAAGTGTGAGGAGTCGGTGGTTACCAAAGTCCTTGTCGATAATGGGTCAAGTGCTAACATTTGTCCTCTCTCTACGCTGGACAAGTTGAAAGTGGACATTGGCAGGATACGCAAGAACAGCATATGTGTTCGAGGATTTGATGGAGGAGGCAAGGCGTCGGTTGGGGACATAGTGTTAATCTTGACAATTGGGCCAGTGGAGTTCACCATGGAATTCCAGGTGCTGGACATGGTGGTGTCATATAACCTTCTGATAGGGCGACCGTGGATCCATGCCGCAAGAGCAGTTCCATCTAGCCTACACCAACTCGTCAAGTTTGAGTGGGACCAACAGGGGATCGTTGTCCATGGAGAGAATGATCTACAACCGGGCACCATCGTCCCCTTCGTTGAGACGGAAGAAGATGTTGGGCCGTGGGTATACCAGATCTGCGATGTGGTATCCGCCAACCGAGTTCCCAGAAGGGGAATGCATTCCCAATGACAGAATAATTACTGCAGACGTCATGGTGGCTCATGAAATGTTGAGACATGGTTTCATACCCGGCAAAGGTCTAGGTGCATCTCTGCAAGGAATCATACAACCGGTATCCGTGGTCGAAAACGTAGGAACCTTCGGCTTGGGATTCAAGCCAACATCAGAGGACATCCGGCAAGCCAAGAAGAATAAGCAGAAGACATGGGTGCTCCCGAAGCCTGTTCCACGCCTTTCCCAATCTTTTGTCAGGTCCGGAGTAAGAGGACATCCGACGACAAAGATTCCCGGTCCTATGATTAGGCCAGACGAAGAGTTCTTAAGGAAGTTCGAGGACCTATTCGCAGATGTATGTATGCTCGAGGATGGTGAAGGATCCAGCCATGCCGAGATACAATTTGTTGGGTCGAAAGCAAAATTGAATAATTGGAAGGCTACTCCTCTCCCTGTCCGGAAGGAGTCTTGGTAGTTTGTTTTGGATTGTGTTTTTTTCGAAATTTTGTGTTGGGGGGTTGTCCCCGGAGTAAAATCCGTTTGTTTTAGTTCATTTCAATTTGAGTTTGCAAGTTTGTTTTTCCTTGTACTGTTCCCATTAATGAAATTTTGTTCCCTTCGTGTCTAATTTTGTTTATTTTCCTTCTTTTTACTTTTATGAACAACCTTCTTTCAACTGATCTTAGTGACATGGCATGCTTAAAGATTAATCAACCCAGTCTAGAAAGTCAATCGGGTTTGGAAATAATAACGCATGAAATAAGAAGTGACGAGAGTGAATCGGAATACGGCGATGATGAAGCCGTAGAAGAAATCGGTGAAGAATTAAGTCACTTCGAGGAAAAACCCAAACCAAACTTAAATGATACTGAGGCTGTTAATCTGGGGAACACAGATGACGTCAAAGAAACCAGGATAAGTGTCCATATTGAACCAAACCTGAGAGAGGAATTGATCAAAACACTCATGGAGTTTAAAGACATTTTCGCATGGTCGTACGACGACATGCCAGGACTCAGCACCGATTTAGTGGTTCATAAATTACCCACTGATCCGGCCTATCCTCCCGTCAAGCAAAAACTACGGAAATTCAAGACGGAGATGAGCGTAAAGATCAAAGAGGAAGTAACCAAGCAGTTGTAGGCGAAAGTCATTCGTGTCACCCGATATCCTGAATGGTTGGCTAACGTAGTACCGGTGCCAAAGAAAGACGGAAAGATCAGAGTATGCGTGGACTACCGCAATCTCAACAAGGAAGTCCTAAGGATAATTTCCCGCTTCCCAATATCCATATCCTGATTGATAATTGCGCTGGACGTGAAATCGGATCCTTTGTGGACTGTTATGCGGGATATCATCAGATCTTGATGGATGAAGAGGACGTAGAAAAGACGGCTTTTATCACACCGTGGGGGACTTATTGCTACCGGGTGATGCCGTTTGGTTTGAAGAATGCAGGGGCAACATATATGAGAGCGATGACTACGGTATTCCATGACATGATACACAAGGAAATTGAAGTGTACGTGGATGATGTGATCATAAAATCTAGACGTCGAGAAGACCACGCTGCCGACCTCAGGAAGTTCTTCCAAAGACTTCGAAGATATGATATCAAGCTTAATCCAGCCAAATGTGCATTCGGAGTTCCGTCAGGAAAGTTACTAGGATTCATCGTCAGCCGACGGGGGATTGAGTTGGACCCATCCAAAATTAAGTCCATTCAAGAGCTACCCCCGCCGAAGAATAAAACAGAGGTAATGAGTCTGTTGGGAAGGTTGAATTACATCAGTAGGTTTATTGCTCAGCTTACAGCAACCTGTGAACCCATATTCCGTCTGTTGAAGAAAGTCGTTGCGATAGAATGGACGACAGAATGTCAGTAAGCGTTTGACCAAATCAAAGGGTATCCGTCAAACCCACCCGTACTAGTTCCGCCTGAACCGGGTAGACCCCTGATTCTTTATCTAACGGTTTTGGAGAATTCGTTCGACTGCATACTGGGGCAGCATGATCTTACTGGCAGAAAGGAACGGGCCATTTACTACCTCAGTAAGAAATTCACAGTCCACGAGGTCAAGTACACTCATCTAGAAAAAACATGTTGCGCTTTGACTTGGGTAGCCCAAAAGTTGAAACATTATTTGTCTTCTTACACCACTTACCTCATTTCGCGTTTGGATCCATTGAAGTATATTTTCCAGAAACCTATGCCTACAGGGAGGTTGGCAAAATGGCAAATATTACTTACAGAGTTCGACATCATATACGTGACAAGGACGGCTATGAAAGCTCAAGCCCTAGCCGATCACTTAGCTGAGAATCCTGTTGATGACGAATACGAACCTCTGAGGACGTATTTTCCGGACGAAGAAGTATTGCAAATTGATGGGTTGGAACTGACCGAGGAGCCAGGTTGGAAGCTTTTCTTCGACGGAGCGGCGAACGCAAAAGGAGTCGGAGTAGGGGCTGTGCTCATCTCTGAAACAGGACATCATTATCCTGTTACTGCTCAACTGCGTTTTCATTGTACCAATAATATGGCTGAGTACGAGGCATGTATCTTGGGGTTGCGATTAGCGATGGACATGGATGTACAGGACGTCTTGGTCTTGGGGGACTCGGACCTTCTGGTACATCAGATTCAGGGAGAATGGGAAACCAGAGATTTAAAGCTTATCCCATATCGTCAGTGTTTGCATGATTTGACCAAACGCTTTCGATCGGTAGAATTCAGGCACATCCCAAGGATGCATAATGAGGTTGCCGACGCTCTAGCTACTTTAGCGTCAATGCTACATCACCCGGACAAGGTTCGTGTCGATCCGTTACATATCCAAGTCCGGAATCAACATGCTTATTGTAATGTGATAGAGGAAGAGGTGGATGGTGAGCCATGGTTTCATGATGTCAAGGAATACCTCGGGTTAGGAGTATACCCAGAGCAAGCAACTGGAGATCAAAAGCGAGCTATTCGGCAGTTGGCGAACGGATTTTTCCTTAGTGGAGGGGTGCTGTACAAAAGGACCCCGGACTTGGGATTGTTAAGATGCATAGATGCAAGTCAAGCCACAACAGTGATGACATACACTCGGGAGTTTGTGGACCACACATGAGCGGGTATGTATTGGCAAAGAAGATTATTCGAGCAGGATATTACTGGCTCACTATGGAGCGTGATTGTATAAGTTTCGTGCGAAGATGCCATCAGTGTCAGATACACGGAGATTTGATTCATTCTCCACCGACTGAATTGCATACAATGTCAGCACTATGGCCGTTTGTCGCATGGGGTATGGATGTTATCGGACCTATAGAACCTGCAGCTTCCAATGGTCATAGGTTCATTCTGGTAACGATCGACTATTTTACCAAGTGGGTGGAGGCCAAAACCTTCAAATCGGTAACCAAGAAGGCGGTGGTAGACTTCGTACATTCCCACATCATCTGTAGGTTTGGTATTCCAAAGATAATCATCACAGATAACGGTGCCAATCTTAATAGCGAATTGATGAAGGAGGTCTGCCAACAGTTCAAGATCACACACCAAAATTCCACACCGTATCGTCCCAAAGCAAATGGTGCGGTTGAGGCAGCAAACAAGAATATAAAGAAGATATTGAGGAAGATGGTAGAATGGTCTAGGCAATGGCATGAAAAATTACCATTCGCACTGTTGGGCTATCGCACTACCGTCCGAACTTCGGTAGGTGCAACTCCTTACTTGTTGGTGTACGGGACTGAAGTAGTAATACCCGCAGAAGTTGAAATTCCATCACTCCGAATTGTCGCTGAAGCTGAGATTGATGACGACGAGTGGGTCAAAACCCGATTAGAGCAATTGAGCTTAATCGATGAAAAGAGATTGACAGCAGTATGTCATGGCCAATTGTATCAAAAGAGAATGGCGAGAGCATATAACAAGAAGGTACGTCCCAGGAAATTTGAAGTGGGACAGCATGTGCTGAAGAGAGTTCTACCACATCAGGCCGAAGCGAAAGGCAAATTCGCTCCAAATTGGCAGGGACCATTTGTGGTGACTAGAGTATTATCCAACGGCGCTCTATGTCTAACTGATGTTGAGGGAAGATGCACCGATATGGCTATCAATTCCGATGCAGTCAAGAGATATTACGTGTAATTCTTTAATGCATTTGCCAACGTTTGGTTTCGTTTGTGTGTATTTGGCATTTTTCGGAGAATGAAATGACAGAGGCAATTTTTCTACTACCCAGACACTTTAACCCTTGCTTTCCCCTTTGAGCCTTAATTATTCTTTCATATACCCTCTTTCGGAATCATTAAGGAAGATGTGTAACAAAATAGAAAAAAGAAACAAAGAAAAGACACAAGAAAAAGTGAACTACGTTCGACCTGATTCCTCAAGAAGGATACGTAGGCGCCACACGGCTCGGTCATAATAAAATAAAAATGAAAGATCCCCCAAGCAACAAAACTGGGGCAGAAGTCATTGTTTCGTTTGAAAGATAGTGTGGATTCCGAAAGTTGTAATGAGCTAACCGTTGAGGTTAAACCCCTTTTTCTTTAGCCTCACGCGCAGAAACCACATTAAGAACCGAAAAGACCTCTCGATCAGTATTTGAGAAATGCCAAGTCATGCGAGTGAAACTACGAGTGACACTTCAATCCTCGACTGAATTTAGGACTTACAAGCTGAAAAGGGATGGCCCCTTTAGAGGAAGTTCTATGGATAATACCCCAGCCCATCGCAAGGAAAGAAAGCGAAAATGAGAGAGTCTTAACGGTGAAAACCCTCGCGGGCACCTTAAGGCGAAGGAAGTTAAGAGGAGTAAAATGAGAGAGTCTTATGGTGAAAACCTTTACGGGCACCTTAAGGCGACGGGAGATAGAGAGAAATGAGAGAATCTCATTAGTGAAAACCCTTTGAAGGGCACTGTGAGGTGACAGGGCGAGATGGTTACAAGATGTCCGCATGAGACAAGGTTTGGACATCCGTTTACCTCTCGCAGAACGCGGCATCAGAAAGTGATTGACATGAATAGACTGGGTAGTTTAATCTCAAAGGCGCGGCATAACCATTGGATCAGTCACACATTCAGATAAGTTTTCCTATTTTTGAGTTCAGAAAAGTTTTCCTTTTCTTTTGTCATTTGCGGTCAGCATTCATTCCTTTTCTTTTTCTTTCGAAAATTGATTTTTCAAAGCTTACTACCAAGTCTCCCAAAGTAGTATAATGAAAATGAATGGGCGTGGAATGAGGCAATAAGGCAGAAGTCGTTCCGATAGTAAGATTGGAACGAGAGGTTGATTGGAAGGTTCGCAGGAATTACGGAGTATGATGGACACATGTGGCACGTCCGAAAGATGATTTCTCGCAACAGATCACCGACTAAAAAGAGTCGGATCAAACCAAAGATTGGAATAAAAGGGAAAGATGAGAAACCGTTCGTGGAAAGAGCATCGTCCCCAGCAAGCGTCAACGTCGTCCTCAAAGTTCGAGAGAGGCCAAGCAGCTGAAAGAGAAAAGAAAATGGCCCCAACAAGAGTGGCACGACCACTCACTGCGTTTTGAAACTAACAATTTTTCTTTGATTTAAAGCAGGAAAAGAGGGTTCGTTGGTGGAAAAGCATATCATCCAGAAGTTTATCAAACTGGGGCAGAAAATTTTCTCCCGTTGCGAAAATTTTCTTGAAAGCAAAGACCCAGTGGATAAGGGTAGAAAGCAACACAAGATTTCGGGAAATACCGGTTCCGAGCAGAATAGTTTTGAGAAAGGCCAGACAACACGATGGGGTGATCTTTGAGCCTGGTATCATCCCCAGCAATTGTTGGAAAAATGAAACAATGGCTTCGAGATTCCCCCAGCAGTATTATATCCCATAATTTGTTCAAGGAAGCAAAAGAGTGAGTCCCAGAGGAAGTATGGGAAGAAGGAAGAGGAAAAGGGGTCCCCCGCCAGGATAATCCCCGGTCCATAACATTTCAACCCCGGCGAGTCCGAGAGAGAATGAGGGGTGAAGGAAACAAAGAATACTTCCTCAGCAGCATCATCCCCAGCAGGTGAGTAAACAGTTCCAAAGATATCCCCAGCAGCCAAAAGAAAAGTAATACGACCCAGGGGGAAAGCAATTCCAAGACAAGATAATTCAGAAGAGAAGGTGGCCCAATAGGCGATGCAGGAAGAAGAAAATGGTACAGAAAACAAAGGAAGGCGATCAGGATGGGATGAAATTAGACGATGTAGTTGAAGTCAGGGAGCCCGCCTGGAGAATGGAGTGGCGATTTAGTTTTGAAGTTGTAGTTGAAGTCAGGGGAGCCCGCCTGGAGAATGGAGTGGCGATTTTATTTTGAAGTAGTAGTTGAAGTCGGGGAGCCCGCCTGGAGAATGGAGTGGCGATTTTATTTTGAAGTAGTAGTTGAAGTCAGGGAGCCCGCCTGGAGAATGGAGTGGCGATTTAGTTTTGAAGTTGTAGTTGAAGTCGGGGAGCCCGCCTGGAGAATGGAGTGGCGATTTAGTTTTGAAGTTATAGTTGAAATCAGGGAGCCCGCCCGGAGAATGGAGTGGCGATTTAGTTTTGAAATTGTAGTTGAAGTCAGGGAGCCCGCCTGGAGAATGGAGTGGCGATTTTATTTTGAAGTAGTAGTTGAAGTCAGGGAGCCCGCCTGGAGAATGGAGTGGCGATTTAGTTCGAAGTTGTAATTGAAGTCAGGGAGCCCGCCTGGAGAATGGAGTGGCGATTTAGTTTTGAAGTTGTAGTTGAAGTCAGGGAGCCCGCCCGGAGAATGGAGTGGCGATTTAGTTTTGAAGTTATAGTTGAAATCAGGGAGCCCGCCTGGAGAATGGAGTGGCGATTTAGTTTTGAAGTTGTAGTTGAAGTCAGGGAGCCCGCCTGGAGAATGGAGTGGCGATTTTATTTTGAAGTAGTAGTTGAAGTCAGGGAGCCCGCCTGGAGAATGGAGTGGCGATTTAGTTTCGAAGTTGTAGTTGAAGTCAGGGAGCCCGCCTGGAGAATGGAGTGGCGATTTAGTTTTGAAGTTGTAGTTGAAGTCAGGGAGCCCGCCCGGAGAATGGAGTGGCGATTTAGTTTTGAAGTTATAGTTGAAATCAGGGAGCCCGCCCGGAGAATGGAGTGGCGATTTAGTTTTGAAATTGTAGTTGAAGTCAGGGAGCCCGCCTGGAGAATGGAGTGGCGATTTTATTTTGAAGTAGTAGTTGAAGTCGGGGAGCCCGCCTGGAGAATGGAGTGGCGATTTAGTTTTGAAGTTGTAGTTGAAGTCGGGGAGCCCGCCTGGAGAATGGAGTGGCGATTTAGTTTTGAAGTTGTAGTTGAAGTCGGGGAGCCCGCCTGGAGAATGGAGTGGCGATTTTATTTTGAAGTAGTAGTTGAAGTCAGGGAGCCCGCCTGGAGAATGGAGTGGCGATTTTATTTTTGAAGTAGTAGTTGAAGTCAGGGAGCCCGCCTGGAGAATGGGGTGGCGATCTATTTTAATTTGGTTGAGGAAAGCGGTTGAATGTAACGGAAATCTCCGGCCTGAATCCAAGTTCGTAAGCAGAGGGAGGCAACAAGGATCAGAACAGATAGATTCAGATTGCAAAGGAGAATAGTTCGAAGATCACAAAGAAGGAACCAATGGTCGGAGTTCGGCAATCAAGATAGGCCGAAATAACAATTAGCAAAAGAGAAGAAGCATCAGAAGGAACATCAAGTCAGACAGAATAGCAAGGAACATGACAAAATCAAGTTAAAAAAGATAGATAAGAATCTGCAATAACTGTAACTTAGTCTAGCTTCTTATTTTTCGTTTAGCACGATGTAATAAGGGGATCGGTTAAGTAGTGGCATCAACAGCAACAACAATAACAGCAAGATTACAGCAGTCATGGTAGTCCCAGCTACCAAAATTTCCCGAACTACATTGACCTGATTCCTGTTTAGCCCAGGATATGTAGGAGGCCTCCTGAAGTAAAGGCTCGGTCAAGATCTTTTTAGAAATGCTTCACACGGAGTGCTCGAACGGGCAAAAATCGCTCGTATTCGCTCACTATCTTTGCACGAAAACTCTTCATGTTTCCGCGCAAAGAGGGGCAGCTGTGAGCACGTGATTTTTGCCCTGCATGAGAATTACTCCCAAAAATGCAAAAAAATAAAATAGCTTCGTGTTGTGTGTGATTTAGTGGATTTCCTTTTGTTGTTGTTATTTCACTTATTATTTATATTTCTCTGTGCATGTATTTGTTTAAAATTAATAAAAAATACAAAAATATGTGTTGCGCGCGCATTTCGGAGTTCAATTGCGCGTTTAGGAATTAACTGAACCGTGTTTAATTTCTTAAAGAAAGAAAAATTATAAAATCGTATTTATTGCCTTTGTGTCGTTTAATATACAATTGTGTGATTTGGTATTTAATTATGTAGGTTAATTGTAGTAAAAATTAATTGTGTTACAAGTTAACATATATATATATATATATATATATATATATATATATATATATATATATATATATATATATATATATATACATGTTGTATTATGTAAGACATGGAAATTAGATTGGGCCAAAACCCAATTCAATATAACAGGCCCAAACCACTGAACCCCCCCCCCCCCCCCCCCACTAAACCAAACGACCCCGTTCTATCACCCCTAATCGATCTGAGCCGTTCAGATCATCTGATCCAACGGCTCCGATTGATCCGTTGATTTCAGTATGCCAAACACCCCCCCCCCAGACCCATTTTTCATTTTCATTTTACTCTCGTCTCTCAACCTTAGAGACCAGCCCCATCGCCGCCGTGAGCCACCGTCTCCCGCCTGCCGGAAATCGCCTCACGGCGGTTCCGGTAGGCCAACGGCCACCAAATTAACACCAACCCTTCTCCTCACCTCCCTCTCTTCGAATCCGGCCTCCGTTAGTTTCGAATCCACTTCGAGCGTGTCGAATATTGAATCAAAGGTCGCCGGAATTTGAAAACCATGCCAAACCTCACCAAAATCACACCATAGCTTCCCCTCACCTCCCTTATACCCCCACCGGCCTTAGTTTTGTTCGAATCTTGCCAGAACCAGTCGAGCCCCAAAATCTCGGCCAGGAACCCTAAACTCGATTCCTGCCTAATTGAGGTCTAATAGACCTTAATTGGGATGTTTTCACTATTGAAAACATCTCAATTAAGGTCCATTGGCCTCAAAAACAAAGGTCCAAGCCCGAGTTGAATCCAAGATGGGTCCGAGGTTCGTTCGAGTGCGGTTTTTCTCCTTACATGGTATTTTTCTTTCTTTCTTCATATGTTAGTGTGATTAATGATGTGAATTTTATCCTTTGTCTTTTCTTTTAGTTTTCTGCTTTGGTCTTCATCTCCCAAGACCTTTATTTGGTCAATTTGCATTCTGTTAGTTGTTCGAATGTGCTTGTCATAGGATAGTTATTCGTTTCGATTAGCGTCGTCGAATATTTGTTTTTCATTTTTGCCGAGATTTTCAGAATCATTGTTTGGCCAATTAATTTGTTATCATTGTTATGTGTTGTAGTTGATTAGATGTCGTCGTCTAATTGAATAAGTTTATTTGTTTGAAATACCATACAGTGATTAGCACCCTTGAATGGAATAGGGGTGTTTGATTGATCTGAAACTGAAATTAGGATTCGAATTGGCTAACTAGGAAATTAAGGTTTAGCATTTAGAATATTTTAGTGCCCTGCACATGGAGCTGAGCAGTGGAACCTGCAGTCACCAGCAGGGCACTTAGCCTTGTCTGGATAGAGACCATAGTTAACTAATAAAGCCCATACATGGACAATGGATAGTGGGAGTTCAGGGACAATGGGCTGGGCAGAGAGAGGGATGGGCAAGGGGGTTTAATTTAAGGTCTTTGTACCATTAGGGGGAATGGTTTTAGCTATAAGTATAGGAGCAATCTGAAACAGTAGGGGACAGAGTTTGGATATCCAGAGATAGACTTGGAGAGCAAAAACAGTAATAAGAGAGCATTTTTGAGAAATACTATAGGAAAAGAGCAGGGATAGAAAAGCATATGAGGGTTTAGACATTCATACATATAGACCTGAGAGACAGAAATCTTAGACAGTGATAGAGAGATTGAAAAATAACTACTGTTTCATTGGATTTCCTATTGGAAGTTCACAGAGATCCCTTGCATAGATTTTGGGGTCGTTTGTTCTGTTTGCTGAAGTTGATTGTCACTGGTTTGTTGAAGTTGATTGTGTTTGGTTTGCTGAGTTGATTGTGTCGAGCCACTGCTAGTGCTGTATTTGGCCACTGGTAGTATTGTGTTTTGGGCTACTGCTGTGGGTTTGTTTTGGCTGTTGTTTTGTTTGCTGAGTTTTGGACTACTACTGGTTGGTTGCTGAGTGTCTGTTGGTTGTTGCTGTGGTGTTTGTTGCTGTTGGTCTGCTGCTACTTTGCTTCATTGCCTTAGCTGATCTCTAATCTCCTACTTTGTTAACTTCCGGGTACACGGTTCAATCCTCTCTATGGCTTAAGACCTTTGGTTGACAAGGGATAGAGTAGTATCCTAATTAATTGAATTGTTAGTTGATATATTGATGTAGGTTTATTGTAATAATTAGACTGAAGTTGATCTATGTTATTTGGATTTTTGGATTATTGAACATGTGTTTAAACATCTAGAATTTGTGCATTGATCCTCCAACAATCTGTGTAGGCAGTATGGTTTGGCCGGATTGCAGGAGTTATTTTTGTATATTTAATGGTAGTAAATGAGGCATTAAGCATAGGCAGTATGCATAAAAATTTAGAAACAGATTGAAACTACATGGGTAGTAAAATGATTGTCAATTGAATATATTATTCATGTTTTAGTACTAGATATAGATTTCATACAGATAGTATATTGTTAGGATATTTTTATATATTGATGAACCTACTTCGTATGTTAGTCAAATTTCACACACCTTTGATAATATCCTCGGATTCACTAAGTAGTTAATAATAAAATTAAATAGGTTTTTGTAAGGTAAAATGATGAATAGCTTCGTCACTTGAAAAGCTAAATAATAAATTTTCGGTATTGAATTGTTCAACGTATTTCTGATAACAAAAGTAATTTGAATCTCTTTGGGTTTAATCATTTGGGCATATTCACATCTTCCTTAAGAGATATAAATTTGAACTTACTTAACAAACAGGCCAGGTCCACTGTTATGACTATGTATGTTGGGTCTGGATTGAGAATCCGCTGCTAGCCCATCTTGGCATCAGTACGCGCAAATCTCGGTCGGTTTATTTGAATTCCAATATTACAATAATTAATTAGGACTTTTCTTTATTTCATTGGAGACGAAATGAGTAAAAATATAATAGGTTTCAGAAATGATTTTTGAATAAAATCAAGACGAGCCTCGCCAAATAAGATACGTAAATTGCGAGGCCCCGATACATGTTTATTTAAAATACTTAGACTTCAGGATGGACCGTTTAGCTAATTTCATGACCCTCCGCAAAGTAGTAATACGTAGTCACTTTAGGTGTGTTTTTTAATCATTTTACTTTTCTTAAATACGGGTGTGCATTTCATGCGACCCGAATTCAAACCCAACAACGTTGAATAAGAATGTGTCGAGGATCCGGGTGCATTTCATGTGACGTGTTCCGAAAATGTGTTCTTAAACAACGTTCATTTTCTTAAGTAGTAATAATTGACAAAAAGCGGTAAATATTAAATTGAACTATAGATTAATATGCTTTAAATCAGATAAATAAGCCAAAAAGTACAGTTGAGCGACCGTGCTAAAACCACGGAATCCGGGAGTGCCTAACACCTTCTCCCGGGTTAACAGAGTTCCTTATCCGGTTTTCTAGTTTCGCAGACTATATTACAAAGTCATAAATTTCCTTGGTTCGGGATCAAACCGGTGACTTGGGACACCATTACTTTCCCAAGTGGCGACTCTGAATTTAATAAAATGGATCCCGTCTCGATTGTCCTTTAATTGGAAAAACTCCCTTGTGCCCTCGCGGGTACGGTAAAAAGGAGGTGTGACACCTACAAAACCAAAAAGAAAAACTGGACCCTGCCTAAGCCTATACCCAAACTATCCGACACCTTTGCCAAGCTTGGTACTAAACATCTGACATCTGCTGCGTCAAGGTACATTGAGACCCGACCCGATGAAGAGCTCTTGATGAGGTTTGAGAAGATATTTGGGGATGTGAACATGGTTGAAATGGGGGAAGGTACTAGCAGGATGGACGTGCAATTTGTGGGATCTGGTGTTATGCTCAACAACTGGGAAGCCACTTCTTTCCCGATCAGGAAGGAGTCTTGTAGTTAGCTCTTGAAAATTTATCATCATTTCCCCTGAAAAGCAATTGTTACTTTTTGTAGTCCTCCCACCCCCCATGAAAAAGAAAAATCAAAATGTATCCTAAACTTTGTTCATCTTTTTTTTATCAATGAAATGCAATTTTCTTCTTTCTTCATTTTTTGCCTTATTTTTTATCTTTTCTTCTGTACAGTTCCATATGTGCTGATTCTGATGACATGTCATGCATGAAGGATTCTCGACCCAGTTCTGACAGTCGCATTATCATACAAGAAATTGAGGAGGATAGTGAGAGAGAATGTGAGGATGAGGAAGCCCTGGAGAAAATAAGTAAGGACATGAACCAATATGAGGAAAAGCCCAAACCGAATTTGAGTGAGACAGAATCCATCAATTTGGGGAGCGAAGATAATGTTCGGGAAACAAAAATTAGTGTTCATTTGGAAACACCCCTCAGAGAAGAATTGATAAGGTTGTTGCATGAATTCAAGGACATCTTTGCTTGGTCCTATGATGACATGCCCAGACTCAGTACTGACTTGGTGGTACACAAGTTTCCCATCTATCCTGAATGCCGGCTAGTGAAGCAAAAGTGGCGAAAATTCAAAACGGACATCAGTGTAAAGATAAAAGAAGAGGTGAATAGGCAGTTTGAGGCGAAGGTCATACGAGTCACCAAATACCCCACATGGTTGGCGAACGTTGTGCCGGTCCCAAAGAAAGATGGAAAAACCAGAGTGTGTGTGGACTACAGAGACCTCAACAAAGCCAGTCCAAAGGATGACTTCCCATTACCAAACATCCACATATTGATCGACGATTGCGCCAAGCATGAGATCGGTTCATTTGTAGATTGTTATGCCGATTATCACCAGATCCTGATGGACGAAGAAGACGCGGAGAAAACTACTTTCATTACACCTTGGGGAACGTATTGCTACAGAGTAATGTCGTTTGGATTGAAGAATGCCGGGGCAAGTTATATGAGGGCAATGACCACGATGTTTCATGACATGATGCACCAAGAAATCGAAGTGTACGTGGATGATGTCATCATAAAGTCCAAAAAGCAACATGAACATGTGAGGGATTTGAGAAAGTTTTCCAAAGACTCCGGAGGTACAATCTTAAACTCAATCCTGCGAAATGCACCTTCAGAGTACCTTCAGGGAATCTGTTGGGGTTCATAGTGAGTCGGCGAGGTATTAAACTAGATCCATCAAAGATCAAGGCCATCCAAAGTCTACCTTCGCCGAATAACAAGAAGGAAGTAATGAGCTTATTGGGAAGGTTGAATTACATTAGCCGGTTCATCCCTCAGTTGACATCAACATGTGAGCCGATCTTCAAGTTGTTAAAGAAAGATGCAGCAGTGAAATGGACCGACGAATGTCAGGAAGCCTTCGACAAGATCAAGGAATATTTAGCCAATCGTCGAGTGCTAGTTCCTCCAGAGCCGGGGCGACCTCTGATCTTGTATCTGACAGTGCTTGACAACTCCTTTGGTTGTGTGCTAGGGCAACACGATGAGACGGGCAAGAAAGAGCAAGCTATATAATACCTTAGTAAGAAGTTCACGTCTTACGAGGTGAAATATACTCAACTAGAAAGAACTTGTTGTGCATTGACCTGGGTGGCTCAGAAACTGAAGCATTATTTGTCAGCATATACCGCATACCTCATATCACGGTTGAATCCTCTAAAATACATATTTCAGAAGCCTATGCCTACAGGAAGACTTGCTAAATGGCAGATTCTGCTCACAGAATTTGACATTATTTATGTAACTCGTATGGCGATCAAGGTGCAGGCAGTTGCGGACCATTTAGCAGAGAATCCCATGGATGATGAATATGAGCCGTTAAAGACATATTTTCCGGATGAGGAGGCAATGAATGTCGAGGAAATAGAACAGGATGAGAAGCCGGGATGGAAGATGTACTTCGACGGAGCCGTCAACAGTAAGGGAGTTGGTATCGGAGCAGTACTCATTTCAGAAACGGGTCAACACTATCCCGTCACAGCTCAGCTTCAATTTTTCTATACCAATAATATGGCCGAATATGAGGCATGCATCTTGGGATTAAGGATGGCAATAGACATGGGTATTCAAGAGGTTTTGGTCATGGGTGACTCGGATCTCTTGATACACCAAATCCAGGGAGAATGGGAGACAAGGGATTTGAAATTGATACCTTACCGGCATTTTGTGCATGCGTTGTCCCGAAGATTCCAGTTCATAGAATTCAAACACATCCCAAGAATGCACAATGAGGTTGCGGATGCTTTGGCCACACTGTCCTCCATGCTGCATCATCTGGACAAAACCTATATAGATCCACTCCAGATCCAGGTGCGTGATCAGAATGCTTACTACTTTGTTGTGGAAGGAGAATTAGATGGAGAACCGTGGTATCATGACATCAGGGAATACCTGAAGGCTGGAAAATACCCGGAGCAGGCCACTAGAGATCAGAAAAGAGCTATCAGACGCTTGGCTAATGGTTTTTTCCTCAGTGGAGGAGTTATATATAAGAGAACACCAGACCTGGGATTGTTGAGGTGTGTGGATGCACAACAAGCTGATGAGATTATGATTGAAGTACATGCTGGAGCCTGTGGACCCCATATGAGCGGGTATGTCCTGGCAAAGAAGATTCTGAGAGCTGGGTATTATTGGCTCACTATGGAGCGTGATTGTATCAAGTACGTGAGGAAATATTACCAATGCCAAGTACATGGAGATCTAATTCACTTCCACCTTATGAATTGCATACGATGTCTGCACCTTGGCCATTTGTCGCCTGGGGCATGGACGTTATTGGACCGATAGAGCCAGCAACTTCCAATGGGCATAGATTTATTTTGGTTGCAATCGATTATTTCACCAAGTGGGTTGAGGCGAAGATATTCAAGGCAGTAACAAAGAAAGCGGTGGTGGACTTTGTGCATGAAAATATCATACCGGTACGGAATTCCCAAGGTGATCATCACAGATAATGGATCCAATCTAATTAGTCACCTCATGGCAGAAGTTTGCCAGAAATTTAAGATCACACATCTCAATTCCACACCTTATAGGCCAAAGGCGAATGGGGCAGTAGAAGCTGCAAATAAGAATATCAAGAAGATCCTCAGGAAAATGGTGGAGGAATCCAGGCAATGGCATGAGAAGTTACCTTTTTCTCTTATGGGATATCGCACAACAGTGCGCACTTCTATTGGAACCACACCTTATTCATTGGTATATGGGACGGAGGCTGTTATACCCGCAGAAGTAGAAATACCGTCATTGCGGATCATAGCTGAAGCTGGAATAGATGACGAAGAATGGGTAAAAGCCTGGCTGGAACAACTAAGTCTGATTGATGAAAAGAGATTGGCCGCGGTTTGCCATGGGCAGTTGTATCAACGAAGAATGGCCAGAGCATACAATAAGAAGGTGCGTCCTCAGAATTTTGAAGTCGGATAACTCGTATTGAGGCGTATCTTACCGCATTGGACCGAGGCAAAGGGAAAATTTGCACCAAATTGGCAGGGACCATTTGTGGTATCGCGAGTGTTGTCCAATGGGGCATTATATTTGATAGATGTTGAAGGAAAATGCGTAGAGACTGCTATCAATTCAGATGCGGTCAAAAGATATTATGTATGACTCCTTTTCAATTGTATGTTTGTATTTTGTTGTGATTTTGGAATTGAAATGATGAAGGCGTTTTATTCTCTATCCAAACACTTTATCCATTGACACCCCCTTTGAGCCTTCATTAATATATTCTTTCATATCCCTCTCTCGGAATCACTTATAGCGCATTAAAGAAAATGAAAATTGAAATTGACAAAATGAAAAATGATGAATGAATGAAAAATGAAAAAAAAAAGAAAAAAAAAGAAAAAGACAAAGAAATCGGGAAAAAGTCAAAAGAAATTCATTAACTGATGACGTTTAATGAACTACATTTGACTTGATCCCGAAAGGGTACGTAGGCAGCCTCGCTGAGGTTCAGTCATGACAAAGAAAAATCCAAAAATTCCCCACATATTGAAACTGGGGCAAAGGTTATGTTGAATAATCCCGAGAGTTGTAAATATTTTTGAACCCTCGTAAATTTTTGAGCCTTTATACCTTTCCTTCTTTAACCTATCCAAAAGCCACGTTACAATCCAAAGAAAGACCTTCTGATCAATTCCAAAGTAATAACAGATGCAATGAAGGAAGAGCAAGACATTGGACAACACCCGTGGCATAGAAAACAAAAGACAAAAGGAAAAATGAAAAAAAAAATGAAAAAAAAATGAGAGAGTCTTGCCGGTGAAAACCCTTAACCGGCACTGTGAGGCGATTGTGAGTTTGAGAGAAATAAAATGAGAGAGTCTTGCCAGTGAAAACCTTTAACGGCATTGCAGGGCGATTGTGAGGCTGAGAGAGAATAAATGAGAGAGTCCTATTGGTGAAAACATTTCGAGGCACCGTAGGGCGATAGTAAGGATTACCATGAAAAGAGAAAAGGCAACAAAAAATAGTATCGGTTTGGGTTGAAAACAATCCGGAGTCAGAATAATGATTGGAACGAACTAGGTCGGAGTTTAAATACATGGCATGGTCAGCGGAATCAGCCAACAAATGCCCAGATAAGTTATATCATCTCTCCAAAACACCCTTACCCTCTTTCATTTTTCTGCATTTCATTGTTTACCTTTTGAGAGCTAACTACCAGCTCCTATTGGGAAAGCTGAAACAACACTGGATCAGAAAGAAAAGAAGAGGTGCGGAGAAAATAAAGAAGTTTGGCAAAAATGGTCAAAGGAAAAGAAAACAAAACAAAAAGGGAAAAAATAAGAAAATACAAAAAGAGTTTGCAAGAGATAGGCAGCTGAAAAACCACACAGTGGGAGAAAAGCAAAAAAGAGGAAAGCAATAAGAGGCAGGGACGGCAGATGCCAGTTGCCAGCAGTTTATATCTAATAAATTTTGTTTCATGATTCATACAGGAACAAATTATCACTAATCACTTTAAAGTGAATGTGACCAATGTGGAAAAATAGAAAACACCAAAAAGAGAAAGTTTGACAATAAGTGGAGAAATTCACAGGTAAAAGACAATCAGTCAAAGAAAATACCAAAAAAGAGGAAGGTAGCATCTTTAAAATCCATTCCCCGGTTATTAAGCTGAGGGAATACATTTCATGCATTTTCAATTTCTGTCCAGGCACCCACCTATATAACGAGGGAATACTTTTCTGCACTGCATTTCATACATTCATGCATTTTCAATTTCTGTCCAGGCGCCCACCTATATAACGAGGGAATACTTTTCTACACTGCATTTCATACATTCATGCATTTTCAATTTCTGTCCAGGCGCCCACCTATATAACGGGGGAATATTTTTCTGCACTGCACTTCATACATTTCTGCATTTTTAATTTCTGTCCATGCGCCCACCTATATAACGAGGGAATACTTTTCTGCACTGCATTTCATACATTCATGCATTTTCAATTTCTGTCCAGGCGCCCACCTATATAATGAGGGAATATTTTTCTGCACTGCATTTCATACATTTCATGCATTTTCAATTTCTGTCCAGGCGCCCTCCTATATAACGAGGGAATACTTTCTGCACTGCATTTCATGCATTTTCAATTTCTGTCCATGCGCCCACCTATATAACGAGGGAATACTTTTCTGCACTGCATTTCATACATTCATGCATTTTCAATTTCTGTCCACGCGCCCACGTATATAACAAGGGAATATTTTTCTGCAATGCATTTCATACATTCATGCATTTTCAATTTCTGTCCAGGCGCCCACCTATATAACGAGGGAATACTTTTCTGCACTGCATTTCATGCATTTTCAATTTCTGTCCAGGCGCCCACCTATATAACGAGGGAATACTTTTCTGCACTGCATTTCATACATTCATGCATTTTCAATTTCTGTCCAGGCGCCCACCTATATAACGAGGGAATACTTTTCTGCACTGCATTTCATACATTCATGCATTTTCAATTTCTATCCAGGCGCCCACCTATATAACGAGAGAATACTTTTCTGCACTGCATTTCATGCATTTTCAATTTCTATCCTAGCGACCACCTATATAACGAGGGAATACTTTTCTGCACTGCATTTCATACATTCATGCATTTTCAATTTCTGTCTAGGCGCCCACCTATATAACGAGGGAATACATTTCTGCATATTTTACTTCCTGCAATTTTTGGTTTGTGTTAGCTAAAAGCCCACACTAGGGCAGAAGAAAAAGTTTGTTGTTTTTGTTTTGTTTTGAGCAGGCTTCAGCTCGAGGACAAGAAGTATCATTGAATATAAAAAAAAGCAAAATCAAGAAAAGAAAATCAACAAAAAAGAGAGTCAGCATCACAGAAAATCAAGAAAAAAGAGAAGGAGAAGCAAACAAAAGCTAGGATAGGAACAATTGTAATTGAAGGATCATAGTTTAGAATAGCTTCTTCATTTTACATTCCCCCCCCCCGGTGTAATAAGGAGTAAGTCAGAAAGTCTCAACAGTGTCAATGCAATAGTGAGTCTAGTAGTTTTTAACTGCCAGACCTTCCCGAACTACACTGACCTGATTCCTGTTTAGCCCAGGATATGTAGGCAACCTCTAAAGCAGGGTGCGGTCAAAAGATTTTCCAAAAATACTTTCACGGAATGTGCCAATGTGCAAAAATCTCTCATTACTGCTCATTTGTCTTTGCACTGTAACTCTTCGTGTTCCCGAGCAAAGAGGGGTAGCTGTGGGCACATGATTTTTGCACCGGACAAATAAGTTCCAAAATTAAAAACTATATATTTTTGAGTGCAATTGCATGCCTTATTTGAAATTAGCTACATTTTTGTGTGTTTGAATAATTGGAAATTAGAAAAAATCAAAAAAATAGGTTAAGTACTTACTTTGTTTGAATTAATTAGTTTTAAGAAGAAAAATCATCCAAATTAGCTTAAATTAGTGAAAATTAAGGGGAAAATAGTAGCAAAATTGCAAAAAATATCAGATAATTAGTGTAAGTAGGAAATCAAGTATGCTTAATAATTCATAAAAGAAAAGAAAAAAAAGAATTTACAAAAGAGAGTGTTTAATAATTAAAAGTCAAAAAATACAAAGAATACTTTGGGTTTAAGTGTTTTGGGCCAAAAGAGTCAAGTGGAACGGCCCAAGTATGTTAACCCAAAAGATCAGGTCTGATCCATTAAGGAAAATTGATCACAGTCGTCCATCAGGCTGGATCCAACGGCTGAAATAATTGGGCGAATTTATTGGTTTAATTAATAAAAAGGGATTGATCTCAGCCGTTCGTTTAAAATGATCTAACGGGCGAGACCTTTGGTCTCCTTGGCAACCAAACGACGTCGTTTCTGTGACGCGATTGGTGACCGTTGATCTTCATCAGATCAACGGTCCAAATAGCCTAAGATGCCTTGCCTACAAAAGGCTTTGGTCTGAAGAGGTTGGCCATTTTTTTCAATTTCTAAACCTAGCCGCCTCTAGAAGCTCCTCTCACCATCCTCTTCTTCATCTTCAACCTCCAGCAAACCCTAGCCGGCCATGGGGTCTACCACTCTCCACGGTGGTCACCGGCCATCTCCAACCCCTATCCTTTCTTTTTTCTTTCATTCTCTTCTTTTCCCCCCACCAAACATCAAGAAACCCTAAGACAGACCCTTCGTCTTCAAAACTCCGGTCACCGGAACCTACCACCGGTGACCACCAAATTATGAAACCCTTCTCCAAACCAACACCAAAAGGATCGCCTTGGTCCGATCTACACCCCTATAGCCTTGAAATCCCTCGAATGTTCCCAGAACCCCTCGAATATCCCATAAAGGGTCGCCGGAAACCTAACTCCGGCGACTCGAAACTTCAAACCCTATCAAGATCCACCCTTTTTACCCTCCCAAACACCCCAGTCCAAACAAAAACCCTAAAGACTCCATCTTGAAGTCTAAAGTAGAAAAACAGAAAGAAAAAAATGAGAAAAAAGAAAGAGAACACAAGTGTGGGGAAAAGATGTGAAAAGAAATAAAAGGGGAAAGCTTGGGGGACAGACCCCGCTAAGCTAAGTACCCCATCCCTTCTATGCTTCTTTGCTTCTTTATTTTGTGTTTTTCTTGTCTTACATGTTTCCATTATGTATCTCATGCTTCACATGCTAGTTTAGGATTTTTTCCGCTTATCTTTCGTTCCTTTCTCTTTCTGTTCATCTTCTTTTGTTTCACATATTGTCCTGTATATTCTTGCTGTGTTTCTTTGAGCCTGTTAGTATTAGGGTTTATGTCTGTTATTTTCTTATTCTATCTATCATGATCTCTTTCATCAGAGTTTAAAGATCTTGTCTTTTCTTTGTTATTTCTGATTTGTGGTTTCTGACTCATTTCAAATGCATGATTGTTGATTTTTGTTTATCTTTCATTCTTTTATATGTTTAGTAAGTCAAAAGTGGCTTTGATTCTCTTCTTCTCTTCATTACTGATTAAGTCATTAGTTTTGATCCATTTTGATTCTTGTAGCATAACTTCTCTTTTATTGTCTTGCATACTCTGTTATCTGTTCATTCTTCATGTTGAGTCACTTCTGTGCATTTTTCACTTTTGTCTATAAGTGTCCCTGTCTGGTCTCCAATGTCTCATCTCTAGAAGTGAATATCATGCTTTAGTTGTTTTATGTTTTCACTATTTTCCCTCTTAATATGATTCTAAGGTTAGTCATTAAACTTTCATGCCTATTTAAGAACTACTGTGTCATGAACCTTGGTGATTCTGAAGTTTTTCAAATGTCATATGAATTGAACTCGGAGTAATTAGGTCAGAATTGACATGGATTCATACTTTATCACATGTAGTCTAATAATATGAGTTAATGGACTGAAATTCAACCATATCAATTGTCTCCTTTGAGTTTGGGTTGATTAATCCATTTTATTTGATCATGTGTGTTTCTGTGTGCAATACATGTTGAGAATCATTAAGTTTTGCTAGTTTTTGTTGATTGTGAATGTCTGATTAACTGATTGAACCTTAGGGGATTGGTTATAGCTGCTAATGTTAAGATTCCATGAAAATGGCTAGTTTTTAAATAGGCTTAAAACTAGGCTATTAGGTAATAATTGACCAAAGAGTGGTCAACTTTGCAAAGTTGATTAACTCTATAAGGTCCAAACACACTAGCCCACCTCAAAAGGGGCTAGTTGTGCAAAACTGGTTAAGCTTGCAAATGCAGGCTCACCAAGGCTCATTTGAGCCCTGAATCTTAGGTGGCTAGGTCTGTAAAGACCTTAGCCCAGCCTATGATCAGTCAAAAAGGCTAGTTTTTCCAAAATTGGCTAAGTCTGCAAATGCAGACTTGCCCATGCTCTTTTGAGCCCTGAACATTAAGTGGCCAAGCCTGCAAAGGCTTTGGGCCCAATTAGGGTTCAGTAAATGGGTTTAATCACCCAAGCTAAGTCTCAACTTGAGACTGGCAAAAAGATAAATAGTTTAAGAGCATTAATAAAGCAGGCTAGTCCTGCAATTAGTTTTAAAAGGAATTAAATAGGTTAATTAGCTAAAAAATAAAGTAAAATAGGCTAAGTTTTAAATAATAGAGCTGGCGAGTCCTTAAATACCAATGCAAGGACTGGCCATAGGATAAATAAGGCCCAAAAGCTGGATTCCAGACCTAGGTAGGTCGGGTAATTCAGCAGTGTCCCTAGGGGCATAAAAGGAAGCCAAAAAGGTAAATTGGTAAATAGTTTGAACCATGTGGGGTTAAGGGAGTCATTTGTACCCTTGATTTCTACAATTTTGCAGAAGTTTAAGGGTATAATGGTCTCCCTAAAAAGGCAAATCTGTAAAAATCTTTAACCCCCAAGGTTATATTAGTAAAAGGCCCCAAAAGGAAATCTTTAGAACCTTCCAGCACATGCTGGAAGGGTTTTGATAATAGAATTCAGGGGTTTAAGTGTAAGTTTAATAATTTTAAGAGGGGGAGAAGTGGGATTTAATCCCAAACTTTCTCCCCAAGTCATCAGCCCACTCCCCTCTTATAAATACCTGCTGAAAAGAGTGAATCGGGGCGGGTTCTGAAATTTATTCCGGGGCTTCTTCAATTAATTCTTAGGCTGGCTTTTGAAGAAAAAGTTTAGAGAAAATAGTATTAATATAGCAATAGGCTTTTCCTGCATAATTTCGAGTGAGAACTTGTTGATATCCATCTGATCCTTGTGGATTTTTGCTCGTGTATTTGCTTGGATTTCTACTTGCTCTTGCTGTGGTTTTCTATTTCGTGGATATTCAACCTCACTGTTGCATTTGGCTGTTCGAGTTATTGTTGTTGCTTATTTGCCTGAATCCCCTTAGACTCATTGATCTCTTTTGCTGATTCTGGTACTCCTCTGTTCGATTAGAAGCTGTAATGGTGATTTGATTGAATGAAAATGAAGCCTCAGTTTAATTTTTAGTGTTATTGTATACTGTATAGTTCAATATTATTATTAGCTTTAGTATTAGTCTAGATTTGAGGTTTTAATTGTATTGTAGAATGTAGTATCATAAAACAAACACAAAAACTTTGTAATAATATAATAGTATGTACTGTAGTGTAGCTAAGTATATCTCGCCTAGTTTAATTAGGTGAACCTTAAAATATAAGTAAATTAAACACAGTTTTAAAACCATTAATTGATCTTTACAATAGTTTTCGTAAATTAAAATCACATAGCTAACCATACTGTCATGAATCCGTATATAGACATAAGTAGGATTTAAAGAAGAAAATGCTAGATTGAGCTGTGATTCATCTATAATTGGGCTAATAACTCTGTACTGAACTAGGTCGTGGTAAAGTCCGCTGTGTAGTTATCCTAAAGTCTTAAAGCCATTTGAACTTAGGAATGTGAGTGTTCAATTGAGTAATTAGACTATAAAATCACTGCTCATGTAGTTAATTAATTTTTAAGGATCAGTAGTTCAGATTTGGCCAAGTTTTAAAAGGGAAATAGCTAGATAATATAACGACTTAATCAGAACAGATTGGTGATGAGAAGGGGTTTAGCTCGTAACCAAATCAGTGATATAATTGCAACCTTGTGCATAACTCACAGTAGTCTTAGACAGTTTGTAAGTAATTAGTCTAATTGTTCTTCAAACTTCTTATACAATCAAACCACTTTCTCAGAACTAGTATGAACTTCAAGTGTTAGTGTAAACTGATTAATAGAGGTTAGAGGAAGAAGTAGTCTGTAGTTCGAGCTTTTGTGTGAAGTAGATAATTGATTCGTAATTAATGTTGATAATTTGTGTACTGATTTTCTTTATTGATAAATAAAAGTGCAAGTTAATTCCTGTATTAATTTCAAATGTGTGGGCTTGTCTTCAGTCATTTACTTATACCATTATTATTCCTATTTGGTCTGGGCCTGATTAGTGGCGTGGGCCTGGACCATGTTCATACGACTGCTGGGCTAGCAATTGAATGCCCAGGTCAGGTCTGGTTCTCTAAATACCTAGACCTGCTTATAATGAAATGAAGCCCACTCCGGAGATCTAGGCCCAATAACAACAAAATTGACGGGCCTGGAATGTTTGGTAACATAATAGATTAAGGAAAAAACATACGTCGAAAATATAGTTGAACAAATAGGATTTGGACTTTCAAAGAAAAATTGGGATGAGCCTCGCACGATATTAAACATCGGGGCCCCCTTTTGTAATAAGATAATATAAGTAGACCCAGGATGGCTATTAGCAAATTCCATAGCCTCACCCAAAAAATAATTAAAAGCCGATAGACCTTTTAGGGCACGACTTAATATACTTTCCTATGAACGAGTGTGCACCTGGTGCAACTCAAATCTTAAATCTCGACAAAGCTGAAATATACCAAAAGTCACAGGCGTACTGGTTGCGGTGTGACTCGAGGTGTGTTTTCGCGATGTCGCAATTCTATAAAAAAATATTAAAGTAAAAGCACATATATGTTGTTGAAATCTGTAATGAGTCAAACAAGAGTCAAGAACGACAATTGAGCGACCGTGCTGAAACCACGGAACCCGGGAATGCCTAACACATTCTCCCGGGTTAACAGAGTTCCTTATCCAGATCTTTGTTTCGCGGACATTAATAAAAGAGTCAATTTCCTCGGATTCGGGATTAATCGGTGACTTGGGACACCATTATTTTCTCAAGTGGCGACTCTGATAATTCAATACAAAATCCCGAACCGATTGTCCTTTAAGTGGAAAAACTCCTTCCTCTATGCTATTATATCCGTCTCGGGTATTTGAACATCGAGGTATACCCTACGAGCACATATTTTGTGTCATTTCGGGGGTAGTAAAAATGGAGGTGTGACACCTATAAAATGAGTGCCTCGGCCCTCATTTGATACACCAACAAAAAGAGAGAAAGAAAGAGTGAGGCTTCACATACAGGGTATAATAAAATCGTCTTTGAGAAAAATAGAGAGTGAGCGATATTGTAGTGAAGTGGGAATATCAAAAGAGGGTTATTTCTTTTGAGTGTTGTAGTGGTCTTTGGAGTATTTTACTCGGACCTACAAAGTGTAAAATTCATTACTATAGAAATATATGTTGCTCGTCTCGGGGCCGTGGTTTTTTTCCTTATTCAGAAGGGTTTTTCACGTAAAAATCTTAATATCATTGTTACTCTTTTATTCTTGTTAATTACCGTACATCGGTGCTACATTATTATTCCGCTTTTATTTCCGTGAATATTATTTCTGTGGGGGTTTATTCCCAACAGGTGGGTACCAATGGCACGATGCTTCAATTCGTCATGTCAAACATCACCAGCAGCACATTATAGGCAATCAAATGTATTTGAATCTTGGATCTGCGTCTTTGTCCTCGACCAATAAATCATGTGTTAAGTCCTTAACATCGCATTCGTCAAGCTTCAATATCGACCGTCACGGCTGTTTTTGTTTTTTTGCCCGTGATGTATACTTGAGTTCCATCGTCAATAAACTCACGTTTATCTTCAATATCCATGGGTTATGAAGAGTACTAAATCGAATCCGTAACATCACAGACATTGGCCGGAAGTTTGCGGAACCGATAAAATTGCAATTTTAATAGCTTATCGTTCTCAAGCTAGAGTTGTGTTTCATTTTAACCGATTGCTTAAAGTACTTTTTGTTGTTGAATTGCTCAAAGCCACGTAACCACTGTCGCAACTGATTTATTGTGGGGAGCTTAATGTGCACTAAGATGTCGACTTCTTGTTAAAATCAAGTGGAGCCAAATTCTCCTACTTACAAGTACAAGCATGGTCTAATGAAGTCCTTACAAATAATCCTAATGTGGAAGTTGGACATTCATATACATGCAGATATACGCTAAACATATGGATTGTATTTGGGACTTTGCCAAATTTTTTTTTTTAAAGAGAATTTCAGTGAATTACTTAACTGTGTGCAATTTTACTGTTGATCAAGTCTACTTTAACAATAATTGAAGTAGGGCAGTTGTAGACATGTAAAAATTATTAAATTTTGTCCATACAAAATTTGAACTAAATTCTAAATTACTTTGGGTTAAATAATTAATTTGGACTTCACAAATTAATAAGTCTATTTTTAATTTCAAGCCCAAGGTTCATTTCATCATAAGGCCCACACTCATGTCATATGTCAAGTGACATGGCATGTCCAGTCAACTCAACGCCAACAAGATGATGCCACGTGTTAAATTATGTGGCAATCCCAGTGGAAAACAGTGACCAATCAAGAGTTGCCAAGTGTCTAAAATGACATGTCTTAGCCAATCACAAGCAAGCTTATCACATAGCTTATGTGATAAGATTGATGACTCAAGTTGGCCAATTAAATTGAAGAAAAAAAATATGTGTTTACCACAAGTTCCCTCCCCTACAACTATAAATTATAGGTATTAAATGGGCCAGGCCGGGCCCGTTTATTTTGAACTCGTACAGGTTTGAAATCGGGCCGGTTTTGGGCCTACGGTTAATGGGTTTAACAGATTTGGTTAATTTCGGATAAAAATTGAACCGTAGGGGTTACTGGTTGAGGGGGCCGGGCCGGGCCGGGTTTAATATATTTTTAATTTTTTTTTGTAATTTTGTATAACTATTGTAATTTATTTTAATACTTTGTATTAATTTAAAGAATACAAAATAAATGAGAAAAACTTGCACTTATAAATTGCAATGCTGCATTAATTTCAAAATTAAAGTTTGAATTTAAGACTTTAAGCTTGAATTTCAAAAGTAAAACTATCAAAATTTGAATTTAAGTTTGAATTTCAAATTTCAAAATTAAAGTTTAAATTTCAAAAGTAAAACTATTGTAAGTTATATTAAGAATTTGTATTAATTTAAAATTTTAAATTAAAGAATACAAGGAAGATGAGAAAAAATGCACTTATTGCAAGTGCTACTTTTATTTCATATTTCATAATTCAAATTTGAAACTTACAAATTGAAATATTTTCATCTTTAACAGATAACAATAAGTAAATTCAAATATTTTGCATTGCCCTGCTAAGTTCCACATAATCAATATGACCTGAGTGGCCTTCTTCTGGAGTGTTTAATTCGGATGGGTTACCATTTGTTAATATATCTCCAAGTTTCTCGTCTTCTAGGCTATTAACATCTTCATGTCCTTGATTTCTTCTTTCCGATCTAATCCAATCTCTGAAACATACTAAAACTTTCAAAGCATCGCTTCCCAATGAGTGATGGGTATCTCCAAGTTGTTGTCTTGCTTGGATAAATGCACTCTCGGATGCAACAATTAAAATTGGCACATTCAGCACGTCCCGAGCCATTGCGAAAAGAATAGGAAATTGCTTTTCATTTTAATGCCACAATCCCAACGGTGAAAAATCCTTTGTGCGAGGCTCCTTCAAGTAGAATTGAAGTTCATCAATGTTCCTGCAACTTGTTTGAGTGTTAGAAAAAGTAGAAAAAATATTAAAACTGTCATCTAATCTTTATTCTTCAGTCACAGTAGTAGAAGTGCTACATTGCATAGTAGGATTAGCATTGCCTGCAGCATTATCAATTATATTTGCATAATAATTATATAATTGCTATAAATAATCATTTAAGTTGTTCATAGAAACATATAAATTTGGGGTTTCGGTTTCCCCAATCTCCATATAAGTATATAAAGCATTCATTAATTGATGACAATCAGACATCTTAATAGAAGGATTTCAAACTGCACCAATTAAGTAAATCGGAGGAATTGGATAGAAATATTTTTTGAATTTGACTTGCAGATTTTCCACAACAGCCGTATATTTTTCTTTCTTCTTAAATTCAAAGAGTAGAAAAGAAATTTCCGCTATATGTACTAAACCCATAGTAATGGTAGGGTAATAAGCTCCAGAAAACTCAACAATAGCAGTATAAAATTTATGTAAAAATTTAACAACATCATTAATGACCTCCCAAGTACCAGTTGTTAACATACGGCTTGGATCCGTACAATGCGCATTAGCAACTTTAGTTATTGGGAATCTATATTTGTAGCAAACTTTTAAAAATATATATGTATAGTTCCATCTAGTAATAATTTCTTCTGGCATTAAATCGGGGTTGAAGGTTATACTGGACACACTTATTTTTAAATTCCTTTCTTCTAGAATGTCTATTATTTCCTTGAATGACACCAACTGCTCTTCTAACATGACTAATCTCTGTTAAAAATAAATTAAGGCCACTTTTAACAATTAAATTATAAACATGACATGCACACCTCGCATGAAACATTTCATTAACAGGTGGATGCAAATGCGTTTTTAATATTAATATTGCGGAAGTGTTGTTAGAAGCATTATCAAAAGATATACACAATACTTTTTGGTTGAAATTATAAAACTCAACAACTTCAAAAATAGTACTGCTTATAAATACAGCGGTATGACTCTAATCTTCACCATATCTAAAAGCAATAATACGTTTTTGCATACAAGTATTATCATCTATCCAATGGCATGTAATAGTCACATAATCACATCCATTAACAGCTTGACCAATATTAGAAGTTAGAGAAACTCTACAAGGAAGGCGGTCAAACAAATAACGTAAATATGTTTGATATTGTCTGTGATGTCCGAAAATATCAGCTCTACAAGTACTTCTAGGTATACCTTTAAAAAACGGATTGTAAATTCTTTGAATATACATAATAAAATATGACGAAGAAGCAAACGAAAAAGGTAGACAACCTAAAGCAACCATTTTTGCTAACTCCTCACGATCCTTCTTTTTATCATATTTTATTAATCCTCCAGTAGTAGGGTTAATAGTTGTTTGATTTTCATCACCATGTAGGCCCCATTCTATCAGATGTGAAACTCTCATATGTCTACTAAACGTTCCAATTCCCCCAAAATTTCCTCCAATCAAATATTTAAAATCACCTTTACAAATTTTGCATCAAACTCTATCAGTACCTTTAATTATTTCAAAAAAATTCCAAACCTTACTTCTTTTTCTATGATTAGTCGTCGGAGCCACATGTGGTCTACTACTAGTGCCACGACCACCACCCCTTGTAGCAACTCCAACACTACCAACCCCAGCACTAGTGGGTGTAGCAGGTATCCCATCTTCAATTTCTAATTCATTCTTTTATTCCATAATCTTCTTGTAATTGTTCATAATCTATATTTTCATTAGGTGATGTTTCAGGAACAAGAGATATTGGGGTACTATTACTACCAGATGTTGAAGAATTACATCTAATTTTATTTCCCGTACGAGTAACTTTTCTACATGCTCTTTTAGCAGCACTAAACATATTGTAAAAATTAAAGAATAAGCACAAAATAAATATGCAATTAAAATATTAAATAAGAGAAAAGTTGGAAGGAGTGCACCGAATTGGACAATAGATTGAGCACTTAGTTATGCAATTCCGATGTTACCATGAACAAATGTCAAGCAAATATTCCAACTTGAAGTTCAAAACCCGAATGATAAAACACTATAATTGAAATTCAACTATTCAACAAAAGTGATCCAAATAAAATTAGAAGATGAAATGAGGAATTAAGACTTGAACTTGATAATTTGAGAATAGGAGAATGGGGGAAATTGAGATAGAGAAATGAATTTTGAGTGAGAAATGAAAAAGAGGGGGGGGGAGGGGGGTATTTATTGTTTTACATAAGGTTAATTTTGTAAAATAGAAAAGGGTTAAAAAAAATTTAAAATGGCTATTTCTTCAATATATCCGTTGGCCAATGGATTCTTCAAGAATCTGACCGTTGAGTGGGCCCCACTAGCACAGAAATTCAAAAACAAATTCAATTTTTTTTACCATTGAACCAGGCCAGTTCTGGGCCGGTTCTGGGCCAGTATAATCGGAAATGAATTCATCCGGACCGGTCCTAACGAGTCCGGTTACCCGTTAATTTAATATGAACGGACCAAACCCCTTATCCCCCAAAACCCGGCCCACCCGGCCCCATGGTTACCGGTCCGGGCCGGTTCCGGTTTCTACCGATCTGGGCCGATCCGGAACCGGGATAACCCATCCCGTTTGATAGGTATACTATAAATAGGAGGTCTCTATAAGGCCAAAGGGACAAGAAAAAGATACTTATTGAAGCTCTCCTCCGTAGTGGTGATTGGCAAGTCTTCCGTATAGCAAGAAGTCGTCATCTCCAAAGGGTGAGCCGCAAGTTTCCATCCTCCACTTTTGTAACTAAAGCCTAGCTCGGTATTCATGGTCAAATCCCAACAAGTGGTCCATCAATTCAAGAACAAGTGAAGCTCTCGAATTGACGGTCGTGAGGAGAAGAATCAGAGGATTACATCTTTTAAACTTAAGATTGTTCAAAGATTGTAACCCGCATAAATTATTGAAATATAAATACTTTTATTTGTCGCTATATTTCCTGTCTTGATTATTATTTTCAGGAACGAAATTTTAGTTGTTACACACTGCTTACTTGAAAAATGGTAAGCCAATCAAATTTTATTTGACCACGACTTTCATAAACAAAATTTACTATTATTGAGATTAGTACATACCTGTCACGACCCGGATTTCCCACCATCGGGAGTCGTGATGGCGCCTACTGTCGGATCTTGGCAAGCCAAACAATTAAAAAATTTCTAATAACAACCCAATAATAATAATAATAACGAGTCATTTAAATAAAAGCGAAAGTCTTTAAAATATAGATAACTAAAAAAATGCAGAAGTTTAATATTTCTTTACCCAAAACTGATGTCGCTATCACACGAACTGCTAAAGAGTGCTACAAACAAATATGAATAGAGAATATATAAATATTCGTCTTGGTATAATGAAAATAAACTGAAAACATACAAAGGGACTTCGGCCTGCAAACGCCCTCTAGGCTACTTCGTAAGTCCCTAGACTGAAGTCAGCTCCCGATCAATATACTAGTGTTGTAGTCCAAATCTGCTTCAGTACCGTGATCTGTGCAAAAGAGCACAGAAGTGTAGAATCAGCACAACCGACCCTGTGTGCTGGTAAGTGCCTGGCCTAATCCTGGCAAAGTAGTGACGAGGCTAGACAGGACTACCAAATCAACCTGTGCAGTTCAATACATATATATGCAACAAAAGGAAAGAATACAGTAAATAGATAGCTAAGAGGGAGGGAAGCATACTATGGGGGAGTACAATCTGGATATAATGTCAACAACTTAAGTAAGAAATATGGCAATAACAATAATAAATGAGAGCAGGAAAAAGCAACAGTTGGACGATATCAACCTTCGTGCTTTTACTCTTCTTCTCACCAAAAGCAATCAAATAAAGTGCACGACATCACCCTTCGTGCTTTCCCTCACATAACTCTCATATCATAAGACTGAATGATCCTTTGTGCAATTATAATCAAATCAGAGCACAAAATGTTCCTTCGTACATAAATAATCAAAACATGGCACATATTGACTCTTCATGCAAGTATAATCAAAATATGGCACGGAATGACCTTTCGTGCAAATATAATAAAAATATAGCACATAATGACCCTTCGTGCAAATATAAAAACATGGAGCGGAATGACCAATTGTGCATTATCACTTTCCTCACCCAAACAGTAATCATAACCAAACGGGGCGAGAGAATAAACAAATAATAAGAAATGCCCCGGCAAGGAAAAATATAATTAAACAACTAAATCTCGGCAAGGGAGCAACAACAACAACTTTCACCTCCCGACAATGGAGATAATCAATTTACTCAAACCATCCTGGCAAGGGATTAATCATATCTCTTTCATTCCTTTCATTTCATACTCAATAGTATTTTTATTGTTTGAGCCAATGCTCCAAAGAATTCACAATTCATGATTAATCCTCATACCCTTACTTTCTGTATAATTCATCAATTAGCATGGAGTAGTCCCAAAAATATTAGAATAAGTACAAATAATAACATAGGGTTATGCTAGACACCGGTTTATAGATACTCGTCACCATGCCTATGCACCATACTCGATCATTTAGCCGTTAGCAATTAATAACACTCCAATCCTATTCTCTCAAACCAAAGTTAGATCAAATACTTACACCGGTCCAAAGAATAGCAATCAATCCTCAAATACCACCTTTCCTCTACAATTGGACTCCGAAACAATGATATCTAGGCATAATTAATCCAATAATATCAATAAAGACTCATTGGCAACATCTCATAGCCTAAATATGAATTTCCTAGCATTCTTTCAAAAATACCAAAATTTAACACTAGGCCCACATGGTCCAAACACGTGGCTCGGACCAAAACCTAGTCACCCATAACCCCATGAGTTCAAATATATAATATATTTTAAGATTCGACCCCAAATTGAGGTTGAATCACCCAAAATCCTCAAAACCCTAACTCTATCCAAAACCCTTAATTTCTACTATGATTTCATGATTTAGATTTAGGAATTCGATATATGATGATAGAAAATGAAGAAAACGAGTTAGATAATACTTACCCAAGAAGCTTTGGTGAATAATAGCTCTAAAAATCACCTAGGTGTTGTGGAGAAGATAAGGTTTATGATAGCAACACGATAGGGATTCAAGATTTACTAAAGAACAACAAGAAACGCGCGGAATCTAAAAGAAAAATAAAGAAACGAATAAAAGACAAAAATTAAAGATAGATTGAATTCAAGAAAGCGTTTCTTGAATTCAAGAAGTCTATTCTTGAAGTTGAATCCTAACAACAATAATTAGCTAACAAAGAACTAATCACCTTTGGTAGAAATTAAAAACAAGAAATAGATTGTGAAACCCGATCCTTTAGAATAACAAGAACAACAATAAGCCTAAACTTATCACCTTTCTTGAATACCTAGAAGTGATCTAAGATTTCGAAAAAGGGTTTAATTCTTACCACCACAAGTTGAGTCTTGAAGGTGGTAAAATAAATCCAAGAGTAGCCACACAAGAGTGCAAGAAATATCTCACAAGTTTTTATTGATAATAATCTGAATAATCTGCCTAAAACAAAGAAGATACCCCTTTATATAGAGGGGGTCACGAAATTATCCTTAAAAATTAGGAAATAAAGTCCTAAACTACTTTGGACAAAAAGTCCAACTAAAATAGGAAAAGATAAAACTCTAGGAAACCAAAACCAAGTCAATCTTGGAAAGTAATTCTACCAATCTTAGGAAAAGGAAACTATTAACCTTAACTAACTAGTAAAGCAATAAATATGTCCTAACAAACTAGGAAAATTTAGGTGCCTAATTTAGGTGCCTTTATGGCTGGTGCTTGGACCCCAATCAACCTCATCTTGGACTTTATGATGATTCGGTCCGTCGTCATGTGAGTTACCGCCCAGCTTTCCCCTTTATATGATTGTTCATGTTCAAATATATGTGTTTGGTAAATTTGAGTCAATTCAGATCGAGTTTGGTAGAAAATGAGACAAATAGTCTCTTTGTTGAAGGAATAGTTGGAAAAAGTCAACCGGATGTTGACTTGTGAGTTAGAGGGCTCAGAATCGAATTCTGATGGTTTGGGTAGCTTCGTGGGAGTGTAGAATTAGGCTTGAATTGGCTAAGTTGGGATTTTGGCGAAATCCGATCGATAGGCAAGATTTTGATCCGAGAGTTGGGATGGAATTCTGACAATTGCAGTAGCTCCGTTCTGTGATTTTGGATAGTTCTACAAATATTCAGGTCATTCGGACACCGTTTGGCCGGGTTTTTGATTGGACGTTGGTTTCGAAGTTTTAGCTGAAACTTAGGCTTCAATCTGCCTTGATTTGATGATTTCCATGTTTAAGGGTATGTTTTTATGATTGGAACAAGTTTGTATCGTGTTTTGGAGTAGGGTGGTGGTTTTTGTTGGGGTCCCGGGGGCCTCGGGGTGAATCCGGGGGTCCAAACGGACCATTTTTGTCTAATGGAACAGTTAGATTTACTGTCATAATTGCAGGGTTATTTTATTCTCTACGATCGCATGGGGAGCCCTGCTATCGCGTAGAAGGATTTTGGGGAGCAGTCTCTTTGTTCTCTGCGATCGCATAGTAATGGGAAGTGAAGCAGTGCGATCACAATGCGCAGGAAGCAATCGCATAGAAGGACTGGAGGGAACCTGATTCTTGCACTATGCGATCACATAGGGATGGTCGCGAACGCATAGAGTATTTTGGAGGCCAAGGAATTTGTTCATCGTGATCGCATGCCTAGGGCTGCAATCGCATAGAGTTAAATTGACTGGCAGAAGGGTTTATATCAGAACATTTCAGTCGCGAACCATTAGTATTTTTCCTCCATTTTTGAGTTCTTTGAGAGCCAAGTAACGCGATTTGAAGGGGATTTCATCCGGAAACCATTGGAGGTAAGTTTTATGGTCTAAATATATGATTTTATCCTAGAAGCTTCATCTATATCACTGAAAATTGAGGGATTTAAGGTGTATTAATGGGGGATTTTTGCTCTAAGCATGGGTTATGGTAAATCACTTATTTGAATAGGCAAACGGAGTCCGATTTTGATAAATTTTATATGAACGAACTCATAGAGAGATAAGGATTCTAAAAATGTAACTTCTTTATCTTTTTAAGAAGTGTGCCCAGGGGTCAGGTTTTGGCAACTTCGTGATTTTCGGTGTAATTCGAGTTATTTCGATTGGGTTATGTTCCTTTAGCTTATTTTGATGTATTCTTATTGGTTTTAATCATATTTGGCATCCGAGGAGGTTGATTTGCAAGGCAAGTGCAAAGCGAGCTAGGGCTTTTACCGATTCGAGGTGAGTGGTGGTAACAAATGTTGTACTGAGGGTTTGAAACCCCGTATTTGCACTATGCAATGCTATGCTGAGATGGAACACGCGTCATGTGATGAGTGTGGTGGTGTTGTGACTGGGGATTTGGACCTAGTCTTTCCCGATTGATAGTTTAATGTGCATAATAACTGAGACTGGGCTTATATCTATATATTTGGGCTATTAGCCATGTTTGGGACCTTGTGCCGATCTGTAGAATATTAGGGAAGCCTGTAGAACTAAGTGACCCTTATATCATGTTGAACACATACTCTCAGCCGTATTCATAGTTGTATAGCATGTCATGAACCAGTACTAGATGTTTACTCTAAGTGAGAATACCTAGGGTTGAATACCCTGCTCTAGCTGAGTGGGCCCGAGAGGCCGAGTCTATATTGACTGAGAGGGGTCGAGGACCCACTGTGAGGTATTGATACATATACCGGATTGGGCTGCGTGCTACATCAATATATACATATGCATATATTGGATCGGACTGCACGCCACAGTAATATATATAAAAATATAGATCGGACTGCACGCCGCAGTAATATATATATAAATATGGATCGGACTGCACGACGCAGTAATATATATATAAATGTGGATCGGATTGCTCTCCACAATAATATATATGTGGATCGGATTGCACGCCGCAGTATCATAGCGCTTGGGCTGAAGGAACCCCTCCGGAGTCTGCACATACCCCTAGTGAGCACACTATATATTATTGGATCGGGCTGTGCACCGCAACACTATATCTATTATATTGGATCTGGATACATGCTGCAGCACTATATATATTGGATCGGGTTGCACGCCGTAGCATTATATCTATTATATTGGATCGGGCTGCACGCCACAGCACTATATATATTGGATCGGGTTGCACGCCGCAACATTATATATACATATGTACATATATTGGATCAGGTTGTGTGCCACAACAGCATGAGTGTGGATCGGGTTGCACACCACAACAGAGTTAGATCAGTGTTGGATCAGAGGTAGATCAACATTGGATCAATATGAGACAATAGTAGACTGGAACCAGACTTACCATTGTAGAGATGTTTTACCGGTACGGTTGTTCTTAGAACTGTTTGGTGATAATACATGTGTTCTTACTTTTAGTTATTGTGAGCACGTGATTTTTGCCTCACACGAATTACTCCTAAAATATCAAAAATAAAAGAGTTTTTGTTTGTTTGCAATATTTGGGGATCGCATGCTCTTTTTCTTTTGTTGTTTGCATTTGTGTGTGCGTGTTTATTTGTTTCAATTAACAAAAATTAATATATATATATATATATATATATATATATATATATATATATATATATATATATGTCACATTTGCATCTAGGATTTAGTACTACAAGTAGGAGTAATTAAGTTTGTTGTACAAATCACAAAATATGTACTTTGCATTGTTTAGCATTTAAGATCTAGTTCGGTGATTTTATTCTGAATTGGTGCTTAATTATATGTGATATTTATTATTATGAGTTAATTTGTATTTTAAGTTAATTTTTCAGTGTGACTTAGGAATTTTGGTAATTAGGAATTAAAAAGAAAATGAAAGAACAAGAAGAAAAAATGAAAATAGAATACAAAGAAACCAGGAACTGGGCCATTTCGTTTTGGACCAGAACCAGGCCCAATGTAATTACATAAACCCAATCCCTTACCCGATCTGCCCAACCCCCAAATGGCCCCGTTGATCTGGACCGTTGGATTTTGTTATCCAACGGCCCAGATTAATCAATCAATTCTCGAATATACTCAGACCGTAACTTAATCAAACGACACCGTTTGGTTTAAGGGAGGAGATCCTGGTCGTTGATCGTAAATGATCCAACGATCAGGATTTAATCTCTTGAGTCATATATAAAGCCCACCTTCACACCCCGCCCCCCCAAGCCGGACCCCCTTACACCCGTCGTCTCTCTTAGAGACGAATTAACCTCGCCGTCCACCACCGTGCTCCGCCCGCCGAAAATCGCCTCACGGCGGTTCCGGTAGGCCAACGGCCACCAAATTTACACCAACCCTTCTCCTCACCTCCCTCTCTTCGAATCCGGCCTCCGTTAGTCTCGAATCCGTTTCGAGCGTGTCGAATATTGAATCAAAGGTCGCCGGGATTTGAAAACCATGCCAAACCTCACCAAAATCACACCATAGCTTCCCATGAGCTCCCTCATACCCCCACCGGCCTTAGTTTTGTTCGAATCTTGCCGGAAACCAGTCGAGCCCCAAAATCTCGGCCATGAACCCTAAACTCGATTCCTACCTAATTGAGGTCTAATAGACCTTAATTGGGATGTTTTCATTATTGAAAACATCTCAATTAAGGTCCATTGGCCTCAAAAACGAAGAATCCAAGTCCAAGTTGAATCCCAAGTTCGAATTAAACCCAAGACGGGTCCGAGTCCGTTCAAGTGCGGATTGGTCCTCTCTTATGGTATTTCTTCTTTTTCTTCATATTCCGTTTGTTAAATCAGTTGAATTCTATTTTCTTATTTTTTTCTGTTCTATTTCTTCATCTCCAATAGACCCTTTTGTCCGGTCAATCCACATCTTTATCTGTTTGAATTCAATGCTAATTGCTTTATATGCGTAGTTTATTTAACGTCGTCAACAAGTTAATTTATTTGTATGATTGTTCACCACCTTGTCTGCCGTATGCAATTCACTATTAGGGTTGTTACCTGTTCAATTCTGGATTAGGATTTAACTGAATTTAAGTGTTAGGGTTGGATTAAGGCCATTTGTTTAATCTATTGCCCATAAGATAGCCTAGTGGAGCCTGCTATCACAGCAGGACACTCCACCAGGTCTGTACTTCACATTTTTTATTTATTAAAGCCCATATTTAAGCAAAAATTAGTGGTGAAAACTGGCAGAGCATGGTCTGGGCATAGATAGGAATGGGTAGGGGTATTAGTTTAGTGAGAAGCATTCATTCAAAGGGGAATTCAAAAATACTATAAGTATAGGATGCAAAAAAGATAGAGGGGAGATTGTTTTTATCCAGAGAGGGCTGGGGGAAGATACACAGATTTCAGATAAAAACATACACACACAAACCTTAGAGACAGAACACTGGGTATATATATTCACAGCATAAATATTCACATAGACTCATACAAATACAGGAGTATTCACTGCCTACTGGGTGCTCCTGCTGTGGCTTCTTGTTCTTCTGTTACTGCTGTTTCTTGCAATTGTGTTGTTTGTTGTCGAGACTGCTGTTAATTGTGCTTGGCTATTGCTGAGTGTTGTGGTGTTTGGGCCACTGCTGGTGTTGAGTTTGGTTACTGCTGTTGGTTTGTTTGCTGGTTGGTGTTTTGTTGCTGTGGTTGTATTTTTGCTACTGCTGGTTGTGGTGTCTGTTGGCTGTTGCTGTTGTGTTTGTTGCTGCTGGTTCACTTCTGCTGTTGCTTCCTGGCCTTAGCTGATCCTTTGGTCCTCTACCTTTTGTCAATTTCCAGGTACACATTCACGAGCTCACTTTGATGTAACTGGGAGGAGGAGTTAAGAAATGAAATACTCATATTTGTTGATAGGTTTTTTTTGTTATCTAAATGGATAGATTGTGTAAACATTTGTTCATTGTACTTGTTTTTTTTGACAATCAATCGAAGTGTAGTGATTTAAGTGATACTGTTTTGAGCTTCAAAAGTTGGGTTAGTTAGATGTATTGAAATAGGATGTCTTGAGAAGGCAGAGAAGGCAGTGTATACTTGATTAAGATTCATTAGTCGTTACAGAATCCTTAGTATGAGCTTAGTCTAAAGTTACCACATTGGCATGAAATGAACGATAGAATTAACACTATGAAAGAAGCAGTTCTTGAACTTGTTTAATTGTGCAATAATTCATTAAGGCATAGAGGCAATTCGACCCATATCTTGGCTTGGTATGGGCTGTGATTTGAAACTCCTCTTTCATATGCAATTGATGTTTATAACCATGGCATGACTGATTTCCCTTTTGTCTTATCAAAACACACCTCTGAGTTATATTCACTTTTAAGGAAACAAACAGAATCTTTTTGCATGATTTAATGTTGGGGGTATGTCAAATCGACCTTTTACGCTACGAATTAAATCATCTTGCAGCCCTCTTGTATCATCGTCTTGCTTCAATATCGGTCGATCACATAATTGTCGCGGCTACGGGTACGGTTCCCGTGACGTAGCGGTGGTATTAGGTTTCAAATTACCTTTAAATAGGCATATCTTTAATTCATTTAGCGGAGTAAATTCGAGGCGAGATAATAGGTTAAAATGGTGTTAAGCCGGTTAATATATAATTGGTAAATTAAGGTAATCTTTCTTAGTAACGTTCATTAGGACTTTCTTTCCTTTTGATGCAAAAACAAAGTGATAGAAAATTTAGTTATGCTAGGTATGACCTTAAATAATAACGAGACGAGCCTCGCCAAACGAAAAATACACAACTGCGGGGCCCTCAAATTAGTTGTTACAAAAAAACTTAGACCTGGAAGGACCGTTAGTGAATATTCACGGTCTTTTCCCAAAGTTGATAAAGACGATAGACTCTTTCGGCACGATTTGTAAGTAAATTACTTTCCTAAATACGGGTGCGCATTTATGTGACCCAAATCTTACTCTCGGCGGAATTGAAATACATTGAAGTCACAGGCGTACTGGTTGCGGTGTGACTCGAAATGTGTTTTCGTGACGTCGCAATTCTTCTAAAAATAAAAGCGGAGCATTAAAAATACATAGTTAAAATACATGAAGAAATCAGATAAAAGCAAAAAGTGCAGTTGAGCGACCGTGCTAAAACCACGGAATTCGGGAATGCCTAACACCTTCTCCCGGGTTAACAGAATTCCTTATCTAGATTTCTGGTTCGCGGATTGTTAAACAGAGTCATTCTTTTCCTCGATTCGGGATTCAACCGGTGACTTGGGACACCATTATTTTTCCAAGTGGCGACTCTGAATTAAATAAGTTGATCCCGTTTCGATTGTCCTTTAATTGGAAAAACTCCTACGTGCTCCCGCGGGTGCGGTAAAAAGGAGGTGTGACAGCTCTGGCGACTCTGCTGGGGAATTACCTCTGAACTTCGGTTCAGGGTCTAAGAATTCGAGCTCAATTAAATTGTTGTTTTGTCTATATCTGATTTTACTACATGTTTAATTAATGTGCTACATGTCTACCGCTTTGATACTAGTTGCACTGTATATACAAACTGTTATATGTTTACCGCTTTGATATTGCGTGAACTGTATATAAAACTGTGCCGCAAACCCTTCACTTCTCACCCCCGGGGATGTGCTCACCGGTTGAGACTCCTTATTCTGTTAGTGTCATACCCCAAAATAATGAAGAGGCTCGGAAAGTTTCTAAGCCGGTTGGCCTTTTGGTTCCCGAAAAGGAGCTCCTTCCTCAGCCCGAGTTGTCCGCTTGGGTACACAGTCTAGATCATGCACCGAGGTTTTGAACTTAGAATAACATAACCGCATACCGGATCCCTAGTAGGAAACGCTTATTTGCATCACGTTGCATTTGACTTAGGGGACTCAACACAGGGGTTGGGGCCGTCTAGGACAGGCAACCTGAAATGAAAAGACCATCCTGCTATACCATGTTTGTTTCAAGCATTTATTCGAACTTGCATGCTGACCGGCTTTTAAATACTGAAGAGAAACGAAAAACAAAAGGAAACAATATGGGTAAATAGATATTTTCAGAAAATACAAAAATGTGTTGTACCAACAAATCAATAGTGCAGTTTGCTAATAAAAAACGACGGAAGGTTGACTTCGCCGACAATAGGTCTTAACAAAATGTGTTTTCTTTGTCGGTCAATAAAAGAAATGTGTTTCTTAACAAAATGTGTTTTCTTTGTCGGTCAATAAAAGAAAATAGTTTGTCTTGACGGACCGAACTACGCGGGTTTGATTCTCACCGGATGTGAGATACGTAGGCAACCCCCGTCGGGTCCAACTTGCCATTTTTCAAAAAACAAATATACCAAAATCTGTAAATTTTGAAAAAATCATTGCCAGCCAAAATGATCGTTTTCTTTAAATAAATGTGCAGGATGAGCACAATTCAAAATGAACCCTTTTCACTCATGACTAAAATCCCGGTACAAATACGGCTATGGTGGGATGATCTAGGCAAAGAAGGGCAGGATGAGGTTAAAAAGTATTTGAAAGGTCTCACAGGTCTGCTTGAAATAAAACCTCGTGGGGACATCATAAGAGCATTAGTCACATATTGGGACTCCGCGCACAATGTCTTTCACTTCTTGGACTTCGAGCTCACCCCAACTGTGGAGGAGATGACCGGATACATTGGAAACACTGATATACCATTGGGGCATCAATATCTAATCGCCCCCAGGGTTGTCGCCATACACCGGTTTTTAGACTCACTGAAGACAGCCAGAATGGTACGTAACCCAGATCTAGCATAAGGGTTTTGTACTATAAACTTCATCTATCAAAGGTACGGTCACGTGGGATGTTTCGACAAGCCAGAAAACAAATTATGCAGCAAGGGTAATCGCCAGAAATGGGAGGAGCACAAACGAGTTGCTTTCATGATAGCCTTTTTAGGACTCGTGGTATTCCCAAGGAAAGACGAGAACATTGATATAAAGATAGCCGGAGTCGTCAGTACTTTGCTTGACCAAAGCGAAAGTACTCTTGCTCCTATCATACTGTCAGACATATATCGAGCCCTCACAGTCTGCAAAGCTGGAGGAGATTTTTTCGAAGGCTGTAATTTACTGCTACAGATGTGGACGATCGAGCACCTGTGTCACCGTACCCAATTCTTGAGATATGGGTTGGTTGAGAAAACTTGCATAAGCAAATTTTATACAAGGATTGATAGGACCGTCCTGCCCGAAGGAACATTGGCATGGAGGGCATACTTTCAGGCTCTCAGCGCAAGTCGAATACAATGGACGTTGGGTTGGTTACGGATAGACAGAATCGTGTACATGCCAGCGGCTAGGTCCCCCTTTCTCTTAATGGGACTTAAAAGCATTCAACCTTATGCGCCCCATCGGGTGTTGAGACAGCTCGGGAGGTGCCGGATAGTACCCAAAGAAGAAGACCTGAGTACCCAGGTTATTGAAATTGGTCCCGATGGTCAATTCCCAGAAGCAAGGGTCTGCCAGATCTGGAGCAAATGCCAATATCTGGAGGCAAACACTTGTGTGCAAAATCGAGCTAGAGGAGAGGTTGCGCCCGGATATCTTACTTGGTACAAAGGAGAAATATCGGGTGAAAGACCAGCCAAAAGACCTCACCTCAAGGAATTTGCTGAAGCGTCACAAGAACAATGGGACTGGCTAGCTAAGGAAGAGGTTTACCGAACAAAGATCGGTAAGATAGAGCAACGGGTCCAAGATCTCCAATTTGAAAAGGATATGCAAGCCGCCGCCGACGAGGGAGATAAAAAGAAGTTAGCACAAGAAAATGACTTTTTGAGGGCTCAGATCCAGCAAATGAAAAGGGACGCTGACAGACAATTGAGGAGTCGAGCAGACGAAAAATTGATAAAAGGTTTGAGAAGCCAAGTTGCCGATGTCCAAAGAGAATTGGAAGAGTCGAAGGCCCAAACAATGAGGGTCCGTGCTAGCTGGAAAAAGGAGGCACATCAACAAGCACTTCACCTGCAACGGATAGAGGAAGATTACACTGAGATCATCACTAGTCTAAGGGAAGCAAATGTTATTCTCAGGGAGCGGGTTTTCAAGCAAGCCTGAGATGCCAGAACAGACCTCGACCGTTGCCACGATTTGATGGCCCGACTGCAAGAACAAGTGGATAGGCTCCTAGACCAAGTCACCAACAATGCTTGAAGATTGGGGGTGAAAAACCAGCAGATAGAACAGTTACTCAGAGAAAGGGACATGATCAAGGACAGAATTGGAGAAATAGGGCACTATGTCACCATGAAGTGTTTAGCTTGCGAACAGATGCCCCGCCCTGCCCTTTTTGCTTCGGTTATGGGCTACGTTCATCAGATCATGAGAGATTTAAGGGGACTACACAAGGACCTCACACCAAGGCCCGCGGCAAGACCGAATGATGCCTCGCGGGCCCCCAGGAATTTTAGAGCATTAGACTTCTGATTTAAAAATGTATTTTTTAAATAGGGAGTTAAGTTGGTTGGCATTTTATTTTCCTTTTTCGAGTCAAGCATTCCTCTATTTTGTCGATTATTGTAAGACATGTTTTGCAACTTTAAGGTTTTATTTGATATAAAAGTTACTGAATTTTGCCACAATCTTGTTACCAGAACTACGCTCGGTCTGATTCACGCGGGGACGTGATACGTAGGCAATCCACATAAGATTCGACCACCACCAAAAAAGAAAGGAAAAGGATACGAAGGTTAATAACAATAAGGCTTTCAAGGATAGTTGAAAAAGAGAAAAGAAAAAGAAAAAAAAAAGGAAAAAGAGAAAAAAGAGAAAAGCTGGAATGACGCATGTTACGAGTACATGTAGAAAGGGTTATTTGGTTAGGTGCATTACATCCAACGTGCTATAACATATCTGTTAAACTCGGTAAACTAACAAGTTTGTTGCATTTCCAGAAAAGTTTAGCAGTTGGTTTGACAGAATATACTGGCCAGCCACCATTACCGTACTAGATCTAAAGGGCCAATTACAGCAAGTATGTCTAGTTCCGGTAAAAGTCTCGAGGAAGAGAAATCGGAGATGCAAATCATGAAAGAGGAAGTAGAACGGTTGAGACATCAGATAACAGAGATGCACCTAGCCTGGGCTAGGGGACAGTCCTCACCAAACCTCCCTACTCTCGCCTCAGCTCCGGAACATCCACCCATCGATCCTTCGACAAGCGCCCCGATCTATCCATACTTTCAGGGGGAAAACCCATATGCCACCCACACTCCACCAGCCAAACCAAATCCTCCTCCAGTCACCCCTGTCTTTGTGGCACCTCCACCTGCTACTCTACAAAGGTCGTCCGGCGAGCCGCATGTTCAGATCCATGACAACTCTTACTATCCTCCAGAGCCTACTTTTAGGGCTCCTGAACCGCAATCACATACCCCTCACCGGGATAATCCGGCAGAACCGGAAAAGCACTTCCAAAGTTCGGAACATGAGGAAGTTATTAGAAAAGTTAAAAGCATGGAGCAGTCCTTCAGGAATATGCACGGTTTGGGCAACCAGGTCAGTGTCGCTTACAAGGATCTGTGTCCGTTCCCCGATGTCCAGTTGCCGACCGGGTTCAAAATGCCCAAGTTTGACCGATACGAGGGGCACGGTGATCCTGTAGCCCACCTCCGAGGGTTTTGTAGTAAAATGCGAGGAGCCGGAGGACGGGACGAGATTCTGATAGCTTACTTCGGTCAGAGTCTGGGAGGATCTGCGCTGGAGTGGTACACTAGACAGGACCCCAGTAGATGGTTTACGTAGGATGATTTGGCTCAAGCTTTTATTGGGCAGTTCCAGTACAATCTCGAAATAATCCCCGACCGCCTATCATTGCTAAAATTAGAGAAGAAACCCGCTGAGAGTTTTAGAGAATTTGGTTTCCGCTGGAGGGAACAGGCCGCAAGGGTAGATCCGCCTATGAGAGAGAGCGAGATGGTGGACTACTTCTTGCAGACACTAGAGCCAACCTATTTCGGACATCTGGTGACGTCCGTGGGCAAGTCATTCACCGAGGTGATAAAAATGGGGGCTATGATCGAGGAAGGCTTGAAAGCCAACAAGATCATGAGCTACTCAGCATTGAAAGCCACCACCCAAGCTATTCAAAATGGTACTGGAGGAGTACTTGGGAAAAAGAGGAAAGAGGAAGTCGCGGCATCCGAGTCCGGGACATGGTTAAGAAACAGAGGCCCCGCACCCCAATATAGCCCGCTCCAGCCTCACCACCAAAATTACTTCCACAACCCATATAACCACCCGCAACATTACTATCCAGCACCTGATCCCCATTTTACTGTCCATCACGCACAGTCCTATTCTGCACCTCCCGTCCATGCACCGTGGCGTGCACCAAACCCGCAAAACAACTATCCACCCCCAAGAGCTTACAGAAACCCCTCGGGCGCGAGTTTTCGTCCGAACCAGGCATTCAAGGGCGACAGGGCGCCAAGGCCAAAGACTTTCACTCCCTTGGGGGAGTCTTACACCAATCTGTTCCACCGGTTGAAGCAAGTAGGGTTGCTAAATCCGGTTGAAGCTAAGCTACCAAACCCTCTTCCAAAGAACCTGGACCATTCAGTAAATTGTGCATACTGCTCAGGATGTCCGGGACACGATACGAAAAAGTGTTGGAGGTTGAAAACGGCCATCCAGGAGCTCATCGACACTCGCAGGATTGAGGTCCAGACTCCAACAGAGCCCAACATCAACCAAAACCCACTTCCAACTCATCGTGAGACCAACATGATCGAGTTGGTACGGGTAGAACAAGGAAAGGAGAAAGCCTCTCAGACGGTAATGATGATCAAGTCTAGCGGGGTAGGAATGAGAAAGGGGCCGAGCTTTGATGAGCCATCCATTTGCAAGAAGGACGTACCAGGAGGGTCAAAAGCAGAAAAGGGAAGTGTGAACGAAGTACCGGTGAGGCCGGGGGAAGCAAAAATAGTTGTACCAGGGATAGCAACCAAGCCCGTCCTGACGGTAGCAGGCGTTCGCATGGATCCCTTCATCATCAAGCCAGCAATACAGTTGCCCATAACTGATAGCAGAGCTATTCCATGGAATTATGCTCAGGTTACAACAACCTATAAAGGAAAGGAAGTGAAAGAGGAAGTTTGCGAAGCGCAAGGTTTGACCCGCTCGGGGAGATGTTTTGCCCTCGCGGAGTTGAGGAAGACTGCTCCGGCAACACTGAAAAAGCCGGTAACTGACGAAGAGGCAGAAGAATTCATGAAAAAGATGAAGCTGCATGACTATTCTGTCTTAGAGCAGCTGAGGAAAACGCCTGCGCAAATATCATTGCTATCCTTGCTGATACATTCCGAAGAACATCGGCAAGCTTTGATGAAAGTTTTGAATGAGGCCCACGTACCTGATAAAATCTCGGTGAGTCATTTGGAGAAGATCACCAATAGGATCTTCGAAGCGAATCGGATCACCTTCACCGATGATGAGTTGCCTGAGGAAGGCACCGAGCACAACAAGGCTTTATATCTTACGGTAAAGTGTGAGGAGTCGGTGGTTACCAAAGTCCTTGTCGATAATGGATCAGTGCTAACATCTATCCTCTCTCTACGCTGGACAAGTTGAAAGTGGACATCGGCAGGATACGCAAGAACATCATATGTGTTCGAGGGTTTGATGGAGGAGGCAAGGCGTCGGTTGGGGACATAGTGTTAATCTTGACAATTGGGCCAATGGAGTTCACCATGGAATTCCAGGTGCTGGACATGGTGGTGTCATATAACCTTCTGATAGGGCGACCATGGATCCATGCCGCAAGAGCGGTTCCATCCAGCTTACACCAACTCGTCAAGTTTGAGTGGGACCAACAGGAGATCTTCGTCCATGGAGAGAATGATCTACAACCAGGCACCATCGTCCCCTTTGTTGAGACAGAAGAAAATGTTGGGCCATGGGTATACCGGATCTGCGATGTTGTATCCGCCCACCGAGTTCCAGAAGGGGAGTGCATTCCCAATGACGGAATAATTACCGCAGACGTCATGGTGGCTCATGAAATGTTGAGACATGGTTTCATACCCGGCAAAGGTCTAGGTGCATCTCTGCAAGGAATCATACAACCGGTATCCGTGGTCGAAAACATAGGAACCTTCGGCTTGGGATTCAAGCCAACATCAGAGGACATCCGGCGAGCCAAGAGGAGTAAGCAGAAGACATGGGTGCTCCCGAAGCCTGTTCCACGCCTTTCCTAATCTTTCGTCAGGTCTGGAGTAAGAGGACATCCGACGACAAAGGTTCCCAGTCCTATGGTTAGGCCAGACGAAGAGTTCTTAAGAAAGTCCGAGGACCTATTCACAGATGTATGTATGCTCGAGGATGGTGAAGGATCCAGCCATGCCGAGATACAGTTTGTGGGACCAAAAGCAAAATTGAATAATTGGAAGGCTACTCCTCTCCCTGTCCGGAAGGAGTCTTGGTAGTTTGTTTTGGATTGTTTTCTTTCGAAATTTTGTGTTGGGGGTTGTCCCGGGAGTAAAATCCATTTGTTTTAGTTCATTTTGATTTGAGTTTGCAAGTTTGTTTTTCCTTGTACTGTTCCCATTAATGAAATTTTGTTCCCTTCGTGTCTAATTTTGTTTATTTTCCTTCCTTTTACTTTTCTGAACAGCCTTCTTTCAACTGATCTTAATGATATGGCGTGCTTAAAGATTAATCAACCCAGTCTAGAAAGTCAATCGGGTTTGGAAATAATAACACATGAAACAAGAAGTGACGAGAGTGAATCGGAATACGGCGATGATGAAGCCGTAGAAGAAATTGGTGAAGAATTAAGTCACTTCGAGGAAAAACCCAAACTAAATTTAAATGATACTGAGGCTGTTAATCTGGGGAAGACAGATGACGTCAAAGAAACCAGAATAAGTGTCCATATTGAACCTAACCCGAGAGAAGAGTTGATCAAAACACTCATGGAGTTTAAAGACATTTTCGCATGGTCGTACGACGACATGCCAGGACTCAGCACTGATCTAGTGGTTCATAAATTACCCACCGATCCGGCATATCCTCCCGTCAAGCAAAAACTGCGGAAGTTCAAAACGGAGATGAGTGTAAAGATCACGGAGGAAGTAACCAAGCAGTTGCAGGCGAAAGTCATTCGTGTCACTCGATACCCTGAATGGTTGGCTAATGTAGTACCGGTGCCAAAGAAGGACGGAAAGATCCGAGTATGCGTGGACTACCGCAATCTCAACAAGGCAAGTCCTAAGGATAATTTCCCGCTTCCCAATATCCATATCCCGATTGATAATTGCGCTGGACGTGAAATCGGATCCTTTATGGACTGTTATGCGGGATATCATCAGATCTTGATGGATGAAGAGGACGCAGAAAAGACGGCTTTTATCACACCGTGGGGGACTTATTGTTACCGGGTGATGCCGTTTGGCTTGAAGAATGCAGGGGCAACATACATGAGGGCGATGACTACGGTATTCCATGACATGATACACAAGGAAATTGAAGTGTATGTGGATGATGTGATTATAAAATCTAGACGTCAAGAAGACCACGTTGCCGACCTCAGGAAGTTCTTTCAAAGACTTCGAAGGTACGACATCAAGCTCAATCCGACCAAATGCGCATTCGGAGTTCCATCGGGAAAGTTGCTAGGATTCATCGTCAGCCGACGGGGCATTGAGTTGGACCCATCCAAAATCAAGTCCATTCAAGAGCTACCCCCGCCAAAGAATAAAACGGAGGTAATGAGTCTGTTGGGAAGGTTAAATTACATCAGTAGGTTTATTGCTCAGCTTACAGCAACCTGTGAACCCATATTCCGTCTGCTGAAGAAAGACGCTGCGATACAATGGACGCCAGAATGTCAGGAAGCGTTTGACCAAATCAAAGGGTATCTGTCAAACCCACCTGTACTAGTTCCGCCTGAACCGGGTAGACCCCTGATTCTTTATCTGACGGTTTTGGAGAATTCGTTCGGCTGCATACTGGGGCAGTATGATCTTACCGGCAGGAAGGAACGGGCCATTTACTATCTCAGTAAGAAATTCACGGTCCACGAGGTCAAGTACACTCATCTAGAAAAGACATGTTGCGCTTTGACTTGGGTAGCCCAAAAGTTGAAACATTATTTGTCTTCTTACACCACTTACCTCATTTCGAGTTTGGATCCGTTGAAGTATATTTTCCAGAAACCTATGCCTACAGCGAGCTTGGCAAAATGGCAAATATTACTCATAGAGTTCGACATCATATATGTGACGAGGACGTCTATGAAAGCTCAAGCCCTAGCCGATCACTTAGCTGAGAATCCTGTCGATGACGGATACGAACCTTTGAGGACGTATTTTCCGGATAAAGAAGTATTGCAAATTGATGGGTTGGAATTGACTGAGGATCCAGGGTGGAAGCTTTTCTTCGACGGAGCAGCGAACGCAAAGGGAGTCGGAGTAGGGGTTGTGCTCATATCTGAAACAGGACATCATTATCCTGTTACTGCTCAACTGCGTTTTCACTGTACCAATAATATGGCCGAGTACGAGGCATGTATCTTGGGGTTGCGATTAGCGGTGGACATGGATGTACAGGACGTTTTGGTCTTGGGGGACTCGGACCTTCTGGTACATCAGATTCAGGGAGAATGGGAAACCAGAGATTTAAAGCTTATCCCGTATCGTCAGTGTTTGCATGATCTGACCAAACGCTTTCGATCAGTAGAATTCAGGCACATCCCAAGGATGCATAATGAGGTTGCCGACGCTCTAGCTACTTTAGCGTCGATGCTACATCACCCGGACAAGGTTCGTGTCGATCCGTTACATATCCAGGTCCGGAATCAACATGCTTATTGTAATGTGATAGAGGAAGAGGTGGATGGTGAGCCATGGTTTCATGATGTCAAGGAATACCTCGGGTTAGGAGTATACCCAGAGCAAGCAACTGGAGATCAAAAGCGAGCTATTCGGCGGTTGGCGAACGGATTTTTCCTTAGTGGAGGGGTGCTTGTACAAAAGGACCCCAGACTTGGGATTGTTAAGATGCATAGATGCAAGTCAAGCCACAACAGTGATGACGGATATACACTCGGGAGTTTGTGGACCACACATGAGCGGGTATGTATTGGCAAAGAAGATTCTTCGAGCAGTATATTACTGGCTCACTATGGAGCGTGATTGTATAAGTTTCGTGCGAAGATGCCATCGGTGTCAGATACACGGAGATTTGATTCATTCTCCACCGACCGAATTGCATACAATGTCGGCACCATGGCCGTTTGTTGCGTGGGGTATGGATGTTATCGGACCTATAGAACCTGCAGCTTCCAATGGTCATAGGTTCATTCTGGTAACGACCGACTATTTTACCAAGTGGGTGGAGGCCAAAACCTTCAAATCAGTAACCAAGAAGGCGGTGGTAGACTTCGTACATTCCCACATCATCTGCAGGTTTGGAATTCCAAAGATAATCATCACAGATAACGGTGCAAATCTTAACAGCGGATTGATGAAAGAGGTATGTCAACAATTCAAGATTACACACCGAATTCCACACCATATCGTCCCAAAGCAAATGGTACGGTTGAGGCAGCAAACAAGAATATAAAGAAGATATTGAGGAAGATGGTAGAAGGGTCTAAGCAATGGCATGAAAAGTTACCATTTGCATTGTTGGGTTATCGCACTACCGTCCGGACTTCGGTAGGTGCAACTCCTTACTTGTTGGTATACGGGACCGAAGCAGTAATACCGGCAGAAGTTGAAATCCCATCCCTCCGAATTGTCGCTGAAGCTGAGATTGACGACGACGAGTGGGTCAAAACCCGATTAGAGCAATTGAGCTTGATCGATGAGAAGAGATTGACAGCAGTATGTCACGGCCAATTGTATCAAAAGAGAATGGCGATAGCATATAACAAGAAGGTACGTCCCAGGAAATTTGAAGTAGGACAACATGTGTTGAAGAGAGTTCTACTGCATCAGGCCGAAGCGAAAGGCAAGTTCGCTCCAAATTGGCAGGGACCGTTTGTTGTGAATAGGGTATTATCCAACGGCGCGCTATGTCTAACTGATATCGAAGGAAGATGCATTGATATGGCTATCAATTTCGATGCAGTTAAGAGATATTACGTGTAGTTCTTTAATGTATTTGTCAACGTTTGGTTTCATTTGTGTGTATTTTGGCATTTTTCGGAGAATGAAATGACAGAGGCAATTTTTCTACTACCCAAACACTTTAACCTTTGTTTTCCCCTTTGAGCCTTAATAATTCTTTCATATACCCTCTTTCGGAATCACCAAGGAAGATGTGTAACAAAATAGAAAAAAGAAACAAAGAAAAGACACAAGAAAAAGTGAACTACGTTCGACCTGATTCCTCAAGAAGGATACGTAGGCGCCACACGGCTCGGTCATAATAAAATAAAATTCAAAAGTTCCCCAAGCAACAAAACTGGGGAGGAAGTCATTGTTTCATTTGGAAAAATGGTGTGGATTCCGAAAGTTGTAATGAGCTAACCGTCGAGGTTAAACCCCTTTTCTTCAACCTCACGCACAAAACCACATTAATGACCGAAAAAGACCTCTCGATCAGTATTCGAGGAATGCCAAGTCATGCGAATGAAAGCCAAAAGTGACATCCCGACCCTCGATTGAATCCAGGATGCACAAGCCGAAAAGGGATAATGCTCTAGAGGGAATCTCATGGGTGATACCCCACCGCAGGGAAAGAAAGCGTAAATGAGAGAGCCTTAACGGTGAAAACCCTCGCGGGCACCTTAAGGCGAAGAAAGTTGAGAGAAATAAATTGAGAGAGTCTTACGGTGAAAACCTTTACGGGCACCCTAAGGCGACGGGAGATAGAGAAATGAGAGAATCTCATTAGTGAAAACCCTTCAAAGGGCACTATGAGGTGACGAGGCAAGATGATTACAAGATGTCTGCATGAGACAAGGTTTGGACATTCGTTTATTCCTAGCAAAATGCGGCCATCAGAAAGTGATTGACATGAATAGACTGGGTAGATTAATCTCAAAGGCGCGACATAACCGTTGAATCAGTCACACATTCAGATAAGTTTTCCTATTTTTGAGTTCAGAAAAGTTTTCCTTTTCTTTTGTCATTTGCGGTCAGCATTCCTTTTCTTTTCTTTCATTTTCGAAAATTGATTTTTCAAAGCTTACTACCAAGTCTCCCAAAGCAGTATAATGAAAATGAATAGGCGTGGAACAAGGCAATAAGGCAGAAGTCGTTCCGATAGTAAGATTGGAACGACAGGTTGATTGGAAGGTTCACAGGAATTATGGAGTATGATGGACACATGTGGCACGTCCGAAAGATGATTTCACGCAACATATCACCGGCTAAAAAGAGTCGGATCAAACCAAAGATTGGAATAAAAGGGAAAGATGAGAAACCGTTCGTGGAAAGAGCATCGTCCCCAGCAAGCGTTAACGTCGTCCCCAAAGTTCGAGGGAGGCCAAGCAGCTGAAAGAGAAAAGAAAATGGCCCCAACAAGAGTGGCACGACCACTCACTGCGTTTTGAAACTAACAATTTTTCTTTGATTTAAAGCAGGAAAGGAGGGTCCGTCGGCGGAAAAAGCATACCACCTAGAAGTTTATCAAACTGGGGCAGAAAATTTTCTTATGTTGCGAAAATTTTCTTGAGAGCAAATACCCAGTAGATAAGGATACAAAGTAACACAAGATTTTGGGAAAATACCCGTTCCGAGCAGAACAGTTTGGACAGAGGCCCGACAATGCAAGAAAGTGATCTTTGAGCCGGTATCATCCCCGGCAATTGTTGGGAAAATGAAGCACTAACTTCGAGATTCCCTTAGCAGCGTTATATCCCATAAGTGTTCAAGGAAGCAGAGGCGGGAGTCCCAGAGGAAGAATGGGAAGAAGGAAGAGGAAAAGGGGTCCCCCGCCAGGATAATCCCCAGTCCATAACATTTCAACCTCCGGCGAGTCCGAGAGAGAATGAGAGGTGAAGGAAACAAAGAATACTTCCTCAGCAGCATCATCCCCAACAAGGGAGTAACAAGTTCCAAAGATATCCCCAGCAGCCAAGAGAAAAGTAATACGACCCAGGGGGGAAAGCAATTCCAAGACAAGATAATTCAGAAGAGAAGGTGGCCCAAGAGGCAATGCAGGAAGGAGAAAATGGTACAAAAGGCAAAGGAAGGTGATCAGGATAGGATGAAATTAGTGAGTTGTAGTTGAAGTCAGGGAGCCCGCCTGGAGAATGGAGTGGCGATTTATTTTGAAGTCGTAGTTGAAGTCAGGGAGCCCGCCTGGAGAATGGAGTGGCGATTTTATTTTTGAAGTAGTGGTTGAAGTCAGGGAGCCCGCCTGGAGAATGGAGTGGCGATTTAGTGTTGAAGTTGTAGTTGAAGTCAGGGAGCCCGCCCGGAGAATGGAGTGGCGATTTATTTTGAAGTTGTAGTTGAAGTCGGGGAGCCCGCCTGAAGAATGGAGTGGCGATTTTATTTTGAAGTTATAGTTGAAGTCAGGGAGCCCGCCTGAAGAATGGAGTGGCGATTTTATTTTGAAGTTGTAGTTGAAGTCAGGGAGCCCGCCTGAAGAATGGAGTGGCGATTTTATTTTGAAGTTATAGTTGAAGTCAGGGAGCCCGCCTGAAGAATGGAGTGGCGATTTTATTTTGAAGTTATAGTTGAAGTCAGGGAGCCCGCCTGAAGAATGGAGTGGCGATTTTATTTTGAAGTTATAGTTGAAGTCAGGGAGCCCGCCTGAAGAATGGAGTGGCGATTTTATTTTGAAGTTGTAGTTGAAGTCAGGGAGCCCGCCTGAAGAATGGAGTGGCGATTTTATTTTGAAGTTATAGTTGAAGTCAGGGAGCCCGCCTGAAGAATGGAGTGGCGATTTTATTTTGAAGTTATAGTTGAAGTCAGGGGAGCCCGCCTGAAGAATGGAGTGGCGATTTATTTTGAAGTTGTAGTTGAAGTCGGGGAGCCCGCCCGAAGAATGGAGTGGCGATTTTATTTTGAAGTTGTAGTTGAAGTCAGGGAGCCCGCCTGAAGAATGGAGTGGCGATTTATTTTGAAGATGTAGTTGAAGTCAGGGAGCCCGCCTGAAGAATGGAGTGGCGATTTTATTTTGAAGTTGTAGTAGAAGTCAGGGAGCCCGCCTGGAGAATGGAGTGGCGATTTAGTTTTGAAGTTGTAGTTGAAGTCAGGGAGCCCGCCTGGAGAATGGAGTGGCGATTTATTGTGAAGTTGTAGTTGAAGTCAGGGAGCCCGCCTGGAGAATGGAGTGGCGATTTATTTTGAAGTTATAGTTGAAGTCAGGGAGCCCGCCTGAAGAATGGAGTGACGATTTTATTTTGAAGTTGCAGTTGAAGTCAGGGAGCCCGCCTGAAGAATGGAGTGGCGATTTATTTTAATTTGGTTGAGGAAAGGGGTTGAATGTAACAGAAATCCCCGGCATGAATCCAAGTTCGTAAGCAGAAGGAAGGCAACAAGGATCGGAAAAGATAGATTCAGATTTCGAAGGAGAATAGTTCGAAGACCACAAAGAAAGGAACCAATGGTCGGAGGTCGGCAATCAAGATAGGCCGAGACAACAATTGTCAGAGGAGAAGAAGCACGTGAGGAAACATCAGAGCCGGCCGAGATGGCAAGGAGCATGACAAGATCAAGTTAAAAAGGATAGATAAGAATTTGTAGTACTGTAACTTAGTCTAACTTCTTATTTTGTTTAGCACGGTGTAATAAGGGGATCATGTTAAGCAGTGGCAACAGCAGTAATAGCAGTAACAGCAGTAATAGCAAGATCGCAACAGTCATGGTAGTCCCAGCTACCAAAACTTCCCGAACTACATTGACCTGATTCCTGTTTAGCCCAGGATATGTAGAAGGCCTCCTGAAGTAAAGGCTCGGTCAAGATCTTTTTAGAAATGCTTCACACGGAGTGCTCGAACGGGCAAAAATCGCTCGTATTCGCTCACTATCTTTGCACGAAAACTCTTCATGTTTCCGCGCAAAGAGGGGCAGCTGTGAGCACGTGATTTTTTCCTCACACGAATTACTCCCAAAATATCAAAAATAAAAGAGTTTTTGTTTGTTTGCAATATTTGGGGATCGCATGCTCTTTTTCTTTTGTTGTTTGCATTTGTGTGTGCGTGTTTATTTGTTTCAATTAACAAAAATTAAAAAAAATATATATATATATATATATATATATATATATATATATATATATATATATATATATATGTCACATTTGCATCTAGGATTTAGTACTACAAGTAGGAGTAATTAAGTTTGTTGTACAAATCACAAAATATGTACTTTGCATTGTTTAGCATTTAAGATCTAGTTCGGTGATTTTATTCTGAATTGGTGCTTAATTATATGTGATATTTATTATTATGAGTTAATTGGTATTTTAAGTTAATTTTTCAGTGTGACTTAGGAATTTTGGTAATTAGGAATTAAAAAGAAAATGAAAGAACAAGAAGAAAAAATGAAAATAGAATACAAAGAAACCAGGAACTGGGCCATTTCGTTTTGGACCAGAACCAGGCCCAATGTAATTACATAAACCCAATCCCTTACCCGATCTGCCCAACCCCAAAATGGCCCCGTTGATCTGGACCGTTGGATTTTGTTATCCAACGGCCCAGATTAATCAATCAATTCTCGAATATACTCAGACCGTAACTTAATCAAACGACACCGTTTGGTTTAAGGGAGGAGATCCTGGTCGTTGATCGTAAATGATCCAACGATCAGGATTTAATCTCTTGAGTCATATATAAAACCCACCTTCACACCCCGCCCCCCAAGCCGGACCCCCCCTTACACCCGTCGTCTCTCTTAGAGACGAATTAACCTCGCCGTCCACCACCGTGCTCCGCCCGCCGGAAATCGCCTCACGGCGGTTCCGATAGGCCAACGGCCACCAAATTTACACCAACCCTTCTCCTCACCTCCCTCTCTTCGAATCCGGCCTCCGTTAGTCTCGAATCCGTTTCGAGCGTGTCGAATATTGAATCAAAGGTCGCCGGGATTTGAAAACCATGCCAAACCTCACAAAAATCACACCATAGCTTCCCATGAGCTCCCTCATACCCCCACCGGCCTTAGTTTTGTTCGAATCTTGCCAGAACCAGTCGAGCCCCAAAATCTCGGCCATGAACCCTAAACTCGATTCCTACCTAATTGAGGTCTAATAGACCTTAATTGGGATGTTTTCATTATTGAAAACATCTCAATTAAGGTCTATTGGCCTCAAAAACGAAGAATCCAAGTCCAAGTTGAATCCCAAGTTCGAATTAAACCCAAGACGGGTCCGAGTCCGTTCAAGTGCGAATTTGTCCTCTCTTATGGTATTTCTTCTTTTTCTTCATATTCCGTTTGTTAAATCAGTTGAATTCTATTTTCTTGTTTTTTTCTGTTCTGTTTCTTCATCTCCAATAGACCCTTTTGTCCGGTCAATCCCCATCTTTATCTGTTTGAATTCAATGCTAATTGCTTTATATGCGTAGTTTATTTAACGTCGTCAACAAGTTAATTTATTTGTATGATTGTTCACCACCTTGTCTGCCGTATGCAATTCACCATTAGGGTTGTTACTTGTTCAATTCTGGATTAGGATTTAACTGAATGTAAGTGTTAGGGTTGGATTAAGGCCATTTGTTTAATCTATTGCCCATAAGACAGCCTAGTGGAGCCTGCTATCACAGCAGGACACTACACCAGGTCTGTACTTCACATTTTTTATTTATTAAAGCCCATATTTAAGCAAAAATTAGTGGTGAAAACTGGCAGAGCATGGTCTGGGCAGAGATAGGAATGGGTAGGGGTATTAGTTTAGTGAGAAGCATTCATTCAAGGGGGAATTCAAAAATACTATAAGTATAGGATGCAAAAGAGATAGAGGGGAGATTGTTTTTATCCAGAGAGGGCTGGGGGAAGATACACAGATTTCAGATAAAAAACATACACACACAAACCTTAGAGACAGAACACTGGGTATATACATTCACAGCATAGATATTCACATAGACTCATACAAATACAGGAGTATTCACTGCCTACTGGGCGCTCCTGCTGTGGCTTCTTGTTCTTCTGTTACTGCTGTTTCTTGCTGTTGTGCTGTTTGTTGTCGAGACTGCTGTTAATTGTGCTTGGCTATTGCTGGGTGTTGTGGTGTTTGGGCCACTGCTGGTGTTGAGTTTGGTTACTGCTGTTGGTTTGTTTGCTGGTTAGTTTTTTTGTTGCTGTGGTTGTATTTTTGCTACTGCTGGTTGTGGTGTCTGTTGGCTGTTGCTGTTGTGTTTGTTGCTGCTGGTTCACTTCTGTTGTTGCTTCCTGGCCTTAGCTGATCCTTTGGTCCTCTACCTTTTGTCAATTTCCAGGTACACATTCATGAGCTCACTTTGATGTAACTGGGAGGAGGAGTTAAGAAATGAAATACTCATATTTGTTGATAGGTTTTTTTGGTTATCTAAATGGATAGATTGTGTAAACATTTGTTCATTGTACTTGTTTTTTTTGACAATCAATCGAAGTGTAGTGATTTAAGTGATACTGTTTTGAGCTTCAAAAGTTGGGTTAGTTAGATGTATTGAAATAGGATGTCTTGAGAAGGCAGAGAAGGCAGTGTATACTTGATTAAGATTCATTAGTCGTTACAGAATCCTTAGTATGAGCTTAGTCTAAAGTTACCACATTGGCATGAAATGAACGACAGAATTAACACTATGAAAGAAGCAGTTCTTGAACTTGTTTAATTGTGCAATAATTCATTAAGGCATAGAGGCAATTCGACCCATATCTTGGCTTGGTATGGGCTGTGATTTGAAACTCCTCTTTCATATGCAATTGATGTTTATAACCATGGCATGACTGATTTCTCTTTTGTCTTATCAAAACACACCTCTGAGTTATATTCACTTTTAAGGAAATAAACAGAATCTTTTTGCATGATTTAATGTTGGGGGTATGTCAAATCGACCTTTTACGCTACGAATTAAATCTTCTTGCAGCCCTCTTGTATCATCGTCTTGCTTCAATATCGGTCGATCACATAATTGTCGCGGCTACGGGTACGGTTCCCGTGACGTAGCGGTGGTATTAGGTTTCAAATTACCTTTAAATAGGCATATCTTTAATTCATTTAGCGGAGTAAATTCGAGGCGAGATAATAGGTTAAAATGGTGCTAAGCCGGTTAATGTATAATTGGTAAATTAAGGTAATCTTTCTTAGTAACGTTCATTAGGACTTTCTTTCCTTTTGATGCAAAAACAAAGCGATAGAAAATTTAGTTATGCTAGGTATGACCTTAAATAATAACGAGACGAGCCACGCCAAATGAAAAATACACAACTACGGGGCCCTCAAATTAGTTGTTACAAAAAACCTTAGACCTGGAAGGACCGTTAGTGAATATTCACGGTCTTTTCCCAAAGTTGATAAAGACGATAGACTCTTTCGGCACGATTTGTAAGTAAATTACTTTCCTAAATACGGGTGCACATTTATGTGACCCAAATCTTACTCTCGGCGGAACTGAAATACATTAAAGTCACAGGCGTACTGGTTGCGGTGTGACTCGAAATGTGTTTTCGTGACGTCGCAATTCTTCTAAAAATAAAAGCGGAGCATTAAAAATACATAGTTAAAATACATGAAGAAATCAGATAAAAGCAAAAAGTGCAGTTGAGCGACCGTGCTAAAACCACGGAATTCGGGAATGCCTAACACCTTCTCCCGGGTTAACAGAATTCCTTATCTAGATTTCTGGTTCGCGGACTGTTAAACAGAGTCATTCTTTTCCTCGATATCAGTATAAGACGGTAGTGGACTGGAACTGAAATTATTATTATAGAAATGACTTACCTGTACGGTTATTCTTAGAACTGTTTAGTGATAATACAAGTGTTCTTACTTTCAGTTATTATTTTTTATTGCTACTCACTGAGTTGAAAGATAATCACCCCACTCCCTACACTTTATGTGTAGATACAGGTGTCCAGGAGGGCAGTTGAGCTATACGTAGCTGCTATTTTACTGTTATCTGAGGAGACATCGAGGTAGCTGTCGACATCCGCAGGACCCGATCTCTCTCTCCTTTCTTCATTTTATGTTTTTGTTTGTTACTCCATCTAGACTTGGATTGTATAGGGTATTTTCATTCTGTTAGAGGCTCAGACTTGTGACACCGGATCCGTTGGGTTGTATTTCATGTATTTTGTTTCCGCATTTGTTGTTTCTATTATAAAAACGGGCTATTAACTCTAATGGATCAGTATTTGATTAATAAATGGCTGGTTATCTGGAAAACATGGTCGGGCTTGCCTAGCAATGTGTTGGGCACCATCACGACCGGTGTTTGGGGTCGTGACAAGTTGGTATTAGAGCCTAGGTTACTAGGTCTCGCGAGTCATGAGCCGGTTTAGTAGTGTCTCGCGGATCGGTACTGAGACGTTTGTATTTATCCTCGGGAGGCTGCAGACCTTTTAGGAAACACTTCAAAATCTTGGAATTCTTATCGTGCGTACTTGATTCAGCTTGAGGTGTAATCCTTGAAATTCCTTCTACACGTCTGTAAGCGGACTCGAGTGCTTAGTGATTAATTTACTTGATGACTTGTGCTTCCCCGATCTAGAGGTGAGATATAATCTCTGTGAGTCTATGTTGGGCCAGGCGGGAGGACTTGAGGCCGGATCTTTGTCTGTGGCTTGAGCACCGAGGTGCTGATTTAGCGAGCTGGTATGATAAAATTTATATGATCAGTATTATCCCTAATTGAGGTAATGGCGGTTGGATAATGGGTGAGCGGTTAGGTGTTCGACTCTTATTGTGATCCATTATATAGCATCTAGCTATGGGCGTGGTGAATATGTTCATGTCTCTTAGTGGAAAGGTAAAGTGCATTACGTATGGTAGTATGAGCTCAGACTCAGGAAGACCGAATGTGTTGTGCTATGTGTATTGTGGTGAAAGGTAGTTGATATATGTTATAATTCGAGCAGGTGCATCGCATGCCTATGTATCAATTTTTATAAGGTAATTTGTGTAGTATTGAGGTTAATGTTGTTGATATACATTGTGATGTCTTGTCGATTTGCGGATGTATTGTTAGGATGGTTTTGGTGATTCTCTGGCAGGTGGATAGGCCAAATTACAAAGGAAACTCTATCAAATTTTTTGGAAAATTTGGGACTTAGAAAAGATTTTGTCACCTAAGAGTAGGCTTAGCTGTTGTGTGTGGTAAAATGCAAGAATTACAGAAGAGTTAAGATTTCTGATGGCTCGAGCCTTCATAAGACTTGTATATGACTTGAGTTTAATCTCACTATAGCAGTGTTGCATCATTTGAGTAAGAATACCATGAGTAGTTAAAAGTGCCTTGATATATGGCTTCGAGCCAAGTTGGGAAGGTTGTTATTGATTAACTGATTGCGCTGTGATGTGTTATGTCAATTCAGTCTCTAAGTATGTTGGTATAGGTTATATGGTGTGTCATAGATGTGAAGGAATATTAGGAGGTTTTGAGTTGCTGTTGATAAAGAATGCTCTCTACGTAGGGAAGGAAGATGATTATTTGTATCTGTATGAAATTATGTCTGTAGTGTCAGAGTACTAACAAGGCACAAGTGATTCTATTCAATAAGACAGTTGAATTACAGCTGAATTAGGATAAATGGAATAAATTGATACTAAACCGAAATAGTATGATAGAGACACGAGTAATTCCTGGTATGTGTTTGAAGTAATGAGTCTTGCAGGTATTGTGCAGCAAAGCTCTTGAGTGCTGGCAGTTGCGTAGCTCGATGTGGGTAGAATGACTCAATCCTGGCAGTTTAGTTTGTGCAATAGAATTGGGAGAAAGAGTTCATGATGTGTTTTACCGTGGTCTGAACATGAGTATATCTTCTGTTCGTATGCGAAGCTTGGAATGTGTAATGATTTTCTTCTATATGGGTCATGACAGTCCTTGACCAGTTGAGTGCGTCGATGTATGCGGCGTAAGAGAGGAATAGAAATTTCCATGTTATCTGAGTGTGATATGGGATATGCGATGTGCGATGTGCTATAAAAAGTTGATAATGGCATGTTCAAGGTTTGGGTCCAGTTCACAATATAATGGTAAGTCATTATAAATCTGGAGCAGTGCAGGCAGCTGCAGATGAATTAAGAATCAAACTTTCTGGTGAATACGGAAAAATAGTACTGTTGTTCTAGTGATTTGACGGTATATGTTCAAAAGGGCAAGATAATGTAAACTGATAATATCTGGTGGTATTGCGGTACACTCTCGTTGGGTCGACTGTAATAATTGAGTCGTTGATGGTATAGTGAAAATTTTGAATGGCTTTCGTGGTATGTATAGATGCTTGATGTGTGTTATGTACTCATACGATGGAGTGTGGAATCAGGTATAGTGATTCCTGTGAGCACGTGATTTTTGCCCTAAGCAATAAAAATTTCAAAATTAAAATAAATAATATTTTTATGTGCAATTACATGTTTTGATTGAAATAAAGTGTATTTGTGTGATTGAACAATTAAAAATAAAAATTAAAAAATTAAAAAATATAGGCTGAGTATAAATGTCACAAATAAAGGAATTTAAAAGAAAGTTAGCAAAACATACAAATATATACCGGAAATTAAGGAAAAATAGCAAAAAATGTCAAAAAATATCAGAAAAATTAGAGAAAATAGGAAATTAAAAGAATTTGAATAATTGCAAAAGAATATAAAAATAAAGAATAAAATACAACAAGAAAATACATAAAATAGAGAACTGGGCCAAATACACAGGCCCAGATGCATTGGCCCAGTCAAATATAAGAGACCGGTCCAAATAGATATGTAATGAAAGATCTGAGCCGTCCATCTACACAATCCAACGGCTGACCTTTAATCCGGAATTTTAAATTGAATTATTATAGTTTTTGATGAGTGAATCTGGGTCGTTCATTTGTTTAATCCAATGGAGAGGGATCAATCCCCGTTTAAATTGAACGATGTTGTTTGAGGTTGTTTGACCCTGTCCGTTGATCAACAATGATCCAAGGTCCAGGATGCATTCATCCGTTACAGGTATAAATAGGTTGGTCTTCAAAGACCGGCCATTATCATCTCTAAACTTAACCCTAGCCGCCCTACCTTCTTCTTCTTCCTCTCATCTCATCTTTGCCGGCCATGGAGACTGTCCCCCGTTCATGGCAGTCTCCGGCCACTTATGAACCTCAAACCACTCTCCTCTTACTCCTGTACCCCAAACCTCCATGAAAACCTAGAAAAAACCATAAAGCCCCAAATTTCTTGAAAATCCGGCCACCGGAGTTCTTCTCCGGTGACCATCACCTTTGCTACTGGACGCCAAACTAACACCCCTGAACCTTCTTGCCTTGATCTTTACCCCATGTAACCCTTTTCCTTCGAATACTCTCTGAACTCCTCGAATCTAAGAAAATAAGTCGCTAGAACCCTAATTCCGGCACACTTAAGCAACCCCACACCAAAAGATCTCATCTTTTCATCTCTGAAACCTATGTCTTCCACTAAAAACCCCAATAAAAGACTTCGAATATGAAGTCTGAAATCTGAAAGAAAAGAAAAAAGGAAACTGGAAAAAAGAAAGAAAAAGAAAAGAAAACAACAAAAAGAAAACAACGGGGAAGCTCAGGAGACATATCCTCCTAAGCTAAGTCCCCTATCCCTTTTGATTATGTTTTGAGCATGATTCATGTGTTAATGCTATTTTTCCTTAAATTTCTTTCGATTAATTAGTTGCATGTTAGATTAGCTTCTTATTTGATTAGCTTCTTGATATAAATGTGCTTCTCTTATTAAGCATGCTCGATTAGATTCTCTGATAAAACTGTCTATTAACACTTGATTAGATATGCTCGAGCCTTTTAGGGTTTTTGTGAGTTTTTAACATGAAAACATTCTGGATATATCTTCTATGTCAAAGCTGTTATGATGTGCCTAAAATCTGAGTTGTGAAGTTGTTTAATTGAAATTCAACCATATTCAAATTTCTCTTTAAGTTTTGGTTAGATGATAAATGATTCTGATTTGTGGCTATATGTGCAAATTGATATGAAAGGTTATATTTGTAATGAGTTCATGTTATTAGACTACAATTAAGCCTATTATGCTCTAGAGGATATTGGTTATAGCTGTTTTAGATAGTAATTGGATAATTGGCTAACTTTGAAAGCATGAAAAATAGTTTAATTAGGTTAAAATTGAAAATGACATAAAAAGTGGTTATAATTGAAATAATAATAGAGTGGTCAGTGTTGAAACTAGCCAACTCTGTAAAATTCTAAGTCTTAAATCCAAATGGCTAGTTCCGAAACTAGTTAACTCTTTGATAATAGACCATAAAATCTTAAGATGGCTAAATCTGCAAGTCTTAAACTAGCCCTAAGAGGCTATTGAACAATAATGACTAAATTTTTCAAAAGCCAAGTCCAAAATACTGGACTGGCTAAAACTGAAAGAGTTTAATCTTAACAAGTAAGCAGGCTAATCCTGCAAATCACTTCTAACACATAAATGAAAAGAATACCTCTTAAAAGAGGTTAAAATTGATAAGAAACTAACACCCAAATCTGGCTAAGTCTTAAAGACTTATAGAATTGTAGCCAGAAGTTAAATAAAGGCTTAAAAAATGCAGTAGACCTGGATAAGGTCGGGTAAATAGTAATCAGTAATAAGGGTATAAAAGGAATAAAAAATAGCATAATTGTGGATTTAATAGAGCCTATGAGGACAATTCAGACATTTAGGCTTAGTATTTCTGCAATATTGCACAAATCAAAGGGTATAATAGACCCAATAAAAAGGCATATTAGTTAATAACCTTAGCTAGTGAGGGTACATTAGTAAAACACCCCAAATAGAACCCAATAGAACCTTCCAGCACATGCTGGAAGGCAATTTTGAATCTGAATTAGGTGTTAAAGTGTAATAAATAAAAGAATTAAGGGGAGGGAATTAGGAATAAATTTTTCAAATTTCTCCCCCCCCCCCCAAAATTTCACCATTTTTATCTATAAATGGGCTTGAATAAAGCCTGAATAAGGGCTGGATTTTTATGAATTCAGAGAATATATACTAAAAACACAAATACTAAGAGTAATTTTTCTGGGTTTAGTCGAAGCTCTGTTCTAAAGCTCTGTAGAACTCCTTTACTATCTGTTGGTTTACTGGGTTTTCTACTGGTCTTCTGCTATTGTGTTACTGGGTTATTGCTTTGCTGAATCTGGAACTCTTATTTGGTTGTTGAATTCGACTGCATTGATGTGTTCATCCATCTTCACTGTTGTTGCTTTGCTGCTGTGACCAATCTGTTTATTCTCATCTTCACTCCTTTAGACTCATAAGATCTTTCATTGCTGAATCAGGTTGTAACTGCAGTGGATCTAAAGTGATTGAATAAAAATGAGATGATTTTTCGAGAATTGTTTTCTGCATTTACCTTTGTATTTAGAATATAAGTAGTTAAAGTTGTAATTCAGTAGGAAATTTATTGTATTATCATTTCATATAAGGCACGAACGTATGCTAGAAATAATGTAATAGAATAGTAAGTAGAGTTGAGTAGTGGTAGTAATTGAGATTACCTAGTTAAAATAGCTTAATAACTAATCTGGCTCATTTAATCTAATAACAAGTTCATAACAGGTAGATTAATAATGATATTAACATGTGTGGCAACTAGTTTAATTCAATAACTGTTAGTTTGATCTAGACAATTTAATAGCAGTTGAAATGGTATAGGTAAAACTGATAATCAAATATGAAGTTGTTAATCACATGGTTAATAGAATTTATTACATATTTAGCTTAACGATTCAATATGATTAATTCTCTGAAAGTTGTAAGTAATCACAATTAGTATATTGTCAAGTAGTTTAGTATTAGTTGAGTAATAATTCTGTCATTTTTAGCTAATAAGTAACTCGATTCAGTAGTTTAAATAGTTGTTGCAATATAAAAGCAAAAGTAGTCTATTATTTAGACTTCACTCACATTAGACAATTAAGATTTGAAACTATCACTGTGATTCTGTAATATTGCTTCTCTTCATTGAATAAATATAATTTCAACTTTGCTTTCTTTTGATTCTGAATATTTGTATATATTATGAATTCATGTTTCTGTTTGTCCCTTTCAATTTCATTCGGTTTGGGCCTAATTGATAGCGAAGGTCCAGATCTATATCGATGCGCAATTGGGCTTCTGATAGACTACTACTGTGTGTTCTAGGTTTTTGAGACCCAGTCACATAAAATAACTTGCTGAGTATAAGCCCAAAAAGTCCAGGCCCATGTAACATAAGAAATAAGGCCTGGACTTATATTCTGGAAATTAATTAACTAGGGAAAAACTAAATGATAGAGAATATAGTATATATGTAAGATTGGACTATAAAAATCGAGTTGGACGAGCCTCGCATGAAAACAAAATAGCGGGGCCCCCATATAAACAAATAATTATATAATAGACTCGGGGAGGTTGATCGCTAATTCCATAACCTTTCCAAAATATTAAAAAGCCGACAGACGATATAGGCACGACTTTAAAAATATAATTTTCCTAATACGAGTGCACATTTGATGTGACTCAAATCATAAATCTCGGCGAAGCCGAAGCGTGTTAAAAAGTCACAGGCGTACTGGTTGCGGTGTGACTTAAAATACGTTTTTGCAACGACGCAATTCATAAAATATTCAAAGCGAAACATGTACATATTGTTAAAAAGCATATAATTAATCAATTGAAATCAAGAACGACAATTGAGCGACCGTGCTAAAACCACGGAATCCAGGAGTGCCTAACACCTTCTCCCGGGTTAACAGAATTCCTTATCCGGTTTTCTTATTGCGCGGACTATTTAATAGAGTCAACTTCCTCGGATTCGGGATTGACTTGGGACACCATTATTTTCCCAAGTGGTGACTCTGAAATTTTAAATAAAATCCCGAACCGATTGTCCTTTATTTGGAAAAACTCCTTCCTCGTTGCTATTATATCCTTTCTCCGGGTATTTATAATATCGGGGTATACCTTATTCTCTTAATTGGGAAATAAAAAAAAGGTAGTAAAAAGGGAGGTGTGACAGCTCTGGCAACTCTGATGGGGATAAGCAACCCAGAACTTCGGTTCAGGGTTTAAGAATTCAAGCTCAATAGAATTGTCGTTCTCGATATTATTTGACTTTATTATATGTTTTGATCAACGTGCTACGTGTTTTATCACTTTGATATTATGTGGATTGTATATATAAAATTGTGTCGAAAACCCTTCTCTTCTTTACTTCCGGGGATGTGCTTACTGGTTGAGACTCCCTTTTCTGTTGAGTTATACCCAAAATAAGAAATAGAGGCCGGATAAGTTACAAAGCTAAAAGACCCCGCGGGTTCTCGGTACGTAGCCCCCTCCTCGATCAATTTGTCCACTCGGGTACACGATCTAGCACCATATGAAACCATAAGATATTGAACATAGGTCTAGGACAATTATTTGCATCATAACTGACTTAGGGGACTCAACACAGGGGTTGGGTCCGTCTAGGATAGGTGACCCGAAATATTAAAGACCGGGCATATTATATGTTGCATTTTAATTGTCTTAGATCATTATGTGGACCGGCAAAATTTCCGGACAAAAAAAAAACAAACAAAAGAAAGAGAAAATTCTGAAAAAAGAGCATTGAGATATTAGCGAAATGTTATTGGAAAATTTGAAAAGAAAATCTGAAAATAGGAAGAGCATTGTTGTTAAAATAATTGGTCACATAATCTGACCGAACTATGCAGGTTTGATTCTCGCCATTAGGTAAGATACGTAGGCAACCCTTGACGGGCCCAACCACTCTTGTAGAAAATGACCAAAATATATTGAATTTTTAGTTTGAAATAATCGAGGTGATTGCTATTTTTGGAAATAGCCAAATGTTCCGAAAGGACGCCGGAAGGCGGTTGGCAAAAATGACCACTTTGAAATCATGTCTTTTTCTTTTCAAAATAAAAGCCTGAAAAGGTTAATTCTTTCAAGAAAATGAAAATTGGCTTTGAAAAATATTTTTCCTTTTTCTGAATAAAATTGCCTTTAATAAATGTGCAGGATGAGCATAGTACAGAATGAACCCTTCGCCTTAATGAATAAAATCCCTTTGGAGTTGAGACTATGGTTGAATGATATGGGTCAAGAAGGACAAGATTGGTTAAATGCTATCTAAAGGACCTTACGGGATTGATAGACATAATTGCCCGTGGTGATATAATCCGGGCACTCGTCACTTGGTGGGATCCTGCACATAATGTTCTACACTTCTATGACTTCGAGCTCACTCCTACCTTAGAGGAAGTTGCTTACTATATCGGGAAAGCTGAGGTTCCCCTAAAAGAGAAATACCCGGTGGCTCCGAGAGCGATAACAGTGCACAGATTCCTCGATTCTCTGAAAATTGCTAGGAACATCCACAACGAGGACTTGGTTAATGGATTTTGTTCTTTAAATTTCATCTACAGTAGATATGGTCATATCGAGGGATTCAACGACCCTACCAACAAGCTCTGTAATAAATCTAACCGAGTCAAGTGGGAAGAGCATATGCGATTTGCCTTTATAGTGGAGTTCCTCGGATTAGTCATATTCCCGAGGAAAGATGGAAACATTGATACAAGGGTCACCTGGGTGGCCAGTACTCTTCTTGTGCAAGATAACAGCACACTGGCGCCAATGATTATAGCTGATATCTTTCGTGCCCTCACATCCTGTAAAGCACGGCATGACTTCTTTGAGGGTTGCAATTTGATTCTCAAGATTTGGTTGATAGAAAATTTGTGTCGTCATCCTCCGTTCTCAAGTCATGGGTTGTCACGACCCCAAAACCCGGTCGTGATGGCGCCCAACATATTGCTAGGCTAGCCCGACCAACCATTCATAACACATAGCTATCAGCTCTCACTTTACCCTTTGTAGGCATAAACAACAATAATATAATGAAATGACGTCTAGTACATCGGGGATAGATATCCCAAAACCAGTATAAACCTCCCACCGAATCAGGAGTTATAAGTCATGAGCCTCTACCAGAATTTATAAACTGTGATGATGTATACAACTGTGCACAAGTGTGGCATAGACAGAACAAAATAAGGATAAACTGGAGAGTCAGGTCCTGCGGACGCTGGCAGCTACCTCGACTGTCCAAATGCACTCCCGAGCAGCCATAGAATCAGCTCTACTGTGATGTACCTGGATCTGCACACAAGGTATAGGGAGTCGGGTGTGAGTACTTCCAACTCAGCGATAATAAAAGTAAATAATGCTGAAGGAAAGGAAACCACGGAAAGCACTATCTCATGCTACACAATACAGAACTACCTTTAAACTTCAACACACTATCATTTTATCCCCTTTCAACATATGTGAGTAAATTATTTAGAAATCTCATTTTTAGCTTCTTTCTTTCATGATAACATACCAATACCTGGGTACAATCTCAAGCAGTGCAGGTCTACACTCAAATCAGCCCCTCGGGCTCAGCACTCCTTAACAAATACCACCAGGAGATCTGGTCAATAAGGCAAATAATGCATGTGTTCCAGTAATGTATGAGTGCTAAATGTTATGCCACGTAGTACACATAAACCAATATATGTATGCCATGCAATGCATATGACGTTGTGGCGTACAGCCCGATCCATGCAAAGGCGCCTGTGCTCACTGTGGGGGTTCAAACTCCGGAGGGGCTCCTACAGCCCAAGCGCAATATCAATATCACACCTGCTGCGGCGCGCAGCCCGATCCATATACCACTGCGGCGTGTAGCCCGATCCATGCATGTGTATGCATATGCTCACATAAATAGTCATGTCCTAACATATGGCCCTCGGCCCCAATCAGTCTAACAAATAATCAAGAAAGCCCTTCGGGCAACAGTATCATATTAGCTCATAGCTAGAAATGCCATTAAGACCATGTACAAGTTTTTTGATAACTTTATAAAAAATGTTGAGTAGCAAAATACCATTTGAAACCTTAAATTAAGATAAAAATATGCATAGTGTTATCAAGACAATGATACCAATCCCTGAAGGATTCAAATAATCGGCGCGAAGCCCAAGCATGATAATTAGTCCAATTCATGATAATTAATATCTTTATTGAGGCGTCAATTTCATTTCAAACAATTAGGTGGTATTATTTATTACGCGGGACGGACCAAGTCACAATCCCCAATGGTGCTCTACCCCACGCCCGTTATCCGGCGTGCAAGTCACCTCAACACAACACTAAGATGTGCAAGTCCGGGGTTTACTAACCCTTAGGACATCATTTACAAGTATTACCCACCTCGAACCGGCGAAAACTCATGCCCGCGGCATCTTTGCTCCTCAAACCGGCCTCCACGCGCATCGAAACTAGCCAAAATTAGTACAAATATATCATAATAGGCTAATGGAACATAACCCAATCGAAAGAACTCGAAAAATACCAAAAATCACGAAATTGGCAAAACCCGAGCCCCGGGCCCACATTCCAAAAAATTACGAAATTCATATTTTTGGAATCCTCGTCTTGCCACGAGTCCGTACATACCAAAAACTCTCAATTCGGACCACAAATGGCCCTTCCAATCATAAATTTAAGATTTTTGCTCCAAGCCCTATTTTCTTGATTTTTAGCCATAAATTCATGAATTCCATGGATTATTCTTGTATAAAAACATGTAATTAACTCATAAAACTTACCTCCAACGATTCCCAGTCGAAACCCCTTCATTTCTAGTCCAAAAGCTCTCAAGAGTGACCAAAAATAGTGGAAAAATGGGTTATTTTCGCGACTGGAATGTTTTAAAACATTCTGCCCAGGCATTTTGTTCATCGCGATTGCGGGAAATGCTTCGCGATCGCGGAAAACAAATTTCTGGCCCAAAAATTACCCTTCGCGATCGCGGGAAAGGCTTCGCGATCGCGGTGCATAAATTCCGGTTCTTCCGGACAGGCTTCAGTATAATGGTCATAACGTTTTCCACACAACTCCAAATGACTAATGGTTTGATATTCCGGAAAGTAGACACATAGGGCTATGACTTTCATTTGCTACTAATTTCCTGAATCCTTATAAATTTTGAGATATATGCTTCCTAATGCATACATGTGTATTAAACATCCTCCTCAGACAGCCTATAGTGTAACATCCATAACTTTTTACACAGACATCCAAATCACTATTTCGTTATCTTTATGCAAACTAGACCAGATGTGCTACAACTTGCGTTTTTGAATAACCTCCAAATTCCTTGTATATAAAAAGATATGAGCTTCCGAAGTAGGACCTGCGCGACAGAAATTTCTTCTTCGCGATCGCAAAGAGCTTTACGCGATCGCGATTCATTAAGGGTTTTCTCATATTTTACTCACCGCGATCGCGACCAATTCCCCGAGATCGCATAGAGCACTGCTGTAGCCAAAAACCAGCAGTTCAAAACGGCTTAGAAATGGTCCGAAACCACCCCGAAACTCACTCGAGGCCCCCGGGACCTCAATCAAAAGTACCAACACGTCCTATAACCTTATTCAAACTTGTTCCAATCATCAAAACTCTATCGTTAACATCAAAATCGTCCGTTTTCAACAAATTCAAGCTTATGTTTAACTTTAACTTTCAAAATTCACATTCAATCCGAAACCCAACCAAATGACGTCCGAATGACCTGAAATTTTGCGGACAAGTCCAAAATCACCTAACGAAGCTAATACAACTCTCAGAATTCCATTTCGACTCCCGGATCAAAATATCACCTATCAACCGGAATTCGCCAAAATACTGACTTCGCCAAAATATGCTAACTTCTTCACCGGACCTCCAAAATTACTTTTGATTGCGCTCCTAAGTCACATTTCATCATCCGGAGCTAACCGAATCATCAGAATTCGATTCCGAGTACTCTAACTCATAAGTCAACATCCAGTTGACTTTTCCAACTTAAGTCTTCTTAAAAGAGACTAAGTTTCTCATTTCTTAACAAAATTACTCCAATTTAATTCTAACACACCCAAAACTGATAATGAAACATAAGTCAACACAATGTGGGAAACACGGGGCGGTTACACCTGAGACAACGGGTCGGGTCGTCACATTCTCCCCAACTTAAACAAACGCTCGTCCTCGAGCGGACCCATAGTTGTTCTAGAAATTCACCAATAGTTGAATAACTTTACCTCGCATATAACCCGCGGTGATCCCACGTCACCCTATCTCATATAGGTCCGACAACACAACTTAGCTGAAATTACTCAATCCATCCGATCCATAAACTATAGAACTACATTTCACCCTTTGTAATCTTACACAAGATCAGAACCTCACATTTTTACTCAGAATAAACTCGAATCAGCTGTAATAATCCATACCTGCAACCTCAGGTGAAATCATATATTATACCGCATAACTCAAACACATGCAGCAATTTCTTCCATTCAAAACAGCTGCCCACGATAACCAGATGTCGATGGAAAACCCTTTTATTAGCTAGAGACTTATTCCAACACTTCAATATATTTCCAATGGTAAATAAAACATGCGATAAACCATATCCATTCCTCAGGTCACCCATTCATGAGGCCATTTATCCTCTGGCAAGTACTATAACAAAATTTTGAACCGAAATCTCGATATTTATCCATCAAACATGCTGAAATCAAATCTGTCTATATTCATTAATGATCCTCACGATCTCCTTTGACCAAACACACCATCCCGGTGACATGACACAATCAATACGACCTAACCACAACTTGCATACTACATGCACCATTAAGAAACGCATTCAAAAATTCCCTCCATACCGGGATAGGATCAATGATAGAAACCTCCGCACTGACATCCATCTCAAATACCCAATTAAGAAAATGGTCCTTCCCAGCTGTCCGCTGATTCTTTAAAATATAAATCATTTTGCTATCATGTATTCTAACACACTTCACCACTTAACCCGTGGCATTTATGACGTTGCCCTTAATGCAATAGTTCAAAATCACCCAACACTAAGACAATCAGTCTGAATTCCAACATCACCACATAGCATGTACATCAGAACTCCATATAATACACCAATCATCATTCCTAATCCAATTTCCACCGTGCAATACACACACATATTTGATAATCATTCATCCCATGACAGATGCTCAATGTTTACCTGCCGAGTAGACCCGAATACCACCAGTGGACCCAACAAGAACATGCCGCAATACTACTGATATATAATCAGTTTAATCACATTACCCTTTTCTGAGACATATACTCTCATCAAATCACTTCCACTTAGCAATACCATTTTCCTTAATCATCCAAAGATTCTTTAACTAATCACTTGGAAGGAATCACTATACATCACATGCTCTGTATGACATACACAGGTCTTGTTCAAATTCTTACAATGTTGACACAGCGGATGAGACCTGAACACATTCATAACTACTACCGAAACAACAATTTATTAGTTCTATACTCTTTACAAGAACTATCAACTCATTCTGAGCCAAACAATGGTCTTAGTTCTATAATTTCACTTCACATACTCAGATTGCATTGATCTCAACTTCAATGATCTCGTCTTTCCAAGTATGAACTGTCTGGGCAATAAGCCACTCCAGATATGACTATAAATCGTATATGATGCCCCAAAGTGCCAATAGGCTACCGATTCAAACGTAATACAAAAGAAAATGAACTCTAGAATGAATTATCAATTCTATGCATTAATGGGGACTTTCTTTAGAAAACAAAGAACAAGGCATACGAAATAGTATATATAAAATTATACTCAATATCACATTGTTGCGGCGTGCAACCCGATCCATTTAACATACCCATGGCGGCGTGCCACCCTATCCACACACAGATCTCACATAAGGAGATACACATCGAGCCAAACGTGCTCATCATAACCAAATACCAAATATCGATCATAAGCATGCTAAGTGCATAATATCATCCCTGAGGGGTATTTAGCGTTATAGCTACAAAACCAAGCACAACTGATGTGCGATATACGAAATTGAATTTCAATAGCCAAGCTGCTCAGGTAATATCATCCCTACGCGGATTCTCAACACATAACAATTTCTTGAGCCTTTCCACAAATCACACGGCGTAAGGCTACACGAGATATCTGACAATAAAGTATTAACCTAACTACTCCTTCATGAGTACTGCATTACAAAATGCACACATCTGGCCTGACATAGAGCAATTATTCACATTAAATCTATCCATCGACTTCAAGCCGATTCTGATCACATTGAACTTAGTCTGATAACCTTTCAAAGGTCCATATAACTCCCATTTTTTTTAACGCACAAGAGCAACCATCACAACTTTCATATTTGGTTTACATCATTATTTTGATTTTTCTCTCTTGCTATAGCATTACAATGCATCAATTCAGGCTCACCACAGGAGATTCAAACATAAGGCCATATTCTTTAATACTCATAGGCCACTGAATACTTTCTCCAATGTCTCCCAGAAATATCACCTTCCATAATACTTTGTTTTGAAGTTGTGATGACCCAAAGGGTCATCACTTATTTTATTAATCATTTCAAGCTTCTGAGGCCTTGAAAACCTCATTCTATGTTGCCTCGATTTACGTGCACAATCCGAGCATGTAGCCGGAAAGATTTTGTGATAGAAAATATGAATTCTATGAGAAATTTCGATAAAAATGATATTAATATTGATATGGTTGACTTCGGTCAACATTTTTGGTAAATGGATCCGGACCCGAGATTGGATGGTCCCGAGAGGTCCGTAGGAAAATATGGGACTTGGACATGCGTCCGGAGTCGAATTCTGAGGCCTAGAGCCCAAGTTTTAAATTTTTCTATGAAATTGTTTTTGATGTAATTGTTAAAGGAAATGAATTAATTGACCTTGGTATCGGGCTCGTATTTTGGTTCCGACGCCCGGTACAAGTCTTAAATATTATATATGTGATTTCTGTAAAGTTTGGTGACATTCGGATGTCCTTTGAGATGTTTTGGACCTTGAGTTCCAAGTTTGAAAGTTTTGAAAACCAAAAGTATGAAAATCATGAATTTGAGGCTTGATTTGATGAAAACGATGTGATATTGGCGATGTGATCACACGAACAAGTTCATAATGTATTTTTGATGTTGTGTACATGTTTGGTTTGGAGCCCGGGGGGCTCGGGTAAAGATTTGATAGGCCGTAGGATCAATTTCTGAATTTATGCACTACTGGTTTTTCACCCAGCTGTTGGCTTCGCAATTGCGAAGCATTTCTCGCAATTGCGAAGGGGGCAGATCAAGGCAGGGCTCGCAAATGCGAACCCTGATCGCAAATGCGAAGCCCCTCATGCCCAGCCTTGTTCGCAAATGCGAACATCCCCTTGTCCTGCCTATGTTCGCAAATGCGAACCATAGTTCGCAAATGAGAACATTCCCAATTCCAGCCTTGTTCCCAAATGTGAACAATAGTTCGCAAATGCGAACAATTCCCTTTACTGCCTGTGTTCACAAATGCGAACCACTGTTCGCAAATGCGAACATTCCCCTTTCCTGCCAGTGTTCGCAAATGCGAACAAAAGTTCGCAAATGCGAACTTCCCAGCCTTAGCTTATTTTTCAAACTCCAGAAATTGGTCGGGGTTCGCAATTGCGAACCCATGTTCGCAAATGCGAACACGGAGACCTGTAAAACACGATTTTCAGTTCATTTCTTCACTTTTTACAAACCAAAAACACCCATTTGCGATTCTTCACGGATTTCTTCTTCTTCAAAACAATTGTAAGTCACTTTTTACTTAATTCTTTCAATTCCTAAAATCATTAAACATGTTTTTCAATAGAAATCAAAGGTTTTCATGGTAGAATTTCTTGTTTTTGTTAGAATATAGGGTTTTTCATAAATTGGGAAATTGGACCTCGAATTGAGGTCCGATTTTGAAACAAATCATATACATGAACTCGTGGGGGGATGGGTAACCGGATTTTGGTCCGAACCACGAGTTCCGACCATGTGGGCCCGGGGTCGAAATTCACTATTCCGGGGAGAATGTTGTAAAAGTTGTAATTGGCCTTATGAATTAGTTTGTTGAGTAGTATTGATGATATTAAATCAATTGTGTATAGATACGATTGGATTGGAGCCAAATTTGAAAGAAAAAGACATTGCCACGGATTGAATTGTTCATAAACATTCTAGGTGAGTGTTTGTTCTATCCTAGCTTGAGGGAATAGGATTATGTGCTATGTGTTATGTGATCGAGTGCGGTGTATGGGCTGTGGTGACGAGCATCCATACATTGGCGTCTAGTATGACCGTGAGTCGTTGATAATGCTTATTGTGAGACATAATTGCAGATGAATTGTTGAACCTTTGCCGGGTTGTAGAATTGTTATTGTTCTCCCTTGTCGGGACTTGTTGTGAAGATGATTATTGATTGCCCTTGTTGGGACGGTTTATGAATTACTGTTTCTTTCTTTGCCCTTAACTGTGATTGTTATTTGGGTGAGGGATAGTGATAATGCACGAAGGGTGATGCCGTGCCTTGATTTATTATTTATGCACGAAGGTTAATGTCGTGCCATGTTTTATTGATTATGCACGAAGGATCATGCCGTGCCCTGTTATTGAGCCATGTACGAAGGATCATGCCGTACTATGGATGTGAGGATGAGAGTAAAAGCACGAAGGGTGATGCCGTGTACTTTATTTGCTTATTTGGTAAGGATGAGAGTAAAACCACGAAGGGTGATGCCGTGCAACTGCTTGCTATTCCTTGACTTGATATTACTTGTGTTTCCATTTTACTTTGTTTTCCTTGTGAACTTATTAACTGTTGTTAATTGTTGAGTTCTTTGAGATATTCCTTATTGTGTTATTACTTGGTTATTTCTTGTTATTCTGTGGTATACATATATATTGAATTGCACAGGTTTATGTAGGTGACTGGTCCTAGGCTTGTCACTACTTCGCCGGGATAGGCCAGGCACTTACCAGCACATGGGGTCGGTTGTGCTGATACTACACTTCTGTGCGTTTTTGCACAGGTCCAGGTTTTGATCAGGAGCAGCAGTAGTAAATCGATTGCGTGGGAGTTGATCACATTTGAGACCGAGGTGGCTTGCAGATGTCTACAAGCCCGGTGTCTCTCTCTTTACTTATGTTACTAGCTGTAGTCTCTTTGTTCCGAGACAAACAGAATTATGTTATATTTCTTTCAAACTTTTATGTGTAGTATTCAGTAGTAGTTCGTGAGTTGGTGACTCCACGTCTTGGGTAGAGGATTTCAGTATGATTTTTACCTTGTAACTAGTTATTTCTAATTCGATAAAGTATTCCGCACTTATTTAATTAAAGTTATGGTTTGTTGATAAATAAATTATGAAATTGTATTAAAAACAGGATAGTATGAATACAGTGGCTTGCCTAGCTACCACGAGTAGGCGCCATCACGATCCCGATGTTGGGGGAAAATTCGGGTCGTGACAAGTTGGTATCAAAGCTCTAGGTTACATAGGTCTCACCACTCACGAACAAGCTTAGTAGAGTTTGAGAGGTAGGTACGGAGACGTCTGTACTTGTCCTCCAGAGTCTATTGAGTTAGGAAAGAGTCTCTCATTTGTTCTTTCTTGTCGTGCGACTTGTTCCTCAATTATTGATTGAATTTCTATTCTGTCCTTTCGCAGATGGTGAGGACACGTGCTTCTTCGTCTGCTGACCAGCAGCCCGAGCCCCAAACAGCTCCTGTGAGGGGCAGGGGCCAAGGCAGTATCAGAGGCCGTGGTAGGGGTAGAGCTCAGCCCCCGGCAGCTACTCCAGAGGCGGAGCCTCATATTGAGATTGACGAGGAGGTTCCGGTCCCAGCAGCTCCAGTGGGCCCAACTCAGGTCCCAGGAGAGGCTTTATTTACCCCGGATCTCCGGGATGCTTTGGTCAGAATAGCGGGATTCATGGACAGCATTGCCAGAGCGGGTTTATTATCAGTTGCACCAGCCGCTTCTCAGGCTGGAGGAGGGGCCCAGACTCCTATTGCTCGTACTCCGGAGCCAGTAGCTCCTCAGCCTTAGGCACCAGTAGTTCAGCCAGCTGTGGCCACTCAGTCAGGTACCACAGCTCATGCCGGTGATGGAGCGGCCATGACTTCTGATTCCTTATGGAGACTTGATCGGTTCTCCAAGCTATTTACCACTACATTCAGCGGAGCCACATCAGAGGATCCTCAGGACTTCTTATTCGGTTGCCATGAGATTCTCAAGACTATGGGGATCGTGGAGTCAAATGGAGTTGACTTTTGTACATTCAGGCTTGCAGGATCCGCCAAGACTTGGTGGACATATTATTGCTTGACTCGACCAGCAGGGTCCCCAGCTTTATCATGGGATTAGTTTGCGGAACTATTTATGGAGAAGTTTCTCCCTGCTACTCAGCGGGATGTACTTCGGAGGCAGTTTGAGTGCCTCCATCAGGGCACTATGACGGTCACACGGTATGAGACGAGATTTGTCGATTTTGCCCGTCATGCAGTGGTGATACTTCCCACAGAGCGGGAGAGGGTCCGCAGGTTTATAGATGGGCTTAATCAGCCAATTAGACTCCAGATGGCTATAGGCGTGGGGAGTGACATATCATTTCAGGAGGCAGCTAATGCAGCACGCAGAGTTGAGATGGCTCTTGCTAGTGGAGGCGGTTATTCTTCATATAAGAGGCCTCGTCATTCAGGCAGGTTTGGTGGTTCTTCCTCTGGTGGCAGAGAATCCTTTGATAGAGGCCAGTCTTCCAGGCCTTTCCATTCCGCCCTTCAGGCTTCACAGGGTGGACGAGGTGATCGTGGTTTTCGTGGGCATTATTCAGACCAGCCTCCTATTAATGCTCAGCCTCTTCAGAGTGTTCGTGGAGGCCATTCAGGTCGTCAGGGCCAGCAACCCTATCAGTCTAAGAGTTGCTACGGTTGTGGTGACCCAGGTCATTTTATCAGGTATTGCCCTCGAGCAGCGGGCAACTCTCAGCAGCGAGGTCCTTGTCCTATGATTCAGGCCCCAGCTGACCCTCAGCCTGCCCAGCCAGCCCGAGGCGGGGGTAGAGATTATAGAGGTGGAGGTCGAGACCGTAGAGGTGGAGACCGTCCAGCCAGAGGTAGAGGTCAGCCAGTTGATGGCCATCCTAGAGACGTAGCTCAGAGGGGAGGTGCAGATCCCCGATTCTATGCTTTACCAGCCAGGCCAGAGGCAGAGGCATCAGATGTCGTGATTACAGGTACTATTCTTGTGTGTGGCAGAGGTGCTTCAGTATTATTTGACCCTGGATCTACATATTCCTATGTGTCTTCCTACTTTGCACCGTATTTGGCTGTGCCCAGCTATGCTCTGGATATTCCAGTTTATGTGGCTACACCAGTGGGTGACTCCATTGTAGTCGGCCGAGTGCATCGTTCGTGAGTAGTTATATTTGGGGGTCTTGAGACCCGTGTTGATCTGTTGCTTTTGGATATGGTGGATTTTGATGTCATATTGGGGATGGACTCGTTGTCCCCATACCATGCTATTATAGATTGTCATGCTAAGACTGTGACCTTAGCCTTGCCAGAATCACCCCGATTAGAGTGGAAAGGTACCTCAAGCCACTCCGTTCGCACTGTTATTTCCTATGTTAAGGCTCGACGCATGGTCGAGAAGGGGTGTCTAGCTTATCCGGCTTATGTTCGTGATTCCAGCGCAGAAGTTCCTTCTATTGAATCAGTCCCTATTGTATGGGAGTTTCCTGAGGTTCTCCCTTCAGACCTGCCGGGCATGCCACCCGACAGAGATATTGATTTTTGTATTGATCTAGCACCGGGCACTCGGCCCATCTCTATTCCACCCTATCGTATGGCCCCGCCGGAGCTAAAAGAGTTGAAAGATCAGTTGCAGGACCTTCTTGAGAAAGGCTTTATCAGGCCTAGTGTTTCCCCCTGGGGGGCACTTGTATTATTTGTAAAGAAGAAAGATGGCTCGATGCGGATGTGTATTGATTACCGGCAATTAAACAAAGTGACAATAAAGAATAAGTATCCACTGCCGAGGATTGATGATTTGTTTGACCGGCTCCAGGGAGCGAGGGTATTCTCTAAGATAGACTTGAGGTCGGGCTACCATCAGCTGAAGATCAGGGCGGCTGACATTCCTAAGACAGCCTTTCGCTCTAGATATGGGCATTATGAGTTCTTGGTCATGTCCTTCGGGTTGACCAATGCCCCAGCAGCATTCATGGAGTTGATGAATCGGGTATTCAGGCCTTACTTAGATCTGTTCGTGATAGTCTTCATAGATGACATCCTGGTGTACTCCCGCAGCCAGGAAGAGCACGAGCAACACCTCAAAGTGGTTCTTCAGACTCTGAAAGATAACCGACTATATGCCAAATTTTCTAAATGTGAGTTCTGGCTGAGTTCGGTAGCATTTCTGGGTCACATTGCATCAGTGAAAGGTATTCAGGTAGACCCAAAGAAAATTGAGGCAGTCCAGAATTGGCCTCGACCAGCTTCAGTGACTGAGATCCGGAGTTTCTTGGGATTAGCAGGTTACTACCGTCGTTTTGTAGAGGGTTTTCTTCTATTGCAGCCCCGATGACCAGGTTGACCCAGAAGGGTGTCCAGTTTCAGTGGTCAGAGGAGTGTGAGGCGAGCTTTCAGAAGCTCAAGACAGCCTTGACCACCGCACCAGTGTTGATACTACCTACAGGTGCAAGGCCTTATACAGTTTACTGTGACGCGTCCCGTACAGGGCTTGGAGTGGTATTGATGCACGATGGTAAGGTTATTGCGTATGCTTCGAGGCAGTTGAAAATACATGAGAATAATTATCTAGTTCATGATCTTGAGTTGGCAGCGGTGGTTCATGCCTTAAAGATCCGGAGGCATTATCTATATGGTGTGACATGTGAGGTGTACATTGATCAAAAAAGCCTACAGTACTTGATAAAGCAAAAGGAGTTGAATCTACGACAGCGGAGATGGTTAGAGTTGCTAAAAGACTATGATGTTACTATCTTATATCACCCAGGTAAGGCCAATGTGGTGGCCGATGCATTGAGTAGAAAATATGCCAGCATGGGTAGTTTTGCATACATTCCGGTCGGTCAGAGACCATTAGCTCTAGATGTCCAGGCCTTAGCCAACCGGTTCGTGAGATTAGACATTTCTGAGCCTAGCAGGGTGTTAGCCTGCACGGTCGCTCGTTCTTCTTTATTTGAGCGTATCCGTGAGAGGCAATTTGATGATCCTCATTTGCGTGAGTTGAGAGATACAGTACAGCGGGGAGGTGCCACACAGGTAAATCTAGATGATGATGGGGTATTGAAATTGCAGGGTCGAGTTTGTGTGCCCAATGTCGAAGGGATTCGAGAGTTGATCTTAGCGGAGGCCCACAGTTCGCGGTATTCTATTCACCCGGGCGCCGCGAAGATGTACCAGGACTTACGGCAGCACTATTGGTGGCGCAGAATGAAGAAAGATATCGTTGCGTATGTCGCTCGGTGTCTAAATTGTCGGCAGGTGAAATATGAGCACCAGAGACCTGGTGGTGTATTCCAGAGGATTGAAATTCCCAAGTGGAAATGGGAGCGGATGACTATGGACTTCGTTACTGGACTTCCTTTGACTCGGAGGAAATTTGATGCTATTTGGGTCATTGTTGATAGGTTGACCAAGTCAACACACTTTATTCCAGTATCTGTCTCCTACTCGTCGGAGAGGTTAGCGGAGGTTTACATTAGGGAGATTGTTCATCTCAATGGAGTGCCAGTATCTATTATCTTTGATCGGGGTACGCAGTTTACCTCGCGGTTCTGGAGAGCGGTCCAGCAGGAGTTAGGCACCCGGGTTCGGTTGAGTACGGCATTTCATCCTCGGACGGATGGCCGGTCCGAGAGGACTATTCGGATTCTAGAGGACATGCTTCGAGCATGTGTTATTGATTTCGGAGGCTCGTGGGACCAGTTTCTGCCATTAGCAGAGTTCGCCTACAATAAAAGTTACCAGTCTAGCATCCAGATGGCTCCGTTTGAGGCGTTGTATGGTAGGCGATGTCGATCACCAGTTGGATGGTTTGAACCGGGAGAGGCTTGGTTGTTGGGTACAGACTTAGTTCAGGAGGCCTTAGATAAGGTCAGGACTATCCAGGAGAGATTGCGTTCAGCTCAGTCCAGGGAAAAGACTTATGCGGATCGTAAGGTTCGAGATGTAGATTTCATGGTTGGTGAACGAGTATTGCTCCGAGTGTCGCCTATGAAGGGCGTAATGAGGTTCGGGAAGAAGGGCAAGCTCGGCCCTAGGTATATAGGTCCATTTGAGATTCTAGACAGAGTGGGAGAGGTGGCTTACAGATTAGCTTTGCCGCCTAGCTTATCAGCCGTGCATCCAGTTTTTCATGTATCTATGCTTCGGAGATACCACGGCGATCCCACACATGTGTTAGACTTCAGTACTGTCCAATTCGACAATGATCTATCTTACGAGGAGGAGCCGGTGGCCATTCTAGACCGGCAGGTTCGACAGTTGAGGTCGAAGAGTTATCCTTCTGTACGTGTTCAGTGGAGAGGTCAGCCTCCTGAGGCATCGACCTAGGAGTCCGAGTCTGATATGCGGAGCCGCTACCCACACTTGTTTCCTGACTCGGGTACTTCTTTCTTTTGTCCGTTCGAGGACGAACGGTTGTTTTAGAGGTGGAGATTGTGACGACCCAAAGGGTCATCACTTATTTTATTAATCATTTCGAGCTTCGAGGCCTTGAAAACCTCATTCTATGTTGCCTCGATTTGCGTGCACAATTTGAGCATGTAGCCGGAAAGATTTTGTGATAGAAAATATGAATTCTATGAGAAATGTGGATAAAAATGATATTAATATTGATATGGTTGACTTCGGTCAACATTTTTGGTAAACGGATCCGGACCCGAGATTAGATGGTCCCGAGAGGTCCGTAGGAAAATATCGGACTTGGACATGCGCCCAGAGTCGAATTCCGAGGCCTAGAGCCCAAGTTATGAATTTTTCTATGAAATTGTTTTTGATGTAATTGTTAAAGGAAATGAATTAATTGACCTTGGTATCGGGCTCGTATTTTGGTTCCGACGCCCGGTACAAGTCTTAAATATTATATATGTGATTTCCGTAAAGTTTGGTGACATTCGGATGTCGTTTGAGATGTTTTGGACCTTGAGTTCCAAGTTTGAAAGTTTTGAAAACCAAAAGTATGAAAATCATGAATTTGAGGCTTGATTTGATGAAAACGATGTGATATTGGCGATGTGATCGCACGAACAAGTTCATAATGTGTTTTTGATGTTGTGTACATGTTTGGTTTGGAGCCCGGGGGCTCGAGTAAAGATTTAATAGGCCGTAGGATCAATTTCTGAATTTATGCACTGCTGGTTTTTCACCCAGCTATTGGCTTCGCAATTGCGAAGCATTTCTCGCAATTGCGAAGGGGGCAGATCAAGGCAGGGCTCGCAAATGCGAACCCTGATCGCAAATGCGAAGCCCCTCATGCCCAGCCTTATTCGCAAATGTGAACAATTTTTCGCAAATGCGAACATCCCCTTGTCCTGCCTATGTTCGCAAATGCGAACCATAGTTCGCAAATGCGAACATTCCCAATTCCAGCCTTGTTCGCAAATGCGAACAATTCCCTTTACTGCCCGTGTTCGCAAATGCGAACCACTGTTCGCAAATGTGAACATTGCCCTTTCCTGCCAGTGTTCGCAAATGCGAACAAAAGTTCGCAAATGCAAACTTCCCAGCCTTAGCTTATTTTTCAAACTCCGGAAATTGGTCGGGGTTCGCAATTGCGAACCCATGTTCGCAAATGCGAACACAGAGACCTGTAAAACACGATTTTCAGTTCATTTCTTCACTTTTTACAAACCAAAAACACCCATTTGCGATTCTTCACGGATTCCTTCTTCTTCAAAACAATTGTAAGTCACTTTTTACTTAATTCTTTCAATTCCTAACATCATTAAACATATTTTTCAATAGAAATCAAAGGTTTTCATGGTAGAATTTCTTGTTTTTGTTAGAATATAGGGTTTTTCATAAATTGGGAAATTGGACCTCGAATTGAGGTCCGATTTTGAAACAAATCATATACATGAACTCGTGGGGGGATGGGTAACCGGATTTTGGTCCGAACCCCGAGTTCCGACCATGTGGTCTCGGGGTCGAAATTCACTATTCCGGGCAGAATGTTGTAAAAGTTGTAATTGGCCTTATGAATTAGTTTGTTGAGTAGTATTGATGATACTAAATCAATTGTGTATAGATACGATTGGATTGGAGCCAAATTTAAAAGAAAAAGACATTGCCACGGATTGAATTGTTCATAAAAATTCGAGGTAAGTGTTTGTTCTATCATAGCTTGAGGGAATAGGATTATGTGCTATGTGTTATGTGATCGAGTGCGGTGTATGGGCTGTGGTGACGAGCATCCATACACTGGCGTCTAGTATGACCGTGAGTCATTGATAATGCTTATTGTGAGACATAATTGCAGATGAATTGTTGAACCTTTGCCAGGTTGTAGAATTGTTATTGTTCTCCCTTGTCGGGACTTTTTGTGAAGATGATTATTGATTGCCCTTGTTGGGACGGTTTATGAATTATTGTTTCTTTCTTTGCCCTTAACTGTGATTGTTATTTGGGTGAGGAAGAGTGATAATGCACGAAGGGTGATGCCGTACCTTGATTTATTATTTATGCACGAAGGTTAATGCCGTGCCATGTTTTATTGATTATGCACGAAGGATCATGCCGTGCCCTGTTATTGAACCATGTACGAAGGATCATGCCGTACTATGGATGTGAGGATGAGAGTAAAAGCACGAAGGGTGATGCTGTGTACTTTATTTGCTTATTTGGTGAGGATGAGAGTAAAAGCACGAAGGGTGATGCCGTGCAACTGCTTGCTATTCCTTGACTTGATATTACTTGTGTTTCCATTTTACTTTGTTTTCCTTGTGAACTTATTAACTGTTGTTAATTGTTGAGTTCTTTGAGATATTCCTTATTGTGTTACTTGGTTATTTCTTGTTATTCTGTGGTATGCATATATATTGAATTACACAGGTTTATGTGGGTGTCTGGTCCTATGCTTGTCACTACTTCGCCGGGATAGGCCAGGCACTTACCAGCACATGGGGTCGGTTGTGCTGATACTACACTTCGTGCGTTTTTGCACAGGTCCAGGTTACGATCAGGAGCAGCAGCAGTAAATCGATTGCGTGGGAGTTGATCACATTTGAGACCGAGGTAGCTTGCAGACGTCCGCAGGCCCGGCGTCTCTCTCTTTATTTATGTTACTAGCCGTAGTCTCTTTGTTCCGAGACAAACAGAATTATGTTATATTTCTTTCAAACTTTTATGTGTAGTATTCAGTAGTAGTTCGTGAGTTGGTGACTCCACGTCTTGGGTAGAGGATTTCAGTATGATTTTTACCTTGTAACTAGTTATTTCTAATTCGATAAAGTATTCCGCACTTATTTAATTAAAGTTATGGTTTGTTGATAAATAAATTATGAAATTGTATTAAAAACAGGATAGTATGAATACAGTGGTTTGCCCAGCTACCACGAGTAGGCGCCATCACGATCCCGATGTTGGGGGAAAATCCGGGTCGTGACAGAAGCACTTCTTGTGAATCTGAATTCGTTACTACTACTTTCCTGATACTGATACTTAGAGTCTCGTAATTATCACAATATACCATAAGTCTTGATCTTTTCTAATGAAGACACTATCTTTAGTCACATACACCATCTTAGAACACATTATAACATTCCCAAGAGTCATCCACTCTTATCGAAACTGCAAATTACCAGACTTAACGAACAGAACCACACGTGCCTTATTAGCACCCGACACCACAGGATATGATCTCATTCAAATACCAACAAACATCCTTCTCCTCAATTCACTGAGCATTCCTTACCAACAACAGCTCAAGATATACTATTATTTTCTCACATCTACGAAAGCACCGTATAACTTTTGTCAAAATCTTGCTTCACTCGTGCTATTCTCGGCTCAATTTCTGCAACCGGAACTGGTTCGTCAGTGTACTTTAAGACATAACCAATGTAGCATACAACTGCGCAATCAACTAATCAATGGAAACCTCCCCAACTTAGCTCGAAGCCATATTTATCAGAACACATATACTTTATTGTTGTCGTAATATCATGGTGACATTAAACTCACTCTTTGACCAGCTTGCGAAGACACGAATCATCAAAAATTCTAACTCTTCCCTAATTCTTGCATTCATTCACACTACAGTTAAGCCCACTCTTTAGGCGACAAAAATTTTACTAAGTCCCAAATTTTTCAAACATTTCGGCAGAGTTTCCTTTGTAATTGGGCCTATCAACTGCCAGAGAATCACCAAAATCATCCTATCAACACGTCCACAACTCGACAAGACATCACAATGTATATCAACAAGATTAATCTCAATACTACACGAATTATATTACCAAAATTGATATACTGACATGCGTTGCACCTGCTCGAATAATAACACATATCAAATACCTTTCAATTACACTTAAGAATCAGCTCACCTAAGGGCACTCCGCAAGAGATAACCCACCTGCTTCGCCTCAATTTTGTATCTCAGCACACCTTCCACCATGATACACATCACTTGGCTATCTAGCCGAAATTCCCACAATTAGGGACAATACTGAACATATAAGTTCATAATACCAGCTCGTAAAATCTGCACCTTGGTGCTCAAGCCATAGGCGAAGATTCGACCTCAAGTCCTTCAGACTGGCCCAACATGAAATCAAGGAGATTATATCTCGCCTTCGATCGGGGATTCACAAGCCACCAAGGCAAATTTATTACTAAGCGCTCGAGTGCGCATACAAACGTGTGGAAGGAATTTCAAGAATTACATCTCAAGCTGAATCAAGTACGCACGATAAGAATTCCAAGAAAGTGAAGTGTTTCCTAAAGGTTCTGCAGCCTCTCAAGGATAAATACTGACGTCTCCGTACCGATCATCAAGAGCCTACTAAACCGGCTCATGAATCGCGAGGCCTAGTAACCTAGGCTCTGATACCAACTTGTCACGACCCCAAAACCCGGTCGTGATGGCGCCCAACATATTGCTAGGCTAGCCCGACCAACCATTCATAACACAGAGCTATCATCTCTCACTTTACCCTTTGTAGGCATAAACAACAATAATATAATGAAATGACGTCTAGTACATCAGGGATAGATATCCCAAAACCAGTATAAACCTCCCACCGAATCAGGAGTCATAAGTCATGAGCCTCTACCAGAATTTATAAACTGTGATGATGTATACAACTGTGCACAAGTGTGGCATATACAGAACAAAATAAGGATAAACTGGAGAATCAGGTCCTGCGAACGCTGGCAGAGCCGCAATAGAATCAGCTCTGCTGTGATGTACCTGGATCTGCACACAAGGTGCAGGGAGTCGGGTGTGAGTACTTCCAACTCAGCGGTAATAAAAGTAAATAATGCTGAAGGAAAGGAAACCACGCAAAGCACTATCTCATGCTACACAATACGGAACTACCTTTAAACTTCAACACACTATCATTTTATCCCCTTTCAGCATATGTGAGTAAATTATTTAGAAATCTCATTTTTAGCTTCTTTCTTTCATGATAACACACCAATACCTGGGTACAATCTCAAGCAGTGCAGGTCTACACTCAAATCAGCCCCTCGGGCTCAGCACTCCTTAACAAATACCACCAGGAGATCTGGTCAATAAGGCAAATAATGCATGTGTTCCAGTAATGTATGAGTGCTAAATGTTATGCCACGTAGTACGCGTAAACCAATATATGTATGCCATGCAATGCATATAACGCTGCGGCGTACAGCCCGATCCATGCAAAGGCGCTCGCGCTCACTGTGGGGGTTCAGACTCCGGAGGGGCTCCTACAGCCCAAGCGCAATATCAACATCACACCTGCTGCGGCGCGCAGCCCGATCCATATACCACTGCGGCGTGCAGCCCGATCCATGCATGTGTATGCATATGCTCACATAAATCGTCATGTCCTAACATATGGCCCTCGGCCCCAATCAGTCTAACAAATAATCAAGAAAGCCCTTCGGGCAACAGTATCATATTAGCTCACAGCTAGAAATGCCATTAAGACCATGTACAAGTTTTTTCATAACTTTATAAAAAATGCTGAGTAGCAAAATACCATTTGAAACCTTAAATTGAGATAAAAATATGCATAGTATTATCAAGACAATGATACCAATCCCTGAAGGATTCAAATAATTGGCGCGAAGCCCAAGCATGATAATTAGTCCAATTCATGATAATTAATATCTTTATTGAGGCGTCAATTTCATTTCAAACAATTAGGTGGTATTATTTATTACGCGGGATGGACCAAGTCACAATCCCCAATGGTGCTCTACCCCACGCCCGTTATCCGGCGTGCAAGTCACCTCAGCACAACACTAAGATGTGCAAGTCCGGGGTTTACTAACCCTTAGGACATCATTTACAAGTATTACCCACCTCGAACCGGCGAAAACTTATGCCCGCGGCGTCTTTGCTCCTCAAACCGGCCTCCACGCGCATCGAAACTAGCCAAAATTAGTACAAATATATCATAATAGGCTAATGGAACATAACCCAATCGAAAGAACTCGAAAAATACCAAAAATCACGAAATTGGCAAAACCCGAGCCCCGGGCCCACATTCCAAAAAATTATGAAATTCATATTTCTGGAATCCTCGTCTCGCCACGAGTCCGTACATACCAAGAACTCTCAATTTGGACCACAAATGACCCTTCAAATCATAAATTTAAGATTTTTGCTCCAAGCCCTATTTTCTTGATTTTTAGCCATAAATTCATGAATTCCATGGATTATTCTTCTATAAAAACATGTAATTAACTCATAAAACTTACCTCCAACGATTCCCAGTTGAAACCCCTTCATTTCCCGTCCAAAAGCTCTCAAGAGTGACCAAAAATGGTGGAAAATGGGTTATTTTCGCGACTGGAATGTTTTAAAACATTCTGCCCAGGCATTTTGTTCATCACGATCATGGGAAATGCTTCGCGATCGCGGAGAACAAATTTCTGGCCCAAAACTTACACTTCGCGATCGCGGGAAAGGCTTCGCGATCGCGGTGCATAAATTCTGGTTCTTCCGGACAGGCTTCAGTATAATGGTCTTAACGTTTTGCACACAACTCCAAATGACAAATGGTTTGATGTTATGAAAACTAAACACATAGGTCTATGACTTTCATTTGTTGCTCATTTCCTGAATCCTTATAAATTTTGAGATATATGCTTCCTAATGCATACATGTGTATTAAAGATCCTCCTCGGACAGCCTATAGTGTAACATCCATAACTGTTTACACAGACATCCAAATCACTATTTCGTTATCTTTATGAAAACTAAACAGGATGAGCTACAACTTTCGTTTTTGAATCACCTCAAAATTCCTTGTAGATAAAACGATATGAGCTTCCGAAGTAGGACCTGCGCGACAGAAATTTCTTCTTCGCGATCGCAAAGAGCTTTACGCGATCGCGATTCATTAAGGGTTTTCTCAGATTTTACTCACCGCGATCGCGACCAATTCCCCGCGATCGCATAGAGCACTGCTGTAGCCAAAAACCAGCAGTTCAAAATGACTTAGAAATGGTCCGAAACCACCCCGAAACTCACCCGAGGCCCCCGGGACCTCAATCAAAAGTACCAACACGTCCTATAACCTTATTCAAACTTGTTCCAATCATCAAAACTCTATCGTTAACATCAAAATCGTCCGTTTTCAACAAATTCAAGCTTATGTTTAACTTTAACTTTCAAAATTCACATTCAATCCGAAACCCAACCAAATGACGTCCGAATGACCTGAAATTTTGCGGATAAGTCCAAAATCACCTAACGAAGCTACTACAACTCTCAAAATTCCATTTCGACTCCCGGATCAAAATATCACCTATCAACCGGAATTCGCCAAAATACTAACTTCGCCAAAATATGCTAACTTCTTCACCGGACCTCCAACATTACTTTTGATTGCGCTCCTAAGTCACATTTCATCATCCGGAGCTAACCGAATCATCAGAATTCGATTCCGAGTACTCTAACTCATAAGTCAACATCCAGTTGACTTTTCCAACTTAAGTCTTCTTAAAAGAGACTAAGTTTCTCATTTCTTAACAAAATTACTCCAATTTAATTCTAACGCACCCAAAACTGATAATGAAACATAAGTCAACACAATGTGGGAGACACAAGGCGGTTACACCTGAGACAACGGGTCGGGTCGTCACATGGGTCGTCTGAGAAGACGTGCATTGGGGAGTTTTATATGAAAACAAAAGAAGTTAAGCTACCGGAGGGAGCAAAAGGTTGGATTTCATACTTGCGATCGTTGACCGCTAGCCAAATTGATTGGGCATACGGATGGTTGCCCCTTGATGAGGTGATGTACATGCCAACAGAAGGGTCGCATTTCTTGATCATGGGTCTTAAAAGCATTCAGCCTTATGCACCGTACAGGGTACTATGACAGCTTGGGAGATATCAAGTTATACCAAAAGACGGGGACCTCAGCTTACAAGCAGTAGAGATTAGTCCGGAAGAACAATTCCCGGAAGCGAAGATTCGACAGATTTGGAATAAATGCCAAAGCTTGAAGGTAGACACTTGTGTGGAAAACCGAGCTCAGGGAGAAGTATCGCCAGGGTATGCCGCATGGTATCACCAGGATGTCGAGCATGATAGACCAATAAAAAGGCCTCACATTCAAGATTTCGCCGAGCGGTCGAAGGAACACATAAATTGGGTGGCCAAAGAAAATGAGTATAGAGCCAAGATCAGCTTGCTAGAGAAACAATTTCGAGATCTCCAATTCGAGAGCGGTAAACAAGCGGCATCTGACGAAGGAGAAAAGAAGCAACTAAGAAAAGAGAACGAAATCTTAAAGGCTCAAATTCCAAAAATGAAAATTGCATCCGAGACCCCAGTTCGCCTAGCCCGAGATGAGAAATTGATTGAAAATCTTTGGTGCAAAGTGAATGACTACAGCTTCGATCTTGATAAGGCAGAAAAAGAGTTAGTCGGGGTTCGGAGACAACTGGCCAGAAATGCCAAGGAAAGAGCTAGAATGGTTCAGCAATTACAAGATGAACATAAGGTTGCGGTAGCTCGATTGAGAAAGAAAGTTATTACAGCCGAAGTCAAAAGTAGCAAGATAATCAAAGAGTTTGAAGTAGAGAGATAACATTGTTACACGGCTATGGCTCGGTTAGAATATGAGCTACAACAACTACAGAAAAAGAACCAACAAACCTTAGACGCTCGCACCAAACATATCAGCAGGCTGCTTCAATAAAAAGGGGTCATCCGAGAGAGAATCATCAATATTGCTCAGTACATCACCAGAAAATGCCAATTGTGTGAAGATATGTCCCAGGAAATATTTACATCAGCAGTAAAGTTCTTTGTAAAGCAAGTAATGTCTGACCTAGATAAACTCCAATGTGGATTGGCATATAGGCCCGCGGCAAGACCGAACGACGTCTCGCGGGCACTAGGAACATTAATGTACTCGTAGGGCATGCATTTTGTATTTGTATTCCTTTTGCATTTGTAGCATAACATCATTTTGCAATCGATGTTTTTGAGTATCAATGAAAAATTCAAAAGAAGTTGTTATCATTCTTTTTCCGCTTTATACCAATTGTTTGGGCGATAGGAAAATATGTAGGAAACGAAAAAACAAAATTGAAAATGCAATTGAAAAAGAAAAATAAAAATGGAAAACAAGAAAGAAAAAAAAAGATGAATAGAAAAGCAATGAAAAACAGAAGTGAAAACAAAATGGTAGCTCAAGAAGGAATAAATGCCGGAATGATGCATAATGATCAAGGACAAAAGTTGTGATTTTAATCATTACATTTTACCCCTTATGAGCTAACTATTAACGAGTTTTGTTGTTAATGAGTATATAATTTTCAGCTGGCAACTGGCATTCTGGCACATCATCATTACAATACACGTTCAAAAGCTCTGTCTAAGGCTGTGACTGAGGAGATTGAACCTACCATCATGGACCTAGTACAGGAAGAAGAGGTTGTAGATGTTGCAGGTATGAAAGAGGAAATGTATAACCTAAGGCAGCAAATGTCCGAAATGTACCAAGCCTGGTACAGGGGTCAACCTTTGCCCACCTATCCAGCCAATCCAGCATATGTCCCTCCCGAAAATCCTAATCCTGAACCACCTACCATGAACTCATCCTCCACGTACCCAAATTACCAACACTACTATGCCACAACTTCACAAGCACCACCACCACTATCCAAACAGGTTCCACCACAACCACCTCAGGTCGCCCCGATATATGTGGCACCACCACCTGCCGCTCTGCATAAATCATCAAGTGAACCAGTGTTCCATGTGCAAGACACTTATTATTATCCACCGGAGCCAACATTCAGGCAGCAGGACTCTTATACACCACTTATGGATATGACGGAAGAAAAGCCCGTCAGAAACTTGGAGCAAGAAGAGATGGCACGGAAGATGACAAGTCTAGAACAATTTTTCTGTAACATACAAGGGCTAGGAGGCCAAGTGAGCATCGCATATAAAGATTTATGTTTGTTTCCAGAAGTGCAGCTTCCAGCTGGATTCAAACTACCTAAGTTCGATATGCACGATGGACATGGGGATCCGATAGCCCATCTAAGGGGTTATTATAGCAAGATGCGTGGTGCAGGGGGAAGAGATGAACTGTTGATGGCTTATTTTAGCTAGAGTCTGAGTGGTTCTGCACTGGAGTGGTATACCCATCAAGATCACACCAAATGGTTCATCTGGGATGATCTATCTCAGTCATTCGCTAACCACTTCTGGTACAATTTGGAGATAATTCCAGACAGGCTGTCTTTAACAAAAATGGAGAAACATTCCGGGGAAAGTTTTCGAGAGTACGAATTTAGATGGAGGGAACAAGCTGCATGGGTGGACCCTCCCATGAAGGAAACAGAAATGGTGGACTGCTTTCTATAGGCCTTAGAGCCTACTTACTATGGTCATCTGGTATCAGCTATTGGTAAAACTTTTAATGAAGTGGTGAAAATGGGAAGTTTTGTAGAAGAGGGATTGAAATCCAACAAGATCATGAGCTTTTCGGCCACGAATCAGGCGACACAAAACGGAAATGGAGGATCTATCGGTAAAAAGAAGAAGGAGGATGTTGCAGTTGTTGAAAGTAGACCATGGTCTCGGGGCCAAAATACATACCATCACCCACCTCGTCCATATCAACCATACCTACCAGCACCCTACAACCCACCTCCACCATATTATCCACCTACCACTCCACATTATTCCGTCCCACATGCTCAACATTACCCACCGCCTCCACATGTATGGCGAGCCCAAACCCCACAAAATGTCTACCACACACAAAACACCTACCCACCTTCCAGAACATATAAAAATCCAAACAGGCCCAGCTTTCGTCCAGATCCGTAAGTAAGAAACAGAGCCCAAACAAAGAAAACATTCACTCCACTGGGGGATTCATACACCAGTCTTTATCATCGCCTGAGGGAGCTAGGGATGCTAAGCCCAATTGAGCCAAAACTTTCAAACCCACCACCCAAAAACCTTGACCAATCAGTCCGATGTGAATATTATTCTGGGGCACCGGGACACGATACTGAAAAGTGTTGGCACTTGAAATCCGCCATATAAGAGCTTATTGATACTAGGAGGATCGAGGTGCATGCTCCAGAAACTCCTAATATTACACAGAACCCATTGCCAGCCCATCATGAGATGCACATGATATAGTTGGAACAAGGAGAGAGCAGTAAGAAACCGTCCCAATCAGTGATGATGATAAAATCCAATAGCAAAGTGGAAAGAGAGGTTGAGAAAGAGAAAGCGACAACCATTGCCAATAAAGAAGCCACCAGTGGTCGTGGCTATGAAAATAGTGGTGCCAGGAGCTAAGCCATTATTGACAGTGAAAGAAGCATATGTGGAACCTGTAGTCATCAAACTGGTGGTACAGATGCCAGTTCTAGACACTAAAGCCATACCGTGGAGCTGTAAAAAAGTCATAGTGACGTACAAGGGTAAGGAGGTTACAGGAGAAGTCAATTAAACCCATGGCCTAACTCGTTCCGGGCGATGCTTTGCCCCGGAAGAGTTGAGGAAAACAAAAGTGGTGAAGGAGAATCCTAATCATGTGAAGAAAGGGGTTACTGAAGAAGAAGTAGAAGAGTTTTTGAAAAAGATGAAAGATCAAGACTATTCAATAGTAGAGCAGTTGAGAAAGACGCCTACGTAGATTTCATTGCTTTCATTGTTAATTCATTCTAAAGAGCACAGGAAGGCGTTAATGAAAATTTCAAACGAAGCACATGTGCCCGAGAAAATCTCAGTCTGCCATCTTGAGAAAATCACGAATAAAATCTTTAAGACGAACAAGATAACATTATCAGATAATGAATTGCCACTTGAAGGGATGGAGCACAATAAAGAACTTTATCTCACTGTCAAGTGCGAAGAATCTGTGGTTACCTGTGTTCTGGTAGACAACGGGTCAAGTGCCAACATTTGTCCACTCTCAACTCTAGGGAAGCTATTAATCTTGATAGAATCTCTCGAAATAGTATGTGTGTACGGGGCTTTGACGGAGGAGGTAAGAATAACCTAGGGGACATTGTGTTGGAAGTTACCATCGGGCCGGTGGACTTTACCATGGAGTTCCAAGTGCTGGATGTCGCTGTTTCTTACAATCTATTATTGGGGCGTCGGTGGATCCATGCGTCGAAAACTCTACCATCTTCTCTGCACCAGATGGTAAAATTTGAATGGGAACAGGAAGAAATCATAGTGCATGGGGATGATGATGTCTGTAACACCATAAATTTGAAGAAACTGAAGGGGACAAGGGCCCATGGGGATATCAAGTAATGGATATTGTGGTAGTTAACAAAATATCCGAAGGGGAAAGCATGCCAATTCCTACAGTGGCTCCTACAGCAGTAATGGTGGCTAAAGAAATGATCAGAAATGGGTTTGCACCGGGAAAAGGTTTGGGAATAACTCTACAGGGATAACACAACCAGTCCACTTGCCAGGAAATAATGACACTTTTGGTCTGGGTTTTAAGCCTACTTATGCTGACATCCAAAGAGCCAAAAGAATGAAGAAGAAAAGTTGGACCCTCCCAAAACCAATTCCAAAATTATCCGACACCTTTACTAGGCCTGGTACACGAAGACATTTGACCACTGCTGTGCCAAGTTATGCTGAAATAAGGCCAGATACGGAGCTTTTAGCTAGGTTCGAGATGTTGCTTGAGAATGTAAACGTGTTGGAGATGGGTGAGGGAACGAGTAGGATGGATGTTCAGTTCGTGGGACCCAGCATTGCACTTAATAATTGGGAAGCTGCTCCTCTTCCGATCAGGAGGGAGTTGTGGTAGTTACCCTTAAATATTTCATTTTTCCCAAAGCTGTTTTATTTTGTAATCCCACACCCCACTGAAATTAAATGTATCCAACCTCTGTTATCTTTTTGTAAAAAATCAATGAAATGCAATTTCTTTCTTTCTTCACTTTTGCCTTATTTTATTTTCTCTTCTTTTTGTACAATATTTGCAGATTCCAATGATATGTCATGCATGAAGGATTACCGGTCCAGTCTTGATAATCAAATAGTTATACAGGAAATTGAAAATGAATGTGAAGTAGAATATGAAGATGAGGAAATACTGGAGGAAATTAGTAAATATTTGAATCAATATGAGGAAAAACCCAAACCGAACTTAAATGAGATAGAATCTATTAATCTAGGGAGTGAGGATAATGTTCGGGAAACAAAGATCAGTGTACATTTAGAGGCTTCCCTCAGAGAAGATTTAATTAAGTTATTACATGAATACAAGGAAATATTTGTTTGGTCCTATGATACCATGCCCGGACTCAGCACTGATCTGGTGGTACATAAATTGCCCATTTATCCGGAATGTCGGCCGGTAAAACAGAAGTTAAGAAAGTTTAAAACAGACATCAGCGTGAAAATAAAAGAAGAAGTTAATAAGCAATTTGAGGCGAAGGTCATACGAGTCACTAAATATCCCACCTAGTTAGCTAATGTTGTGCCAGTTCCGAAGAAGGATGGAAAAACCAGGGTGTGTATTGATTACAGAGACCTCAACAAGGCCAGTCCAAAGGATGATTTTCCATTGCCAAATATCCATATACTGATTGACAATTGCACCAAGCATGAAATTGGCACGTTTGTGGATTGTTATGCGGGTTATCATTAGATCCTAATGGATGAAGAAGATGCGGAAAAGACAACCTTTATCACGCCTTGGGGAACATATTGTTATAGGGTGATGCTTTTTGGATTGAAGAATGCCGGGGCTACATATATGAGTTCGATGACCACTATGTTTCATGATATGATGCACCGAGAGATAGAAGTGTATGTGGACGATGTCATCATTAACTCCAAAAAGCAATGTGACCATGTTAAAGATTTGAGGAAGTTTTTCCAGAGGCTCCGAAGATATAATCTCAAGCTCAATCCAGCAAAGTATGCTTTCGGGGTGCCTTCAGGAAAGTTATTGGGGTTTATAGTAAGCCGGCATGGTATTGAATTGGACCCATCGAAGATAAAAGCAATCCAAAATTTGCCTCCGCTGAACAATAAGAAGGAAGTGATGAGTTAATTAGGCAGGTTGAACTATATTAGCAGGTTCATTGCTTAGCTAACATCAACATGCGAGCCTATTTTCAAATTGTAAAAGAAAGATGTTGCAGTAAATTGGACTGATGAATGCCAAGAAGCCTTTGATAAGATTAAAGAATATTTGTCCAATCCTCTAGTGTTAGTGCCTCCGGAACCGGAAAGACCTTTGATCTTGTATTTGACGGTGTTAGACAACTCTTTTGGCTGCGTACTAGGGTAGCATGATAAGACTGGAAAGAAAGAGCAGGCGATATATTATCTCAGTAAAAATTTCACATCTTATGAGGAAAAATACACTCAGTTGGAAAGAACGTGTTGTGCATTAACCTGGGTTGCTAAGAAACTGAAACACAACTTGTCAGCTTATACTACATATCTGATATCACGGTTAGACCCATTGAAGTACATAGTTCAGAAGCCTATGCCTACAGGAAGACTTGCTAAATGGCAGATTCTGCTCACACAATTTGACATCATCTATGTAACACGTACAACAATGACAAGATATTTGAAATTGATACCTTATCGGCATTGTCTACATGAACTATCCCAGAGATTTCAATCTATATAGTTCAAACACATCCTAAGAATGCACAATGAAGTAGCAGATGCTCTGGCCACATTATCCTCTATGTTGCATCATCCGGATAAAGCCTAAATAGATCCACTTCAGATACAGGTGTATGACCAAAATGCTTATTGTTTTGTTGTGGAAGAAGAACTAGATGGAGAACCGTGGTATCATGATATCAAGGAATACTTTAAGATAGGAAAGTACCCAAAACAAGCCACTGGAGATCAAAAAAGGGCAATAAGACGATTAGCAAATGGATTTTTCCTCAGTGGAGGGATTGTATATAAAAGAACACAAGATCTGGGATTGTTGAGATGTGTGGATGCGCAACAAGCTGACATGATTATGACTGAGGTATATGCAGGAGCTTGCGGACCTCATATGAGCGGATACATTTTAGCAAAGAAGATACTAAGAGCGGGATATTATTGGCTCACCATGGAATGGGATTGTATTAGATATGTGAAGAAATGCCACCAATGTCAAGTACATGGAGATTTGATTCACTCCACACCTTATGAATTGCATGTGATGTCTGCACCTTAGCCATTTGTTGCTTGGAGCATGGATGTCACTAGACCAATAAAGCCTGCAGCCTCTAATGGACACAGATTTATCTTGGTCGAGATTGACTATTTTACCAAATGGGTGGAGGCAAAGACGTTTAAAGCAGTGACAAAGAAAGTCGTGGTGGATTTCGTGCATGAAAATATCATATGCCGCTTCGGAATTCCTAAAGTAATTATCACAGACAATGGGGCAAATCTGAATAGTCACCTCATGGCGAAAGCATGTCAAAGATTTAAAATCCTGCATCGTAACTCTACACCTTACAGACCAAAAGCAAATGGAGTAGTAGAAGCTGCAAATAAGAATATAAATAAATTCTCACAAAAATGGTGGAGGAATCAAGGCAATGGCATGAGAAGTTACCTTTCGCTCTTATGGGTTATCGCACAACCGTACGTACTTCGATTGGTGCCACACCCTATTTATTGGTGTATGGAACAGAGGCTGTTATACCCGTAGAAATTGAGATACCATCCCTTCGAATCATAGCTAAAGCTGAGATCGATGATGATGAATGCGTAAAAGCCCGGTTGGAACAATTGAATATGATTGACGAGAAGAGGTTAGCAGCAATTTGCCATGGGCAATTATATCAGCGGAGAATGGCTAGAGCATATAATAAGAAGGTACGTCCTCGGAAATTTGAAGTGGGACAATTGTTATTGAGGCGTATTTTGCCGCATCCGGCTGAAGCGAAAGGCAAATTTGCACCAAACTGGCAAGGACCGTTCATGGTATCACGGGTGTTGTCCAATGGAGCCCTATATCTGACAGATGTTGAAGGAAAATACGTAGAGACTACTATCAATTCAGATGCACTCAAGAGATATTATGTATGATTCCTTTTCATTTGTATAATTGTATCCGTTGTGATTTTGGAATTGAAATGATGAAGGCATTTTATTCTCTATCCAAATACTTTATCCATTAACACCCCCCTTGAGCCTTATTCGATCTATTATTTCATACCCCTCTCTCGGAAGTTCTCTTGATACAAGAGAAAAAGTAGAAAAATGAAAAAAAAAAGGAAAAAAAAAGGAGCAAATGCAAACAAAAGCAAATTGCAAACAAAATAAAAAGACAAAAGAAATCGGGAAAAAGTCAAATGAAACAATGAATTATTGACGTGGTTTGAACTACGTCTGACTTGATCACGAAAGGGTACGTAGGCAGCCTCATTGAGGTTCAGTCACAATAAAAGAAAAATCCAAAAATCCCCCACATATTGAAACTGGGGAGAAGTTATGTTTTATAATTCCGAGAGTTGTAAATATTTTTAAACCCTCGTAAATTTTGAGCCTTTATATCCTTCTTTCTGAACCCATCCAAAAGCCACATTACGGTCCAAAGAAAGACCTTCTAATCAATTTCAAGAAAATGACAATACAATGAGTATAAAGGAGAACAGGGCATGGACAATATCAGTGGTTCAGAAAACCAAAAGACAAAGGAAAATATATAAACAAATGAGAGAGTCTCATCGGTGAAAACCTTAACCGGCACCGTGAGGCGATTGTGAGGTTGAGAGAATAAAAATGAGAGAGTCTTATGAGTGAAAACCTTAACCGGCACTGTAAGGCGATGGTGAGTTTTGAGAGAAATAAATGAGAGAGTCTTATCGGTGAAAACTGCAAATGGCACCGTAAGACGATTGTGAGGATTATTTTGAGAAAAGGAAAACAGCAAAAAAAAAAGATTGGTTTAGGTTGAAAGAAAGTTGGAGTTGAGATAATGGCAATTCGATTTGACAGACTGGGTCGGACTTTAAATACATCGCATGGTCAGAGGAATCAGCCAACATACCCAGATAAGTCCTATCACTACTCTGAATCCCTTATCATTTGAAATTCATTTATTTCTCCATTTCATTGATTGAAAAGACAATTTGTCCATTGAAAGCTAACTACCAGCTTCTCATGATAAGATGTGAAATAACGCTGGGTCGAAAAAAGAAAAAAAAAGAAGATATAAAGAAGGACGGCGATTAGAGTCAAAGAAAATAAAAAATAAAAAGAGGAGAGAAACAAAGAAAATGCAAAAAGAGCTTACAAAGGAAGTCTAGTAAAAGGCCGCATAGCGGAGGAAAAGAAAAAAGAGGAATGCAATAAATGGCAGGAGCAGCAAAATGCCAGTTGCTAGCGATTTACAACTAATAAGATTGTTCTTTGATTTAGACAGGAACGAATTGTCACTAATCACTTTAAAGTGAATGTGATCAATGTGAAAAAAAATAAAAACACAAAAAAGAAATACAGCAATAAAAGGAGGAATCCGTAGTGAAGGACTCACTCAATCAAGCAAGAAAATACCAAAAACAACAAGAAGGTATCATCTTTTCAAATTCATACCCCAGTTATCAAACTGAGGGAATACTTTTCTACATTCACATTTCATGCATCAGGCGCCCACCTGGATAACAAGGGAATAATTTTCTGCATTCGTATTTCATGCATCAGGCGCCCACCTGGATAACAAGGGAATACGTTTTTGCATTCGCATTTCATGCATCAGGTGCCCACCTGGATAACAAGGGAATATTTTTCTGCATTCGCATTTCATGCATCAGGCGCCCACCTGGTTAACAAGGGAATACTTTTCTGCATTCGCATTTCATGCATCACGCATCCACCTGGATAACAAGGGAATACTTTTCTGCATTCGCATTGCATGCATCAGGCGCCCACCTGGATAACAAGGAAATATTTTTCTACATTCGCACTTCATGCATCAGGCGCCCACCTGGATAACAAGGGAATACTTTTTTGCATTCGCATTTCATGCATCAGGCGCCCACCTGGATAACAAGGGAATACTTTTATGCATTCGCATTACATGCATCAGGCGCCCACATGTATAACAAGGGAATATTTTTCTGCATTCGCATTTCATGCATCAGGCGCCTACCTGGACAACAAGGGAATACTTTTCTGCATTTATATTTCATATCAGGCGCCCACCTGGATAACAAGGGAATACTTTTCTGCATTCGCATTTCATGCATCAGGGGCCCACCTGTATAACAAGGGAATACATTTATGCAATTTTAATTTTTGTTCAGGCGCCCACTTGTATAATAAGGGAATACATTTCTACAATTTAATTTCTGTTCAGGCGCCCACCTGTATAACAAGGGAATACATTTTTGCAATTTTAATTTCTGTTCAGGCGCCCACCCGTATAACAAGGGAATATATTTCTGCAATTTTATTTTCTATTTAGGCGCCCACATGTATAACAAGGGAATACATTTCTGCAATTTTTAATTTTTGCAAATTTTGATTTGTGTTAGCTAATATGAGTAACACCGTAACATGAGAAAATCCCACACTGGGGCAGAGGAAAAAGTTTTGTTGTTTTGTTTTGTTTTAAGCAGGTATCAATTTGAAAGCAAGGAGTACAATTGGGAGTCACACCAAAAAGAAAGAAAGCAAGAAAAGAAAATCAACAAAAAAAGAAGGATGGTAGCACAAAACATCAAGGAAAAGAGACAAGGAAAAATAAGAAGACAAGAAGTAGATAGGTACCATTGTAATCCGTAGGATTATAGCTTAAAATAACTTCTTCATTTTACATTTTACATTTTACCCTTGGTGTAATAAGGAGTAAGTCAGTGATCATAGCAATAGCAATGCAATAGCAAAGTCTTGGTAGTTTCCAACTACCAGACCTTCCCGAACTACACTGACCTGATTCCTGTTTAGCCCATGATATGTAGGCAACCTCTGAGGCAGGGTGCGGTCAAAAGGTTTTCAAAATGCTTCTCACGGAATATGATAGTGGGCAAAAATCTCTCATTACTGCTCACTTGTCTTTGCATTGAAACTTTCGGGTTCCCGAGCAAAGAGGAGCAGTTGTGAGCACGTGATTTTTGCCCTAAGCAATAAGAATTCCAAAATTAAAATAAATAATATTTTTGTGTGCAATTACATGTTTTGATTGAAATAATGTGTATTTGTATGATTGAACAATTAAAAATGAAAATTAAAAAAATTAAAAAATATAGGTTGAGTATAAATGTCACAAATAAAGGAATTTAAAAGAAAGTTAGCAAAAAATACAAATATATACCGGAAATTAAGGAAAAATAGCAAAAAATGTCAAAAAATATCAGAAAAATTATAGAAAATAGGAAATTAAAAGAATTTGAATAATTGAAAAAGAATATAAAAATAGAGAATAAAATACAACAAGAAAATACATAAAAAATAATAAAAATACATAAAATACAGAACTGGGCCAAATACACAGGCCCATATGCATTGGCCCAGTCAAATATAAGAGACCGTTCCAAATAGATATGTAATGAAGGATCTGAGCCGTCCATCTACACAATCCAACGGCTGACCTTTAATCCAGAATTTTAAATTGAATTGGTATAGTTTTTGATGAGTGAATCTAGGCCGTACATTTGTTTAATCCAATGGAGAGGGATCAATCCCCGTTTTAATTGAACGATGCCGTTTGAGGTTGTTTGATCCTGGCCATTGATCAACAATGATCCAAGGGCCTGGATCCATTCATCCGTTATAGGTATAAATAGGTTGGTCTTTAGAGACCGGCCATTATCATTTCTAAACTTAACCCTAGCCGCCCTACCTTCTTCTTTTTCCTCTCATCTCATCTCTACCGGCCATGGAGACTGTCCGCCGTTCAAGGTAGTCTGCGGCCACTTCTGAACCTCAAACCACTTTCCTCTTACTCCTCTACCCCAAACCTCCATGAAAACCTAGAAAAACCCCTAAAGCCCCAAATTTCTTGAAAATCCAGCCACTGGAGTTCTTCTCCGGTGACCATCACCATTGCCACTGGCCTCCAAACTAACACCCCTGAACCTTCTTGCCTCGATCTTTCTCCCCATGCAACCCTTTTCCTTTGAATACTCTCCGAACTCCTCGAATCTAAGAAAATAAGTCGCCGGAACCCTAATTCCGGCAGACTTAAGCAACCCAACACCAAAATATCCCATCTTTTCATCTCTGAAACCTATGTCTTCCACTAAAAAACTCAATAAAAGACTTCGAATCTGAAGTCTAAAATCTGAAAGAAAAGAAAAAAGGAAACTGAAAAAAAAAGAAAGAAAAAGAAAAGAAAAGAACAAAAAGAAAACAACGAGGAAGCTCAAGAGACATATCCTGCTAAGTTAAGTCCCCTATCCCTTTTGATTTTGTTTTGAGCATGATTCATGTGTTAATGTTGTTTTTCCTTAAATTTTTTTGATTAATTAGTTGCATGTTAGATTAGCTTCTTGTTTGATTAGCTTTTTGATATAAACTTGCTTCTCTTATTAAGCATGCTCTATTAGATTCTCTGATAAAACTATCTATCAACACTTGATTAGATATGCTCGAGCCTTTTAGGGTTTTGTGTGTTTTTAACATGAAAATATTCTGGATATATCTTCTATGTCAAAACTGTTATGATGAGCCTAAAATCTGAGTTGTGAAGTTGTTTAATTGAAATTCAACCATATTCAAATTTCTCTCTAAGTTTTGGTTAGATGATAATGATTCTGATTTGTGGCTATGTGTGCAAATTGGTATGAAAGGTTATATTTGTAATGAGTTCATGTTATTATACTACAATTAAGCATATTATGTTCTAGGGGATATTGGTTATAGCCGTTTTAGATAGTAATTGGATAATTGGCTAACTTTGAAAGCATGAAAAATAGTTTAATTAGGTTAAAATTGAAAATGACATAAAAAGTGGTTATAATTGAAATAACAATAGAGTGGCCAGTGTTGAAACTGGCCAACTCTGTAAAATTCTAAGTCTTAAATCCAAATGGCTAGTTCTAAAACTAGTTAACTCTTTGATAATAGACCATAAAATCTTAAGATGGCTAAATCTGCAAGTCTTAAACTAGCCCTAAGAGGCTATTGAACAATAATGACTAAATTTTGCAAATGCCAAGTCCAAAATACTGGACTGGCTAAAACTGAAAGAGTTTAATCTTAACAAGTAAGCAGGCTAATCTTGCAAATCACTTCTAACACATAAATGAAAAGAATACCTCTTAAAAGAGGTTAAAATTGAAAAGAAACTAACACCCAAATCTAGCTAAGTCTTAAAGACTTATAGAATAGTGGCCAGAAGTTAAATAAAGGCTTAAAAATCGTATAACAGATCTGGATAAGGTCGGGTAAATAGTAATCAGTAATAAGGGTATCAAAGGAATGAAAAATGGCATAATTCTGGATTTAATAGATCCTATGAGGACAATTCATACATTTAGGCTTAGCATTTTTGCAATATTGCACAAAACAAAGGGTATAATAGACCCAATAAAAAGGCATATTAGTGAATAACCTTAGCAAGTGAGGGTACATTAGTAAAACACCCCAAATAAAACCCAATAGAACCTTCCAGCACATGCTGAAAGGCAATTTTGAATCTGAATTAGGTGTTAAAATGTAATAAATAAAAGAATTAAGGGGAGGGAATTAGGAATAGCTTTTTAAAATCCCCCCCCCCCCCACCCCCAAATTTCACCATTTCTATATATAAATAGGCTTGAATAAAGCCTGAATAAGGGTTGGATTTTTATGAATTCAGAGAATATATACTAAAAACACAAATACTAAGAGTAATTTTTCTGGGTTTAGTCGAAGCTATGTTCTGAAGCTCTGTAGAACTCCTTTATTATCTGTTGGTTTACTGGGTTTTCTACTGGTCTTCTGCTATTGTGTTACTGGGTTATTACTTTGCTGAATCTGGAACTCTTATTTGGTTGTTGAATTCGACTGCATTGCTGTGTTCATCCATCTTCACTGTTGTTGCTTTGTTGTTGTGACCAATCTGCTTATTCTCATCTTTACTCTTTTAGACTCATAAGATCTTTCATTGCTGAATCAGGTACACAACTGAACCTTTAACATGTAACTGCAATGGATCTGAAGTGATTGAATAAAAATGAGATGATTTTTCGAGAATTGTTTTCTGCATTTACTTTTGTATTTAGAATATATGTAGTTAAAGTTGTAATTCAGTAGGAATATTATTGTATAATCATTTCATATGAGGCACGAGCATATGCTAGAAATGATGTAATAGAATAGTAAGTATAGTGGAGTAGTGGTAGTAATTGAAACCACCTAGTTAAAATAGGTTAATAACTAATCTGGCTCATTTAATCTAAAAACAAGTTCATAACAGGTAGATTAATAACGATATTAATATGTGTGGCAACTAGTTTAATTCAATAACTGTTAGTTTGATCTAGACAGTTTAATAGCAGTTGAAATGGTATAGGTAAAACTGATAATCAAATATGAAGTTTTTAATCACATAGTTAATAGAATCTGTTACATATTTAGCTTAACGATTCAATATGATTAATTCCCTGAAAGTTGTAAGTAGTCACGATTAGTATATTGTCAAGTAGTTTAGTATTAGTTGAGTAATAATTATGTGATTTTTAGCTAATAAGTAACTCGATTCAGTAGTTTAAATAGTTGTTGAAATATAAAAGCAAAAGTAGCCTGTTATTTAGACTTCACTCATATTAGACAATTAAGATTTGAAACTATCACTGTGATTCTGTAATATTGCTTCTCTTCATTGAATAAATATAATTTGAACTTTGCTTTCTTCTGATTCTAAATATTTGTATATTTTATGAATTCATGTTTATGTTTATCCCTTTCAATTTCATTCGGTTTGGGCCTAATAGATAGTGAAGGCCCAGATCTATATCGATGCGCAATTGGGCTTTTGATAGACTACTGTTGTGTGTTCTGGGTTTTTGACACCCAGTCACATAAAATAACTTGCTGAGAATAAGCCCAAAGAGTCCAGGCCCATGTAACATAAGAAATAAGGCCTCGACTTATATTCTGGAAATTAATTAACTAGGGAAAAACCAAATGATAGAGAATATAGTATATATATTGGATTGGACTATAAAAATCAAGTTGGACGAGCCTCGCATGAAAACAAAATAGCGGGGCCCCCATATAAATAAATAATTATATAATAGACTCGGGGAGGTTGATAGCTAATTTCACAACCTTTCCAAAATATTAAGAAGCCGATAGACGATATAGGCATGACTTTAAAAATATACTTTCCCTAATACGAGTGCACATTATGTGACTCAAATTATAAATCTCGGCGAAGCCGAAGCGTGTTAAAAAGTCACAGGCGTACTGGTTGCGGTGTGACTCGAAATACGTTTTCACAACGTTGCAATTCATAAAATATTCAAAGCGAAACATGTGGATATTGTTAAAAAGCATATAATAAATCAATTGAAATCAAGAACGAAAGTTGAGTGACCTTGCTAAAACCACGAAATCCGGGAGTGTCTAACACCTCCTCCCGGGTTAACAGAATTCCTTATCCGGATTTCTTGTTGCGCGGACTGTTTAACATAGTCAACCTCCTCGGATTCGGGATTAACCGGTGACTTGGGACACCATTATTTTCCCAAGTGGTGACTCTCAAATTTTAAATAAAATCCCGAACTGATTGTCCTTTATTTGGAAAAACTCCTTCCTTGTTGTTATTATATCCTTTCTCCAGATATTTATAATATCGAGGTATACCTTATTCTCTTAATTGGGAAATAAAAAAAAGGTAGTAAAAAGGGAGGTGTGACAATTCCTGTGTTAAATATGTGTTGGAGACTTAGAAGTTTTCGTAATGCGCCTACGCAGTGGTTGTATATCATGTGTATCGGCACCGTTTAGCGGTTTTTGGAATTTGGAAGCACTAGTGGCTCTCTCTTTGCTTGATATGATGAATTTGGGTGATGATATTTGATTGCAGACTCATTGTCTAGACTAATGTGATATGGACTATGTCGGAAAATACCACAAATTGCGTAGTAGAGTGCATCAGATTATGTTCCAGCAGGGTAGTTGTACCCCAGGACCAGCGGACGGCTGGTAGGTATTGCTTTGTCAGTTGGGCCTTCATGGCGGATGTCAGTGCGGAGGTATCTACCATTGATTCAGTTCTGGAATTGAGGACTTTTGTCGGATACGTTTCTTGTTGCCGAGTTTGAGGCTATATATGTTTATTGTAATGAGCAACTTGACTCGATATGCATTTTCTCTTACGAGATTTATGCGTGGATCGGGTGGAACGCCACCACGGGTTATTTGGATCGGGTGGCACGCTGCCAAAGGTATGGTATCTAGATCGGGTGGCACGCCGCCACGGGTAGGTTATTAGAGCGGGTTGCACGCCACAACAGTGTGATGTGGAGAATAGTTTCCTATATGTTACCTTGTATACAATACTTCCTGGCTTCTGAGGAAAAGTCCGTATTGGGTACCGCTCAGCGAATAGCACATCGGTTATGTCCTTTCAGGATTTGATAGTGTATATTAATTGTATCACCGTGTGTGTGATTGATTGCTTGAGTTCAGACCTAAATATGTGAGTGGCTGACCGTATTGAGCATGGTGACTTGAGGTGCTTCATGAGTAATAGTGTTTGGATAGAATCATGAGTCGTGGCAAGGCCAAGTGATGTTATGACCTTTTGACGAGGATTCAGGTACTCTATGACGTGAGACGGGATCTCAATTCTATGTTTTGATGGTAAGGAGGAAGTGAATTACAGCTCTTTTGTTTGAGTCGCTTGTTATGATTTGAGTATGTTCAGACGTTTCTTATCGGAGCCTGTGTTGTGCTAGTCGCGGCTTAAGCCGATTTCGAGGTGTCATATCACCAGGCAGTGTATTATAATTGAAATGACCGTTAGAGTGATTAATGAGTGCGAGCATATGTGATTTCAACTGGTTAGAAAGGTAATATTGAGGTTTGGCTTCGAGATCTGTTGTGGTATCAATCAAAAGGGAAATGGATTCATGAATGGTTGACCTGAGAGATGGATTTAATATATCGTGTGTTTCGGTTACTGTGGGCGGTATATTAACGTGTTGGAATAAGACTTTAGCTAATAAGAAAGGTTTTTCTGTTAGTGTTTGGTCATTGTGGCAAATTGCTGTGAATAGATGTCATCGTCTCGAGTGTTTGGGTTGTGTAGTATATCATATGATTCCATATGGAGTGGTAAGTATGGGTTATTGCAGTTGGTTTTGGTTCATTCTGAGTATAGACGTGGGGTCCTAATCTGGTGTGTGTGGCTTAGGGAAGTGCAATGTGGTTTATGGTTTGGATGGGCTGTGAAATTTCAGCTATATTGTGTGTCGGGGTTATGTGAGATTGGGTGACGTAAGATCATCCCGAGTATATGCTTGGTAAGGTCATTCAGCTGTTTAAGTTGTTTCTAGTACGACTCTAAGTCCGCTCGAGGACTAGCGTTTGCTGAAGCTAGGGAGAATGTGACGACCCGGTCTATCGTCACGTGACTTACCGCCCAGTTTTCCCCGTTATATGCTTGTTCATGTTTCAATTTGAGTAAATTCGGATCGTGTTTGGTAGCAATATGAGACAAATAGTCTCTTTATTGAAGGAAAAGTCAGTCGAATATTGACTTGTGAGTTAGAGGGCTCGAAATCAAATTCTAATGGTTAGGGTAGCTTCGGGGGATCATTTATGGCTTAAGAGAGTGATCGCAATTGAATTTGGAGGTTCGGCGTAGAATTAGGCTTGAATTGGCTAAGTTCGGATTTTGGCGAAATCTGATCGATAGGATTGATCCAGGAGTCAGGATGGAATTCCGACAGTTGCAGTAGCTCCGTTGGGTGATTTAGGATATGTCTGCAAATTTTTAGGTCATTTGGACATCGTTTGGCCGAGTTTTTGATTGGATGTTGGTTTCGGAAGTTTTAGTTGAAACTTAGGCTTGAATCTGCCTTGATTTGATGATTTCCGTGTTTAAGAGTGTGTTTTGATGATTGGAACAAGTTCGTATCGTGTTTTGGATTAGGGTGGTGGTTTTTGTTGGGGTCGCGGGGGTCCAAACGGACCATTTTTGGCTAATGGAACAGTTAGATTTGTTGTCATAATTGCAGGGTTATTTTGTTTTCTGCGATCGCATGGGGAGCCCTGCGATCGCATAGAAGGTTTTTGGGGGGCAGTCCCTTTGTTCTCTGCGATCGCATGGTCTAGGCTGCGATCGCATAGTAATGGGAAGTGAAGCAGTGCGATCGCAATGCTCAGGACGCGGTCGCATAGAAGGATTGGAGGGCACCTAATTCTTGCACTATGCGATCGCATAGGGATGGTCGCGATCGCATAGAGTATTTTGGAGGCCAAGGAATTCGTTGATCGCGATTGCATGCCCAGGGCTGCGATCGCATAGAGTTAAACTGACTGACATAAGGGTTTATATCAGAAACATTTCAGTCGCGAACCATTAGTATTTTTCTTCCATTTTTGAGTTCTTTGAGAGCCAAGTAACGAGATTTGAAGGGGATTTCATCAGGAAACCATTAGAGGTACGTTTTATGGTCTAAATACATGATTGTATCCTAGAATCTTCATCTATATCACTGAAAATTGAGGGATTTAAGGTGTATCAATGGGGGATTTTTGCTCTAAGCCTGGGTTATGGTAAATCACTGATTTGAATGGGCAAACGGATTTCGATTTTGATAAACTTTATATGCACGGACTCGTGGACAGATAATGCTTCTGAAAATATGACTTTTGAAAATATGAAAATTAGCATATTTTGATGTATTCTTATTGGTTTTGATCAGATTTGGCATCTGATGAGGTTGATTTGCGAGGCAAGCACAAGGCAAGCTAGGACTTTTGCCGATTCGAGGTGAGTGGTGGTAATAAATGATGTACTGAGGGTTTGAAATCCCGTATTTGCACTATGCAGTGCTATGCTGAGATGGAACACGCGTCATGTGACGAGCGTGGTGGTGTTTTGACTGGGAATTTGGACTTAGTCCTTCACGATTGATAGTCTACTGTGCATAATAACTGAGACTGGGCTTATATCTATATATTTGGGCTAGTAGCCATGTTAGGGGCCTTGTGCCGATCTGTAGAATATTAGGGAAGCCTCTAGAGCTAAGTGACCCCTATATCATGTTGAACACATACTCTCAGTTGTATTCTGTCACGACCCCAATCCCGATCGTGATGGCGCCCAACACAACTGCTAGGCAAGCCTGACCATTTACCCTCTCATCCCGAGCATGAAGCTCAAATCAATTACGTGGATATTATTATCAACAATAAGTTAAACTGAATAACCACCCAAAGATCTAGGGTCACGAGTCTAGAGCCTCTAAACATGATCGGATAACAATATCTAAACCAAAGACTCAAGTATGAATAATGTATATACAAAGGAAAACTGGAATAAGAAGAGACGCCAGGTCCTGCGAACGCCAGCAGCTACCTCAGTAACACGGATAAATACTGATAAAAGCTGGAGTGCTCGTCTATCCCTCCTATGTATCTAAATCTGCACACAAAGGTGCAGGGAGTAGGGTTGAGTACTAAGTACTCAGTGAGTAATAAATATATACAAGTAGCTGAAAGCAAGAAATCCGCAGAATACCATAAAATGAAGCTAAACTACTGTCCGATTCTCCTACAAACTAACATCAACAGTACAATACAGCTACCATAGAATAATTCAACATATAAGTATGCAATGCAATACACATAACCGCTACGGCGTGTAGCTCGATCCATTTAACGTCGACGGCGCTCACTGGGGGTGTGTACAGACTCCGGAGGGGCTCCTACAGCCCAAGCGCAAATACCGCTGCGGCGTGCAGCCCGATCCTCATATCATGATAACCGCTGTAGCGTGCAGCCCGATCCATCCTCAGTCCACCATAATCAGATAAGTCACAAAACAGTTCATTTTTCTTAATTCCAGTTTCGAGTTCATAATTTATGAAAAATACTTTAACTTTTATTTAAATTTGCAAAAAGCCGGTGACTTAGCATTTCAATACTGTGATTTCAAATTCCAGGACTGAGATCACTGATTAAGCAAGTATAGCTATCACATAAATACTATCCCCTAGGGATACTACAGGTCGGCACAAGGCCCCGAACAAGGCTTACAGCCCACAAATATGTCAAACACAACATATTTCCATCACTAATAGCATATTTTCCATATCCGGGATGGACCAAGTCTCAATCCCCAGTCACAATCAGTCCCGCACCTGCCACGGGGTGCGAGCCACGCCCTACTAGCGTCACAATGTGCTAAGCCGGGGTTTCGAACCCTCAGGCTACCATATACACTAACTACTCACCTCTACTCGGCCGTAGATTTGTCCGCAATGCTTTTTCCTATTGAAATTGACGCCTCGTGCGTAGAATCTAGTCAAACCACAATAATTATATCAAATACGGGTCAAAGAAACATAACCCAATTCAATTTATACGAAATACGCGATAATACACCAAGTTGGTAAAACCCGGACCCCGGGCCCGCTGCCCGAAAAATTCCGAAAATCATACCAACAGATTCCTCGTCTCTCCACGAGTCCGTGCATATAAATTTTATCAAAAACGGAGTTCGAATGGTCTTTCAAAACCCAAAAATTCGTTTTCATGATTTAGGCCCTAGTTCTTCACAAATTCTACCCAATTTCAGGAATTTTGGTGTTGATTCTAACATAAAATCATGTTTTTGAGTCAATAAACTTACCTCCAGCGATTATCCATTGATTTCTCTCTTAAAAATCGCCTCAGAAGCTTCTTCCCGTTCCAAAATTGGAAGAAAACTTGATCTGCTCATTATAGGTATACTGTTCACGCGATTTACTGCTCCCAATGGGTTCCTTGTGACATTCTAATGAATTTAGGCTTTTGAATCACTCAATTTGACCTTCTAATGAAGGAGATATGTAGGTTTTAAGATTTGCAAATAGTGCAGGTTTTTAATACGCCGTCAGGGATAGTTTCGTCATTAACCTGAAAATCTGGGCAACTTTAGTAAAATGGCCATAAAATTATCATACGATGTCCAAATTTGATGATTCTTTTTGCTACGGGTCCGTAATTACGATACGGATCTAATTCTTCATTCAAAACAGTAATACAAGCTCATTTGTTAAATATGATATCATTTATGCTTTAAGAAACGATGTCGAGGCATAAGAAAAACGAGCATAACGCAACCCAAACCTATCTGAAACTCACCCGAGCTCCTCAGGACTGCATACGAACATACTAACATGCCACATATGATCATGCAAACTTAGTGTCACTCTCAAAACACCAAAACTAACATCAAAACACCAAATTTACATCGGATTCAAGCCTAAGTTCTTCTAAAACTTCTGAAACTTGCATTTGATCTAAAACCCAACCTAAACACCTCCGAATGACCTAAAATTTTGCACGCATATCCAAAATCACCTAACGGAGCTACTGCAACTCTCAGAATTTTATTCCGAGTCCCGAATCAAAATCTCACCTGCCGTTCGAATTTCATCAAAATTCAACCTTAGCCAATTCAAGCCTAAAACTACACCGGACCTCCGAATTCGATTCTGATTGTTCTCCTAAGTCATAAATGATCCCCCGAAACTAGTCGAATCATGAGAATTCAATTCCGAGCTATCTAACTCATCGGTCAACATTTGGTTGACTTTTCCAAACTATCCTTTTTCTTAAAGAGGTTCATGACCTCATTTCTATCTAGATTCCTTCCGATTTACTTCTAACTTTCCGAACACATATAAATAAGCATATTGAAGTATTAAATGGAGAAAACAGGGCGATAACTCCCATAACGACAAGTCGGGTTGTTACATTCTCCCAAACTTAAACAAACGCTCGTCCTCGAGCGTACCCAGAGTTGTACTAGAAGCAACCCAATAGCTGAATGACCTTGCCAAGCATATATTCGGGGTGGTACCACGTCACCCTATCTATCATAAGTCCGATAACACAATATAGTTGAACTTCCGCAGTCCATCTGAACCATAGACCACATTGCACTTTTCGAAATCATCTACCAAATCCGACTCCCACGTCTATACTCAGAATACACCTGAACCAACTGTAATATCCCATACTCGCCACTCCGGGTGAGATCTTATGGCGTACCAATTAACCCAATCACTCGAGACGATGGCCTCTAATCGCAACAATTTCCCACGATAACCAAATATTACTTAAAAACCTTTCTCGTTAGCTAAAGTCTTATTCCAACACCTTCATGTTTTGCCCACGTCAACCGAACACGCGATAGATCGAATCGACCTCTTAGGTTATCCATTCATGGATTCATTTCCCTTTTAACTGACATTACAATATATTTCGAAGCCAAACCTCAATGTTTTCCTTTCTAACCAGCTGAAATCACATATGGCCGCACTCATTAATGGCTCGAACGATCATTCCGATTATAACACACCGCACTTGTGATATGATACCTCAACACCAGCCTAAGCCACGACGAGCACAAGACAGGCTCCAATAAGAAACGCTTGAACATACTCAAATCATGACAACTACCTCAACAAAAGAGCTGTAATTCAAATTCCTCAATACCATCACAACACATAACTGAGATCTCGTCTCACATCATAGAATTAGAGTACCTGAATCCTCCTCAAAAGGTCATAATTTCACGTGGCCTTGCCACGGCTCATGATTCCATCCAAACACTATTACTCCTGAAGCACCTCAAGTCACCATGCTCAAAACAGTCAACCACGCACAGATCTAGGTCTGAACTCAAGCAATCAATCTCACCCACGGTGAAATAATTAATATACGCCGTCAAATCTTGTAAGGACACAACCGATGCGCCATTTGCCGAGCGACACCCAACACTGACTTTCCTCAGAGACTAGGAAGTATTGTACACAAGGTAACATATAGAAAAACTATTCTCCATGTCACACGGTTGCGGCGTGCAACCAGCTCAAACTAACATACCCGTGGCGGCGTGCCACCCGATCCAGATACCATACCTGTGGCGGCGTGCCACCCGATCCAAATAATCCGTAGCGGCATGCTACTCGATCCACGCGCAAATCTCACAAGAGGAAATGCACACTGAGTCAAATTGCTCATTACAATAAACATATATATAGCCTCAAGCTCACCACAAGAAACGAATCCGACAAAGTTCCTCAATACCGAAACTGGATCAATAGTAGAAACCTCTGTACTGATATCTGCCGCGAAGGCCCAACTGACGAAGCAATACCTACCAGTCATCCGCTGATCCTGGGTACAACTACCCTACTAGAGCATACTATGATGCACTCTGTTATGCATTTTGTGCCATTTTCATCATGGTCCATGTCACATTAGTCTAAACAACCTAACTCATGACAACCAGTCTGCAATCAAGTATCATAACCCAAAATTCATCATATCAAACTACGAGAGAGCCACTAGGGCTTCCAATTTCCAATGATCACTAAAAGGTGCCGATACACACGATATACAACTACTGCGTAAGCAGATTACGAGAACTTCTAGTCTCCATCACCTATATAGCACCTGAATCACTATGCCTGATTCTACACTCCACTGTGCGAATACATAACACACATCAAGCATCCATTCATACCACGAAACAACCCAATCATCACAGTCAATCCAACAAGAGAATACCACCATACCACTAGGTATTATCAGTTTACAGTACATTGTCCCTTTTTGACCATATACCCTGCCAAATCACTGGAATAGCAGTGTTCTTTTTTTTCTTAATCACCAGAAAGATCGATTCTTAAATCACCTGCAGCTGCCCGCGCTGCTCAATATTTGTTTTTTTTTTTACTTCCCATATATTATGAACTGATCTCAAAACCTTGAACATGCCATTATCAACTTTTCATAACACATCGCATATACCATCCCACACTAAGATAACATGGAAACTTCGATCCCTTTCCTACGCCGCAAACATCGACGCACTCAACTAGTCAAGGACCTTCATGATCCCATATAGAAGAAAAGTCATTACACATTCCCAGCTTCGCATACCAACAGGAAATACACTCATTTTCAAACCACGGTAAAACACATCACAAACTCTTTCTCCCAATTCATTGCATAAGTTTAATTGCCAAGACTAAGTCCTTTTACCCACACCGAGCTACGCAACTGCTAGCACTCAAGAGCTTTGTTGCACCATATCTGCAGGACTCATTACTTCGAACACATACCAGGAGTTACTCGTGTCCTTTCTATACTGTTCCGGTTTATTATCATCTTTAATTTAGTATAAGCCTTTACTGTAGCACTACAATATCTCAACCCATGTTACCACACGAGACTCATACACAAGACTACACGGTCTAAGACTCACAGGCCGCTAAATACTCTCTTAATATTTCCCAGAAGTACCACATTCTACAATACTTTGTTTTGAAGAACTTCCTGCAATTTTGAATTCGTTATCATTACTCCCTAACACAGATACATAGAATCTCATCATTCACATATCATTACACAAGTCTTGATCCCTTCTAACGAAACCACCGTCTTTAGCCACATACACAATCTTAAGACACCTTACCATTACAAGAAAAGTCTTGAACACCGCAAGGCTATTCTCGGGCGTCATCCACCCTTATTCAATTATAATTCAACTGTCTTATTGAACAAAACCACTCGTGCCTTGTTAGAACTCTGCCATAGCAGAACATGATCATATACCGATACAATTAGCCATTTTTCTTTTCTATACATAGAACACTCTTTACCAACAGCAGTTCAAATCATCCTATTATTTCTTATCTACGAAGCACCATAACCTTTATCAGAATTTCCCAACATACTTAGAGACAGAACCAACATAGCACACAACAGTGCAATCAATTAATCAATAACAACCTCCCCAACTTGGCTCGGAGCCATACATCAAAGCACTTTTAGCCACTCATAGCATTCTTTATCCAAATGATGCAACAATGTTATAGTGAGATTAAACTCAAGTCATTTACACGCTTGACAAAGACTCGAATCATCAGAGACCTTAACCCTTCTGCAATTCTTGCATATATACACACACCACAGTTAAGCCTACTCTCTTTAGGTGTCAGAAATCTTTTCTAAGTCCCGAATTTTTCAAAAATTTCGGCAGTTTCCTTTGTAAATTGGCATATCCACCTACCAGAGAATCACCAAACCATTCTAACGATACATCCACAACTCAACAAGATATCACAATGTATTTCAACAACATTAAATCTCAATACTATACGAATCATATTATCACAATTTATACCTGAACCTGCGCACACCTGCTCGCATCATAACACATATCAAATACCCTTCAATTTCGCATCCGAATCCACCCACCTATTTTGCATCAATCTAGTATTTCAGTACAACACCTTCCACCAGGATATACATAGCATAATCACTTTAGTCATCCTGAGTCTAAACTCGTTTTACTATACGTAAGGCATTTTACCTTCCAACTAAGAGATATGATAAATATTCACCATGCCCATAGCTAGGGGCTACACAACAGGTTACAATAAGTATCTAACACCTGACAGCTCGTACATTATTAAGCTGTCATTTCCATAGTTAGGAACAATATCGATCACACGAAATTTCATAATACCAGTTTGTAAAATCAACACTTTGGTACTCATGTCATAAACAAAGATCTAGCCTCAAGTCCTCCCGACTGGTCCAACATGAACTCGCAGATATTATATCTCGCCCCTCGATCGGGGAATCACAAGCCTCAAGGCAATTATATTACTGAGCGCTCGAAGCGTACACGGACGTGTGGAAGGAATTTCAAAAATTATATCTCAAGCTGAATCAAGTGCGCACGATAAGAATTCCAAGAAATGTGAAGTGTTTCCTAAAGGTTCGCAGCCTCCCGAGGATAAGTACAGGCATCCCCGTACCGATCCACAAGACTCTACCAACCGGCTCAAGACTCATGAGGCCTAGTAACCTAGGCTTTGATACCAACTTGTCACGACCCCAATCCCGATCGTGATGGCGCCCAACACAACTGCTAGGTAAGCCTGACCATTTACCCTCTCATCCCGAGCATGAAGCTCAAATCAATTACGTGGATATTATTATCAACAATAAAGCTAAACTGAATAACCACCTAAAGATCTAGGGTCACGAGTCTAAAGCCTCTAAACATGATCGGATAACAATATCTAAACCAAATACTCAAGTATGAATAATGTATATACAAAGGAAAACTGGAATAAGAAGAGAAGCCAGGTCCTGCGAACGCCATCAGCTACCTCAACAACTCGGATAAATACTGATAAAAGTTGGAGTGCTCATATATCCTTCCTATGTACCTGAATCCGCACACAAAGGTGCAGGGAGTAGGGGTGAGTACTAAGTACTCAGTGAGAAATAAATATATACAAGTAGCTGAAAGCAAGAAATCCGCAGAATACCACAAAATGAAGCTAAACTACAGTCCGATTCTCCTACGAACTAACATCAACAGTACAATACAGCTACCACAGAATAATTCAACAGATAAGTATGCAATGCAATACACATAACCACTACGGCGTGTAGCCCGATCCATTTAACGTCGACGACGCTCACTGGGGGTGTGTACAGACTCCGGAGGGGCTCCTACAGCCCAAGCGCAAATACCGCTGCGGCGTGCAGCCCGATCCTCATATCATAATAACCGCTGCGGCGTGCAGCCCGATCCATCCTCAGTCCACAATAATCAGATAAGTCACAAAACAGTTCATTTTTCTTAATTCCAGTTTCGAGTTCATAATTTATGAAAAATACTTTAACTTTTATTTAAATTTGCAAAAAGCCGGTGACTTAGCATTTTAATACTGTGATTTCAAATTCCAGGACTGAGATCACTGATTAAGCAAGTATAGCTATCACATAAATACTATCCCCTAAGGATACTACATGTCGGCACAAGGCCCCAAACAAGGCTTACAGCCCACAAATATGACAAACACAGCGTATTTCCATCACTAATAGCATATTTTCCATATCCGGGATGGACCAAGTCTCAATCCCCGGTCACAATCAGTCCCGCACCTGCCACGGGGTGCGAGCCACGCCCTACTAGCGTCACAATGTGCTAAGCCGGGGTTTCGAACCCTCAGGCTACCATATACACTAACTACTCACCTCTAGCCGACCGTAGATTTGTCTGCAATGCTTTTTCCTTTTGAACTTGACGCCTCGTGCATAGAATCTAGTCAAACCACAATAATTATATCAAATACGGGTCAAAGAAACATAACCCAATTCAATTTATACGAAATACGCGATAATACACCAAGTTGGTAAAACCCGGACCATGGGACCGCTGCCCGAAAAATTCCGAAAATCATTCCAACAGATTCCTCGTCTCTCCACGAGTCCGTGCATATAAATTTTATCAAAAACGGAGTTCGAATGGTCTTTCAAAACCCAAAAATTCGTTTTCATGATTTAGGCCCTAGTTCTTCACAAATTCTACCCAATTTCAGGAATTTTGGTGTTGATTCTAACATAAAATCATGTTTTTGAGTCAATAAACTTACCTCCAGCGATTACCCATTGATTTCTCTCTTAAAAATCGCCTCAGAAGCTTCTTCCCGTTCTAAAATTGGAAGAAAACTTGATCTGCTCATTATAGGTATATTGTTCACGCGATTTACTGCTCCCAATGGATGCCTTGTGACATTCTAATGAATTTAGGCTTTTGAATCACTCAATTTGACCTTATAATGAAGGAGATATGTAGGTTTTAAGATTTGCAAATAGTGCAGGTTTTTAATACGCCGTCAGGGGTAGTTTCGTCATTAACCTGAAAATCTGGGCAACTTTAGTAAAATGGCCATAAAATTATCATACGATGTCCAAATTTGATGATTCTTTTTGCTACGGGTCCGTAATTATGATACGGATCTAATTGTTCATTCAAACCAGTAATCCAAGCTCATTTGTTAAATATGATATCATTTATGCTTTAAGAAACGATGTCGAGGCATAAGAAAAACGAGCATAACGCAACCCAAACCTATCCTGAAACTCACCCGAGCTCCTCGGGACTGCATACGAACATACTAACATGCCACATATGATCATGCAAACTTAGTTTCACTCTCAAAACACCAAAACTAACATCAAAACACCAAATTTACATCGGATTCAAGCCTAAGTTCTTCTAAAACTTCCGAAACTTGCATTTGATCTAAAACCCGACCTAAACACCTCCGAATGACTTGAAACTTTGCACGCATATCCAAAATCACCTAATGGAGCTACTGCAACTCTCAGAATTTTATTCCGAGTCCCGGATCAAAATCTCACCTGTCATTCGGATTTCATCAAAATTCAACCTTAGCCAATTCAAGCCTAAAACTACACGGACCTCCGAATTCGATTCTGATTGTTCTCCTAAGTCATAAATGATCCCCCGAAACTAGTCGAATCATGAGAATTCAATTCCGAGCTATCTAACTCATCGGTCAACATTTGGTTGACTTTTCCAAACTATCATTTTTCTTAAAGAGGTTCATGACCTCATTTCTATCTAGATTCCTTCCGATTTACTTCTAACTTTCCGAACACATATAAATAAGCATATTGAAGTATTAAATGGAGAAAACGGGGCGATAACTCCCATAACGACAAGTCGGGTTGTTACATTCTCCCAAACTTAAACAAACGCTCGTCCTCGAGCGTACCCAGAGTTGTACTAGAAGCAACCCAATAGCTGAATGACCTTGCCAAGCATATATTCGGGGTGGTACCACGTCACCCTATCTATCATAAGTCCGATAACACAATATAGTTGAACTTCCGCAGTCCATCTGAACCATAGACCACATTGCACTTTTCGAAATCATCTACCAAATCTGACTCCCACGTCTATACTCAGAATACACCTGAACCAACTGTAATATCCCATACTCGCCACTCCGGGTGAGATCTTATGGCGTACCAAACAACCCAATCACTCGAGACGATGGCCTCTAATCGCAACAATTTCCCACGATAACCAAATATTACTTAAAAACCTTTCTCGTTAGCTAAAGTCTTATTCCAACACCTTCATGTTTTGCCCACGTCAACCGAACACGCGATAGATCGAATCGACCTCTTAGGTTATCCATTCATGGATTCATTTCCCTTTTAACTGACATTACAATATATTTCGAAGCCAAACCTCAATGTTTTCCTTTCTAACCAGCTGAAATCACATATGGCCGCACTCATTAATGGCTCGAACGATCATTCCGATTATAACACACCGCACTTGTGATATGATACCTCAACACCAGCCTAAGCCACGACGAGCACAAGACAGGCTCCAATAAGAAACGCTTGAACATACTCAAATCATGACAACTACCTCAACAAAAGAGCTGTAATTCAAATTCCTCAATACCATCACAACACATAACTGAGATCTCGTCTCACATCATAGAATTAGAGTACTTGAATCCTCCTCGAAAGGTCATAACTTCACGTGGCCTTGCCACGGCTCATGATTCCATCCAAACACTATTACTCCTGAAGCACCTCAAGTCACCATGCTCAAAACAGTCAACCACGCACAGATCTAGGTCTGAACTCAAGCAATCAATCTCACCCACGGTGAAATAATTAATATACGCCGTCAAATCTTGTAAGGACACAACCGATGCGCCATTTGCCGAGCGACACCCAACACTGACTTTCCTCAGAGACTAGGAAGTATTGTACACAAGGTAACATATAGAAAAACTATTCTCCATGTCACACGGTTGCGGCGTGCAACCAGCTCAAACTAACATACCCGTGGCGGCGTGCCACCCGATCCAGATACCATACCTGTGGCGGCGTGCCACCCGATCCAAATAATCCGTAGCGGCATGCTACTCGATCCACGCGCAAATCTCACAAGAGGAAATGCACACTGAGTCAAATTGCTCATTACAATAAACATATATATAGCCTCAAGCTCAGCCACAAGAAACGCATCCTACATGTTTCCCCAATACCGGAACTGGATCAATAGTAGAAACCTCTGCACTGATATCCGCCATGAAGGCCGAACTGACAAAGCATTACCTACCAGTCACCCGCTGGTCCTGGGTACAACTACCCTACTAGAGCATACTCTGATGCACTCTGTTATGCATTTTGTGCCATTTTCATCATGGTCCATGTCACATTAGTCTAAACAACCTAACTCATGACAACCAGTCTGCAATCAAGTATCATAACCCAAAATTCATCATATCAAACTACGAGAGAGCCACTAGGGCTTCCAATTTCCAATGATCACTAAAAGGTGCCGATACACACGATATACAACTACTGCGTAAGCAGATTACGAGAACTTCTAGTCTCCATCACCTATATAGCACCTGAATCACTATGCCTGATTCTACACTCCACTGTACGAATACATACACACATCAAACATTCATTCATACCACGAAAGTCATTCAGAGATTTTTCCTATGCCATCAACAACTCAATCATCACAATCGATCCAACAAGAGAATACCACCATACCACTAGGTATTATCAGTTTACATTACCTTGTCCCTTTTGACCATATACCCTGCCAAATCACTAGAATAGCAATATCCTTTTTTTTCCTTAATCACCAGAAAGATCAATTCTTAGAATCACCTGCAGTTGCCCGCGCTGCTCAATATTTGTTTTTTTTTTTACTTCCCATATATTATGAACTGATCTCAAAACCTTGAACATGCCATTATCAACTTTTCATAACACATCGCATATACCATCCCACACTAAGATAACATGGAAACTTCGATCCCTTTCCTACGCCGCAAACATCGACGCACTCAACTAGTCAAGGACCTTCATGATCCCATATAGAAGAAAAGTCATTACACATTCCCAGCTTCGCATACCAACAGGAAATACACTCATTTTCAAACCACGGTAAAACACATCACAAACTCTTTCTCCCAATTCATTGCATAAGTTTAATTGCCAAGACTAAGTCCTTTTACCCACACCGAGCTACGCAACTGCTAGCACTCAAGAGCTTTGTTGCACCATATCTGCAAGACTCATTACTTCGAACACATACCAGGAGTTACTCGTGTCCTTTCTATACTGTTCCGGTTTATTATCATCTTTAATTTAGTATAAGCCTTTACTGTAGCACTACAATATCTCAACCCATGTTACCACACGAGACTCATACACAAGACTACACGGTCTAAGACTCACAGGCCGCTAAATACTCTCTTAATATTTCCCAGAAGTACCACATTCTACAATACTTTGTTTTGAAGAACTTCCTGCAATTTTGAATTCGTTATCATTACTCCCTAACACAGATACATAGAATCTCATCATTCACATATCATTACACAAGTCTTGATCCCTTCTAACGAAACCACCGTCTTTAGCCACATACACAATCTTAAGACACCTTACCATTACAAGAAAAGTCTTGAACACCGCAAGGCTATTCTCGGGCGTCATCCACCCTTATTCAATTATAATTCAACTGTCTTATTGAACAAAACCACTCGTGCCTTGTTAGAACTCTGCCATAGCAGAACATGATCATATACCGATACAATTAGCCATCTTTCTTTTCTATACATAGAACACTCTTTACCAACAGCAGTTCAAATCATCCTATTATTTCTTCATATCTACGAAGCACCATAACCTTTATCAGAATTTCCCAACATACTTAGAGACAGAACCAACATAGCACACAACAGTGCAATCAATTAATCAATAACAACCTCCCCAACTTGGCTCGGAGCCATACATCAAAGCACTTTTAGCCACTCATAGCATTCTTTATCCAAATGATGCAACAATGTTATAGTGAGATTAAACTCAAGTCATTTACACGCTTGACAAAGACTCGAATCATCAGAGACCTTAACCCTTCTGCAATTCTTGCATATATACACACACCACAGTTAAGCCTACTCTCTTTAGGTGTCAGAAATCTTTTCTAAGTCCCGAATTTTTCAAAAATTTCGGCAGTTTCCTTTGTAAATTGGCATATCCACCTACCAGAGAATCACCAAACCATTCTAACGATACATCCACAACTCAACAAGATATCACAATGTATTTCAACAACATTAAATCTCAATACTATACGAATCATATTATCACAATTTATACCTGAACCTGCGCACACCTGCTCGCATCATAACACATATCAAATACCCTTCAATTTCGCATCCGAATCCACCCACCTATTTTGCATCAATCTAGTATTTCAGTACAACACCTTCCACCAGGATATACATAGCATAATCACTTTAGTCATCCTGAGTCTAAACTCGTTTTACTATACGTAAGGCATTTTACCTTCCAACTAAGAGATATGATAAATATTCACCATGCCCATAGCTAGGGGCTACACAACAGGTTACAATAAGTATCTAACACATGACAGCTCGTACATTATTAAGCTGTCATTTCCATAGTTAGGAACAATATCGATCACACGAAATTTCATAATACCAGTTTGTAAAATCAACACTTTGGTACTCATGTCATAAACAAAGATCTAGCCTCAAGTCCTCCCGACTGGTCCAACATGAACTCGCAGATATTATATCTCGCCCCTCGATCGGGGAATCACAAGCCCTCAAGGCAATTATATTACTGAGCGCTCGAAGTGTACACAGACGTGTGGAAGGAATTTCAAAAATTATATCTCAAGCTGAATCAAGTACGCACGATAAGAATTCCAAGAAATGTGAAGTGTTTCCTAAAGGTTTGCAGCCTCCCGAGGATAAGTACAGGCGTCCCCGTACCGATCCACAAGACTCTACCAACCGGCTCAAGACTCATGAGGCCTAGTAACCTAGGCTTTGATACCAACTTGTCACGACCCCAATCCCGATCGTGATGGCGCCCAACACAACTGCTAGGTAAGCCTGACCATTTACCCTCTCATCCCGAGCATGAAGCTCAAATCAATTACGTGGATATTATTATCAACAATAAAGCTAAACTGAATAACCACCTAAAGATCTAGGGTCACGAGTCTAGAGCCTCTAAACATGATCGGATAACAATATCTAAACCAAATACTCAAGTATGAATAATGTATATACAAAGGAAAACTGGAATAAGAAGAGAAGCCAGGTCCTGCGAACGCCAGCAGCTACCTCAGTAACTCGGATAAATACTAATAAAAGCTGGAGTGCTCGTCTATCCCTCCTATGTACCTGAATCTGCACACAAAGGTGCAGGGAGTAGGGGTGAGTACTAAGTACTCAGTGAGTAATAAATATATACAAGTAGCTGAAAGCAAGAAATCCGCAGAATACCACAAAATGAAGCTAAACTACAGTCCGATTCTCCTACGAACTAACATCAACAGTACAATACAGCTACCACAGAATAATTCAACAGATAAGTATGCAATGCAATACACATAACCACTACGGCGTGTAGCCCGATCCATTTAACGTCGACGGCGCTCACTGGGGGTGTGTACAGACTCCGGAGGGGCTCCTACAGCCCAAGCGCAAATACCGCTGCGGCGTGCAGCCCGATCCTCATATCATAATAATCGCCGCGGCGTGCAGCCCGATCCATCCTCAGTCCACAATAATCAGATAAGTCACAAAACAGTTCATTTTTCTTAATTCCAGTTTCGAGTTCATAATTTATGAAAAATACTTTAACTTTTATTTAAATTTGCAAAAAGCCGGTGACTTAGCATTTCAATACTGTGATTTCAAATTCCAGGACTGAGATCACTGATTAAGCAAGTATAGCTATCACATAAATACTATCCCCTAGGGATACTACAGGTCGGCACAAGGCCCCAAACAAGGCTTACAGCCCACAAATATGTCAAACACAACGTATTTCCATCACTAATAGCATATTTTCCATATCCGGGATGGACCAAGTCTCAATCCCCAGTCACAATCAGTCCCGCACCTGCCACGGGGTGCGAGCCACGCCCTACTAGCGTCACAATGTGCTAAGCCGGGGTTTCGAACCCTCAAGCTACCATATACACTAACTACTCACCTCTAGCCGACCGTAGATTTGTCTGCAATGCTTTTTCCTTTTGAACTTGACGCCTCGTGCATAGAATCTAGTCAAACCACAATAATTATATCAAATACGGGTCAAAGAAACATAACCCAATTCAATTTATACGAAATACGCGATAATACACCAAGTTGGTAAAACCCGGACCATGGGACCGCTGCCCGAAAAATTCCGAAAATCATACCAACAGATTCCTCGTCTCTCCACGAGTCCGTGCATATAAATTTTATCAAAAACGGAGTTCGAATGGTCTTTCAAAACCCAAAAATTCGTTTTCATGATTTAGGCCCTAGTTCTTCACAAATTCTACCCAATTTCAGGAATTTTGGTGTTGATTCTAACATAAAATCATGTTTTTGAGTCAATAAACTTACCTCCAGCGATTACCCATTGATTTCTCTCTTAAAAATCGCCTCAGAAGCTTCTTCCCGTTCTAAAATTGGAAGAAAACTTGATCTGCTCATTATAGGTATATTGTTCACGCGATTTACTGCTCCCAATGGATGCCTTGTGACATTCTAATGAATTTAGGCTTTTGAATCACTCAATTTGACCTTATAATGAAGGAGATATGTAGGTTTTAAGATTTGCAAATAGTGCAGGTTTTTAATACGCCGTCAGGGATAGTTTCGTCATTAACCTGAAAATCTGGGCAACTTTAGTAAAATGGCCATAAAATTATCATACGATGTCCAAATTTGATGATTCTTTTTGCTACGGGTCCGTAATTATGATACGGATCTAATTGTTCATTCAAACCAGTAATCCAAGCTCATTTGTTAAATATGATATCATTTATGCTTTAAGAAACGATGTCGAGGCATAAGAAAAACGAGCATAACGCAACCCAAACCTATCTGAAACTCACCCGAGCTCCTCAGGACTGCATACGAACATACTAACATGCCACATATGATCATGCAAACTTAGTTTCACTCTCAAAACACCAAAACTAACATCAAAACACCAAATTTACATCGGATTCAAGCCTAAGTTCTTCTAAAACTTCTGAAACTTGCATTTGATCTAAAACCCAACCTAAACACCTCCGAATGACCTAAAATTTTGCACGCATATCCAAAATCACCTAACGGAGCTACTGCAACTCTCAGAATTTTATTCCGAGTCCCGAATCAAAATCTCACCTGCCGTTCGAATTTCATCAAAATTCAACCTTAGCCAATTCAAGCCTAAAACTACACCGGACCTCCGAATTCGATTCTGATTGTTCTCCTAAGTCATAAATGATCCCCCGAAACTAGTCGAATCATGAGAATTCAATTCCGAGCTATCTAACTCATCGGTCAACATTTGGTTGACTTTTCCAAACTATCCTTTTTCTTAAAGAGGTTCATGACCTCATTTCTATCTAGATTCCTTCCGATTTACTTCTAACTTTCCGAACACATATAAATAAGCATATTGAAGTATTAAATGGAGAAAACGGGCGATAACTCCCATAACGACAAGTCGGGTTGTTACATTCTCCCAAACTTAAACAAACGCTCGTCCTCGAGCGTACCCAGAGTTGTACTAGAAGCAACCCAATAGCTGAATGACCTTGCCAAGCATATATTCGGGGTGGTACCACGTCACCCTATCTATCATAAGTCCGATAACACAATATAGTTGAACTTCCGCAGTCCATCTGAACCATAGACCACATTGCACTTTTCGAAATCATCTACCAAATCTGACTCCCACGTCTATACTCAGAATACACCTGAACCAACTGTAATATCCCATACTCGCCACTCCGGGTGAGATCTTATGGTGTACCAATTAACCCAATCACTCGAGACGATGGCCTCTAATCGCAACAATTTCCCACGATAACCAAATATTACTTAAAAACCTTTCTCGTTAGCTAAAGTCTTATTCCAACACCTTCATGTTTTGCCCACGTCAACCGAACACGCGATAGATCGAATCGACCTCTTAGGTTATCCATTCATGGATTCATTTCCCTTTTAACTGACATTACAATATATTTCGAAGCCAAACCTCAATGTTTTCCTTTCTAACCAGCTGAAATCACATATGGCCGCACTCATTAATGGCTCGAACGATCATTCCGATTATAACACACCGCACTTGTGATATGATACCTCAACACCAGCCTAAGCCACGACGAGCACAAGACAGGCTCCAATAAGAAACGCTTGAACATACTCAAATCATGACAACTACCTCAACAAAAGAGCTGTAATTCAAATTCCTCAATACCATCACAACACATAACTGAGATCTCGTCTCACATCATAGAATTAGAGTACCTGAATCCTCCTCAAAAGGTCATAATTTCACGTGGCCTTGCCACGGCTCATGATTCCATCCAAACACTATTACTCCTGAAGCACCTCAAGTCACCATGCTCAAAACAGTCAACCACGCACAGATCTAGGTCTGAACTCAAGCAATCAATCTCACCCACGGTGAAATAATTAATATACGCCGTCAAATCTTGTAAGGACACAACCGATGCGCCATTTGCCGAGCGACACCCAACACTGACTTTCCTCAGAGACTAGGAAGTATTGTACACAAGGTAACATATAGAAAAACTATTCTCCATGTCACACGGTTGCGGCGTGCAACCAGCTCAAACTAACATACCCGTGGCGGCGTGCCACCCGATCCAGATACCATACCTGTGGCGGCGTGCCACCCGATCCAAATAATCCGTAGCGGCATGCTACTCGATCCACGCGCAAATCTCACAAGAGGAAATGCACACTGAGTCAAATTGCTCATTACAATAAACATATATATAGCCTCAAGCTCAGCCACAAGAAACGCATCCTACATGTTTCCCCAATACCGGAACTGGATCAATAGTAGAAACCTCTGCACTGATATCCGCCATGAAGGCCGAACTGACAAAGCATTACCTACCAGTCACCCGCTGGTCCTGGGTACAACTACCCTACTAGAGCATACTCTGATGCACTCTGTTATGCATTTTGTGCCATTTTCATCATGGTCCATGTCACATTAGTCTAAACAACCTAACTCATGACAACCAGTCTGCAATCAAGTATCATAACCCAAAATTCATCATATCAAACTACGAGAGAGCCACTAGGGCTTCCAATTTCCAATGATCACTAAAAGGTGCCGATACACACGATATACAACTACTGCGTAAGCAGATTACGAGAACTTCTAGTCTCCATCACCTATATAGCACCTGAATCACTATGCCTGATTCTACACTCCACTGTGCGAATACATAACACACATCAAGCATCCATTCATACCACGAAACAACCCAATCATCACAGTCAATCCAACAAGAGAATACCACCATACCACTAGGTATTATCAGTTTACAGTACATTGTCCCTTTTTGACCATATACCCTGCCAAATCACTGGAATAGCAGTGTTCTTTTTTTTCTTAATCACCAGAAAGATCGATTCTTAAATCACCTGCAGTTGCCCGCGCTGCTCAATATTTGTTTTTTTTTTTACTTCCCATATATTATGAACTGATCTCAAAACCTTGAACATGCCATTATCAACTTTTCATAACACATCGCATATACCATCCCACACTAAGATAACATGGAAACTTCGATCCCTTTCCTACGCCGCAAACATCGACGCACTCAACTAGTCAAGGACCTTCATGATCCCATATAGAAGAAAAGTCATTACACATTCCCAGCTTCGCATACCAACAGGAAATACACTCATTTTCAAACCACGGTAAAACACATCACAAACTCTTTCTCCCAATTCATTGCATAAGTTTAATTGCCAAGACTAAGTCCTTTTACCCACACCGAGCTACGCAACTGCTAGCACTCAAGAGCTTTGTTGCACCATATCTGCAGGACTCATTACTTCGAACACATACCAGGAGTTACTCGTGTCCTTTCTATACTGTTCCGGTTTATTATCATCTTTAATTTAGTATAAGCCTTTACTGTAGCACTACAATATCTCAACCCATGTTACCACACGAGACTCATACACAAGACTACACGGTCTAAGACTCACAGGCCGCTAAATACTCTCTTAATATTTCCCAGAAGTACCACATTCTACAATACTTTGTTTTGAAGAACTTCCTGCAATTTTGAATTCGTTATCATTACTCCCTAACACAGATACATAGAATCTCATCATTCACATATCATTACACAAGTCTTGATCCCTTCTAACGAAACCACCGTCTTTAGCCACATACACAATCTTAAGACACCTTACCATTACAAGAAAAGTCTTGAACACCGCAAGGCTATTCTCGGGCGTCATCCACCCTTATTCAATTATAATTCAACTGTCTTATTGAACAAAACCACTCGTGCCTTGTTAGAACTCTGCCATAGCAGAACATGATCATATACCGATACAATTAGCCATTTTTCTTTTCTATACATAGAACACTCTTTACCAACAGCAGTTCAAATCATCCTATTATTTCTTCATATCTACGAAGCACCATAACCTTTATCCGAATTTCCCAACATACTTAGAGACAGAACCAACATAGCACACAACAGTGCAATCAATTAATCAATAACAACCTCCCCAACTTGGCTCGGAGCCATACATCAAAGCACTTTTAGCCACTCATAGCATTCTTTATCCAAATGATGCAACAATGTTATAGTGAGATTAAACTCAAGTCATTTACACGCTTGACAAAGACTCGAATCATCAGAGACCTTAACCCTTCTGCAATTCTTGCATATATACACACACCACAGTTAAGCCTACTCTCTTTAGGTGTCAGAAATCTTTTCTAAGTCCCGAATTTTTCAAAAATTTCGGCAGTTTCCTTTGTAAATTGGCATATCCACCTACCAGAGAATCACCAAACCATTCTAACGATACATCCACAACTCAACAAGATATCACAATGTATTTCAACAACATTAAATCTCAATACTATACGAATCATATTATCACAATTTATACCTGAACCTGCGCACACCTGCTCGCATCATAACACATATCAAATACCCTTCAATTTCGCATCCGAATCCACCCACCTATTTTGCATCAATCTAGTATTTCAGTACAACACCTTCCACCAGGATATACATAGCATAATCACTTTAGTCATCCTGAGTCTAAACTCGTTTTACTATACGTAAGGCATTTTACCTTCCAACTAAGAGATATGATAAATATTCACCATGCCCATAGCTAGGGGCTACACAACAGGTTACAATAAGTATCTAACACCTGACAGCTCGTACATTATTAAGCTGTCATTTCCATAGTTAGGAACAATATCGATCACACGAAATTTCATAATACCAGTTTGTAAAATCAACACTTTGGTACTCATGTCATAAACAAAGATCTAGCCTCAAGTCCTCCCGACTGGTCCAACATGAACTCGCAGATATTATATCTCGCCCCTCGATCGGGGAATCACAAGCCCTCAAGGCAATTATATTACTGAGCGCTCGATGCGTACACAGACGTGTGGAAGGAATTTCAAAAATTATATCTCAAGCTGAATGAAGTATGCACGATAAGAATTCCAAGAAATGTGAAGTGTTTCCTAAAGGTTTGCAGCCTCCCGAGGATAAGTACAGGCGTCCCCGTACCGATCCACAAGACTCTACCAACCGGCTCAAGACTCATGAGGCCTAGTAACCTAGGCTTTGATACCAACTTGTCACGACCCCAATCCCGATCGTGATGGCGCCCAACACAACTGCTAGGTAAGCCTGACCATTTACCCTCTCATCCCGAGCATGAAGCTCAAATCAATTACGTGGATATTATTATCAACAATAAAGCTAAACTGAATAACCACCTAAAGATCTAGGGTCACGAGTCTAAAGCCTCTAAACATGATCGGATAACAATATCTAAACCAAATACTCAAGTATGAATAATGTATATACAAAGGAAAACTGGAATAAGAAGAGAAGCCAGGTCCTGCGAACGCCAGCAGCTACCTCAGTAACTCGGATAAATACTAATAAAAGCTGGAGTGCTCGTCTATCCCTCCTATGTACCTGAATCTGCACACAAAGGTGCAGGAAGTAGGGGTGAGTACTAAGTACTCAGTGAGTAATAAATATATACAAGTAGCTGAAAGCAAGAAATCCGCAGAATACCACAAAATGAAGCTAAACTACAGTCTGATTCTCCTACGAACAAACATCAACAGTACAATACAGCTACCACAGAATAATTCAACAGATAAGTATGCAATGCAATACACATAACCACTACGGCGTGTAGCCCGATCCATTTAACGTCGACGACGCTCACTTGGGGTGTGTACAGACTCCGGAGGGGCTCCTACAGCCCAAGCGCAAATACCGCTGCGGTGTGCAGCCCGATCCTCATATCATGATAACCGCTGCGGCGTGCAGCCTGATCCATCCTCAGTCCACCATAATCAGATAAGTCACAAAACAGTTCATTTTTCTTAATTCCAGTTTCGAGTTCATAATTTATGAAAAATACTTTAACTTTTATTTAAATTTGCAAAAAGCCGGTGACTTAGCATTTTAATACTGTGATTTCAAATTCCAGGACTGAGATCACTGAATAAGCAAGTATAGCTATCACATAAATACTATCCCCTAAGGATACTACATGTCGGCACAAGGCCCCAAACAAGGCTTACAGCCCACAAATATGACAAACACAGCGTATTTCCATCACTAATAGCATATTTTCCATATCCGGGATGGACCAAGTCTCAATCCCCGGTCACAATCAGTCCCGCACCTGCCACGGGGTGCGAGCCACGCCCTACTAGCGTCACAATGTGCTAAGCCGGGGTTTCGAACCCTCAGGCTACCATATACACTAACTACTCACCTCTAGCCGACCGTAGATTTGTCTGCAATGCTTTTTCCTTTTGAACTTGACGCCTCGTGCATAGAATCTAGTCAAACCACAATAATTATATCAAATACGGGTCAAAGAAACATAACCCAATTCAATTTATACGAAATACGCGATAATACACCAAGTTGGTAAAACCCGGACCATGGGACCGCTGCCCGAAAAATTCCGAAAATCATTCCAACAGATTCCTCGTCTCTCCACGAGTCCGTGCATATAAATTTTATCAAAAACGGAGTTCGAATGGTCTTTCAAAACCCAAAAATTCGTTTTCATGATTTAGGCCCTAGTTCTTCACAAATTCTACCCAATTTCAGGAATTTTGGTGTTGATTCTAACATAAAATCATGTTTTTGAGTCAATAAACTTACCTCCAGCGATTACCCATTGATTTCTCTCTTAAAAATCGCCTCAGAAGCTTCTTCCCGTTCTAAAATTGGAAGAAAACTTGATCTGCTCATTATAGGTATATTGTTCACGCGATTTACTGCTCCCAATGGATGCCTTGTGACATTCTAATGAATTTAGGCTTTTGAATCACTCAATTTGACCTTATAATGAAGGAGATATGTAGGTTTTAAGATTTGCAAATAGTGCAGGTTTTTAATACGCCGTCAGGGGTAGTTTCGTCATTAACCTGAAAATCTGGGCAACTTTAGTAAAATGGCCATAAAATTATCATACGATGTCCAAATTTGATGATTCTTTTTGCTACGGGTCCGTAATTATGATACGGATCTAATTGTTCATTCAAACCAGTAATCCAAGCTCATTTGTTAAATATGATATCATTTATGCTTTAAGAAACGATGTCGAGGCATAAGAAAAACGAGCATAACGCAACCCAAACCTATCCTGAAACTCACCCGAGCTCCTCGGGACTGCATACGAACATACTAACATGCCACATATGATCATGCAAACTTAGTTTCACTCTCAAAACACCAAAACTAACATCAAAACACCAAATTTACATCGGATTCAAGCCTAAGTTCTTCTAAAACTTCTGAAACTTGCATTTGATCTAAAACCCAACCTAAACACCTCCGAATGACCTAAAATTTTTCACGCATATCCAAAATCACCTAACGGAGCTACTGCAACTCTCAGAATTTTATTCCGAGTCCCGGATCAAAATCTCACCTGTCATTCGGATTTCATCAAAATTCAACCTTAGCCAATTCAAGCCTAAAACTACACGGACCTCCGAATTCGATTCTGATTGTTCTCCTAAGTCATAAATGATCCCCCGAAACTAGTCGAATCATGAGAATTCAATTCCGAGCTATCTAACTCATCGGTCAACATTTGGTTGACTTTTCCAAACTATCATTTTTCTTAAAGAGGTTCATGACCTCATTTCTATCTAGATTCCTTCCGATTTACTTCTAACTTTCCGAACACATATAAATAAGCATATTGAAGTATTAAATGGAGAAAACGGGGCGATAACTCCCATAACGACAAGTCGGGTTGTTACATATTCATAGTTGTATAGCACGTCATGAACCAGTACTAGATGTGTACTCTAAGTGAGAATACCTAGGGTTGAATACCCTGCTCTAGCTGAGTGGGCCCTAGAGGCCGAATCTATATTGACTGAGAGGGGTCGAGGACCCACTGTGAGGTATTGATACATATACCGCATTGGGCTACGCGGTGCAGCAGTATATACATATACATATATTGGATCGAACTGCACGTCGCAGTAATATATATATATATATATGGAACGGACTACACGCCGCAACATCATAGCGCTTGGGCTGAAGGAGCCCCTTCGGAATCTGCCCACACACCCAGTGAGTGCACTATATATTATTGGATCGGGCTGCGCACCGCAGTAGTATATCTATTATATTGGATCGGGCTGCACGTCGCAACACTATATATATCGGATCGGGCTGCACGTCGTAGCAGTATATCTATTATATTGGATCGGGCTGCACGCCGCAGCACTATATATATTGGATCGGGCAGCACGCCGCAACATTATATATACATTTATTCGATCGGGCTGTACGCCGCAGCAGTATGAGTGAGGATCGGGCTGCACGCCGCAGCAGAGTTAGATCAAAGTTGGGATCAGAAGTAGATCAACGTTGGATCAGAGTGAGACAGTAGTAGACCGGAACCAGACTTACCATTGTAGAGATGTTTTACCTGTACGGTTATTCTTAGAAATGTTTAGTGATAATACAGGTGTTCTTACTTTTAGTTATTACTTATTATTGTTACTCACTGAGTTGAAAGATACTCACCACATTCCTGCACTTTATGTGTAGATACGGGTGTTCAGGAGGGCAGTTCAGCTATCGCAACTGCTATTTTACTGTTATCCGAGGAGACATTGAGGTAGCTGCCGGCGTCCGCGGGACCCGATCTCTCTCTCTCTCTCTCTCTCTCTCTCTATCTCTCTCTCTCCTGTCTTCGTTTTATGTTTTTTTTGTTACTCCATCTAGACTTGGATTGTATAGGGTATTTTCCTTTTGTTAGAGGCTCAGACTTGTGACACCGGATCCGTTGGGCTGTATTTCATGTATTTTGTTTCTGCATTTGTTGTTTCTATTATAAAAATGGGCTATTAACTCTAATGGATCATTATTTGATTAATAAATGGATGGTTATCTGGAAAACATGGTCGGGCTTGCCTAGCAATGTGTTGGGTGCCTCATGACCGGGGTTTGGGGTCGTGACACACTTAGACCACGAAATGAGTATAGCAGTTAGCTAAATCCTCTACATAATTTTGTAGATCTTGTTCCACCAGCAGCGCCTTCTTGATGTCCCATTGAAGCCCAATAATCTTCTCTTGCTTCTCCTTAGCTTGAGACCTCGTGAATGGCCTTCTTGGAGCTTCTACAGCTTTATCCTTGTCCATGAAGCTATCATTCCCCTCCTCTTGAAAAGAATTCGTCCTCGAATTTGAACCTACATCGAACAAGGATAAGTCAGCAACATTAAAAGTAGTACTTACTTGAAACTCACCTGGAAGGTCCAATTTGTGAGCATTATCTCCAATTTGTTCAAGTACTTTAAATGGCCCATCTCCTCTAGGGTGCAATTTTGTCTTCCTTTTTGAAGGAAATCTCTCCTTCCTCATATGAACTCAAACCAAATCACCAGGCTCAAAGATAACTGATTTTTGACTTTATTCCTTCGTTTAGATATTTGCTCATTCCTCCTCTCAATTGCAAGTCTCGTATGCTCATGAATAGTCTTCATCAAATCAGCTTTCTTTTTTTCCATTAAGACTAACTATCTCATTAGTAGGCAAGGGTAATAAGTCAACGGGTGTAAGGGGGTTAAAGCCATAAATAACTTCAAAATGAGAATAACCAGTAGATGAATGAACAGTTTGATTGTAAGCAAATTCTACCATAGGCAAGTGCTCCTCCCAAGATGTTAACTTTCCTTTTAGAACAATGCTTAACATATTTCCTAAAGTTCTATTTACTACCTTAGTTTGCCCATCATTTTGTGGATGACACGAAGTAGAAAACAACAACTTTGTGCCCAATTTTCCCCAAAGCACACGCCAAAAGTGGCTTAGAAACTTAGCATCCCTATCGCTAACAATAGTTCGAGTCGAGGTATACCATGCAATTTAACAACTTCTATAACAAATAAATCAGCAACATGAGAAGCATCATTAGTCTTTAAACAAGGAAGAAACCGAGCCATTTTTGAGAACCTATCTACCACAACAAAGATGTTATCCTTACCATACCTTGTTCTAGGCAGTCCTAACACAAAGTCCATAGAAATATCAATCCAAAGTGAAATAGGCACATGTAATGGCGTGTATAAACCAAGTGGCAACACTTTAGATTTAGCTTGTTTTTGCATTTAAGGCGTTGAGCACAAAGTTTTTCGGCATCTTTTCTCATATTAGGCCAAAAGAATTTTTCAGCAAGGATGTCAAGTGTTTTAGGCACACCGAAGTGCCCCATAAGTCCCCCACAATGTGCTTCCCTTACAAAAACTTCCCACAAAGAACAATTAGGGACACAAAGCTTATTCTCTTTCAAAAGAAAACCATCTTTCATATTATACTTATCAAAAGGCCCATTTAAACATGCCGAAAATGCGACATTAAAATCAGAATCATCAACGTATAATTCTTTAATATGATCAAATCCCATCAATTTAGAAGTAAGAGTAGAAACAAGAGCGTACCTTTTTGAAAGCGCATCAGCAACTATATTGTCTTTACCTCGCTTGTAGCTAATCACATAAGAAAATGTCTCAATGAATTCAACCCATTTGGCATGTCTTCTACTCAATTTCCCTTGGCTTTTCAAGTATCTTAAGGACTCATGGTCAGTTTTTATCACAAATGCCTTTGGCCACAAATAATGCTGCCATGTAGCAAGAGCCCTTACCAAGGCATATAATTCTTTATCATAAGTAGAATAATTCAATGCAGCCCCATTCATCATTTAACTAAAATAAGCGATTGGTTTCGAATCTTACATTAAAACGGCCTCAATACCTCTACCAGATGCATCACATTCAATTTCAAAAGACTTATTAAAATCGGGAAATTGTAATAAAGGAGCAAAACACAATTTATCCTTCAAAGTATTGAATGCAAACTCTTGTTCTTTTCCCCTATTAAAGACCTTATCCTTCTTAATGACTTTAGTTAAAGGTGCAGCAATTGAACTAAAATCTCTAACAAATCTCCTATAAAAACTAGCAAGTCCATGGAAACTTCTAACTTTGGTAATGCTATTAGGTGTAGGCCAATATTTAATTGCTTTGATATTATCTTCATCGACTTCAACACCTCTAGAACTCACAACAAAACCCAGAAAAACTACCTTATCTACACAAAATGTGCACTTGGATATATTTGCATACGGTTGTTTCTCCCTAAGCACATTACAAACTTGTTTCAAATGTTCGACATGTTCTTCTAAAGATTTAGAAAAGGTCAGAATATCATCAAAATAAACAACTACAAATTTACCATGAAAATCCTTAAAGATATGGTTCATCAACCTCATGAATGTACTAGGTGCATTAGTTAACCCGAACGGCATCACTAACCATTCATACAATCCATATTTAGTTTTAAAGCCAGTTTTCCACTCATCTCCAGGATTCATTCTAATTTGGTGATATCCACTCTTCAAATCAATTATAGAGAATACCTGTGAACCATGCAATTGGTCAATCATATCATCTAAACGAGGGATAGGATGGCGATACTTTACCGTTATTTTATTGATGGCACGACAGTCCACACACATCCTCCAAGTGCCATCCTTCTTTGGCACCAAAAGTACGGGTACAGAACATGGACTCATACTTTCTCTAACAAATCCCTTATCAAGCAGCTCATCTACTTGTCTTTGCAATTCCTTTGTTTCTTCAGGATTGCTCCTATAAGCAGGCCTATTAGGAATTTGTGATCCGGGCACAAAGTATTTGATGCTCTATTCCCATTAAAGGTGGTAAACCTTTAGGAAGATCCTCAGGAAAAACATCTTCAAAATCTTGCAAAAGGTTAGAAATAACACTAGGCAAAGAGGATATTAATGAATCATTATGAAGCAGAACTTCCTTATAAGTGAGCAAGATAATAGGCAGCCCCTCCTTTTTCGCAATTAAACATTCTTTGGCTTTTGCAAGGCTCACTTTTTTTTTTCATTCTTAGCCTCTTTCCTCTCACAAATGCTTTCTTTTTTATCACTCTTCCCCACCTTTTCTTTCCGCTCATTGCTGCCCTCTCTCTCCTCAGACCTCGCTTCAAATTTTGCCTCTTTTTCTTTCCCTTTAGTATCTTGTTTTGATCCCTCACCATGTTTCCCCATTGATTCTTTCATCTTTTTTTGATCTTCATACACTTAGGAAGGAGTTAAAGGTGCAAGAATGTATTTCTTGCCATTATGCTCAAGAGAGTATCTATTTTTCCTCCCATCATGAAAAGCACTCCTATCATACTGCCATGGGCGCCCTAACAAGATATGACAAGCTTGCATGGGTACTATATCACATATAACTTCATTAGCATACCTTCCAATCTTAAAAGAGACCATGCATTGTTTATTCACCTTGACCTCTCCACTATCACTAAACCATTGCAACCTTTAAGGTCTAGGGTGCTTCGTCCATTCCAACCGTATCCTTTCCACCAAATATGCACTCACAACATTAGCACAACTCTCATTATCAATTATCATAGAACAGATTTTATCTTTAATCCCACACCGGGTATGGAATATATTTTCCCTTTGTTCTTCATTAGAGTGCCCCAGATTAATGTGCATTCTCCTAACCACAAAATTCAACCCTTTGTTGGCATAAACCTCCTAACCACAAAATTCAACCCACTATTCATGTACTCCATCTCTTCTCCCTCTTCATTCTCTATAAAGTTTTCTTCTTGTTCTTCACCTGGTGCACTATTTTCGCTCTCATATCCCCCATCCTCTTTGATTAGGATGTTTCTTCTACTTGGGCATTCATAAGCCTTGTACCCTCTCCCTTGACACTTGAGAAATTGAATAAAAGAAGTAGAAGTAGAAGTTTTAGGCATAAAAGGCTTACCCCATCCTTGGATTCCAATTTGCTCTTGCCCTTGTCTTCATGTAATTTAGGAGTAGGTGTCTCCTCAGATTTCTCCCATTGCTTCTTTTGAATAGTAGTTGGCCGGCTTCTCTATGAGCTAGATTGATATCTCCTTTGTTTTGTCTTTCTACCTTTACGGCTAATTCAACTAACTCATCTAAAGTTATATATTGTTGCACTTCGACTACATCAGCTATTTCCCTATTTAAAATATTCAAAAACCTAGCCATTGTAGCCTCCTCTTCCTCTACACAATTATCTTGGATAATAGCCATATCCATAGCCTTAAAGTACTCATCTACAGACAAGGACCCTTGCCTCAAAGTTTGAAGACGTTGTTGAAGATCTCTTTGAAAGTGTGATGGTACAAATCTATTCCTCATCACTCTCTTCATCTCAGCCCACGTAGCAACGAGTGCTTGTATTTCTTGCAATATATCCCAAGAAAGCTTTTTCCACCAGATTGATGCTTAGTCAGAAAACTCAACAATAGCAAGTTTAACCTTCTTGCCCTCCGAATAGTTATGGCAGTCAAAGATGGCTTCCACTTTTCTCTGCCAATCAAGGTACAAGTCTGGATCTCATGTTCCCTTGAAAGATGGCATCGTCATTTTTATACTATTTATATTATCATCTTCAAATCTTTGTCTTTTAACCCTTCTATCTCTTCCTACATGATCAAAATCAATATCATCATTAAAATCATCGATTGGGTTTTCTTGATTTTTAATGGAGGCGGGTATATTTCTCCTAGCTTGGGGTCTTGCATGATTTCCCCTGCTAAGTTCAGCTATTATAATATTTTGCTCAGCAATGGTGTCCCTCATCTCTTGGAATTGCAAATTCCACCTTTTAAATTGTTGATGCATAGCTTTCAAGGTGAAATCATTCCTTCCTTTAATTTCGGCTTCTTGAAGAATACTTTGTTCATCATCTCTACCAGTATGAGACATCTTGAACAAAGCAATATATATCTCTCTCTTTTGTTGTCCGTTTTTCAGTCAATGCAACCCTTGGTCGTTAATCTTTAGATTTACTAATAAACCTTACTAGTCACAACCCTTTAGTGATAAGAATTTAGAGTTAGAAAAAGAAAAGGAAAGTGGAAGACCAAACCTAGAAAGAATAGGAATTGGTTAGTAGAGAAAAAAAAAAGAATTTAAGAAACCCAAAACCCACAAGAATAAGGAAGAAGTTTCCTTAATATTCAAAAACTAGGATCTCCTCTTCTTGTTTCCTTTTTTGACTTGGAAACCAAATAGTACAAGAACACTTTTTGTAGGCTGAAATTTGTTTTTTTAATCAAGAACCTCCCAAGATTATCAAGATTGAAATCTTGATTAGCCTAAGCTCTGATACCACTTGATAGCAACAAAATAGGGATTCAAGATTTACTAAAGAACAACAAGAAACGTACGGAATCTAAAAGAAAATAAAGAAACAAATAAAAGACAAAAATTAAAGATAGATTGAATTCAAGAAAGAGTTTCTTGAATTCAAGAAGACTATTCTTGAAGCTGAATCCTAATAACAACAAATAGCTAACAACTAACTAATCGCCTTTGATAGAAATTAAAAACAAGAAATAGATTGTGAAACCCGACCCTTTACAATAACAAGAACAACAATAAGCCTAAACTTATCACCTTTCTTGAATACCTAGATGTGATATAAGATTTCGGAAAAGGGTTTAATTCTTACCACCTCAAGTTGAGTCTTGAAGGTTGAAGAATAAATCCAAGAGTAGCCACACAAGAGTGCAAGAAAAATCTCACAAGTTTTTATTGATAATAATCTGAATAATCTGCCTAAAAACAAAGAAGATAACACTTTATATAGAGGGGGTCACGAAATTATCCTAAAAAGGTAAAACTCTAGGAAACCAAAACCAAGTCAAACTTGGAAAGTAATTCTACCAATCTTAGGAAACTATTAACCTTAACTAACTAGGAAAGCAATACATATGTCCTAACAAACTAGGAAAATTTAGGTGCCTAATTTAGGTGCCTTTGTGGCTCGTGCTTGGACCCCAATCAACCTTCTCTTGGACTTGGACTTGGACCACAAAATGAGTGTAGCACTTAGCTAAATCCTCTACATAATTTTGTAGATCTTGTTCCACCATTAGCGCCTTCTTGATATCCTATTGAAGCCCAATAATCTTGTCTTGCTTCTCATTAGCTTGAGACCTCGTGAATGGCCTTCTTGGAGCTTCTACAGCTTTATCCTTGTCCATGAAGCTATCAGTTTATGAAAAAATGGGAATAATCCCGTAGTGGTTCTGTTGTTGAACTTAAAAATTCGCTGGGCAAAACTGCCCTTCGCGTTCACGAGAAAGGGACCGTGTTCGCGAAGGGTATATTGGGCAATTGACCGAGTTTGTGTAAGGGTCAACGTGAATGCGTAGAGGAAAAATGTTAGGGGACCAAGATTGGCATACTCGAACGTGTGTTAAAGGATGCAAACACGATAGAGGACACAACAAAACATCGCGATCGCGATGGCCAGAACGGAACGCGATGAAGGAAAATATAAGGGCCTGAATTTGGCTTATGCATTCGCAGAGGGCAAGACGCGAACGCGAAGGGGAAAGACACAGAACTACAACCTAGTGATGCGAACACAAATAAAAAAAACCCATGTGCAAAAATTGCAGAAAATCTGCTAACTTCTTAAGTCCAAAACCACCCAAAACACCTCTGAAAACACACCCGAGCCCTCGGCGCTCCCAACCATTTACACACACTAACTCAACAACACCCTACAAAATTACTCGAGCGATCAAACCGCCAAAATAACATCAAAATCAATGAACCAAGCCCCAAAATCATCATTTTCATTATAACTTCATAAACTTCAAACTTTAGATATTTAGCTCCGAAACACGTCAAATGACGTTCGATTTCAACCAAACTTCACAGAAAGCGCTTAACACATATTTAATACCTGTAACGGGCATCGGAATTAAAATACAAGTTTGATATCACAGTCTTTTAATCAATTTTCATTGCCATTTTCCTTAATAATTTTAGAAAAACAATTTAACAGAAAAATTCTTTTACTCAGGTTCTAGACCTAGGATTTCGACTCCAGGCACATGCCCGAGTCCCATATTTTTCTACAAACCTACTAGGACCGTCACATCACGGGTCCGGGTCCGTTTACCCCAAACATTGACCAAAGTTAAACTTTAATCATATTAGTATCAAAATTCTTCAAATGTTTCACAAAATTCACATATTTCAACATAAAAGCTTTCGGGCTACGCACCAGGACTCCGCATGCAAATCGAGGCAACTAAAAGTAAGGTTTTCAAGGCCTCGAAAGAGTAGAAAAAGAGAGAAATTCGGTAATGACCCTTTGGATCGTCACATTCTCCACCTCTAAAACATCTGTTCGTCCTCGAACGGACAAAAGAAAGAAGTATCTGAGTTAGGAAATAGATAAGGATAACGGCTTCGCATATAAGACTCAGACTCATAGGTCGATGCCTTAGGAGGCTGACCTCTCCACTAGACACGCACTGAAGGAAAACTCTTCGACCTCAACTGTCGAACCTGCTAGTCTAGAATAGCTACCGGCTCTACCTCGTAAGACAGATCCTTGTCTAACTGGATAGTGCTGAACCCTAACACGTGGGTAAGATCGCCGTGATACCTTTGAAGCATAGACACATGAAATAATGGATGCATGACTGACAAGATTGGTGGAAAGGCAAGTTTATAGGTCACCTCTCCCAGACGATCAAGAATCTCAAATAGGCCAATGAACCTAGGGCTAAGCTTTCCCTTCTTCCCAAATCTCATCATGCCCTTCATAGGTGATACATGGAGCAATACTCTCTCACCAACCATGAAAGCTACATCTCGAACTTTGCGATCCGTATAATGCTTTTGCCGTGATTGAGCTGAACGCAGCTTGTCTTGAATGATCTTGGCCTTATCCAAGGACTCCTAGACTAAATCTGTACCCAATAATCGATCCTCTCCCGGCTCAAACCATCTTATTGGATACCAACATCGCCAACCATACAACACCTCATATGGAGCCATCTAAATGCAGGACTGGTAGTTGTTGTTGTAGACGAACTCTATTAAAGGCAAAAACTGGTCCCACGAGCCTTCAAAAATCATTGACAGGCTTGGAGCATATCCTCCAATATCTAAATAGTCCTCTCGGACTAACTGTCCGTCTCTAGATAGAATGTTGTGCTCAACTAAACCCCGCTGCCTAACTTCTGCTGAACTACTCTCCAGAATCACGAGGTGTACTGCGTACCCCAGTCCGAAATGATAGATGTCGGCACCCCATGAAGGCGAACAATCTCTCGAATGTAGATCTCATCTAACCTCTCTGATGAATAAGTCGCTGCAACAGGAATGAAATGTGATGACTTGGTCAAGCTATCAACAATGACCCAAATAGCATCAAATTTCTTCCGAGTCATCCGAAGGCCGGTAACAAAATCCATGGTAATCCTTTCCTACTTCCACTCGGGAAGCTCAATGCTCTGAAAATAAACCACCAGGCCTCTAATGCTCAAACTTGACCTGCTGACAGTTCAATCACCAAGCCACACATGCAACAATGTCTTTCTTCACCTATGGCACCAATAATGTTGTCACAAGTTCTGATACATCTTAGCGACGCCCGGGTGAATAGAATACAATGAACTATGAGCCTCCGCTAAGATCAACTCTCGAATCCCATTGACATTGGGCACACAAACTCGCCCCTGCAACCTCAAAACACCATCATTATCTAAAGTCACCTTTTATGGCACCTCTACGCTGCACCGTGTCTCTCAGGACACACAAATAAAGATCATCAAACTGCCGATCACGGATATGCTCCAATAATGAAGAATGAGCGACCGTACAAGCTAAAACCCTGCTAGGCTCAGAAATCTCTAACCTCACAAATCGATTGGCCAAGGCCTGAATATCCAAAGCAAGTGGTCTTTGGCTGACCAGAACATAAGCAAGACTACTCAATGCTTGCAGACTTCCTACTCAATGCATCAACCACTACATTGGCTCTTCCCGGGTGGTACAAAATAGTAATATCATAATCATTCAACAACTCCAACCACCTCCTCTGCCTCAAATTTAACTCCTTTTGCTTGAATATGTATTGAAGGCTCTTGTGATCCGTGTACACCTCACACGTCACACCATATATATAATGCCTCCAAATCTTCAAAGCATGAACAATGGCTGCCAACTCTAGATCATGGACCGGAGAATTCTTCTCGTGGATCTTTAATTGCCTCAAAGCATAATCAATGACTCTGCCATCCTACATCAATACGGTACCAAGCCCAATATGGGAAGCATCATAATAAACTGTATAAGGCCCTAAACCCGTGGGCAAAACCAATATCGGTGCCGTAGTCAGAGCTGTCTTGAGCTATTAAAAACTCTCCTCGCACTCGTTTGACCCCATAAACTAGGCACCCTTCTAGGTTAACCTGGTCATGGAGGTTCCTATAGATGAAAATCCCTCCATAAACCGATGATAATAACCTGCTAACCCCAAGAAACATTGAATCTCGGTCGCTGATGCTGGTCGAGGCCAGTTCTTGACTACCTCAATCTTCTTCGGGTCCACCTGAATACCTTATGTTGATACTACATGACCTAGAAATGCAACTGAACTCAACTAGAACTCGCACTTCGAGAACTTAACATATAACTGACTATTATTTAGAGTCTGAAGAACCACTCTGAGGTGTTGCTCGTGCTCCTCCCGGTTGTGGGAGTATACCACAATATCATCAATAAAGACTATCACGAACAAATCTAGATAAGACCTGAACATTCGGTTCATCAACTCCGTAAATGATAATAGGGCATTGGTCAACCCAAATGACATGACCAAAAGCTCATAATGCCCATACCGAGTGCGGAATGCTATCTTAGGGATATCAGACACCCTAATCCTTAGTTGATGGTAGCCAGACCTCAAGTCTATCTTTGAAAACACCTTCGTACCCTGAAGTTGGTCAAACAAATCATCAATCCTCGGTAGTGGATACTTGTTCTTAATCGTCACCTTGTTCAATTGTCGATAATCAATGCACATCCTCGTCGATCTATCCTTTTTCTTCACAAACAACACTGGCGCACCCTAAGGAGAAACACTAGTCTTGATAAAACCCTTCTCTAGGAAATCTTGCAACTGGTCCTTTAACTCATTCACATTTGGCGGGGCCATGCAATACGACGAAATAGAAATAGGCTGCGTGCCTGCGGCCAGATCAATACCGAAATCAATATCCCTGTCAGGCGGCATACCCGGCAGGTCTGAAGGGAAAACCTCGAGGAACTCCCAAACAATAGGAACAAAGTCAATAGAAGGGACCTATGTACTGGAATCGCGAACATATGCTAAATAAGCTAAACACCCCTTCTTGACCATGCATTGAGCCTTTACATATGAAATAACACTGCGGGTCGCATGACATGGGGTCGCTCTCCACTCCAATCGGGGCAAATCCAAAAAAGCCAAGGTCACGGTCCTGGCGTAACTATCCAAGATAGCATCATGTGAGCACGTGATTTTTGCCCTACATGAGAATTACTCCCAAAAATTTAAAATAAAATAGTTTTGTGTGGTGTGTGATTTTTTGCGGATTTCATGTTATTTTTCTGTTACTGTTTGCGCTTGTGCGTCCATGTTTATTTGTTTAATTAAGAAAATTACAAAAAATTGTATTTTTGCATTTTTTAGTGTTTAAATCAAAATCGTGTGATTTATCTTCAGTTGATGTTTAAATTGAGTGTGATAATAAAGTGATAATTATTAGTGTAACTTAATTAGTACATTTGTAATTTTAATTTGATTTTTTCTGTAGTGTAATTAGAATTTTGTTAATTAGGAGCTAAATTTAAAAAGAAGAAAAAAATCAAATAAAAAAAGAAGGAAATCGAAATTGGGCTTAGTGTATTTTAATCTTCAAGCCCAACTTAAATGCACCCAATTCCATAACCCAAAACCCCATCAGAAATATACCCATTACCCGCAACCCGGACTGACCCGTTTCCGTAACCCATACCATATCCATTCTATCGATATGGACCGTCAATTACCATCAATCTCACGGTCCAGATTGATTAGCATATATTCAATATATCACACCCCCCCCCAGACCTAATTTTCCCCTTCAGAAACCCATTATTCATCTTCATTTCACCATTTCACCTCCAGAGAAGTCCCGCCGCAGACTGCCGCCTCCACCCACCGAAAATCGCCTCACGGCGGTTCCGGTGGGCCAAACACTCCCAAATTTGCACCAGGTCTTCCCCTCACCTCCCTTTCCTTGAATCCGTCCTTCATTTTTCTCGAATCATCTCCAAAACCTTCGAATGTTGGATCGAAGTTTCGTCGGAAAACAAAATTTATGCCAAACCGCTCCAAACTCACCCCAAGTGCTCCCATGACCTCCCTCGCACCATAAACACCATTGGTTTGGTTCGAATCAAGCCCGAACCACTCAAACTCCAAATCCGAGCCCCAAGAACCCTAGAATTCAAAATTAGGGATTTTCGTCAATGGAAGTCTAATAGACTTTAATTGGGATGTTTTCATTTGAAAACATTCCAATTAAAGTCCTTTCGACTCCAGAAATGCCAACTCAAGTCCGAGTTGGCCCCAAAATGGTTCGATCCCAGATTTCTTTTTCTTTCGAGGTAATTCTACTCGTTCTTTGCCTTTATATATTTGTGTATTTATTTTGATTAAATTTCTGGTTTGTTTTATTGATAATCCTTTCATTTTCTTCTCCTCCAAATCAAGACCTTTTATTTGGTCAATTTGTGTGTTTCTAGTTGTTGTTTGAATGTTAGAATGCATATTCGCCTCAATTAATATCGTCGAATAATTGTGTTCTGCATTGTTGTTTGGTTTGCCAAGACTTGTCGAAATCATTGGTTCGTCGATTGACTGTTATCAATTATATGTGTTGCAATCGATTAGTCGGATGTAGACGATTAGTTTCATATTGTTCCATTTTGGCCGAGACAGTTTGAATTATTGACTTATCAACTTATTCTTTGTCAATTATACATGTTGTGATCAATTAGTCGAATGTCGTCAAACTAATTCTGTGTTTTCTGTTTGAGCCATGATTTAACTACAACTGTTAGGATTCCATGTTTGTGACCGAGCTTAGACTGTTTTGTTTCAGTTTAAAATTATTGATTGGATATAGCTGTTAAACCTGTTAGAGAATAGAAAAACCCACAGCTAGGTGCAATGCACATGCCTTAGGTCAGTAGAACCTGCTGGACATCAGGATGTGCCACTAATCTCTGCCTTTTAGAGTTTTTATTTAAAAGGCCATACTTAGACAACTGAAAAGTGGGGAAAAAGGGAGAATAACAGGGGCTAGACAGATCTGAAACAATTAAAAATAGTCTTTTGTTTTGAATCTTGAAGGCTATAAAAAGGGACTTAGATAGACAGAAAGAGGGGACTGAAAAACAGACACACACAGTGGGGCATACAGAATACATTGGGGGGGTAGTCGAGGATCCTGTGAGTTTAAGGAAAATCAGAGAGAGTTTTTGAAGAGGAGAAAAAGATTTAAGAGAAAGGGAGAGAGTTTGAAACATTGAAGAGAATAGAAAAGTTAAAGAGACATATTCTCTTACTGTTTCATTTGGTTGTCCTGAGCCCATTTCTAAAAGCTTTTGTTATCTATGATTCATTGGACTTTGGAAGTGTTGAGTTTCTTTCAAAACTTGGTTTTAAAGTTTTAATTCCAATTTTGTTCAAGTCTTTCAAGTGAATCCTTTCCTTTGAGGTTGCTGGATATCGGTTTTAGATGTTGCTGCACTCATTCTAGTTTGTTTGAGTGTGTTCTTTGGTTTGAAATTGGATCTTGCCGTTGTCACTTGAGTTCCTGTTGCTGCCTCTGTTTAGCTGATTGCCCATTTCTTCTTTGTTTTGCTTCACATTCCAGGTATAAACTTTAGATTGATTTGGTGTAATTTCTCCAGTAAGCAATGGGAATGCAACTGATGCTTGATACTTGTCGAAGCCTTTTACTGCTTTACTAATGTACTAAACTGCAGTTAGTTCTCGGATCTATTTCGATGAACTCATTACTTTAGCCTGTTTGTAATGGCAGGGGTATCAATTTGTAACTGATCATTTGAACTAGTAGAGTAGCAATTATTCATTAGCCATATTAGCCTATTCGTGTAGTGTAATTTTAAAATCAGAAGCTAGCTGGAACAGAAAATATAATTTTTAGATCCATGATCCTTATTTATATTAATAACTAGAAATTGAGTTGCAAATCATTAAGTAGGCCTTGTCTGTGTTAAGCCTAAACAGGGTAAGCATTTTAGCTAAATTAGGAGTCGAAAAATAGTTAAGCTACAATTGTGTTAAGGGGCTTTAGTCACCTCAAACTACTTCTTGAGCTTGTTAATTCGTTTAGCATATGTATCTTTGAAAACAGATTAATCTCATCAAAAAAAATAATAAAAGAGGTGCATGCATTTGAGTCAAATTCATATGGTATTCTTTGAGTGGTTATTTCTTTGCAAGTATGGTCCATCTGCTTTGTTTACCAAGTTAGCCGATATTCCAAATGAGTTGTTTAAGTTTTTTTTATCTCGTTGGTTTTCTCATTGGAATATTAAGCTAAGATGAACATTGTCAAGTGTAGCAGGCAGTAGGGATTTAACAAGCTATTTGAATTTGAGTTTAGGTACTCTTATTTTTTTTAATCCATAACAATAAAAATAAAATATTTTATCTTTATCCCACATATCAATTTTCTTAACTCTGGACCTCAATAATCTTAAATTAGCTTTAGGAGAATAATTTTGAATATTCTTAGCTTGGTTTAGTTGAGTAAATCCTCTTTAAAATAATGTGAGGTGCGCCATGCCAAACAAAAATGATAATTACATCTCCCTCGCATTATTTAATCTTGAATTGATCCTTGGATTCTGAGGCATGTCATTTAACTAATTCTATGGCCATCGCAAAGTGCAAACGCGGAGCGGATTTAGGCGCGTTCTTTAATAATCTATCTAAACTCGGGTGCACATTTATGTGACCCAAATCCAAATCTCAACGAAGTCAAAAAATGCGTTAAAGGTCACAGGCGTACTGGTACGGTGTGATCCGAAATACATTTTCATGACGTCATAATTCTTGTAAATAATAATAAAAACGGTTGAAAGTTAAAATTTGCACATAAGTTAAAGCATGGTATAAATTAGATAATTAAGCCAAATATGATAGTTGAGCGACCGTGCTAAAACCACGGAATTCGGGAATGCCTAACACCTTCTCCCGGGTTAACAGAATTCCTTATCCGGATTTCTGGTTCGCAGACTGTTAAATATAGTCAAACATTTCCTCGATTCGGGATTCGAACCGGTGACTTGGGACACCATAAATCTCCCGAGTGGCAACTCTAAATCTATTAATAAACGAATCCCGTTTCGATTGTACTTTAATTGGAAAAACTCCATCGCGCCCTCGCGGGCCTGCGGAAAAAGGAGGTGTGACAGCTCTGGCGACTCTGCTGGGGATGCAAACCCAGAACCACTGGTTCAGGGTTTAAGAATTCGAGCTTGGAATAATTGTTGTATTTGGCTTATTTATTATCTGATTTTATTATATGTTTGAATTAATGTGCTAAATGTTGTTTTTTTTTATATTTTGTGAATTGTATATAAATTGTGCCGATACCCATTTTTCTTCTTCTGAGTCTCTTTAAAATAATATCGGGCATTTGCTGGACATAGCCCGTTTTCTTAAGATAGCTGTGGTGCTTGGCACCCGGTGAAGTATTTGTAGTCACACATGTTTAGGCGGGGAGCATTGTCAATTAAGCCGGAAAGCCATGCTACCGGTGCACTGACAATCCTCGGCTCTAGTTGTCCGCTCGAGTAAAAGCTAGTCTAGACACCTTTTACAACAAGATGATAAACCCAGTACCACTAGATCATGGTTTTAGAACTTGAGCTTTGAATAATTGTTGTATTTGGTTTATTATTATATTGGGTTTAAATGTGAAAAATGATATTTTATCGTTTTGATATTTTTTGAACTGTATATACATAAACTGTGCCGAAACCCTTCTCTTCTCACCTATGGGGATGTGCTTACTGGTTGAGACTCCCTATTCTGTTAGTGTCTTACCCAAAAATAAGAAAGAGGCTCGAAAAGTTTCTAAGCCGGCTGGCCTTTTGGTTCCCGGAAAGGAGCTCCTTCCTCGACTCGAATTGTCCGCTCGAGTACACGGTCTAGAACAAATACCCAGGTTTTTAACATAGTTTAACAAAACTTCATACCGGATCCCTAGTAGGAACGCTTATTTGCATCATGTGCATATTGACTTAGAGAGGCTCAACACGGGGGTTGGGCCTGTCTAGGACAGGTGACCTGAAATGAAAAGACTATCCTGCTGCATCCTGTTTGTTTTACGCATTCATTTGCTTCAGACTTGCAGGCTAACCGGGTTTTTTTTAATATTGAGGAAAATGAAATAAAAAATAATTTCAAAATAGTTTGTTTTTTTACTTAAAAAGAAAAAAAACATTTGTTGTAAAATAAAAAAAATGTGCGATTAAAAAAAAATATATATATAGTTTCAAAATAGTTTGTTTTTTTTTACTTAAAAAGAAAAAAAAGTTTGTTTTAAAATAATAAAAAATGTGTGAAAAAAAAAATAATAATAATATTTTGTTTCATTTACAGATGTAGTTTGTTTTTATTCGACCGAACTACGCTGGTTTGATTCTCACATGGTGTGAGATACGTAGGCAACCTTCATCGGGTCCAACCTCCCCTTTTCCAAAAAATAGCCAAAAATATCGAAATTAATTTTTCGTTGCAAATAAGTTGAGTGATGCCGTTTTCAAAAACAGCCGAATGTACCCGAAAGGGACGCCGGAAGGCCGACTTTGCATAAACGGCCACTTTTGTGTCATTTTGTAGATTTTTTGGTCGATTGACCCTCACAGCCTTATAATCTTCGTCCCCGAGGCGCTGAAAGGCCGTATTTGCAATAAACAAGGTTTTTTATTCCAATTTGAAAAAAAAAAGAAAAAAAATGAAAAAAAGGGAGGTTAATAACGAGAGAGGTTTTCAAGGATAATTGAAAAGGAACAGCTGGAATGATGCATGCGGTGAATACATATATGGTTAACTGACTAGGTGCATTGCATCCAACGTGCGATAACATATTTGTTAAACTCTGTGAGCTTACAAGTTTGTTGCATTTCCAGAAAGTTTAGCGGTTGGCTTGACAGAATATTCTGGCCAATCACCATTACCAAACTAGATCAAAAGGTCCAATTCTAGCAAGCATGTCTAGTTCCGGCAAAAGTCTCGACGGAGAGAAAACGGAGATACAGATTATGAAAGAGGAGGTGGACCGGTTGAGACAGCAAATAACCGAGATGCACCTAGCCTGGGCTAGGGGACAGTCATCACCAAACCTGCCTACTCTTACACCAGCACCAGAGCGTCCGCCCATTGACCCCTCGACAAGTGCACCGATCTATCCATATTATCAAGGGGAAAACCCTTATACATCCCAGGTTCCACCAGTTAGACAAAATACTCCTCCTCCGGTCACCCCTGTTTTTGTGGCACCTCCACCTGCTACTTTACAAAAGACGTCCAGTGAACCGCTTTTCCAAATACATGATAATCATTGTTATGCTCTCGAGCTGTCACGACCCGGATTTTTCCCCCAACATCGGGATCGTGATGGCGCCTACTCGTGGTAGCTAGGCAAGCCACTATATTCATACTATCCTGTTTTAATACAATTTTAATTAAATAAATGCGGAATACTTTATCGAAATAGAAATAACTAATTACAAGATGAAAATCATACTGAAATCCTCTACCCAAGACGTGGAGTCACCAACTCACGAACTATTATGGAATACTAC